>CM031371.1:115127061-116327061 GCA_018208015.1 Medicago ruthenica | reverse complement strand
AAGCTTTTGTAAACAAGAGAAAATTTGTTAGTAGTACAAAAAATATGATGTTTTGCAGGTAGATTGATTTATATACTTTTGTCTGTCATAGTTACCTCAAATGTGTCAAGAAACTTACTAAACAAATGTGTCATAGCTAAGAGTTTTCTAAATTCTGATGGTTAGGGGTATAATAGTGTTTATACTAAAATAAATATAATATTCTATTGTTATGGTATGGAACCATATAGTAGACTCAATTTTTTTTAATTCGTCTTCTTAAAAGGAACCTACATACAATTCTCAGAAAACATAAGCTCTAACTCACCAAAAAGTCAAGTGTAAGACCTATACTAATGATTCCAATAAAAAAAAATGTGAAGTGTAAGACATATTGACATGATAAATGCTTTAACTTATTAATGTTATATTTCTGCGAGAAGATCCCTGTGAGTGATATATGCAACCAAAACCACACTATGTACTAATGTCACCAATGTCACCAAAAAGTTGTGTCACACAAGTGAAATCTATGCAAAAACTGAAGTAGAATACTTCAAACTAAAAAGGCCATTCTAATGCAAATTTCCCCCCATTAGGATTGGATTCATCAATATGAAATTCCTGGCAAGACAAACCCTATTAGTAAATTTAAATTCACCAACTTCAGAACTCACCTTTCAAAGTGTATTCTCACTAAGATTTGGTATTTGAAGCTTATGAAGATTGAAAAACAATATATCGACATGGCTTTGAGAGAGAATTCTCGCTAATATATCATGCCAAGCAAAGTATGAAAGGTTATGAGAAAACCAGTGAAGACGTTTTTCTTTCATAGATAGATATATTATGCTTCAATGTATATAATGAAGTAGTATTGTCTAAAATTTGTGCTTCATCATCATTGCCAAGGATTTCTTTAATAGTTGGTTATGTCTTTGGTCACAACTTAATCTACTTATCAGTGTCCTTATTCATCAACACCTAGTGTTTGATTTGTTGGGTACCTGAGTAACAAAGTGGTATCATAGTCTTTAATTCATGGTCTAGGAAAGTTCTGGCTAGGAAAAACTTGATATTTAAGTACGTCTATTTATGTGACATATCTCTCTTTTTTTGAGAACTTGTTGTATGACTGTATCTTTTACGGACTATGATCATTGTTCTAGTACATGTTACTCTTCACGGCGAAATTGTGTAAGCTGGTCCAATTGAAAAATGACTTGGTGTAAGATCATGGTAGCGAAATTTAAGATAGAAAAGTTTGATGAGAGAAATCCCCCCCCCCCCCCCCCCCCGTTGGAAATTTAAGATAAGGTAGATTTTTAAGAAAATATAATTGGAGTAGAGGCAGGCCTACAAATATCGGTCATGAAAAGTGAAAAGTGATAGATGACAATGTTAGTCTCTAGTTGCCAATTTACACCAAACAAAGACAATTTGTGATGCTCTAGTAAAATTGTAGGATGTCAAATCACTCACGACCAACATGACTCATCACTCAAGTATTAACCTCATGAGTTATTTTTTGTGTTTTCTTCAAGTTGGTTTGGTCCGTTATATAATGATTTAAGCGTTAGAGATAAAAAGAATATTACACATATTGAGGAGTTATATACAAATTTGAAGCACAACTTCAAACCCCACAACAATATCCCCCGGGCAAAATTATTTTGAGCATGCTACAATTTATTAAGAAAAATGTATCTTAAAAACATAATTTATGGTGCACCTTTTAAGAAACGTAGACCATAATTTAGTGTGAATTACAAAACTCTAATGCACAATCTATAAAGGGTATGAAGGGTGATTTTAAAAAATATAGGAGTGTGAATGGTGGACAAAACAAAGGGGGAAGTTGCAAATGTAACAGGGTCGTCAACAATATTCATATTTTCTTCATCTTCTTTTTGGATTAGGCTATCTATCCGTTAGAAAACCGTGTAAGATTTCCCCATAGTTTGGTGAAACCGTAATAAATGCATAATAATAACACACAAAAAATTGATAATGGAGTTAACTTGCGTTGTTCATGCATCAACGTACAATTGATGCACCGTAAACTATATGGCTATACCATAGCTTGTTGTAAATCAAAGAAGGACACCACTGTCTTTGACTATTGTTCATGTTTTCACATTGGCTCTGACACAATTGAAAATTACCACCACATGCTACTATTCATATAGGGATGCTAGTAAATGAAATTGGTTGAGAAAAGCTTTCGGTGCATTCACTGTGGTTGGACATGGAAATCGTGAAAATGCAGAGAATTTTTCAAAACAGGGAGATTACCAACAAACGGTTTCAGAGAAACCTCATCTACACACATAAAAAAAATAAAAAATTCCCTAATCGTACCCCCTCAAATCCCTATCAGTGAAGTTTTTCTATTATGGTTAAACACCCTAGTCCGGTTACTATTATAAAGCAAATATCGTTTTTAACATTAAAAGGCGAATTTGCCAATAAATAAAATTGATTTGTTTTATTTGAATGAAGAATAAGAATGTAATATCCTAAGTAATTAATTTTCCTATCCTAGTAGTTAATAAACATTTCAGTAAAAATTCATTCAAAAATATGAAGGATACATGTGAGTTTACTCAAAAGTATGATTTAGAAATGGTGATGGGAAATATTTGGCGGATGAAAACTTGACGAAATTTTTTAGAAGGACTAAAAAACAAAATTTAAAGATTATATAAGAACCAAAAATTTATTTAAAGCTTAACAAAAATTTAACAAGTAGTGCTATGATTGACGAGATACAAAGTTATATCTTACAAAAACCACACCAAGACAATGGTGTCTCCGAACTAAGAAAAACCAAATCAATCATTTTACATGTAAAACCACTCATAAACATCTTAGTAGGTTGATAACTCCATTGATAAAAATCATAAGAGAAATCTTTAGCATTGGACCTAATCTGGGACCATAAATTTTACCGTATCTAAAGTTGATCAACTTACACACCACATAATTACTAAGTATGAATATAAAATATTAATATGTATGAATATTATTATGTAAGGATATTGCTAAAAAATATAAGAGAAATATTTAGCATTAGAGTTAATTCAGAACCAGACTAACAATTTTACCATATCCAAATGTGACCTACTTAAGCAATCTACGGACATTGCTATATATGATATTATTTTGTATGGATATTATTATGTTTTCGTAAAAAGAAGAAAATGAATGTGATGAAGTTTTGATGTTAAATTTTAAATAATTGTAAAAATAATATTTAAAAAATCGTTATCCATAAGGAACGAATATTCGCTCAAATACGGAATGAACATGAATATCATATTAATTTAACGGGACGAACACAAATATCATATTAACTATGCTCAGAAATATCTATTTACATCTCTAGACATGCATTCTATTTTACACTCATATCTGATGAAAAACCAACATTTTTCTAGGTCACACTATGAATTTCAGAATAACTTTACAAAAGTAAGTTGATAATACTTTCTCCGTCTCTTTTTATAAAAATAATCTTATAATTAGGAACGGAAGGAGTATAACTTTAGTGTACCATTGTTTTACATTTTACATCGAGGGTGACTTGCATTTTAATCATTAGATACTCGTGGAACACATGGTGCAAATTTTGTTTCGAGGAACTCGTGGTTATATATTTTTTTTCTTTTTTATAATTTATTCATATGTTTCATATGTCGAACATAATTCTATTTGAGATACATTAGATACTAAATATGAGTATATCTTTTTTGGTTAAAATTTGATTCATTTCATTGTGAAAGTTTAATCTTTTTCATTAAATCTAATTTTGTTGTTACTTGCCATTAACTATGCTATATAGGAAATACATGGTTTTGAGACGGTTTTTTATTTCTAATTATACCATTAAATATCAAAAGATAAAAATTTATATTATATTTGATATGTTATTGATGTCATTGAAAAAAATAAATATAATATGTTACTATATAAAAGTATAAAATATTTACATCTAGAATTTGAATCAAAATTTTATAAAAACTATAGTTCATAATATATACAAATTAATGTACTACCTCCGTTCCTTTTTAATTATAATTTTTTTACATTTTACACAAATCAAGACAATTAATAAATGTTACTATTTTTGATACAATAAGTTATACTTTTACTATAATGACCTTATTTATTTAATATCTCATTTCATATATTTCTCTTTCTACAATAAATAACTAAGGATAATATTAGTAAAATAATATTTAATGTTGCATTAATCTTTAAACAGTTAAATAGAAACAAAAATTTTCTTTAAAAGAAACACTTAAAAAATAAGGGAAAGAGACGATGCTCATTTGAACCGTCAGTTATTTGATAATGATAATTTGATAAACGTGTCATTATTTCACAAGATGATAAATGTGCATTAAATTGCAATAACCGTGAAAGTACCAAAAACCATAAAAGAAAGTGCCATCCATTATAATTTGACATAAATTTTGAATTAAAGTAACAATCAATATCTTATCCTTGAAAAATAAAATGAAAAATAGAAACTCATTACATTATTATACCCTTTGTTTTCTTTCTTTCTCTATTTTTTATGGCAATAGATCATTAACACCAAGAACAAGAATGCCCAACCAAGAGGGTTCCATTCCTTTCCAACCATCACAACAAAAATCTTGCATGCATTTCATTTTCTTCATTCTTCTCTAGATCCATAATCTTTTTCCAAATCCATCTAAAAATTTTGTGTATTTTTTCCTTTTATATTCATATTCCAAAGAAAAATTGTAAACATCTTAAAAATGTGAGATTTGATTCATATGTAACATTATCAACATAACATTGTTGTTATTT
This sequence comes from Medicago ruthenica, assembly GCA_018208015.1. Lineage (NCBI taxonomy): Eukaryota > Viridiplantae > Streptophyta > Magnoliopsida > Fabales > Fabaceae > Medicago > Medicago ruthenica. The sequence continues at coordinate 116,322,240 of CM031371.1, read as the reverse complement.
TCGTTGTTGTTGTTTTTGTTTACTTTATTTGTAACAAACAAACGTTGTTTTTGTTGTCTTTGGTTTCAACTTTCCTCTTTTGGTTCACGTGTTCTTCAAAACACAAGAACCACAATTTTCAAGATTTGATTTTTACATCAATGCATGGTTCAAAATCGAAAATTTCTTCAACCCCACTTCATATGTGGATCTCAATTTCACGTGGAACCCTACACTTCTTGAAAATATTACTTTTTTAGGTGAACGAGATCTAGGGTTTTTGAGGTTCAGAATTGGGAAAATTTTGTGGTTTTGGTTGATTTTGATTGTTTCTTGATGGTTGAAATGTGAAAGGTTTGGGATTGGTTAATTTCAGCTTCTGGGTTGCAATGCTGAAGCAAATTTTCAACAAGCTTCCCCGGAAGACATCGAAAACCGATTCAGATGAGTTGGCTCGAGTTGATTCCCCACGTACCGCCGGTAAAAGCCACCAGCGATCGCAGGGTGGTGCTGCTTCCTTGAAACGAGCTTCTTCGTCTGCTGTGTTTCCTGCCAGCATGGTTTCTGGTATTGAACCTTTGGTGCCATTTAAGGATGTTCCAAATGCTGAAAAGATGAATTTGTTTGTGAGTAAATTGAGTCTTTGTTGTGTAACATTTGATTTCACTGATCCTGGTAAGAACATTGCTGAAAAAGATGTGAAAAGGAAAACTTTGGTTGAACTAGTTGATTTTGTGGCTTGTGGATCAATGAAGTTTAGTGAACCTGCTATTCTTGCAATGTGTAGAATGTGTGCTATTAATTTGTTTAGAGTTTTTCCGCCGAATTATAGGGCTAATGGTGTTGTTGCTAGTGGTGGTGAGAATGATGATGATGATCCTATGTTTGATCCTGCTTGGCCACATTTGCAACTTGTTTATGAATTGCTGCTTAAATTTATATCTTCAACTTGTCTCGATGCTAAGGTAGCAAAAAAGTATATTGATCATTCATTCATTTCCAAGTTGCTTGAATTGTTTGATTCTGAGGATCCTAGAGAAAGAGATTGTTTGAAAACAATTCTGCATAGGGTTTATGGGAAGTTCATGGTGCATAGACCCTTTATTCGGAAATCGATTAACAACATATTCTACCGATTTGTGATTGAAACCGAGAAACATAATGGGATTGCTGAGTTGTTGGAGATTTTCGGGAGTGTGATTAGTGGATTTGCTTTACCTTTGAAAGAGGAACACAAAATCTTCTTGTGGAGAGTTTTGATCCCCCTGCACAAGCCTAAATCTTTGGGGGTCTACTTTCAACAACTGTCCTTCTGTATTACGCAGTTCTTAGAAAAGGAACCAAAGTTAGCAAGCATTGTTATAAGCGGTTTGTTAAAATATTGGCCAGTAACAAATAGTCAGAAAGAGGTGATGTTTTTGGGTGAATTGGAAGAAATTTTGGAAGGAATTAACATGGTAGAGTTCCAAAGGATCATGGTTCCACTGTTTTTGCGGATCGGGTGCTGCATTAACAGCCTACACTTTCAGGTAAAATTGTTACACTGAACTCATTTTGTAAATTCTCATTATTTGCTAAGCTTGCTCTTATGTTATTCTTCCACTCAAAAGGATCAGATCTATTCCATGCTCTATTGTTTGCGTGGTGCTACTATATGTTTGCTTTCACTTTCGAACTAGTTAAACATTACTATACTCGTTATTTACCAATTATATTTACTTTAAAGTTTTGATACCTACCCAACTATATGTCACTATAATTTATAAGTGTTCCCTTGATGTATAATACATGGTGCATCTTTTTGGGGAGATTTGCAGTTGCTTCATTGGACAGCGATAATTGTATCCCTAATAAGATGAGCTGTTCATCTCACGGTCCTTTGCCTGTTTGAAAACTAAGTTGGATTTTAATATAGTCTAGAATGAGGATAAAACAAACATTCTATCCTGTTTCTGCAAAGCACTATTTTCTTAAAATTCCACAATCCTTGAACCTCTATGGAGTGAAAGCTGACTTTTTTACCTTAGTTTGAGTAAATGATTTAAGTGCTGCAAATTTGTTTTTCCATCGTTATGCATCTGTAGCATTTTTGGCACTTTTTCCCTAGTAATCTTTTGCCCGTGTTTTGGTACTTTTTAAGAATTAGCTATTTCTGTTGACATGCTAGTCTGTTGATGAAAAATACATTCTTTTTTCTGTTCAATATGGACTATTTCAGGTAGCTGAAAGGACCCTTTTCTTATGGAACAACGACCACATTGTAAATTTGATTGCTCATAACCGTCAAGTAATCCTGCCCATCATATTTCCAGCACTAGATAAGAATATCAAAAGCCACTGGAACCCAGCAGTTGTAAACTTAACTCATAATATCAGAAAGATGTTCTTGGAGATGGATGAAAAACTTTTCATATCTTGTCATACTCAATTTAAGGAGGAAGAAGCAATTTTAATCTCGGAAGCCGAGAAGCGAAAGGAGGCATGGAAACAACTAGAGCAAGCCGCCAGTCTCAAACCTGTAATTGGAAATACTGCTGTCTTAGTGTCTCCTTTGATGACATGAGCTGCATGCTAGCTGTGGATTTCCAAAATGCAGGGGTATCTTGGAATTCTCAAGTATTGTTGGGTGGCTTTTTGGTGTTGGAGGCTATGGTGTTACTTCTGGCAGCAAAATTTAGCGACGCTGTTTTGATTACTGCTGTGTGGTACGTGATTTACCTCATGGATAGTGTTGAAAAGGCCCATGCAGTGGATGTGGATCAAACGATTATATGTATAAGAAGCTTGTTTGTAATATCTTCCTTCTTTCTGTGTATGTACCTTCTTACATTACAGTCCTTAGTTGCTCTCCATTAAATACAAGTACTAACCCGAGAGCCTGTTTGACAACTGCCCAAGTTTGTTTGTTTTAGATTCTAGTTGAAACAAACCGGTAAATCGCTCTTCAATTCGTTATTATTTTTTAGCGAAGGATGTTTTTCTTGTTTTTTACTTGAATCATGTTTGAGACCTCTCAAAAGACAGAACTGTACTCTTCTAAAGTGTATGATGATTCACTTTGAAATGTATATTAAGTAGTATCAATCTTTGATTAACTAATCAAAGGTAAGAGACCAACAAAATCTGATAGGTCTTAAGTCCTTCCAGTACTTCTTTACTGTTCCACTTGGGTCGATTGAACCCCTTAGGCCTCCATTAAAATATGATTGGTAGAATCCTTCGAGACTAAAAAGAGATAATTTGCAAAGCATACGCTTAAAATGTTTGGTCCACCTTGACCAAAACTAAGGGATCTAGGAACAAAAGTTCACCACATCTAAAATACTGTGGCTAGGACACTCAAGGGCTAATGTATATACAACTAGTTGATATGCAAGTAGAGGTGAGGTCGAGTGGAGACACGGTAAGTCTAGGGTTGTTAGTTTCTGAGACAGAACCTCAGGCTAACCTATGATAAGCCCTCGTTTTAGCTTTCAAACCACTCTTTATGTGGATGGTTTTCTAAAGAATAACTAGCAAAATATTCGTGCTTTCGCATTGGTTGTAGGACATGTCTAATTCAAGCACTGGTTGTGGGACACGTCTAATTCGATAAGCAATCACTTTGGTAACAACTTAGTATGTTACTCGGGATGACACAAATATATCAATTTGCACGTCATTTAAAAGAAAGGAAAAAAAAAACTAAACAATATTACAACAATTGTTTTTGTTCATTATATTATAAATAAGGAAGATTGTTTGTTACAATACAAAAGTAACATATTATTAATACAATTCTCTACTGTCATTTTATAATTCACTGCAAGTAGATCAAGAAGCACCAGAGGTTGGTACCATCCTGCAAGTCACAACTACGGAATAGCCCGTGATTGGAAATGAATAACAATTTGAAGGCAAAATAACTGCAATCAGACATAATCTCACCTAAAGTCATTTTCTAGTCTCTAGCTTCTACAGTTGATCCTAGAAAAGAGAGTCCACCGGTTTCGGAGACAAATTTGCCACACTATTGAACTGTCATAGGAAGAAAGTTCACTGTAATTAGCTTCTTCATTATGTTAAAAGAGAAACATATGATATTGGTTAACTCAGTTTAACCACAGAGAATAAGTTAATGAAAGAACAATAGAAAAAAATAAATTTCTAACCTTCTGTTGTTGATATTTTTCACGTACTGCATTGAGACGACAGCCTTTGGTGTTAAGTTGCAAATCTATCAGTTCAAGGACAGTAATTTTCAGCTCTGATGCTTTGTAATTTGTATAGTGCTCCAGAGTTGGATTCTGCAAATAAATGCACATGTGAATCTAATTAGATTTAGGTTTATTTAAGTAGAAACTAATATACCAATTGTAAACTTGCAAGTTAATGTTCACAGACCCATGGATGCTCTGACTGATTGAGGGTCCATCTGGCAAGTAACACAGCAGATGCAGCTATCTTGGAAGGTTGAAACTGCAAGAAGCTGTATTCAACAAGTGCAAGCTCTGCTAAATAGTTTGCCAGGAATTCCAGTTCAGCTTGAGCAACCTGATAACAGAAAAAAAATTACAATCAACTTGACTTTGTTTGTTTTCCTAATTGGAATGATTGAAGTGTGCTTTGAAGAAACTGGCATGGTTTGATTAAGATAAGACGACTCAGATTTCAAATTTGTATTTTGAATTTGATTTATTAAAGTTGAAATGTGAGCCGTCTTGATCCATCGGTCCTGATCTCATTACTATAGTGACTTCATGCTTATTTTGACAGCAGTGAATCTGGTTTGGATATTTTAGATACCTTGGAAGAAGTTTTTGCTACTTGGATGAACCTCCTGAAAGCCAAAGAAGATGGTTATAGTTCCATTAAGCTTAAACTAAATTGCACAGTTGGAACAGAAATAGTTTTGATATAATATGTACCTGAGAAATGTCTTGATTGTGGGAACAGCTAATTGAAAATGCAGAAGATTTAGTACCTCTTTCTCCATTTTCAATACCTATCAATATCAAGTATCAATGATTAAGTGTTTCATATATCAGTCATTATGAATGCAAATTGAAAAGATGAAGTTTCTAGCAATAATACCAAAAGTTATTTATACCTCTTGTCTGGAGTATGTATTATCTGTGATGACACAAAATTCTTCAACTCCAGGAGCACAAATCTCTTCATACTTACTTAAATTCAAGAAAGAAAAGAAGAGTAATTTAGAATTTCCTCATGATAAGTTGATAACGGAGAAAAAGAAGACGGCATTGCACATTATCTGTTGTCATATCAGATTCATCAAATGCATTCAAGATCAAAATTTTGTGGAATAAATTATAACACCGTTTTTATTCACTTTTCTAACTCTTCATGGCTATGTAATAATAGCAAAGCCAAACTTAGTAAATCGGATTGCTGACAGAAAAAATATCAGGCATTCACCGCAGTCAGTAAGTTGGAACCGTTCGATGAAGATCAGACATTTCATATTTTTAAACTTGGTAAATCGGATTTCTAATCATTCCGCGAGCTGTCTGACTCATCCAACGGTTCTGATTAACTAACTGCAGTGCTATGTGTAAGTTTGACTTCAAGGAATCCATTTCCAAGAACTTGCATCTGACATAATCAGGACCAACTAGGAAAATTACAAAGTATTGTACTTACGATGAAATTAGCATGCAAGTAATACCAAGCAACTGCAGCCTTCGTTTGGTAATCAAACGTTGGGAAAGGAATCGATCAATGAGATTCACAGCAAGGTAAAGTGTGTCTGGAACTAGTTTATATTCATCAGCAACCTGAAAAAGAGTACAACAAAGCTTCAGCAAATCCATTAAACGGCCAAAAATTGATGCAATTCAATTGATAGTGCTCATATTTTTAATGTTCCTTTGTCTAAGAAACAAGGATACAACATATTAAGAGTCTGTTTGGATTGAATTATTTAAGATTATATACTGGCATAAGCATTTGAGAGACTGTTTAAGAGAACTTATGAAAATAGCTTATGACATGTCCATAAGCTCACCTGGATAGCTTATGAAAACATCTTGTAGCTCATACGAAAACAGCTTATGCGTAATCACTAATATAATAAGGGCTTATACTATAAGTGCTTAATTAAGTTATTTATCCAAACAATGTCTAATACTATAAATCTATAATGGTACTAACCTCCACAAGCCAGTCAACCAGAATTCCCCTCATGCCGGGAGTGATGTCTTGCTGCAATGTTTCCATGTAATTGGCTAATGGCCTCCTTTCACACTGGAGAGATTTAACCAAAACACACCATCAATATTTTACTTTGGTAGTGAACTTTATTACTCTTTCACTTCCATATCACTAGTACAGTAATTAAATTTTAAAGTTTCACATTATGCAACAATGTTATAATATTAATGAATAAATATGTTGTTTACTTTTATACTCTTGACAGAAAAGTAGAAGCAGTTGGAGTTTTCATCATAACAGTTATTGACAAAGATGCAAACATCAATAGAGTATTAGTAGCTATAATCCAAAAAAAAAATACATTTTACAACACAAACCTCTCTGACATGAATATTATTGTATATATCAGGGGCATAAGAAGTCCAAATAGTAGAATCCTTTAACTTTGAATCAATGTCCACAATTCCCAAGCCAACTGAGGCTTTTAGTTTCTCACATATCAAATTTATGTCTGCATAATCCAATCAAGATAAAAAATAATAACAACTAATAAGTAATTAATGAAATGCTAGTAACTTCTAGTAGTTGTTTTTTATCTTATGTTTGCAGTGAATGACTGAATACTCAACTTCATATTGTAACTTTTGTATTTGTATGCTTCAGCAAATCACATGAAATTGTAACTCAATGAACTTTAAAGTTCCTTGTATATTAATACTATCATTGCCTTGTCCAAGTACTAAATAGTAATACCAATGATATAACACTTGATTGTGTGAGTAATGTATTACTCAATACTTACCACATTATAATATACTAGCACTGATGTGTGAAATAAGAAATTGGTATTCACTGCGAGTGAAAACTTTTTTATTTACACACGCGTTCAATCATATCTCATCATATAGATAATTTCAGGATACTTTAGAAATGTGATATAATAATGAGATGTGAATGTGATTGAATGCATGTGTAAAACTTACGCCGATAGTGCAGTACCAATTATATCCAATAAATGAAAAATACCTGTATTTGGAGAGTTGAGAGTGTCTTGTATTGAGAGCAGGGGGTTTTCCACAGAAGGTTGCACTTGCAAGGACTCTTTCTTTGTCATTGTTGATGTTGAAGAATCTTTAGCTAACTCTGTCTTTGCATCCTCTTTGGTTGTCAAAACTTGCAAGGAGCTATCATCTTCAGAAGCTACATTGGTCTTTCTCTTCTTAGAACCTTCTTTCTTCTGTGTAATGAACAGTATCACCAAATCAGTAGTTACAAATTAATCTAAACAGGCAATGTAGTTCAAGAAGTTATTCTTCACTTGCAGAATAGCTTCTGAATCTATTATTCACTCCAATGATTTACAATATCCCATTCAATTAGTCCTTTTATGGACAAAATATAGAGTCAAATAGTTCTAAATTGTGGTCTGCGCAGCTGCAATCGCGGTTGCAATATAAAGGTTTTAGAGGTCTTTGTAACGGTATCACAACGATAACTGTGGCCGCGCTTTGATGCAATATCAAAGTTTGCATCGGTATTACAACTGCGCCGCAATTTAGGCCTGCTCTGACCAACTCATACACAAATTCAAGATTAATGATGTTTAGTGGATGATTAATGATGTTGGGGAGTCCCAGGGAGTGCTAGGAGCAACAATGAGTCAGTGCTCTAAGACCACAACAAAGAGGGACATCACATCTCCACCTAAAAGTATATGGGTCAACTCTTTCATATATGCAACATTTTGGCAATTCATAGTCGATGTGTGACTAACCACTCACAATTGAACCAACAAATAAATATAAAAGATGGTACAACTCATTGACCATCCACTCAACACAATTAAACACAATTTCAAGTGCACGTTTGAACTCAAATCATGGTTAATTAATATCATGTATATTTGAATGCCAAGAAATCAAGTATATATTTTAACACAATTTGAGTGGTTAATGGACATATATGCATCTTTGAATTGAAAATCGTGATTGATTCCATTTAGTGGTTGATTAATGAATTGTGTACGTAATAAAAAAAACCCATTTGAACCATGTTAACCATTTAAATTACTAAGGAATTTTGATGTCAAACTTATGGTCAAAATAACACAACTATTTAAAAATATATACTATATTTTATATTAGACTTTCAATGAGGTGTTACAAGAGTTCAGATCTCCATATAAAATGCTTGTTTTTATAGTACAAACAAACACGTAATGATGTAATACAAATTATTTCACTTCATACTTAATTTTTATAAAACAATTTAAGAAAAATAACACATCCAAACACACATGAACAAACCAATCTCAATAATAATAATAATAATAATAATAATAATAATAATAATAATAATAATAATAATAATAATAATAACAATAATAATATAAAAAAGCATAGAGTTTCATTTATATATGTATACCTGAAAATTTGATGTATGAATACGCTTATGATGTGATTTTGCAGAAATGTTGGTCACATCTGTGAGTCCAACAACAACAGCTTGTTCATTTCTTGAAGACTCCTTCACAGCTCTAGCCCTTGCTCGAGTCACCCTCATATTCACACCATTTTCTTTGTCCATTTTGCTCTCCCTCACTGTATGTCTGTATCAGTCACAATATTAATGTTAATTCACATAACAGTATATAAATAAATTACTCAATACTTATATCAATTCAAAAACAAATAAAATAACAATAGTCAATGATAAATATTATATAATTCAAGAAGAAGTTTCTCTTTCATTTTTATATTAAAAATATAAAATAAAAAGTATATTTATTTATTCTTTTCATTGTTGAATTTTTATAACAATGTGGAAGTAATAATAATAATAATAATTGAATACAGATCTATGCTACATGAAAATGAAATAATCATAACATAGAAGAAAGTAAATATTTGTGCTACTATAAGCTTACTGATATATTGAATATTCAGAGCTTCTAATATATCATGGAAAATTCAGAGAGAGAGATGAGAGAGAAAGTGAAGTACAGAAGTGAAGTGTGTGGAAGTGGAAGTAGAAGAAGAAAAAAAGAGTGTGATAGTAGTGATAATATTAAAAGCTGAGCGTGACCGTAATAGTGAATGAGTGACTATGAGCGGGAGACACGGTGGCAGTTTAAATTTACAAAATCCAAACGCTACAATCTGTTTGTATTATAATCACTTGTTTGGATTCATGTTTGCTTCAACATTTCATGTCTTGAAAAAGTTACTTTCCAAACACATGCTAGGTTTTTGTTTTTGTTTGGTTTTGCGACCGCGAGTTTGCCGTGTTACGTACGGAAGCTCCGTTTTCTAACTTCTAAAAATTACGACGACTTTGTATTTGTATCATCATAGATGTGTGTATTGGGTTATCAAATGTGGGACCAAACAAGTGTTAAGTGTATCTTCGGATTCTGATCGTTTTGATATAAAGATGGATTATTCATTTGTTTGGTTTAGTGTTGCGGTTCCATTTCTCGTATTCCAATGCACATCCACCGTGAAAAGTACAGAGCTACAATTGTTGGCTTAGCTATGGTCAAACGTGCAGTGGGGCCGTGAAAACAAACACAGACTATGGCAATTTCGATAAAAATTACATTTTTAGATTTTTATAAGATTATGGAATTACCGATGTTTTGTCAAACTCGCTACAAATCTATACATACACTTAGATCTGATTCTCATGGCCGCGTTGCATGGTGGAGCGGTCACACCTACCGATAAATTAGGAGGAAAAAACGTTTCTCCTTTTGCATATTCCTAAATGCTATTATATAAATAAACCAAATAAGGAATTAATTAATAAATAAAAGATTATATACAACAATCTTATCAGCAAACCATATAAATAAACAAAACATAATTTATAAAGTAATATAAAAATTTCCTAAAAGATTATATCTAAATAATGTTAATTACCATGAACGAATAGTCGTTCAAGGCACAATGCAAGATTAGGAATTGAATCTTTAAGAGTATCGCGAAAAGGATATATGGTATACATATAGTTGGCGGCACCAAGAAGGAAAAGACTTTAAGTGGTATTATTAAACTTTAGTGTTATATAATCGAAATACAGTGTTAGTGTTGTCCAATAGTTAGATAAAAAATGATGTTAATAAATCAACTGTAGATTTAATTGAATTGGTAAAACTAGACATGTGATTTAGGGTTGCAATTGTTGGACTTGGGTTGTGTAGGTTAAATATAGAATGCTAAAAAAACTGAAATAGGTTGCACATAGAAAATGCCAAAAATCACATTGTTGTTGTCATTCAAAATTAAGAGGCGTTACAGACTCTAGAAAAATATGATAATTATGGTAAAAATAAAAACCTTCACCAGTATCGGTCTCGTCTGTTAGAAGGTGAAAAAATCACATTGCCACTATGCTATTCAAACATTTGGTATACAAGGTAGTACAAATATACATATATTTGATACATTATCGACTTATTGCTTAGACCAATGATCCATTGACTTAGATCCGAAGTTAACTAAGTGATTTGATTCTGATAATACAACATATACTTATAAACGGCAAGGATTATTTTAAAAAAATATTATATTGAAATAAACATTTTTTCTTATTATTTAACTTTTGTAATTGTTTCCAACGTAATTTATAAACTCCTATATATCCTAAGTGTACTTTGTTAAGAAATTACAATGGTCTATGGCAAGTACGAGCATATCTTCAATGAGATAGGAATGTGTCCGAGCACTGAGTGTACTAACAATTTACTTAATGCATGTGGTGTTTCAGATATTCATATAGTTATTTCGAGCCTAAACAACAAAAATATTGACAATAAAGAATAAGTTCATAAGATAACTTATGAGTGTTAACAATATTGATATAGATTCATATACAAGGAGATAATAAGAGAAGGTGAAAGTGGCTAAGGTTTCAATAACAATGAAAAATTATGAATACATTAGTTATACAAAGAATATACGGTTAAGCATAAAAAGACAAGATTACCTTTAACCTAGCTATAATAAAAAGTCCAATAACATATTATCTAACACCTTTTCTAAAACATTACAATGCATTAACACTACGCATCATGGGTTTGTCAATTTAAAAACAAAAACGATAGAATGTATTTTCATGAACAAGTCAACAATTAATCTACAAAGAGGAAGCAACAAATGGCAATGTAATGGTGTCATGCTCAAGATGGTGACATGTCAAGTGACAAACACTCTCAATGTGTTTAGAGTATCCATGAAAGATCGAAGTGAGGGCAACTTAAATGGAAATCTTGTTATCACAATACATATGAGTAGAGTAGGTTCATAAAGACAGATACTTGTATAAAAAAGTAACCAACGAAGCCAAACTTTTTAGTAGTGGGGGATGCCATAGCATGATACTTAGATTTTGTAGGAAAAGCAGGACAATGTCTTGTTTTTTACTCCGACGAGAGAATTTCCAAAAAAAAAAAAAAATACAAGACCATGTGTTAGACTTACAACCAGTTGGGTCACCAACTCAATCAGCAATTGAGTAAGCATGTAACTCCAAGAAAGAAGGTGACATAAACAACACCTTTAAAACTAATATATAAAAATAAGATAAAAATATAAAGTAATATATAAAAATAAGATAAAAATACCAATCCCTAAGTTGACTCGATTTATTTTTCTCGAAGATTAAAAGTTGTTTTAATTTTTTTCAATAACTAAATTGGGTCTTAAGATTTTTTTGACGAACTACAATCTGGCTTCACTAAAAAAAATGATAATATTTACATTGATTTTTTTACTCACTATTATAAACATTGATTATAAGTAAAAAGTAATCATGCCAGTGATATTTTTGAAATGCATTTTGTTAAGTTAGGAAATTTATTTATTCCTATAAATTTAATGCTTTTATTAATTATTAATTAATACTTAAATTGGTATTTTTTCTTTATTCGAATAATTTTTATGATTTATTAATTATTATTTACTTTTTAAATTGAATTTCTATGTTAGGAAAAATGATTTATTTTATATGACTAGCCAGTACAACTTTTTCCTTTATTCCTAAAAAAAATTTCCTCTCAAAATGGAAGCCAGTACAATTTATCAAATAGCATATAAACTAATGTTGCTGTAGTATATTAAATTAATATTAAACATTTGTTTTTTTTTACAAGTATATTAAACATTTGTTAAATCTGATGTTTTAATCAATTTGATATAAAAATACATACGTCAAACACACATTCAATGAGAATAAATTAAATATATTGGTTTTTATTATTTAAAATTTAATAGATTAGGATGAATTTAGAGAAAACGTTCTTAATAAAAAATTTAAAGTTGTTTGACAAACGTATAAAAATTCATGCAAGTAATTTTTTTTTAAATGTGATTTTTAAGAATAGTTAACAAACTGAAATAGCTTCACATTTTATAAAAAATCCCTAAAAAATCTCTATATATTTTTACACAAAATCTACCTTTTTTTAAGTTGAAACAAACACATCATCTTAACCAAAAAAACCCTTAAATCTATTTGTCTTGATACTCTTTACTCTCTTTTATCCTATTTCATCGCGGTTCTCCACTTATTTTGACAATCAATACAAAAATACAAACCGGCTACCATTTTTTTAAAATATTCTTTCTGTTCACATTTGTTTGCGTGTCAGACTTCTATTTGATGGATGGGATACGATATCTATACAAAGTGTACACTTTCTGTGTTCATATAGCATGCTAGCGAAAGTTTTATGAAAAATGATATTTAAACAAATATTTTGCAACAATATTTACGACGACTTTATCTTTTATATTTATATTGTGTTTTCATTTTTTTTATTATTTTGATTTTTATATCAATATCTATATTTCTTTATATATTTTAGTTGTCCCACGAGTTATTCAAAAAATATCAATGTATTCAAAAATCACTGTCAATGAACACGAGGTATGACAATGTCTACGGTGACTACAGTGACTAATGAGCAAGAGATTCTCAAAAAAGTTATGAAAAGTTTCAATGAACACGAGGTAAATAATGTGATTTAGAAAGATATCTTGCTACAGTATCTTGGATTCAAGTTTCGCTTATATGAGTTATATCTAACCAAACTAAGCTTGAAATCCAATGCAATGCTAACTTCACTTCACTGTGTACTAATTTATTTATGTTACCGCTGTGTAATAGTCTTTATTAAAAAATAATAAACTTAATTTATAATAAAAATATATATCTTAACCAACATAGGTTGATCAGTTTCATAAGTTATATAAGTATTCTATGATTCTATCAACATTTTTAAGTCTTGAAGTACTTCTATCAACATCTATTAAGTCCTGATGTATGCTCCGATCTTGATCTGATGAACCCCCGACCAAACTCATTTAAATTTTTTATTGTAGAATAAAGATATATTTTAAATCCTTATAAAATTTTCTTTTAGTAGAATATATATTTTATGTTTATTAATTTCTAGATCGACGATGTTGCCATATTGTTTGAAACTATATCTGACATCATTTGAAACTATATTTGAAACTAGTATTTAGAATATTGATGAATGAAATATTTTAATAACACCATTTATCTATTTAGAAATATTTTTTTACGCAAAATCTAACATCAACGCAACATTTTTTTGAAAGGACATCAACGCAACATATTTATACAATTTCTTACTTTTATATATTTTTCTGGGTTAAATATGTTTTTGATCCCTATAAATATATCAACTTATTTTGTTTTAGTTCCTTTAAATTTTTTCTTCGATTTTTAATACCTCAATAATTTTTCATCTTCACTTTTGGTCCCTCTTTTTCAGTAACTCATATGTAGAATTTATATTTTTGAATAAAAGTTTGCAGAAAAGTTTATAATATTATAAGAATCTCTAGAAAAAAGAGTTTTTAACAAAAATATGAATTAAATATGAATTTTTATATTTTGGCGGTTAAAAATTAATATTTTGTTGAAAAATTCTAATTTTTTTTGGACATATTTTTACAATATTCTACACAATTTCGTTAAAAAATACAAATGCTACACATAAACTTGATTTAAAAATATAGGCTAAAAATGGTGATCGAAAATTTTATAGAGACTAAAAGTAAAAAAAAAATTATAGAGTGACTAAAATGAAAAGTAAATATATTTATAAAGACCAAAACATATTAACCATAATTTGTTTTCCTCACCTTGAGTCCTTTCTCTTTCTTGGGATCCATCATCCACACTCAATGTCAAGATACAAGTTGATTTTCATATGTTTAAATATAACACAAGTACCTTTCATGCTTAGCTTAATTACTTCCATATTTGGACCCTCAGCAAAAGACATGTCTAGCTTGACTTGACAATATGAGGTTCCTGCGGGTACATGTTTCCAAAGTCCCACATTGGCGCTTTCTGTGTTTCTTGAGTAAGTCCAAGAAAAAGTTTCAAAATTAAAAACTTCACCAAAAAAGCAAAGGTCAATTTAAAGCAACAACTTTTCGCTCCCTCTTTGGTTGTTGAAAAAAACCTACCTCCGAGATGTATCTTTCAAGTCCCAAACCTCAAAGAATTTAAATTTTGAAAACATGTTTCAATTTTGGAGCTTGAACAAGTGGTCCATAACTTTTGAGAGAAATGGAGTAAATGATATTATTTTACGTACAGCTTGTCTCTGACTATTGCACCTACTTTTTACTATTCAATGTATGCTATATTTATTAAACTAGTATAATTTATATTCTTAAAGTTGATTCAATTTTAAGAAGAGTAAACTCTCATTTTAGTCCCTGAAAGTGTATCTCACTTTTAGACACATCTCTGAATCAATAAAACGAACAAAAAAATCCTTCAATGTCTGCTACGTTAGTCATACACGTCCAAAACATTAACTGGACGTTAAGAAAATACCCTTTGGTCCCTGAAAGTGTATCTCGCTTTCAGACACATCCCTGAATCAATAAAACGAACCAAAAAAATCCCCCAATGTCTGCTACGTTAGTCATACACGTCCAAAACGTTAACTGGACGTTAAGGAAATACTATTTGTTCATTTAACAAGCATCTTCCATAAATGTTTGATGTGTCAAAATCATGACAGATCGAAGAACGAAATCTTCAATATTTTCAGTTTGAACAGGAAGAAAAGGAATCAAAACAAACAGGCCAGTGACTTAAGCCTGCCCTAAATTTCAAACATGACACAACACATGAATCAAGATAAAACTCCAAAACAAGCTCTAAATGTTAACAAAGCATAACAGGGTTGTAATTCTACAACAAATTGCAATTATACAAGACAATGTAATGCTACAACAAGTACTTTGTATTGCATTTAAATAAATATAATGAAGGTGAAAACATTAAGAAGATCATCAAATCAAAATAACCTCTTCAATCAATTAATTGTTTAACAGAGAAAACAGAATATAAACCATCACTGAATTCTATAAAAATATTTGTATATATGTAAACAGAAAAATGTATAGAAATTAAAGACAAATTTGGAACTTTAGCTAGCAACACTTTTGTAACAACTAATTAGGCAATTCAGAATTAGAAAGTGATCCAAAATGTAATGCTGGATCATTGCCCTAATCATCACTAAGCTCATCCTCAATATCAGAAACATTCATCCTACCAGACACATGTTTAGCCCATTCAACAATCTTCTCGGCCTCGCGGTTAATCCTCTTCTCTTCTTCCTTCAATGCTTTTTCAATCATATTCAGACCCTTTTCCCTGTGTGAAGAATTTGAGGGAGAAGAGACAGACCCAGAATCAGAAAGTGGGTTTTTTGTGGAATTGTTGTCTTTACGAGGTGAAAAGTTGAGATTTTTTTGGGGTTTTGTTGAAGTAGGGTTTGAAAAGGTGGCACCTTTAGCATGTTTTAAAGGAGAAGAGACAAACTCAGAATCAGAATTAGGATTTTTTGGGGGGTTTGATGAAGTTGGGGTTGAAAAGGTGGGATTTTTGGAGTGGTAAGGTGGTGGGGGGTGTGATTAGCAGGGAAAGATTTGAGGTTGTTGAAGCGTGATTCGAGATTAGGGGGAAGATGAGAATGTGTAAATGATGAACAGTTGATGGCTGTTGAAGGATGATTGAGTCTTTTGCTTGAGAGATGATTTGTGCCATTGTTGAATCTTCTTCTTCTTCGGAGTCAGATGCAGAATATAATCCCATTTTTGTTCGAAGAGAGAATGATGAATGAGTGTGTGTGACAGTAGCTGCCAAGGGAGATGATGAACCTGCCAAGGGAGACATGGGTGGTGTTGAACAAAGGGTATTTCCTTAACGTCCAGTTAAAGTTTTGGACGTGTATGACTAACGTAGCAGACATTGGGGGATTTCTTGGTTCGTTTTATTGATTCAGGGATGTGTCTGAAAGCGAGATACACTTTCAGGGACCAAAGGGTATTTCCTTAACGTCCAGTTAACGTTTTGGACGTGTATGACTAACGTAGCAGACATTGGGGGATTTTTTGGTTCGTTTTATTGATTCAGGGATGTGTCTGAAAGCGAGATACACTTTCAGGGACCAAAGTGAGGGTTTACTCATTTTAAGAAATATTGAGAGGTCCTTGGAGAACTCACTTCCCTCTACCGTTAGTTGGAAACAGAATTTTCAAATTATGGTGGATTTTAGGGTGACATTTAAGGTGCACAAATACTAAATTTGTGCACCACGCACAAGTTTTATTTTGACTGTTGGATTAAATGAAGAACACATTTTTATCTCGGTCTCTCAGTATTATATCTTCTTCACTTTCTCTCTCTACCTCCTCATCTCTCTCCTTCAAAGAACAAACTTACCGCCACCCCAACACTTGTTTCCACATTCAACATAAATCCCTAACATATGATTGTTCATCTTCTTCATCGTTATTTTTATCTTCCAAAATTAATTACAAAGATTGAAAAAATCCATAAAAAAATAATAAATTAAAATAATTTAAAACTATATTAATCTTTGATCAAATTAATCAAATCATCACAAAGATACTTCTCGCCTCTGGTTTGGCCATTTCCATTTCCTTCATTTTCATATACCTAATTATTTCAACAAAAGTGAAACTCTCAACCATTTTCTCGGTTCTGAAATTGACCCATGTTTTGGGATGTTTTGGCCTTTGGGTTAATTGAACTGTTTCCATCATTATGACTTATGCGTTATTTTTTCAATCGACCCATTTACTGGAATTGATCTACATAGGACCTTATTGGCACGAAACGCCGTTCTTTAAGATCTAGAAACTGTAAATCCAGAAACGTTGCCATCCGCTTGCTTCCTTCAAAACAAACATCTTCGAAAATTAACCCTTTCAATCTGAAATCGCCACCACCATGGGACAAAAGACGAGGAAGCTAAAATAAGGATTGAAGAAATTTTCGATATGGAAAATAACGAGATAACCGTTGGAGAAGGAGATGTAATGGAGGAGAGAGGGAGGGTGATTAGGGAGCGGTGGGTTCCTCCTGGTTCTTTGAGTCGGAGGCTGCTGGGTTTGATTTTTTGCATGGCGATGGTTATGTGTGAGGAGGTTGGGATGGGGGTGATGGTGGTGGAGGGGCGGATTAGGCGGTGGTGGTGGAGTAAGTGACACCAATGGTGTGGAGAGAAGTTTCGTGTTGGGAGGAGAAAGAGAAAGTGAGGAGATATGATACTGAGAGACCATGATAAAAACGTGTTTTTCATGTAATTTAATGGTCTAAAAAAGTCTAGAAAAACTTGTGCATGATGCACAAATTTAATATTTGTGCACCCTAAATGCCACCGGATTTTAGCATGTGCCAACCATGAAATTAATAAATTACATGTTTCTTGTTTTGAAAGAATTAATTAAGTACATATGAAGTGAACATCACATATTTTGTTACTCCCTTCAATCAGAGGATTGGAAGATATTTGTGAATTCCAACTCAGGAAGTATACAAATTACCAAGATCACACGATAGAGCATTTCTCTTAATTAAATTACCAAGATTTAGAAAATTGTTTTTCCCACTTCAAAGAAAGCTAAAACACACCAGTAATTTACGTTTTTACCCCGGCGACAGTTTGTTGCCGATGGGAAGGATCCGGCGGCAGTTAGTTGCCGCCGTCCCCATCGGCAGCTAAATGCCGCTGCGATCAGTACTTATGAAGCTCAGCACCCAGAACCTCCAACTTCATCTCTTCAATCTCTAAAAACTCTCTCAAATCTTCCAAAAATCTCAAAATTTTCAACATCAAATCAACCAACACTCCAATAACAAGTAAGTTTCCATAATCAATTTCATTGTCATTTTATGCTTATATGTTACATTTATTATCTTAATTGAATTTTTTTTTTAGTTTTAGACTTTGTTTAATTTTTGATTTTTTTGGCAAGAAATGATAGATTGTTTACATGGAAATGACTTATGTTGCTTAAATGTTTAGATCTTTGCATGTTTATGTTGTAATTTTTGGCTTTAGGGTTTATGTATAATTTGCACTACAAGTGTTTGATGAAATGTTTGAATGAGTTTTTAATTGGATTGTTTTTAATTTCTTATGGTGTAGATCTGAAAAAATGGCACAAGTATACTTTCATGTATCCTTCAACGGTGGTAACCAACATTTTTTCAAAGTTCGGGACGATGTGACGTTAAAAGAATTGAAGGATCTACTTCATGAAATCAACCAACGAATCTACCACGGAGATGCGAGGAGGGTGGAATACGTTTGGTATCACCGTCCATCGTTCGACTCAGACGAGAATTTGTCGTTCACTCGGTCGGAGTTAACGAACGACGACGACGTGAGGAGCATGTTCTCAATATTTGCTGAGCCGAACATGATCCCTATCGCGTCGAATTTCGGATGTCAAGCTATTGACTAGCATTGAATCACTAAATTTAAATCACGACTGAACTTTTAATTTTTCGGGGAAAAAAGGAAAAAAGTTCTAAATTACCTTGAAAAGAGATTTTAGGTTCGAAAGTCGATTATGCGAGGGGAAGGTATTAGCACCCCTCACATCCGTTGTACTCAACGGGAACCTCTTAGTTGGCTTAGGCTAAAAATGTTTTTTTTGACGTTTTGCTTGCATGCTTAATCATATATATATATATATATAAAGGAACAAGAAAATATAATGTGAGGTGAAGAAAGAGATAAAAACAAACGAAATAGAAAAAAGGAAAAGAAAGATTTTTATTAACGGGCTTGACAAGACGTCGATCTTGCTCCTACGTATCTCCCGGTAGTCGGAGAATTCAAAGCTTACGTAGTTCTTGAAAAAAAAGAAGTTTGTACGCTGGTTCGTTTTAGTTAAAAAAGATTTGTTCGCGTCCGAGCGAAAAAGCTTTGAAAAGAAAATAAAAGTAAATGTCAACTGTTCGGGTTGTTGCCGAACTTGCCATTGACAACGGGAAATGGAAAAGTAAATGTCAGCTGTTCGGGTTGTTGCCGAACTGGCCACTGACGACAATGCGTAAAGGTAAATGATTTGATAAAAAGGATTTGCACTCGGACTTGAACAAAGGTTTTAAAACGTACGAAGACGTACAAAGTTTTAAATGGTGAAAGATGGACGCTAAGGCGATAAACTCGCGCAAGGCGTAAATGTTTGAATTGACCACGGGGGCCAAGAAAAGTTTAAAATGGTCACGGGGGACCAAGAAAAGTTGGATTGGTCACGAGGGACCAAGAAAAGTTGGATTGGTCACGAGGGACCAAGAAAGGTTCAAATTGGTCGCGAGGGACCACGAAAGGCTCAATTTGGTCGCGAGGGACCAAGAAAGGTTCAAATTGGTCGCGAGGGACCAAGAAAGGTTCAATTTGGTCGCGAGGGACCAAGAAAGGTTCAATTTGGTCGCGAGGGACCAAGAAAGGTTCAAATTTGGTCGCGAGGGACCAAGAAAGGTTCAAATTGGTCGCGAGGGACCAAGAAAGGTTCAATTTGGTCGCGAGGGACCAAGAAAGGTTCAAATTGGTCGCGAGGGACCAAGAAAGGTTCAATTTGGTCGCGAGGGACCAAGAAAGGTTCAAATTTGGTCGCGAGGGACCAAGAAAGGTTCAAATTGGTCGCGAGGAGCCAAGAAAGGTTCAATTTGGTCGCGAGGGACCAAGAAATGTTAAAATTGGTCGCGAGGGACCAAGAAATGTTAAAATTGGTCGCGAGGGACCAAAAAAGGTTCAATTTGGTCGCGAGGGACCAAGAAATGTTAAAATTGGTCGCGAGGGACCAAGAAAGGTTCAAATTGGTCGCGAGGGACCAAGAAAGGTTCAATTTGGTCGCGAGGGACCAAGAAATGTTAAAATTGGTCGCGAGGGACCAAGAAATGTTAAAATTGGTCGCGAGGGACCAAGAAAGGTTCAAATTGGTCGCGAGGGACCAAGAAAGGTTCAATTTGGTCGCGAGGGACCAAGAAATGTTAAAATTGGTCGCGAGGGACCAAGAAATGTTAAAATTGGTCGCGAGGGACCAAGAAAGGTTCAAATGCGTTGGACGCGTTGAAAATAGAATGACGATTGTCCGAGCAACGAGACATACGTCAAGCATTCGTACAACCGGGGAAAGGAGAGACATACGTCAAACCACCCTTTTTCATTCATGTTTTGTTTGAACTTGAGAAAACGTATTTTTTGGGGGTGCTAGAAAAGAATGACGATCGTCTAAGCAACGAGACATACGTCAAGTGTTTATCCGATCGGGGAAAGGAGAGACATACGTCAAACCACCCTTTTTCATTCAAGTTTCGCTTGAATTTTAAGAAAAAGTGTAAACTGTCAAAACGCTCGTTTTTAGAACTCAAAAGAAAAGAAATAAATGTTCAAATTAGTTGTTGCAACTAAATGAACAAGTGTTGTTCAAGTTATTGAAACAAGAAAGAAAATGTTTTTTTTGTTGTTTTCGTTGATTTTCGTTTGGTTGGTTTGGAAGGACGAGGTCCTTTGCCTACATACCCAAATGGGATCAAAACCGATGTAGTTCGGGCTAAAAAAGCCGAGTGATTTGTTTATTTTGATTTTTAAGCTTAAAAATGTTTGTGAAAGATAAAATAAGCCAAAGTGGCGAGTGAGTGAAGTTTGATTAATTTAAAAATGCAAAAATAAAGTCTGATATGATTAAGATCGATTGAAGTTTGATTAAAAGAAAGTTGCTTGGTTTGAAATCCAAGGCTTTGTTAATGAAGAATATTTTTGATGAAGTTTTTGAATATTTGAAATGTTTTTGGTTTTTTATGATTTTTTACTTGGAGTTAAAAAGAAAATAAGTGCGATAAAAAAAAAACTAAACGCGAGAGAATAATAAATAAGAAACGATTGTTGGATCAAAATAAAAGGTTTTTGTTTTTGGATTATGATTTAAACTAAGAAAAATGAAAAATAATGCAATGCATATTTAAACATTTTTGTTCCTAATGTATATGCTAATGCCATAAAAAAAAATACAAAATAAAATGAACAAATAGAAATAAAAAAAACAAAAAATAAAATGCATGTGTAATATGATAGATAAATAAATGAGATGTTAAAAATAAAGGAACAAATAAAAAGGAAATAGTAATAAAAAGGAAAATAAATTGCAAAGAAAATAAATAAAAGAAATAAAATAAGGAGGTGTAAAAATAAACCTGGGGGGTGCTGGTAGTGAAAAATAACTCAGACTGAAAGAGAAGGGCCCAAAATGTATTGGGCTTACGTAAATTAATCTGGGCCGTCTGATTAATCAGACGACCCTGATCAGATCACAGGGGAAAGAAGCCAGGGCCGTATGATTAAAAATCAGAGGGCCAGGAGGGCGTGGGTGTACGCTAACGCGTACACCCTCACGCACTGAATCAGGGAGGAGTATATATACTCTCTCCCTTCACAAAATTTCATTCTTCATGTTTCATTTCTCTCTCCTTCTTTTCTTCTCCCAACCGTCCTTCACTTCCTCTCCCCTCTCTCTTACTTTGCTTCGCCGGAAAGGGTATTCCGGCGTGGTGGCCGCCGGCCTACGCGGCGGCACCACCGCGTCGGAAAAAAAATTCGATTTTTTTAAAAAACAAACACTTTTTTACACATCCTTTTCTCTCCCAAACCCAAATCCAAGCTTGGATTTCTCAAAATCCTCCCCAAATTCTCTAGATCTAAACTTTTAAACACAAAAAAAATTCCCGTTTTTCTTCCTCTTTGTGTTCGGTTTGAGTTGGCTTTTGTGCGTGTGTGTGATGTGTTTGTTGCGTGGTTGCTGGTGTTTGCGCTAGGTCGTGTTTGTGTGGGTTGTGTTCGTGTTTGTGTGGGTGTGTGTGTGCTGAGCTTGTGGACGTGTGTGTTGGCTGGGACGTGGTTAGGGCGTGAGTGTGGGTTTGTGTGTTGGGGTATGTTGAGTTGTGTTGGGTGAGTGATGGGTTAGGCAGCTGGGACCTGTTTTGGTGTTAGGTCGTGTGGTATTTGTGTGTGAGTAGTGTGATTTGTGCTGGCCGAAAAAAACTTAGGGGAGGGGGAAGAGTTGGAAGTTTTTGTGTTGTGTTTATTTGCTTGTAAAAATCTGTTTTTTTCCCAATTTCTTCCCCCTTTTTTCTTGTGTTTTGATCCTGTTAAATAGATGGATTTTGAGCTGCTTGTCATAGATGATAAGCTTGCAATTTTGGGATAAGATTTCTGGATTTTTTGCAGGTTTGTGATGATGATTTTGGATAGAATTGAAGGTTTTGTGATGATGAAAAACACTGTGTTTGGGCGCGTGAACAGTACTGGCCTGGCCTGTTGACTTGGACCATGGACTTTTTGGACAAAAAATGCAAAAAGAATAAAAAATAATAATAATAGTAAAAGTAAAAATAATAAAAATGATAATAATAAAAATTAAAATAAAAATAAAAATTAATGATAATAATAAAAAACTGAAATTAAAAGTAAAAATAAAAAGGGATAAAAAAATAAAATTAATAAACAAAATAAAAATTGACATGAGGTATTTTAAAATACCTCCCTGCCGAAATTTCGTCTGAAACGACGAAAATTCTCGGCCCTTAAAAAAAAATGCGTAAAACGAGACAATAAATAAAACGAGACGAAAATGGGTCAAAAAATGGGGTATGACAATCCCCCTCGAGATGGATGTTACGTTGCTGAGGTCGCCTGAAGATATTCTCAAGAGTTTGATTCGGCCAGATGAAGATGTTTAGGTAGTATTATTATGTTGTGTCATTATTTTGTTGGATTTTAGTTTAATTCTTGTTAGTTTGCTGAAGATGTTGGCATTGAAGTGTCTTATACTTAGATGTTGGCAAGTCTTTTTGGAAACTCAAAAGAATGAAGAGAACACAACATGTATTCTGCGGAATCAACTATATAGGTTCTCACATCGAATTTCTTCGTATAGGATGAGTGTGACAAAAGGGAATGCAGTTTTAAGATGTTGTTTTGTACTTGATCATGCTCCTCTGTCAATTGAAACTTTGTCATTTGACAGGGCAATAGGATTAAGTTCAAAAGAATATATTAGAATGCATTCCTTTTTGTCATGACTCATCTTATATGAGAGAATTCGATGTGAAAACATATATAGCTGATTTCGTAGAATACATGTGTTGTGTTCTCTTCATTCTTTTGAGTTTTCAAAAAGACTTGCAAATTTTTACACTAAGTATATGACACGAGAGCATATATATGTTTTCCGCAAACTTTCAAGAATTAAATTAAAATCCAACATTATTCATGATGATACAACATATTTAGGGATAATGTAATGTAATGTAACGCTTATTTTGTGAATTTTTAGTTATGATTTAGTTCGGATCATGAATGAATTGTTGTTATTGTTGTTTGTTAGTAATCAAAACATTCAAAATAAAGCAAAATAAACCTGAAATCATGTTGAAATTGTACCAAAAAAACTACGATAATGTGAATGTGCCATAAATTTACAAAAAAAAAATCTAACAAATGTCGACAAAAAAAACTAACAAAATTCCTAAAAAAATGTCCTAATCCTGATCCTGGTCATCATGTTGTTGTTGATGCCGCCTCCTGGACACTATCGGTGCCATCATGTCTCTGATATGGCGCATCGCCTGACACAGCTGCTCACTGCTCATCGCCTCCTGACCCAAGTACTCATCAACCTGGCTCACAGCGGCATATGCAATGTCAATGATATCTGGATAGCCTCTCTCCTGGTGCCGCTGCTGATGGTGTGCAATGATCTGCTCCTCATTTGCTGGCCTCGGAGGAGATCCATCAATAGGTGGCAGAATCTTTGGGTGAGACACATGTCCGTACCACTTCATGTATCCCTCCTCGTACTGCCATGGCTGATCAACCTCCCTACCCCACGCAGCCTGAGGAATGATGTGCACACGGAAGTCTAGGAAAGCATGTGCAACGGCCTAAAAAGGGAGAGGAAGCACAGACGTCGGAGCTCGGGGGATGTCCTGCACGTACCCGTATTGCCTTTTAACCCGCTCAGGCAAGTGACGGTAGATGATGTCACGACCACACATGATCCAACCTGAATACCAGCATATCTCCACAAACTCCTGGATCTCCCTATGATCCTCGTATGGCATCCAGGTAACATTATCCATCTCCAAACGATCCAGCGCCAGATGGTAGGGCTTCAGATTCGCATGACCCCTATGTGGAATTCATCTGACCGCACAAGGATAGTTTTGCCTGTATTTATCATTATGGTTATGTGGGTAGACTTCTGGAAAATGTGCCAAGAACCATCACTGCACAAACCAAACACATTTATAAGTTATTAGCAAACATAGTAAATTAAAAGGCATAGTAAATTAAAAGGCATAGTAAATTAAAAAGCATAGTAAATTTGTTAAAAGACATAGTAAATTAAAATTATTACCATCAAAAGTGTCGTGCTTCCCCCGATCCTCTTTCCTGCAAGCGAAGAGGCCTCGGATAGAGTGTGGTAAAGGTATGCCAATGCCATTCCTCCCAAAGAGTAGTCCCTTATCCCAGCAAAGGTCTCCATTGTCTGCAGGTATGTCAGGTCGATGTGTTTTGTTGCTCAAGTCACTGAACAACGTACATCCAAGCAGGTATAGGAGGAAACACCTCACACAGGCATCCCTATGCCTGGCTAGCTCCTGGAGCTGCTCATGTGTCTCAGCAAGCGCTAATCTGGTGGCCACACTCAGGTGATCCTCATAAAGCTCCTTCAGCGCCTTATAGCTAATGTAGCCACCATACTCAGTCTTGCAGTTTTTCACCGCATACTCCTGGGTGACACCTAAGTACCTCACCATCAATTCCACCCCATCAACCTGAGACACCTTCTTCCTATGGCTCAACATCCGTCCTTCAACAAGAACATGCAGCAGACACGCCACATCATCTAAAGTGATGGTCATTTCCCCAGTAGGCATGTCAAAGCTGCTGGTCTCGGAATGCCACCTTGTTGGAACAAAATGTATGAACAACTCTCTTTTGGGTTTTGATGATAACAAAGTGTTAAAAAGAAAATTGGAATTGTTAATGCTTGATTCTAAGTGTGCAGAACCATGTACTTAAAGTTTGATATTTAACATTAGTTACGAAAGAACAAGCTAAGAGCAAGAAGGAAAGCATAGAAGCTTGTGTTGCAAGTATGAAGCAAATCTGTGTCTGAAGGCAGCTACTGAAGGCAGCTTCTGAAGGTGCGTCTGAAGGCAGCGTCTGAAGGTCAACGAAAGTCAATGTTTGAAGGCTGCGTCTGAAGGTCAACGAAAGTCAGTGTCTGAACAGTGCGTCTGAAGGGAGCGTCTGATGAACAGTGCTTCTGAAGGGTGCGTCTGAAGACATGTGTCTGAAGAGTGCTTCTGATGAATAGTTCCTGAAGAAGCTTTTGAAGTCTGACTTTTAAGGAAAAGCAACTGTCACTGTCAACAGTAACGCCTGCACAGTCAGAACAGCTCAATGGAACAGTTGCCTCCTTCGAAGAAACATTCTCCAGCTTTTAAGGAAAACTATTCAAATTTTGTGTGCTCTGTTTTCTGCTCCTTCGCACACAATGTCAGCTGGACATAGCTTCTAGTTTGCAACGGCTCTTTGCTGGAAAACTGGGTAATCTCAACAGCTCTTTTTTCCTCTATAAAGGGTTGAAGATTTGAAGAAGAAAATTGCCAAGACTCAAGAAACTTACAGACTGAATTTTGTGCTCTGTTTTGCTGTCAAATTCAAAAGTCACCAAAAACTCTTAGAAATTCTTACTAACTTCTTATCTTAGAATTTCTTAAGTTTAGAGTCTTAAACTGAGTTGTATTTTGTGAACACCTCCGATAGTTTATCAAGTGTTCAACTCAAACTTATTTTCTTTGTAAATCAGTTTGATTCAAGTCTCAGCCTGCGTGCTTGAGCAATTTGGAAGTCTCTTAACTTTGTGTTTTGAGCATAGAAGTCTCTTAACTTTGTGTTTTGAGCATAGAAGTCTCTTGCTAGGTGCTTGAGCATTGGAAGTCTCTTGCGTGGTGCTTGAGCAATTGTAATCAGTTGATTATAGTTAAAATCCCTTGTAAGTGACAGGGGGACTAGACTACTTCCGGTTTGTGGAAGGAACTAATATAAAAACTCTTGTGTCTCTCTTTCCCTCTCTCATCTATATTTACCCGCTGCTAAATAACTCTGAAAAAGTTTCGGAATCTGATTCTGAACTTAACCAAAGCTTTTGAGAAAGAAAAGAAACAGCCCACACAATTCAACCCCCCTTCTTGTGTGTTTTTCTCACCTTCACACCTCTCGCTTAGCTCCTGGAGCAGAGCATGATTAACAATAGAATATCATGTGTACAACAAATCATGCAACTCACTCGCCCTTATAGGATCCCAAAACCATATTTGATTCCTATGTGGACGTTGGAGATCTTCCACCTTCGCCCCGTGATTTATGCATCTCATCCTACGGGTGTTACGAATCTAAAATAATAAAAAAAAACACCACATAAATCAAAAACATACAAAAAAAAGCATATACTTCATATATAAAAAATTACGCGCGAACAATAGTCGAAGACAAAAAAATAATCAGACAACGGCATGTGTTCATGTCATTTTTTTTTAACATTATCATACAAAAAAAATATATCGACTTCATATATAA
The DNA here is from genome assembly GCA_018208015.1 of Medicago ruthenica. Classification (NCBI taxonomy): domain Eukaryota; kingdom Viridiplantae; phylum Streptophyta; class Magnoliopsida; order Fabales; family Fabaceae; genus Medicago; species Medicago ruthenica. The sequence continues at coordinate 116,295,083 of CM031371.1, read as the reverse complement.
AAAAATTACGCGCGAACAATAATCAAAGACAAAAAAATAATCAGACAACGACATGTGTTCATGTCATTTTTTTTAAACGTTATCATACAAAAAAAAACATATACTTCATATATAAAAAATTACGCGCGAACAATAATCGAAGACAAAAAAATAATCAGACAACGGCATGTGTTCATGTCATTTATTTTAAAAGTTATCATACAAAAAAAATATATCGACTTCATATATAAAAGTTAAAAAAGAAAAAAGAAAACTTACATTATTTGCATTATACCACAACGGTAATGCAACGTGTGAAGCGTATGATGACAACAATGAGTCATCATAAGGCCCTCCAGGAAATGAAGTCACATCAGGTAACTCCTCGGGGGTTGTCGCAGCCGCAATCTCATCCTCATCTAACGCAGCCGCATCGTCGTCCCCACCCTCATCAGCAACATGTTGGACGTCATAGCCACCATCTGTGGCATCATGTAGCTGCTCCTGATAAAGCAGGTACTGTGTGGGGGTCCTCCACCTACGACACCTGCTGTGTCGGCTGAGAACTACCCTCGCCCCCAACAGGCCTCCGGCCTCTTCCCCTCTTAGGCACATGAGGGATTGCAGTATGTCTCTCCCGTCGGTAGCAGCTAGTCATGGGCTGCTTACCAGCTCTAGTCGTCCTATCTTGGTTCTGATCAGACATATCTACACAAAAACAAAACTAAAAAAATTAGGCATAGTAAAAACATCATTCTATCACAATTCCAACATTCTCACAATTCTATCACAATTAAACAACATTCATCAACATACTCATTTAGGCATTTTAACAAACACTTTGAGTGCAACATTCACATTGTGTTAATTGGACAACATTCACAACCACATTATACTTAAACATAATCTAAACAACATTCACAACAACTACATTCATCTACAACATCATAAACTACACATTCAATCTACCAAAATTTCAATTTAATCATAAACCCTAACCACATGCAATCTACCAAAATTAACAAAAATAAACCTATCTAAACTAACATTAACATTAAAAATGATTAATACTACTTACTTGTTGCTGATGGGTATGAAATTGCTTGAATTTAGTGGAATGGAATTGGAGAGGATTGGAGAGAAATTGAGAGGATTGGAAATTTTTAGAATTTGAAAACCTGTAAAACACATGTTCTGTTCTGATTCTGTGTATGTACAAATCGCAGCGGCAGTTAGCTGCCGATGGGGACGGCGGCAACTAACTGCCGATGGTTTTCTTCCCATCGGCAGTTAGCTTCCGCCGATCCTTCCCATCGGCAACAAACTGCCGCCGGGGTAAAAACATAAATTACTGGTGTGTTTTATCTTTCTTTGAAGTGGGAAAAACAATTTTCCAAGATTTATTGAGAATGGAGTGTAGAAGCCTAATAGAAAATCCGTTGGGGAAAAAAGGCCAATAGAAATCTGGGCTAGCAAGGGTGGGATGAGGGATGTCACCATCCACATTAAAAATTACACCTCTCCTTTGTAGTTGTCCGACTAGGATCGGCATTTTTTTTTTTTTTTTGAAAAAGCCAAAATAAGATAATGTAAAGGGTCCACACCAATAAAATATAAATAGGAGAGGATTTTGAAATTTGAAAAAAAGAGAGTAGTTATTTTTCTTTCCATTGAAAATTTGAAAATGAATGTTAACTATCCTTCATAAAAAAAGTAAATAGATGCAAAACAAATAAAATGTAGTTAATCATGCTATAGAACAAGCTATTATTGCAAAAATTGGCAAACACAACCAAATGTCATTAAGAATCTCATACTCAGTCAAAACTGAAGATTTGAAACATGAGAGAAAAAAAGACGAGAATCCATTTCTGTAGTCGTCAGTTTGTAACAATCCTTCTCCTTTGTGGTCGTCAATTAATATGCCACAAAAGACTTTGATTATTTGTTTTAATAAACTAAGAAAAAAATATTAATATGAATTAACTATTTCCTTAAAAAAAAAATATTAAGCACAAGTCTTGCTAAAGAATAAAGATTAACATAAGTAATCCAAGAGTTAATTCAATGTGCTTTGCGCATGCTCCATTTTGGCACTTGAACTGGATTTGGATTTTGGATAGAGCACATATTGTATTATAATTATACTATCATACAAAGATTTGTACCGTAAAGAATAGTAACCAAGTGACAATCATTACAACAAACATATAAGGTAAATTATACATTATACATATATATTAGCAAGCTTACATTAAATCACAGCAAGATTTTTCATAAATTAGTGATGCAAAAATGTATAAAATCCAGGATGTGCTACTTGGCTTGGTATGTTACTTCTTCCATTGAGGAATCCTTTGAACAACAACCTAAAAACCCATCATAGAAAATATAATATATGAATTCATTAGAGCTATTGTACTTCATGAAAACCAATCTTGATAAATTTTAGAATAAATCATTAGTTTATTCTTTTGAAGATAACCATACAAATTGGAGAAGATTCCCTAGTCACTAAATTTCGTTTGCATTAGGTAAAAAAGACAAGCATGTTCATATTTACTTTCTCCATGCTTTAATTATCATATCATCCAAGGGTCAAGTAAATAGACTTAATACATATAAGGATAGATATGTTACTGTTATTTACAGTAAATTGTAATCAACTTGACAGCATATAGTATATTATGAAACTTGAAGAAATATGGCACAAATGATTATGAAACCATATATATATATTGGAAGTTGTTTAGAACTCAAGTCTGCCGCACCAGAACAAACTTGGTATAAAGTGTACCGGAACAGTAGCCCCCCTTTAGCGTATGGGGCTAAAAGGCACCACTTTTCTAGCTTCAATGTTCTGACCTCAAATCTAAGACACCACTTTTCTAAGGTATTGTCCGTGTTGAGTATTGTGTAAGCCCTCATAATTTGTTCTTGGTTGAAAAACATCTGAATGAGTAATGAGTTGAAGAGAGTGGTGTATATAAATTTTTGCTGTACTGTGACTAAAGTAAATCATGATCATGGTATATGCTCTGCACTTATATGTAACTATCACTCCTGGCACCACATTTGCCACACTAAACATGAGATATAGCATAATTTTGTATTGTAGAATGAACAATTATTTTGAAAGATACCTTGCCAGAGTTTTCTTTGTTCCCTACAATAGTTTGACAAGCCAACCTCCATGATTCAGGTTTCTGTTTACAAATGCAGAAGCTCAAAAGATTAGTTAATTTCACCCTCACAATATGAAAGGAACATTTTGATAAGCAAATGTTAATTTCAACTGATTTGAGCTGAAGGTTAAAAGAGTTATTGAACGGTGATGCAAAGCCTGACGAAAGAAAAAAAATAGTAATATTAGTACATCATTAGGATCAGATAGGTTTGAAAATGAGTTCAATTTGAAGCCCATACTTTCAAACGATTTTCAAAGAAATTATAATACTTCTCATTGGCTTAGGAACCTTGAAAACAATGTATTAAAATTGATTCCTATAATGTGCTAAGCATTTTAGGAATTATCATTTCTTAAATACAACAAAATTAACTACATGAGAGAGACAGAGAACATGCCTTCTTAAGGTATTTTAGTTCAGTATTTGTCCTTTCATTTAAAAGATCCTTTCCTTCAATGATCTGCAACAGAACAAATTATATGTATAGCAGCAATTAGAGATGTAATAAGTATTAATTTGTAGTAAACGAAAAACTATCTATAAAATTATTCATGTCTTGGATATGTTATGCTAACTGACCAAGAGAACATACTCATACCAATGATTATCAAACTCTAAAAATAACACTAAAAATGGATCATGTTAGTATGATATGAGAAGAAGAAAATTCACACCTCGACTATGCAAGTTCCGCAGCTACCCCCTCCACCGCAGTTCATCAACTTCCCCTGTTGCAACCGTTAAAATTAGATTGCAAAAATTATAATAAATGAACGATTTGTTCTTCTTTTTAGTTGTTTTTACTTTTAAATCTTCTAAAAAATGGATCCTTTTGGTTCCTGATATTGGCATAATCTGAAATGTTCATTTTTTAACCAAATTATTGGTAAGAAGTATCAATTGACTTTGTCGATGATTAATCTAGAAACCTAACTGATCATCTTTAATGAGCTCTTTAGTCCCAACCACATTTTCTCATCCACGGGACTCTAATATTAGACCTTGATTAAGATATCTGAGTTCAGTTTCACTCGGACCAATGTAACGTTCATATTTAAAATATATATTTTTTCTAAAATAAATCAATGAATTTTATATATAAACAAAAAATTCTTTATACACACACAAAATTTTATATATAGGCTTAAAGACAGTTTTACCCCCCTATTTTGATTGAATCTGAATTTTGACCCCCCTATTTTTATTGAATCTGGATTTTGCCCCCTTATTTTAAAACTCGGAATTTTACCCCCCCTATTTTATGTTTTTTAGGATTTTGCCCCCCACCACATTTGAGTTCATTTTTGTTGATGTGGTAGTTCTGACTTAGCTTAAATTATATTATATAAATATCCACATAATTAATTATTTATATTAAATGTTTTTTTTAATGAATAAATTTTGTTTTCCAAAAAAATCGAAAAAAAAACAGAAAAATACTAAAAAAAATGCATAAAAAAATACTAGAAAAAATGCAAGATAAAAATGCATAAAACTAGTATGAAAATAGAAAATATTTAGAGGTGCAAACTAATTTTTAATGTATTTTTAATTGATTTTTTTCTGGTACTGTTTTTCTATTTTTTTGGGTTTTTTTTGTGTTTTCTGGTTTTCTTTTTATTTTTTTACTAAATTAATATTTTCTGATTGTTTCTTTATTTTTTTTTAAAAAAAATCTGGTCTTAAATTTTTTTTGTTTATTCTACATTTTTTCTAGTATTTTTATGAAGAAAAAAGTTATTCAAAATTTTTTCGTTAAAAAAATAAAAAATAAAAAAAATTCATTTTATATAAATAATTAATTATGTGGATATTTGCCAAGTCATCACTACCACATCAGCCAAAATGAACTCAAATGTGTGTGTGTGGGGGGGGGGGGGGGGCAAAATCCTGAAAAACATAAAACCAGGGGGTAAAATTCCGAGTTTTAAAATAGGAGGGGACAAAATCCAAATTCAATCAAAATAGGAGGGGGTAAAACTACATTTAAGATTAGATTGTAAAAATTATAATAAATGAACAATTTATTCTTCTTTTTAGTTGTTTTTACTTTTAAATCTTCTAAAAAATGGATCCTTTTGGTTCCTGATATTGGCATAATCTGAAATTTTCATTTTTTAACCAAATTATTGGTAAGAAGTATTAATTGACTTTGTCAATTATTAATCTAGAAACCTAACTGACCATCTTTAATGAGCTCTTTTAGTCTCAACCACATTTTCTCATCCATGAGACTCTAATCTTAGACCTTGATTAAGATATCTGAGTTCAGTTTCACTCAGACCAATGTAACATTCATATTTAAAATATATATTTTTTCTAACATAAATCATTGAATATTATATATACACAGAAAATTCTTTATACACACACAATTTTATATATATTAACCTTTTTCTATAGAAAAAATATTCAATTAATAACAATGAGTTGGGAAATTCATAATTTTTTTTACTATGACTATTATTAAGGACTTGTTTAGCATAAAAAGAACAATATCATTGGAAGTAGAACAATATCAAACACTATAAAGAAAGTTTATTTTGATTTTATTTATACCCCATCCGTTCCAAATTTATATGTAATTATAGAAATTTCACATATATTAAAAAATACAATTAATATTGTATAGAAAAACGTAATTATGAGTTATTTTACAAATATATCATTCATTAATGGTATAGAAAACATAAATCAAAAGAACTAAAAAAAGACAAAGTAATAAATAGTAAATGGCATAATGGAAAAATAAACATCAATTATTCATTGATATTGTAAAGTGAGGGAGTATATGCCAAAAAAATTATATCTCAATTCAATACAATAAATATACAATTAAGCGCAATAGAAAAACAAACACAAAATCACATTAGTTCCTTTTTTTCTGCGAGTTAATCATAAATATTTCTTGTGTTAACCAAATATGTGCAGACCGTAGAGATTAATCGGGAGTGGCAAAGTTATCCGAATTTATTTAATAAATAATTTTAGGTGACAATTTGGGTACCCATCAATAAAAGGTGGATAATATAACCCATCTTGAGTTGACACCAATCAAAATTATTTATTTGTTTTCTATTATTTTTAATGTTATATAAATAGTATATTGTTTTGATTGTGTCAACACAACATGATTTTATTGATGGGTATACAAGAATTTCCCATAATTTTAAGTTTTTACTCAAAACTAAAAGAAGAATAAATAGAAAGAGAAAAAAGTAGATGTTGGTGGAAGCATGTGGTATGATACATACATACGTGGCATAAAGCTCAATCTTGTTATCCGACATGATGCTCCTCATCAGCTTCTCTCCGCTTATTGCTTTCACTTTATCCACCGGAAACGACCCATCACCGTCTGGCTTTGGCTGCAATCAAATTTCATCGCATTGTAATAACATGTCACACATGAATGAAAATATGTAAATCATTGAAATGATACCCCAATGAACTCGAGCTCTATCTCCGGAGGAGAAGGAGATTCAGGCGAACTTGCAACGAAACTAACTGAGTTGGGTCGCCGCCGGGGAAAGTAGCTGGCCGGACTCCGGCTTCCGGCGGTGAGTGGAACTGGTGTGAATATATTGTTCATAGAAGACATTTTCTTTTCTGCTTCACGCCCTCTGTTGTTGTGTGTTCCTAAACTCTTAACTATTCTTACAACTCCAACTGAAGTCACGGAATACCTGGCCAATATTGTATATTTCTATTCAAAATAAAATATACTTCTTCCATCCCAAACAAAAAAAATCATTTCACATTTATTAAGAAAACTAAAATATAATAATTTGTAATATAGTTTCTTGTGTTATCATTGTAATAATTTTCATAGAAAAATGTAAAAACAATTTTCATTGGTTATTAGTTATAGAGAAAATGAAAGGGAGAGCAAAATGAATGCAATTTGCATTTATTTTCTCTTTGGAAAAGATGATTTAAATATGATAAGAATTGGTCTTTTTTATTTAAAATTTGGAACAAAGAAAATAAGTTTTTTTTTGCTAATAATTTAGGACGGAGGGAGTACTTTATTTGCCTCATCCTCGTAATAACATTAAAAAAAATAGAAAAATGATAACAAGTACCTTTATTAACAATTTTTAAATAGTAAATTTTTATAAAAATTGATGAATTCATCAATTTTTATGCAATTCTTTGGTCAAAATAGTTCATACATTAAAATAGTCATTTAAAGTTTTTGCACTATGTTTAAAAAAAATATTAATTATGTTGATTTCAAAGGTAAAATTAATACTCCATCTGTTCCTTTTTAATTACCACTTTTAAAGTTCAATGCAACTTTAAATATTGTTTTATCAATATTATCCTTAGTTATTTATTACAGAGAAATATATGAGATGATATATTAAATGAATAAGGCTATTATAGTAAAAATATAAATTATTGTATGACATTTATTAATTGTCTTGATTTGTGTAAAATGTCAAAAAGTGACAATTGAAAAAGAACGGAGGTAGTAAATTTATTAAAATACCCTTATTAATTGTATTTAGCGGATTAGTTAAGTTGCATGAAATTCAATAAATAAATAAAGGTATAATAGTGGAAAAAAAATAATAAATGTTCTATTGTTATTAAAAAAATGATAATTATTTTGAGACAAAGAAACAATGATAAATAGACAATTATTTTGAGATGAAGTAAGAACCAATATGACAGTAAATACTTATAAAAACTGTGTGTCAATAAATAAGTATATTGAGAGACTAATTGTTACAATTTTAATGAACCATTTTAGCGTAAAATATTATTTTGACCAACATAAAAAACTATTATAGGATATTTTAAAATTTTGATACATCGACTATTGTGGCCACATTCAAACCAAAATGACTATTACCCTATTTTCTTTTAGGGTTAAATATGTTTTTGGTCCCTATAAAATTGAGAACTTCTAAGTTTAGTCCTTACTTAATTTTAATAGGCTTTTTAGTCCCTGTAAAAAAAATTTACTTATAATTTTAGTCCTTGCTAAAACAAAGTTTGTATAATTATCCTTAAACTCTTAAATTTTGGAACGATTTTTTTGAGACAAATTTAGAACACTATGAAAGGTTCATTTTCAAAAATTTAGAATTTTTTAACATGAAACGAATTAAATATGAATTTTTTAAACCGACAAAAGTTAAAGATAAAAGTAACAAAATTTGGACGTAGAAATCAAATTTTGCGATAATTTTTTGCGGAGGAACTTTTAGTAATGTTCTTAACACGTCTGCAAAAAATTGTTCAAAAACTTAATAGTTTAAGCATAAATTAAACAAATTTGAATTGAATAGGGACTAATACTGAGTGCCGAAATTTTTTGTAGGGATTAAAATAACTATTAAAATTAAGTAAGGACTAAACTTAAAAGGTTTCAATTCATTTCTTTTATATATATAATATAGATTTAATTTTTTTTTTTTAATAAATAAACTATCTTGAGTTAGTTGTTTTTGAAGTATTCCTCTGCAACTGTTTTCCGTTCCGTCACTTTCACTTCTTCTCCTGCTTCAGTCATTACAACGAAAAACCCAACAAATGCATTCACACATTCCCCATCGTATCTTTCGTTCAACCCTGAAACAAAACCCTATTCCAATCCATCTACGCCCATTCTCCTCATGGTTATCCCAACCCGGAAACCCACTCATCAACTGGCCATCCAAACCCACTCCAATCCCAACCTTAAACCCAAACCCGAATTCTAAACCCGAATCCCCTACACCCATTTTCTCCCCAAACGATTTCACCCTCATTTCTACTCTCTTCACCAACCCATCCATCTCACCCGGTTCATCTCTCCACACCAACCTAACCCAAACCGGAATCAAACCTACTCCCCCTCTCCTCCGTGCCGTCTTCGACCATTTCGCCTCGTCTCCCAAGCTACTCCACTCGCTTTATCTCTGGGCTCTGAATCAACCCGGGTTTAAACCTGATTCCAGTTTGTTTGATTCCGTAATCAACGCTCTTGCGAAAATCAAGGAGTTTGATAATGCTTGGAGTCTTGTTCTTGATTGTATTGATAGTGATGATGATGAGAAATTGGTTTCTGTTGGGACTTTTGCTATCATCATTCGGCGATATGCCAGAGCAGGTAGTACAAATATTTCTGATTTACCAATTTTTATTAGGGTTTATAGTTTGCTTAATTGATTTTACTTGAACTTGAGGTGCTTATGTATAGCTTATTTCTATATCAAAAGTGAAAATGAAGTTTTGACATGGCTATGTTTGGTAAAAAAAAAAAAAAAGCTTAATTGCAGTTTTGCCCCCTATCTTTTGCCAATTGTGCGATTTTGCACCTCATACTTTTTTTTTGAGCGATTTTGCACCCTTTCATTTACTCCATTTCTGATTCTGATTTTGTAGCCCCTCATGTACACATCAGCAAAAGCCACCCAAAATGACCATTCTGCCCTTCTCACCATCAACAACCTCATCACCACCACCAACCACCACTTCCTTCTCTCTACCGTGCCCAATTAGATTCTGATAAGTCTCTGACCATTCAACAACAACCACTTCCTCCAATTAGATTCTGATAAGTCTCTGACCATTCACACAATTTTTAGAAAATGGAAATGAAATGATTAAAGAAAATGAATGAAAGGCAAAAATGGTGACAAAATCTGTCTCAAGTGAGGTCCACTCTTAAGAACAAAAAGAGATTAGAAAATTTTTGCATAAGAAATCCTCCAAACACACAACTCGGCAACAAGTCCTTTTTGGCCTCAATCGCATTGAAAAATTGCTCTTATTGACAAAGAGCATATAGAGAGCGGAATAGAACACAGAAAAAGTCAGCAGAAGAGAAGAAATAGAGTAAATCCAGAGGTTCTTCAACAGAGCCTCAATCAGTGATTCAAGTGTAAAATGAGAAGACATAAATCTACTGTTCCTCTTCTTTTTGAGAGCAAATTCCGAATCAGGAAACGCCGAATCGAAATCAAACTTCGATTATTTGTGTAACAGATGAGAAATTGAAGAATTAGATCGAATATGAGAGAGATAATTAGGTTTTTTTTGGGGATGAAAATGGAATAGGGTTAATTGTTGTTGTTGTTGTTGTTGTTGTTCTTGTTCTTGGTTTTACAGAACGAAGTAAAAGATTGGACAAAACATGATTGTTGTTGATATTAACGTTGTTGTTGTTGTTGACAAGGTTAAGGTTGTTGAAGTTGTGATTTTGTTGTTGGGTTTGAAATTCAGCTAAAGTACGTTTTCCGATGAAGCGATTTTGTTGGATCTGTGAGGAAGGATCTAGAAAAATTGGAGGAAGTGGTTGTTGTTGTTGGTGTTGGGTACGGTAGAGAGAAGGAAGAAGATGGTGGTTGTTATGGTGGTTGGTGGTGGTGATGATGTTGTTGATGGTGAGAAGGGCAAAATGGTAATTTCGGGTGGCTTTTGCTGATATGTACTTGTTTTATTCCAATCATCGTGTGTCACGTCGCTAATCACTGTCCACATCAGCACTGAAACACATAAGGGGCTACAAAATCAGAAAGGGGGTAAATGATAGGGTGCAAAATCGCTCAAAAAAAGTATGGGGTGCAAAATCGTACAATTTGCAAAAGATAGGGGGCAAAACTGCAATTAAGCCAAAAAAAAATGGCAAATAGTTGATAAGCAAGCTCATAACTGAAAAACTTGCTGGTTGAATTTGTAGTGTTTCATAAAATTAGTGGTTGAACTAGCTTATCAATATGAAATGCCATAAAAAATATATATTTACTTAATATATAACTTTTTTCAGTTAAGATTAGAGGGGTAAAATTGGGAAAAAAATGCTAAGCTAAAGCTTTAAGTTATAAGCTACTTGAGTTAGCTTATCAAAACATGTTATAAGCTAGTTAAGGTAAGCTATAAGCTCATGAGAAAATGTAGGTTACAAAACGGGTATTTTTTCGTCATGTGAGCTTATAAACTATAAGCTCAAAAATGTGTCTTTGCCAAATAGACTCATAAGTTGTTTTTGTAAACTACTACCTGTGTCCCTAAGTTGAACCCCTTGAATTGGTTACTGTATTAAATTTATTGACCATTTGTATCGTTTTACAAGTTTATCCTTTAGAAGAGAGAATTAGTTATTGCAGAAAAAGATGAAACATAATCCGTAGCATGTTGATATTAAAATAGTAATTAATACACTTTGAAATTTGAAAGAGGTCTTATAAAAAAAGGCACAAAGAAAAAACTCAAGAGGGTCCTATGTTTAGGGACAAGAGTAGTATCCTGCAGAGTTTATGGAAATGAGTTGAGAAACACTTGTGGACATATCAAAAGCTATTTTTGTAAGTTCTCCCAAACAGTCTCACAAGTATGTAACTGTGTATGATAGTAGATAAACTCAATCAAGCCAATCCGAACAGATCCATACTGAGAGTGAGTATGTAGATAGTGATTTTAGCTTGAAAATATTTAAAGTTGATTTCGGTGCAAATAATGTTTTTTGGATTTTTGTTTATTAAAGTTGGTGTTCAAATTTTGTTGGATTAATTATTTAACATTAAATTATGAGAATAATTTTGTTTTTCACCTCAAAAACAACAAAACAAGTCATTGTTTTACGTTTACTGTTGGGTGACAAAACCATCCAATTTAGGTTTTTCAAAACCTTCAATAGTCTATTTGAATTTGGTTGATCACAAGTGATGATGCACTTTTGCCAACTATTCTCTTGCTTTATATTATGAGGAATCAAATTTTTTCTTTACTTACAAATTTTGAAGGTATGCACACGGCTGCTATTAGGACGTTTGAGTTTGCAAAAGATAAGAAGTCAATTGTGGATTCCGTGTCAGAAATGAGTTTATTTGAGATATTAATTGATTCACTCTGCAAAGAAGGGTCTGCAAGGGAAGCTTCAGAGTACTTTCTTAGGAGAAAGGAGACAGACCTGGGTTGGGTTCCTTCAATTCGTGTTTATAACATAATGTTAAATGGATGGTTTCGAGCAAGGAAACTCAAACACGCTGAGAGATTTTGGGAAGAGATGAAGAACGAGAATGTGAGACCGAGTGTTGTGACATATGGTACCCTTGTGGAAGGATACTGTCGGATGCGCCGTGTTGAAAAGGCGCTTGAGATGGTTGGTGAAATGACCAAAGAGGGAATTAAACCAAATGCAATTGTATATAACCCCATCATTGATGCATTGGCAGAAGCTGGTAGATTTAAAGAGGCTTTGGGTATGATGGAGCGTTTTCATGTTTTGCAAATAGGTCCTACTCTTTCAACTTACAATTCTCTTGTGAAGGGTTTTTGTAAGGCAGGAGATATTGAAGGTGCTAGTAAAATTCTTAAAAAGATGATAAGTAGAGGTTTCCTTCCAATCCCTACTACCTATAATTACTTTTTTAGGTATTTTTCAAGATGTGGAAAAGTTGATGAAGGGATGAACCTTTATACCAAGATGATTGAATCTGGACATAACCCGGATCGTCTAACTTACCATCTTGTGTTGAAGATGTTATGTGAAGAGGAGAAGTTAGAGTTGGCAGTTCAAGTTAGAAAGCAAATGAGGCATAAAGGATATGACATGGACTTGGCTACGAGCACCATGTTAACTCATTTGCTATGCAAAATGCATAAGTTGGAAGAGGCTTTTGTAGAATTTGAGGACATGATAAGAAGAGGTATAATTCCTCAATATCTTACATTTCAAAAATTGAATGTTGAGTTAAAGAAACAAGGTATGACTGAAATGGCTCGAAAGCTTTGCCACTTGATGTCGTCTGTTCCCCATTCTGACAAATTGCCAAATACATACGGTGAAGTCAGAGATGATGCACATGCACGTAGGAAATCAATAATTCAGAAAGCCAAAGCAGTTTCTGATTTGCTAAAGGACCCCAAAGAACTTGATAAGTTTAGAAGTTCATCAGAAGATGCTGTCTCAAGTGCAAACCGTTTGATAGAGGATATTGAGAAGAAAGTAGGTATAAGATGAACATCTGCAATTTCAGTACCATCAGGGAGTAAGTTGTGACCAGTTTGAAACGCATGGGAATCAGAGGGTTTTGTACAAAAATGTCTGCTGTTCTTTCCTATGCTATTAGTAGGCATCACAGCAGTAGTCACTGATCCACTGTTGTGTAACAGACACTAGCATATGCAAATTAAATGGAGTTCTTTATGCCGAAAATAGTTCCTTAGCTAAAATTTGGATATTTGTCAATGGAGATGGCAGCAACTCAAGGTAAATTCATCAGTTAAAGTGGCCTTATAGAGGTTGTGGCGTGATTAACCTTTGTTTTTAGTTGGAGCCATGCATAATCTAGAAGATGTGACTGAAGATCAATATCTCTATTGGGAGTTTTGGTTTTGCGTTGATAATTTTCTAACCTGGCTTGATGTCTCAGGTTCAACTCTATGTGTACTTTATTCTTGCCGTTGGAGCTCAGTAAACACTTATACTGCGGTGTGTTTCCATCGCAAAAGGGTGATTAAATCCCAGTAGTATCCAGATGGACCAGACTGAAGGGGTTGTTTAGGTGAAATTTGTTATATTTTTGTCTTTCATTACTTAGATGATACTGATACATTTGCCGGGTGTCCAAGGATAACCACGTAGCATGACTGTCCTTGCGAATGAAGCCTAGTTTAAGGAATTTTGATACTTGTTCTTCCACGAAAGTTTGCTTCTATAGGGCGATCGTTGTGTTCTTTAGTGGCATAAGTTTGAATTTAGAGTCGTCAATCTATGATAGCAAAAGTTGGGGTCCAAATCTGGCATTCATCAATATACGCCAACAAGTATTTATTTCTTTAAGAACATTAATTTATCTGTCCATACTCTTCCCTTTTGAGTTCCAAACCAACGTTTGTAATGTTTTCCATTTTTGTGTTAGAGGAGTTGCAACTTGGAAGTTATCATTCAATTAGGGCCCGTTTGATGGCCAGAATAGGGATGATATGATAAATTAATTATATTATGCTTAAATCTCATGTTTGATGCACCATAGAGATAAGATAAAATAAAATAAACCATTTTCTTATCCTATCTTAACTTGCCTTTGTAATTTTTATCTTAGGCATAGGCCGGGTTAGAAATGACTAGAAAATCATTCCTTATTTATTATCATTTTTAAGATGTTCTCATTTTTAAAAGGGAAATGTTAGTTATTACGACTAGTTTGTCACAAGAAAGCGAAGAATTGATCTGCGCCCCTCATCTTATTCCCACACCACCTCATGTATTGTGCCACGTATTACTATTTTGTTTTTTTCATTAATATAACTGTAATTCTTCGCTTTCGTGCCGCAAATTTTCGTACAGAATAGCAATGCTCTTTTTAAAATGATGTCATGTATTTGTTATTATAATTAATTACATGCCATTTTTAAAATAATTTGATTAATTATGAGAGTAATTTTTTTCATTTAATTATAATAAAGGCTTAAATATGTGTTTAGTCCCTGCAAATAGGGCTCGTTTGAATTTTTGTCCCTGTACTTACTAATCCTTCCAAAATTTTCCTGCAATTACTAATCATTTGAGTTTTGGTCCTAATCACATCTGATTGCTTACATGGCAAGTGATTAGTGACGTGGCAATGACGTGGCATAATCTGACTGAAAAAGGACCTGGATGACTAAGCAAATTACACCCGAAATGACCATTTTGCCCTTCATGAAACTACACAAGTGCGAAATGACCATTCTACCCCGTTCTTCTTCATTCTCTTCCATCACCACCACCAACACCATGGATCTCAATGAACCCAACAACAACAACTACTCTTACCCAAATCAAATCCATTGATTGTAACATTGTCATTCATTCATTATGGTAAATTGGATTACAGAATTGCACTTTCATCCAACAAACAATTAATAAAGTTTCTTCTTTCAGGTATATTTACAAAGCATATTCATGAACAAATCTGAGCACGAAAAAAACCAAAATTTGAGCACCAAAGCATATTCAACAACACACTTTGTGTTCTCTCTCTCTCTCCGTTAAATATTTTTCAGGAGAGTGATTTCGTTCATCAAAATGGGTACTTTCATAAAACCCAAAAAAAATATTAAAATCAAATCTTTTTGCTTATGGATCTTCAAAACATATCCAGATCGAGCCACTTCAGGTGGAGGAACATTAAGATCAAGATCCAAGAGTCTTTGACATGGTACACCTTCATAATCAACAATGGAAGAAGATGAACCGGAGTCACTTTGCACGGCGGCACATAGAAAATCATCTATTTGATGCAATGTACACCATCAATCTCTTCACCACTCGAGCCACTAAATTGCAAACACCACCCTCCGATTCGGATCCATCCAAACCCGAATCTGAAACCACCGCCACCCGAGAAGACTTCGACGACCTCATTAACCAACCCTGTCTCCGTTACAGAAGTGGCACCGACGAAAAGCAGAAATTTGAAAGGGAAAAAAATCTAATAAGTTTGTGTCGGGGTCTGGCGTGCATCTTCCACATGTGCCGCTGAAAGAACCGATTTTCGGTGGGTGAAGGGAGAGTTAGGGTTTGGCAGACATAGCGAGAGATTGAATGGTAGAATTGTGTTACTTGGATTAACGACACTGTTGCTGGTGGAGCTTGCAAGTGGGAAAGGTGTTCTCAATTATAACACACTGGGGACTGTGATTATTTTTCAGTTTTCACTTTGCTGATGGATGAAGAAGAGAGGGAAGAGGGAAGAAAGGAACTAGGGGTATTTTGGTCTTTTCTTACGTGTCTGGATTCACTAAGGGCAAAATAGTAATTTCGGGTAGGAAATGCTGAGTCAGAAAGGCCCTTTCCCAGTCACGTTGTGCCACGTCACTAATAACTTGCCATGTAAGAAATTAGATGTGTTTAGGACCAAAAGTCAAATGATTAGTAATTGCAGGGAAATTTTGGAAGGATTAGTAAGTACAAGGACGAAAATTCAAACGAGCCCTATTTGCAGGGACTAAACACATATTTAATAATGATATCATGTTTGCTATCATGTGCGCATCAAACACATGATAAGATTAATGTTTATCATATCTATATCATATCATGTCTCTATCCAGCTTCATATCCCATCATGTTTGTATCATATCTTGACCATCAAACAAACTCTTACAATATATGGATGCTTCTTATGTTACTAGTATATGTTTACGTTGAGGCTTTCCTTCTATTCTATAGATCAGTTTACCCTTGTTTGAACAAACCTGTTGGGAATTATCTTATGGCTAGTAAACCTGACCAACTCACTATCTGGGAATTATCTTATGGCTAGTAAACCTAATCAACTCACTATCAAATTGCATTCTTGAGAGTGACTTATAAACATGACCAATTAGAATTGTAGAAATCAGGGGATTATCATTTAAGATTGTGATCAAGGTATGACTAGAACTACTTACTTTCCAATTAGAATAAATATTATTTTAAGTAACTAGCATTCAGACGGTCTTCTGTCCACTCTTTTTATTTTGTTAATGTGTATAAATAACAACAGTCGTTTTTATGAAATTTTGAATAAAATTATTGGTGTAGATATCTTGCATTTTCCTATAGTAACAAACTATACTTATATTTTTCAAAGACACCAACCATATAACAAATATAATATAAATTCTTTTTTTTTAATAACACCAACAATATAACATTCTTGTAGGAAAATTTGTTTACGGGTATAGTTCGAAGTGAAAAAGTTGTCCCAGAATCATATATTCCATTTTTATATAGTATAAATATATGAGATGTGACTCCATAGTAAAATCCAATTATAATAAGTAATATAATGTGGAATAACCATATGAGCATGCATATAAACTAGCATCTATGACATGATGATCCACCAAAGACTATAGGAATACAATGATTGATGACAAAAAGTCTCTTAAGATATAAAAATGATAATCTTAAAATGGCAAAGAGGAAAGAGATGGATGACGAACATCCGTTGACGTAAGGTTCTTCTTCAAACTAGACTCATTTGCCTTAGGCACTCTTCAGATGGTGAGAGGAGGCAATTAAGGTTCTCATTGTTTCGAAATGAGACATTATGACATCCACACATATTGAACTCATCAATTAATTAAATATTTAATTAATTATCAAACTATAAATCTAATTAACTTTATTACTTAATTTAACAACTAATCAATTAAAGCTCTTAATTGATAAATAACTAATATAATTATTTAAAGATCTCCTAAAAATATTATTATAAAGATATTTGTCGACATAATGACATTAAAATATAATAAAATATTCCAACAATTTATCCTTCATGGTTAACAACAATGAAGTTTTGAGAAGAATTTAATATATTAAGAAGTTTAATTATCCAGCAATTTCCTTCACCATTGTTGATAGCATCAACTATAGCAGTGTAATTTCAATTCTTAATCACATTGTACGATCCATTGTGCATTTCAACTTCAATAATGTCTCCACCAAGGGGTGGACATTGGGCGGGTTCGGGCCCAAGCTCCCCCATCGACCCCAACCCGCGGGTGTTATAGGCTGACCCTATTCTGTCCATTGTTTATTTCAGTTTTTCGGGTTACGGGTTCACCGGTTCACGGATTTCTCGGTTTTAAGTTTCTCACTTAGAAAATAGCAGATCCAAACTGAGTTCAAAGAAAGGAAAAAAAAACTGGTAAGAAAAAGTTAATGGTTGAGACAGTTAATCGAGAAGTTGATAGATCAGACAAGTGTTGATGGAAGATGAAGGATCTTGATTATTTTCTTCTCAACTCGGCGGTCGGTGGCTTATTGTGACGGAGCTGTAGCTTTCAATTTGCTGTGTTGGAGTGTTAGAGAAGCTCTTCAATGGTAAGGTATAAGTGGGAGAGAGAAAAGGAAATCCAAAATAAAAACTATATTAGTTGTAAAACAATATATTCAAGAGAGAGAATGAATCATTAATATATTAATTAAATGAGAAAGAAAAGCAGCAGCTAAATAGGAGCTACTCTATTTGAACTAAAAAATAGTAGCTACTCCATGTTTTATTTCCCAATGTTCTGCAATCTACAATGTGACTCTGTGAGTTGTTCAACCAATAAAGCAGTGTAGCCACTGTGTCATCTAATACTGCATTTATAGGAGGGTTCGGTTATCGAGGGTTCCAACTTTTTCACCCGGACCCGCTCGTTTAAACCCGATACAAACCGCAATTTCCACTTGCTAGACCCGTGGGCCCGTAGGAAACCGCTCGTTTATCTTATTTTGGGCCGGGTTGTGCGGGTTTCAATGGGTATCGGGTTTATGTCCACCCCTAGTTAATCAGAAAGACCTGTCCACATCTCAGCATTGTGGACACATCATGTGATGTCACGTATGAAGTACGAATACCTGACACAACACAAACAAAGACACATTGACTATTCTAATATAAAATAAAATTGGACACCGACTATTCATATATGTGCGTGTGTGTGCACGCGCGCGCGCACGCGTGTTTGTGCTTGTGTGTGCATGTGTGTTTGTTCATCTAAATTGAGCAATTATTTTATTTTTAAAAAAATTAAAACAAGATACAATAGTATTTGACCTTTAGTTATCTATCAACTATCGATAAGCTAACTTCTTCGGGAAAAAAAACCATCGAAAAGCTTAAAATGTGGCAATCAAATTTACGTCTTTAATCTTCGTTGATGAACACATCTTTTACTCTTGTAAATTTTTCAAGAAGTGTCTAAGGAATGTCGGAGTAAGAAAAAAAAATAAATTGGGACACTTGTCGGAGTTGTCTGACATGTGTCGTATGAGTATCATACAAATGTCGGACAATGACACGTGTCGTACACTGTGACACACCTAATGTCTATGCTTCATAGCCTCAAAGGCTCTCTAGGTTCAGATTTCATAGGCAAACCTTCAAGAACAAACATCCTAAAATAATTCTCATAAGCAGTATTTTCCCCTTAACAAGCTTCACAAGCGTGCTATGTAAATCCTTCATCAAAACACACCCAAATGTAGGAAAATTTCCAATCGCAACCCTATCAAGGTGAACAATGATAGATTTTCATAGATTTTCCTTTCTTCAAAAGAAGTGAGTAATCAACATAATTGTAATCATTGAAAATATGTCCAACAAAATGGTATGTGTCGGTTTATTCAAAGATCTTGGCACTGAATACAGTGCTCACTATGACATAAATGTCCACATTTGTTGGTTTGTGTTGAAAATATACATTTCGAAGAAGTCTCACATTACTTAGAATTGTAAAGGAAGAAGTAGTGCAAGAGAAGCATGTTTGTTTCTTGAAGTTCAAGACAAGCAAGATGATTCCTTCACTTGTTTACTTTCTTTACTGGCAAGTCTTGTAAGCGACAAAGTTGTTTCTTGAAGTGAAAGCAACTGAGAATTGACTATATATATGCTCTATTTCTTTGTTGCAAGATGCACCAGTCAAAAAACTTTAAGTTTATATCAGACTCTTGTATTAGAGTATTGTGAGATGTAGTTAGGTATTTCTTTTGGATGGAATGGGTGTTTGATTATAGTCTATGTGTTGTAAAAATTTGCATGTAGTGTTATTCTTTGGTTGTCATTAGACAATGATCATGATTCTTTTCTAATTTTGGAGTTTCAATTTGTTTGGTCTAGGGATAAGAATTCTTAGTATGATTTATGGTTGCAACATTGTATGATCTTCCACATCATGAAAGAAGAGTATTACTACGAAAGTATTGCAATCATAAGTTGTGCTGCAAAGTTTAGGCTAGAGAAAACTAATGGAATAATCAATTTTGCCTTGTGGAATTTTTAAGTCAAGGATATGTTCATACAATCAAGATTACACAAGGTGTAGATTAGTACATGTGAGTTTATTAACACTAATGCAAGGTGTGTTGTGAGATTATCTCAGTGGTTGAAGAACTTTCTGTCAAACAAAATGGAAGTTGTACCATAAGTTTTCGGCCTATTTTTCAATATGTGAAAATTTTCAGAGTGGTTTAAATTCAAGTGACTATATTTTTTATGGTGGAGTATGATAGTTCTTTTGAACTATGATTATCGGTGACGACAATAGAAGTGAATGTATCATTTTCAATGAAGGTGAGATTTTGGTGTTGATTGAAAATATACATGCTAAAAAAGTCTCAAATTGCTTAGAATTGTAGGGGAAGAAATAGTGTGGGACAAGCAAGACTATTTCTTGAAGTACAAGACAAGAAATGATGAGATTATGAGTTCTTTAAGTATGTGGAAAGAAGCTTATAAAAAAAAATCACAAAGAAAATGAATTTTTATTCATTTTATTCATTTCTTATAATTTTGGTGCCTTTGGATTCATTGCATAATTTGATACATCAAATCGGGGATTTTTATTGCCTCCACCATTCAGATCACTTCAAATGAAGATTAAAAAAAAAAATTCATTAAACGTGACAATTAATGCCATTCAAAGGTCTCACGTCAGTTTTGGAAATGAAGAAATTAACTCACGTTGGATCCTATAGAATACTTTTAGTGCTTTCCTTTTCTAATTATTGTAAGGCATAAATGCCATTTCTTTATTTTCTAGGTGCCATTTTACTCCTTCCGGTCCTATATATAAGAAAATTTTCAAAAAACTTTTTGGTCTTATTTATAAGAAAATGTCACAACTTTTAAGGTGTAGTTATTGTTTAAAAGACTTTTCTACCCCTAATTTAATGTTTGTCTTTTTAATATTTGTGAAGGTATTTAATGCTTCACAATTTTTTATGAGGGTATAATTGTAAAAATATTAAAAAAGTTATATTAATTAATGATCGTATTGATTTTGATGTTGTTTGATTTTTCTTCTTATAATAAGGACCAGAGAGAATAATTTATTAGGGTCTATTGAGTTACTTAGATAAACTCTATAAATTGTAAGTTTCAATATGAAATAAGGGAAGTTGAATTTTGTAAAATTTTACACATATATGTATTGAGAGCTTTGTCTCTTGTGGTGGTTATGGATTGACCCATCTTTGATATTATCAAGAAATCACATTTCTTGTGGCAATCCTCATCCACCGGCTTATCATTCTTTCTTGGATTAGAAAGAGTGTGGCGCCCCTATCTATCCATTCCATTTCTTCATTTATTTGAGTCAGTACATCTTTTCAACAAACAATATTCCTAATTGCTTCCGACGGCTCCACGATACTCATCAAGAAATGTGGTTCCTTTCAGTTGCTTAATTTTTTGCTTGACATGTCTTGTATGCCACAATGTTGTTTTTTTTTTTTTTGTAGTGGAAGACAAGTAGATCAATGCTTATATATTGAAGGAAATCAATTACGTGTCTTTCAATGATAATAATCAAGAGTATATATAGTTACAATATGTAGAGTCAAACCTATGAGAATAATTACAAAATCATGGAGAGTAATTAAATAATAATAACCAACATAATTACAAACATAATTACATAAAGTCAAATATTCTATTATATATATATATATATATATATATATATATATATATATATATATATATATATATATATATATATATATATATGCTCTATTTCTTTGTTACAAGATGCACCGGTTAGAAACACTTGAAGTTTATATCAGACACTTTTCATTTTTCCTTATACTCTTGTCTTAGAGTATTGTGAGATGTAGTTGGGTATTTCCTTTGGAGCATGTGAGTGTATTGGGTCTGGTGAGTGTTTGAGAGTAGTCTATGTGATGTACAAATTTGCATATAGTGTTGAGTAAAGATATTTTGACAACAAAAGTTGTCTAGACAACGTATAAAAATACTACCCCCACTACCTTTTCATTTTTTTAATATTTCTTTTGATCACCTTGGGCTGCGTGTTGGTCTAAAATGTGGAGAATGATCATACGTTGTACATAGGTTGTAAGTTTTATGGATGTTCATATATCACCCCTCTATAGTGTTATTCTCTAGTTGTAATTAGATACAGTCGTAATTTTTTTTCTCTAGTTTTAGAATTACGACGTTATATTATTGTGTTATGATTGTGTTCTTTTATTTTCTCTATGCCATTTTTTCCCAACAAAACTAGGATTAGGTGACTTTGTGGAGAGAAAGTTCTAACAACTTTAGTCTATTTTAGGGTATTCATGAGAGAGAAAGATAAAAGAAAAAAGATATTTAAGATGAGAGAGAGATATATATAGATAAAAAGAAAATCATGATGACTTTTCCTCCACAAAGTTACCCAATCCCAACCCAAAATGTTCATATAAAATGTTTGTGATCTTCATGAACTAGTACTTTACTTTTATGACATAACTGAAAATGAACACATACACTTGACATGACATAGACAATGACATATCGACATTTCTAATGTAAAATATGTATGTGTGTGAGAGAGAGTGTGTGTATGTTTGTGGACCTAAATAAAGCAAATTTTTTAAACATGATATACTATAATATTTGGCCTTTTAGTTATCTATTGATTATCGAAAAAAATTAAAATGTTACAATCTTTATGCTGTTAATCCCTTATTGATTAGCATTTCATCAACACACCTTAAACCATTGTAGATATGACTGAGCAGTGTTTAAGGTATCTTGGAACAAAAAAAATTGGGACATCGAACCAATGAGTGTCGAAAATAAGAAAAAAAATTAATTTTTAAGACACTTATTTGAATTTTTCAATTTTTGTTGTACGAGTGTCTGGCATGTGTATATGTCGTATGAGTGTGAGACACTGACACATGTCGAACATTGCAACACGCCTAATGTTCGTGCTTCATAACTTCGAAAGCTTTCTAGGTTCATATTTCAAAGAAAAACCTTCAGGAAATATCCTAAAATAATTTTCATAAGCAATGTTATTCCGCTTAACGCGCTTCGCGAGCGAGCTAAGAAAATCCTCATCAAAGCACACTCAAATGTAGGACCATTTCCAATCACAACCTTATTAGGCTAAACAATGATAGATTTTACTTTGTTCAAAAGAACTGAGTAACCAACAGAACTGTAATCATTGAAGATAGGCCCATCAAATATGTATGCATCAGCCGATTCCATGATCGGCACATAATGCAGTGTCCACTGCACCCCAAAATATTCCAATGAAATGTTTGTGATCCTCATGAGTTAGTCCTCTAGTAGATGGCATGACTGAATATGGATAAGCACTTTTATCAGCTAGTTCAATAAAAGCTTCACATGCTTTTGCTACCCTTAGTTTTGAACGAGCTACTAGTATTGGTTTAATTTCACTGCTTTGTTGAGAAATTCTGCAGTTGTTTCCACTGCTGCCTCCAATCCCATTTGATAATCAATCTATAAAATCTAAGTAAATACTAAATTAGAGTTGTTTGTTACTGATTATAAACTTGAATGTGAGCTGAATCTGTAAAACCCTGGAACGATCATAAAAAAAATGATTTTTCTTTTGTAATGAAAATCAATTTTTGTAATGTAAGACATCACTAGTGGAAAATATACATTTCTAATATAAATAAAATTGGACATCAACAATGATATGTATATATGTGTGTACGTGTGTGTTTGAGAATCTAAATTAAGAAATTTATTTTATTTAAAAAAATGAAAACAAGATACTATAATAATTGGTCTTTAGTTATCTATTTACTATCGAAAAAGCTAAAAAATATTGCAATCAATTATATTTCTTTAATCACTTATTGATGAACCTTTTTTCAACATATATTTAACTATTGTAGATGTTTCCAAGGAGTGTCTAAGGTATGTCAGAGTAACAAAAAACATTTTTAGGGCACTTGTCAGAGTTTTCTAACACATGTCATACGCCGTGGCAGAGGGACAGGGGTGGCCTATAGAGGCCATGGTCCCCCCTCATTTTTAATTTTTTTTATATTACACAACTAAACTATATTAAAATGTTTCATAAAATATATATTTAGATATGGTCCCACCAATTAATCTAATTAAATTATTTACCATGTTACTAGATTAATTGACAACTAATATAATTAGTTTTATAATTCATATTATTTTAAATGATCTCATATTTTGTAAAATATATCAATACGGTCATCTCCCCAACACATTTTAAATAGAATGAACTATAATGAAGTAGCTTTACAAAATAAAAGGCTCTTTTAAAACCAAAAAATAAAGAGCAAATTAAAATCTAAAATAAAAATATGGGATAAAAATATAATTTAGTCTTTAATGTATTATATCATTTTGTGAGAAAAATCTTATGTCTCTAACACTCGTACACAAGTTTTTTCTCTTTAGTCAAATGTCTATTTTTTTGTGTTATAACCCTCCGGTTCTCCCGGTAAAGTGGTCATAGTGATCTGGAGTTCGACTGAGAGGTAAGTAAAGTCTGACCAAAATGATAAATTATATACCTTTTGTATTTAAAAAGTTATTATTTTAATTAAATTATGTTCCTAGTTCGCTCAAAAAAATGTTCCTTATACTCGGCCCCCCTGACTTTAAATTCCTGGCTCCGTCCCTGATCGTACGAGTATTATACGAATTTCAGACACCGATCCAACAAGTTTTGAAGATAATAGAAAATCATTTTTATGGGACACTTGTATGAATTTTTCAACATGTGTCGAACACGTGCCATTTGAGTGTCACACATTGACGTGTGTCGGACATAGCAACACGCCTAATAACCGTGCTTAGTAGTCTCAAAGGCTCGCAAGATTCAAATTTCATAGGCAAACTTTCAGGAACCAATATCCTAAAATAATTCTCATAAGCAGTATTATTTTGCTTAACGGGCTTCCTTTATTAGGACCATTGCGAATCACAATCCAATGGTTCTAAAAAATCTAAAAGCTTACACACCGTGCGAGACATTTTACCCTCGCGCACGCTAGACTCCGCCTTGAAACAAAGACAAACCAACAAAAAGAGAGAAACTTGATGAAGGAGTGAATATGCATATGTTTAAATAGCTTTCCTTGTTTTGCGTAACATTGAAAACAAAAAGAATGAAACATTTTGAGTGGTACCCACTTGAGATTTATTTTTGTTCAAATTAGATAGAAGCATTTTGGATGGATCCGCTTGCGATTCCCTTCTTCTCACGTTCTTTCTTTTCACTTTCTTTCATCTATTTTTTTTTCCTTTCAAAAATCATACAAGAAGATGCTCTTTGACTAGGTTGAGCCCTTTTAGAATTAGGTTTTATTAGGGAGTTTTTACGAAGACATGCAGTAGCATAAACACAAATAATATTCCAACAACATTTATTATAGAAACTTGTTAAACAAGTTTTAGTAATACACTTTTTATTTATTAAATTGAGTTATAACTATAGATCATCCCAAATTTAACCCATTGCCTTCTTAATTGCATTTGCCAATGCATCATAGGCTACTTCCCAAGCAGTGCTCAATTCTTCGCTCCATTTATCTCCTGATGCTTCCTTTATTGTTTTCAGCAAAGCTTCTTTAACCACCTGCAAGGTGCCAGAAGCATTAATTTTGGATTAACGATTTAATACTTAGAAAATAGGTATGTTAACAAAAATGGAAAATATTTCTCAAAAATAATTTATTTCATTGAATAAAAAATCACGAGTGATTACAATATCGACCCTTTATTTTATTGAAAAACTATTTAATGATTTGTTACAATATCAACCACTTATTTGTCACTTTACCAACTATCCAATTTAGACTAATCAAATTATGTTTTATTATATGATTGTTTTATCTTTAAAATTTAATTTTACATAATTTTATTTAGTTATGATTCCACTATTTTTTATCATAATATAAAAATGTGGTATAAAATGGAAGCTTCTTATTTATTGTTATTTTATTGAATTAGGGAATAAATAACCACTATTTATTGTTTCTTAATTATTGTTATTGTTATTTTATAAAATGGAAAATATTTACCACAAAATGAGGATCAATAACTCCTTTCTGAACGTGAATTGCACCCAATGTAGCATCTCCCAGAACTACCCCCCCTGTTGCTCGGAGTTGAACAGCTGAATCGCGCACCTATTATTCAAAAAGTAGAAAAATATCTCATGATTGATAATGTCCATGTTAATAAAAACTATGAAAAAAAATATAATCTGTTATTATAATGTGATTATATATTATTAAGAAGAAAAATATTAATTCAATTTCTGATCATAACAATTGAGATTTGTGGAAGATCAAATTTGCATTATTGGCCATATGTAGGATTGTGAACTTAGAAATTAGAAGGTAATACATGATTTTATTATAACAATCGATTTGTGGAAGATCTAATTTGCACTATTGAAACATGTGATTAAAAAATTTATAATTGGGATAGTTATGACTTATGACACTAAAAGTGGGATCAAACATTACATATATAATGATATATTTGTCCTAACAGAAAAAATATAAGTATAAACCATTACAATAAAACACAAATAAGAAGTATATTCATAGTAATTAATTTATGTATAATTACACTCACCATTCCAAAAACTTTTTCGGCATGGCTTTGAAGTTTAGGACTGTCTTGTACTCCAGCTGAGTCCTTAAGAAAAGAGAACATGCCCTTTGCTGCAGGAGCTTTCTCCAATATACTATTTTAATCAAAATAACCAAAATTATTCTTTTTAATTTACACCATCTCTTTCAAACTGACAATTAACAAAAAGTGAAAACACAAACACTCAAAAAATATCAAACTTACATAGTGTAGAACAAAACACTATAACCAGGGTTTTGTTTAAATGATTCCCATGAGCTATTCACTAAAGCCTCTTGTTTCTCAGTGAAACCCATCTTTCTCTTCTTCTTTTTGTTTTTATTTTTGCTATTTGTATTTGCTATGTATTAATTGTACATTCAATACTTGTTTATATAGAAAAATTAGAGGTGAAAAGAGAATGCAATTGATTTTTTACGATTGTTTTTTTTAAAGAATCTATTGGCTTGTGGAAATGGCCGTTGACATCATTAAAGAGACAACTATCATTTAAAAAACTTAATCAAACAAGTTTTCATTGAAGTTAATAAATATTTTAAATAAAAAAATGTAATCAATAATGAAAGTATTATTTAATTTGATTTAATCAATGTAATTATTAACTAATTTAATAAAAATAATTACTCTCCTCGTCTCATGATAAATATTTCACTTGAGTTGTGCATGATTTTTAATAATATGAGTTATTTTGATTTTAATGATAAAATGAGTTTCATTTACTACAATAATTTTATTAATTATATTTTTGTGGATTTAGATATTGTAAATAAATGAGTATTAATGGAAAAATAATTAATGCACATAATTAATATTTGAAAGTGATAATTAATTTGAAACAGAAAAACAATACAAATGAGATACCTATAACGAGTCTGATGAAATAATAAATAATAGCATTTTTTTATTTTTAATATTTCCTAAAATTCTGTTAAATGTCCTTGGTATATTGTTAAAAAAGTAATATATGAGAAAAATGAAAAATATTAAGAATTATACGCTATAAAAATTAATATTGCATACTAAAGTTTAGTCCTGATCTTCGTTTGTCTGCATTTCAAGAATTTTTTTAAAAAAGAAGTGTTTTTAATCCCTTTCTTGATGCAAAATTAGAAGTGTTATTGTATCAATGTATCACTTACATATAAATGTTAAGTAGTCTGATTACATGAATCCCTAACCCTGACCAACTTCTAATAGGTCACAGCTGTAACCACTGGATCACTAATGGTTTTTGTGACTTATAATTGCTTTTATTTTATATATATCTACGGCAATTATAAAAAGGGGGGTTTGAATGAAGGAATTAAGTAGTGTTTTAATTAAATCTAAAATATTTTTATGCACAATCTAATATATTTTGGTTTGTGATATGAAATATATTTTAATACTCAATAATATATTTTTATACTGAATATGATATATTTTGGTACTCAATTTGAGATATTTTTGAATTAAATCTAATATACTATTTTTATATTGGTACTCAATTTGAGATATTTTTGAATTAAATCTAATATACTATTTTTATATTGAATATGATATATTTTGGTACTCAATTTGAGATATTTTTGTACTATGATATATTTTGGTACTCAATTTGAGATATTTTTGAATTAAATCTAATATACTATTTTTATATTGAATATGATATATATGAAATATATTTTAATACTCAATAATATATTTTTATACTGAATATGATATATTTTGGTACTCAATTTGAGATATTTTGAATTAAATCTAATATACTATTTTTATATTGAATATGATATATTTTGGTACTCAATTTGAGATATTTTTGTACTATGATATATTTTGGTACTCAATTTGAGATATTTTTGAATTAAATCTAATATACTATTTTTATATTGAATATGATATATTTTGGTACTCAATTTGAGATATTTTTGTACTAAATCTAATATATTTTTGTACTTAATAATATATTTTAAAATTGAAGAGTAAACCCGTTAAATAGTTATGAGAGAAACCTAGCTCAGTTAAAAGGTTATAAATAGAGGAGAGCATTAGAGAATTAGGGTTACAACAAACAAGAAAAGATTAGAGATCAAAGGAAAACTAGGGTTGTGGAGAGAAGAAGCAAGGAGACAAGTGAGAAGAACCTGGAGAGAGATTTTACCGTAGGAATATCAAATTCTGCAAACCAAAGGTAAGGGGGAGTCTCTATTCACCATAATACTGCGGTTATGAACAATTTCTTGGTGCAGACTTTTGTATATTTTTTTTCTTTTTGATTTGTCATTTTTATTGCAGTCGAATGTAACTATAAAAATAATAATATAGTCAATTTGATAGTTATATATGAAGCTCTACAAAACCCGTGCATCGCACGGGTTAAAGTCTAGTTATATTGAAATTCCAACTATGTTGGCACCCAAATGTACCACCAACAACGCCTCCAAAACTACTATTTATAATGAAAAGAAACAAGGATAATGGGCGGGGACATACGCCAAACTCACCAAAACAAAGTTAACGAAAACGGTAATTTAACAAGCCAAATCTATCTCTAAAAAATGATTCTTTAGAGCAATAAGGAAGGACATCGCACCAATTTAAGTCATGTACAAAGAAATCAGCATTAGCAATTCGATCAAAACATACATTGCAATCCCTATAAATGTGAGAAACTCGTATTATAAAGTTTCTAATAATATGCAGACAATTATTCCACTTGTTTCGCAGCTTCCATATAACAAGATTAATGTTAGAGAAAACTTGGACAGTTAACAGAGAATCACATTCAATTTTTCCCCTGTTTGATGAGTTTGTATCGAAGTTATGCAAACTCGCTAGGAGGATTACTTTATATGAGAGAATGTTACAATAAAAATCTATATCAATTCAATTGTACTGCAATTACTTGATTGATTTAAAACATTTATTCTCTATGAGAGGATTTACAATGTTTTTTCTTAATCACGTTCTTGTTTTTTATTTTTCTTTCTCTAAACCGTAGCCTTTTTCTTTTTAAGTGTGGTTTATTGAACACTCACATTGCTCTATCATCTTCTTTTGATTTTTCTTGTATTGGCCAAGAATGAATGATCAATAGATAGAGGGTTCAAGATAACGTCGGACAGGCAAACTAATGGACAAACAGAAAATTGTCATGGTTTGAATGGTTTCCCTTTTATACAAAGAAGAATGTAACCGTTGAAGCAACGGCGTTGGAGAACAAGACAAAAGATAGTACAAAGAGTTTTTGGATAAATTCTTCATCCTTTCAAGAATTTATTTCCATTTGCCAAAGTTTTCAAGATGCTAAACACTTAAAGTTTTATGACTTGATCCTTACTGGTTGAACTTCTAGAGAATAAAGCCACCAGAGCTTTATGAATGACTCTTGACTTAAGGATGCCAGATGAATGCTGAACCTTCAGAGGATTTATGTAATTAGAGTATTGTCCTTGATTTTATTTTGTGCAAACCTATCAAAGGGTTGTTTCACTCATAATATTGGTCTTATCTTTCTTCTGTTCGAATCGTTTAGAAGATTGTTTCGCTAAGAGTATTGAGTAAACATCAGAGGATTCTCTGAATTGTGTTTGGCTTCACTTTGAGAGCCATTTTTTTAGACTAACGAGGTTTACTTGATTCAAACATTTGCTCTTATGTTCAACTATTTTAGCTAGAAGATTGTTGATTCTCTTGTTATTATGTGTATCCTACACACTTGAACACACCATTAACTTAGCTTTGTTATCATTAAAACTTCAATTATTGCATTTGGATTGTTATATAATCACTCTCGTTAAATGTCAATAGAATGAAACTTAACATTTTGAATTCTTTTTTATATAAAATAGTTTAGGTGATTTTTGTTCTAGAGATTATTAAAGAGCATCTATAATGGCCTAATATTTTGGTGTTTCCCTTGTCCAGTGCCAAATTAAACAAGAACCTCTTCATCATAGTGCCACATTGAGCGCTCTCTCTCTCTTTCAGACAGAGATAATTAGTTAATGTTTTCATCAAGATATTAATTACAAATTGCAGAAAAGATGTAGCATAATTAGAGGTATGTCAGTAAAAAAATAATTAATTCAATTTTTTATGCAATAATTAATTCAATTTAAAATATGAAAGAGGTCTTTATAAAAAGGAATTAGAATTTCTTTTAAGAGGATTTAAGGACAAATGTAGTAGAAATGAGTGATGTGTACTTACCGACCACGTTAACACTCAAATAGAAAAACTTCAACGTGGATGGCTGGATGCTCTAAAATCGGATAAAGCTCCAAGTATTAAATAACACTTATGTACTCCCTCCGTCCCTATTTATAAGAGTAGTTTACAAAAAAGTTTTGTCCCTAAATATAAGATCATATACAAATTCCTAGATGCATTGATTACTCTTTTTCCAAATATACCCCTTATTAATACTATCAATTTGTCTTGGTATATGAAAAGTTAACATTAAATATATATTTAATTAAGGGTAATCTAGTAATTGTCACACCAATTTGAGACAACTTTATTACTCTAACAACTTTTCTTAATACACGTGGTTTTTGTAAACTATTCCTATAAAAAGGGACGGAGGGAGTACTTACAAATACTCCACCAATAAAATTATCACACTACTATCTCTAACGAGGGCATTTACCAAGCTAAGTTGTATGATTTGGTTGAAATAACTTACTCCCTCCATTTTTACCTTTTGATGTTTTAGCTCTTAACATAAGTTTTAACGAATAATTAAAACATAGAAATATTTGTATGTGTCATACCCCATTTTTGACCCGTTTTCTTTTCACTCCTCTCGTCTTTTAGGCCGGAAATTTTCGTCGTTTCAGACGAAATTTCGGCAGGGAGGTATTTTAAAATACCTCATTTTTGTTCCGAAGGCGACCGTTTTTTTATTTTATTTATTATTATTTTTACCATTTATTATTTTTTCTTATTATTTTTAGTTTATTCTTTTTTTTTTCTTTTCATTTTATTTTAGTGTTTTCTTTTTTATGTTTTTATTTATTTTCGTTTTTTATTATTTATAATATTTTAATCTTACTGTCAGTTTTAGTGTAGTCATTTTGGTCCATTTTTCAGTCCAGGGCCCAAAGGGGCAGATTTGTCATTTTCTTTTTTGCCCATTATTTTACTATAAATAGCACTGTTCACGAAAAAGTACAGACCCAGTCACAGTACAATCAACAGTACCAATCAGAGCCACCACTCCCTCAACCACAGAACCACCCACAACCACCAACATAATCCATTTCCGGCCACCGGAAAACCAAAAAAATCAAAAATTCAGAGTATCACATAAACAACACACAGCCATTACTAAACTCACAACCATCCACACAACCATAATCATATATACGGTCAAAAAACGCATCAACAAACAGAAATCAAAAACCCAAGTTCATCACACCAACATCCAGACCTCAAGTCCGAATCCATACTAACACCAAACCATAAATCCGAATCGCAAGCAAAACCGAACCAACATCCACAACACAAACGAAACCAAGTCAACAAATCGAAGCTTGAGCTCAGAACAACAACGTCGAAAGGGAACTAAGGTAGTTTTTTCCGTTTTGGTTTTGTTTAGATCTAGGTTTTGTTTGGTGAAATTTCTAAAAGCTGGCTTCGGATTCATGTAAAGAAGAAGGAAAGGAAGAGAGGACGTGAGAGAGCTTGAGAGAAATGGAGAGGATGTGAGACAAATGGAGAGGACACGTGAGGCAATAGTGAGAGGACGAGAGAAATTTGAGAGAGGAAGAAAGAAGATAGGAAGAAGAAAGAGAAAGAAAGGTAAAAATGAATTAAAAAACCAGGTTCTGACTTAAGTAGACTGCTGAACCGGTCTGGTTCTTTCGGACCGAACCAGACCGGTTCTCCCTGGACTCAGCTCTTTGGACTTTTCTCTTGGCCCATTCTCCTTCTTCCTTTTCTTTTCTGATTTCTACTCTTTTACTTTCTGCACTCCCCTTATTACTTCTGCACCCCCTTTCTTCCTCTCTATTCTTTTATTTTTTTATTTCTTGCACTTTTTTTATTTCTTTTATTTTTATGCACTTTATTTATTGCTTTTAATTTCCAGTACCATGCATTTTTTTTATTTTTATTTTATTGCATCATATTTATTTTTTTGTCTTGCATTTTCTATTTTCTTTTATTTTATGCATCATATTTAATTTTATGCCTTGCATTTTTTATTTTCTTTATTTATTTTCCAGCACCATATTTAATATTCAGTCTTGCATTTTATTTTCCAGCTCCATATTTATTTTTTGCCTTGCATTTTTTTATTATTTTCTTTTATTTTACGCATCATATTTATTTTATTGTCTTGCATTTTTATTTTCTTTTAGCATCATGTTTATTTTTATTGTCTTGCATTTTTATTTTATTTTCAGCATCATATTTATTTTATGCCTTGCATTTTTATTTTTTTTATTTACTTTAAGCACCATATTTATTTATTGTTTTGCATTTCATGCATATTTTTTTTTATTTCCTTTTAGCATATTTACTTTTAATGCAATTGCAATTTTATTTTATTTTATTATCTTTGTCATTTATTTTCTTGCCATTAGAATGTATCTAGGTCCAATGTAAATAAATATAAATGAGAATATGCACCGACACCACATTTATTTTTCTTATGCTTTATGTCGAGGACGATATCGTAATTTTGGACCGTATCCGAGGAAAAGGACCCTCACTTGATCCAACGTCATTTTGAAGGATCCGGTGCGTTTAGATATCTCAGCATAACTTAGTCTCAGGACCCTAGGACTTAATCAAAATTTTCACAAAAAAGTCAAAAAGTCAAAATCCAAAAATATTTTATAACCCAAAATCTTCAAAAAAAATCAATCTTTTCTTCTCCTTTTCTTAATCAAATTTCAATCAACATTAAATCAATCAAAACATTTTTCTTCAATTTAAAATCAATCAAATTCACTTCTCTTTTTATTCTTCTATGCTTTTACGGCCTCCTATCTCTCTTAAACTTTTTTTCAAACTTTAAAATCAACCAAAACCAATCACTCATCTTTTCTACCCCGAACTACGAGATTTTGATCCCGCTCGGGTACGTAGGCAAAAGACTTTGTCTTTCCAAATCAATAAAAATAACAAAAACATTTTCCTTTCTTTTAAACTCATCTCTTTAATCTTTTTACACTTAAGCATTTATTTTACAACAAATGATTAATTTAGCATAAAGATAAAATAAGCAAGAGGTTCCTATAGAGTACTATAGACGTTTAGGGTGCTAATACCTTCCCTTTGCGTAACCAACCCCCGGACCTTTGATCTCTAAAAAATAGGGTTTTTTCGAACTTTCTCCCTTTTCCTCGGAAAAATAAAAGATCGGTGGTGAGCTTAAAATCGCGAGTCAACGCTAATCAATAGCTTGATATCCAAAAATCACCGCGACAGAAAAATGGCGACTTCACTGGGGACCAAAATCCTAAGTGGGTTAAACCTATCTTGCTTTTCTTTACCTTTATGCTTTATTATTATTTGAAATTGTAAATATATGCTTAAGTGTTTACCTTTTTACGGGAGTGGTGAGATAAGTCCTATACCCGGACTTGAGGGAAACATAAGATAGTATGGTGGTATAATCATAGTGGCTTTCCGAGAGTGAGTTTCGGATGTGGCACATGTGATAACCCCGCTCAATGGAGGAATCTTGGAAGTATTATTATGTTGGCATGAGTAGTCGTGTTCGGCATTGATATTTTCAAGTGACCTATGAAGTTGAGGACCTTTAGTTACCTTTAACCCATCTTGGCCTCTTAGGACGTAGTGCGGTGGCTAATCAAGAGTAGTCTTGAATTAGTTGATACGCGATACTACACTCAAACGAGACTTTCCTACGGACGTTGTTGGACCGGGAGTCAGTCCCGTAATCCGACAATATTCGGAAGTGGTCAATGACTTTGGGAACTTGGTAGAACCCGTGATACAGGTACATGTGAAACCATAGTCCTTACCAAATGGCGTGTTTACCCTTGACTCCAACATTTTTGGACCTAACCTCACCATGTTTTCTCCGTACTTTGGCATAATCATGCATACATGCATCCATGCATAAACTTTTTTCCTTTTTCATCCAAATTATCGAAGGACTTAAGCAAACTTTTTGTAAACATTGTAGATATGGACATCCCACTGAGAAGCACTAGGAAGTACCTTTTCAGAAAAACAAACTTGTTGAGATTAAGGGAGCTAGCATCTTTAGTAAGTGATCCAGTTGATTTTCAAGCTCATCATGGGAAATTGCTCAGAGTTCTTAGAGTAGATGTTGAGGAAGGATGCCTGGAGACCCTGGTTCAGTTCTATGACCCGCTCTACCATTGCTTTACCTTTCCAGACTACCAGCTTGTCCCCACACTTGAAGAGTACTCATACCTAGTTGGTTTACCCGTACCAGACAAGATACCATTCCACGGTCTTGAGCCTACTCCTAAACCCTCCGACATCGCAGCTGCTCTCCATCTTGAAACCTCCATCATCCAAGCAAACCTCACCACTAAAGGAGGCCTCCAAGGTCTTCCCACCCACTTCCTCTACCAACAAGCCTCCATATTCGCTGAAGCAGCTAGCACACTTGCCTTCCATTCCGTCCTAGCCCTCCTTATATACGGCCTTTTACTCTTCCCAAACATTGACAACTTCATCGATATCAATGCCATTAAAATCTTCCTTACAAAGAACCCCGTACCCACTCTACTCGCCGATACCTACCACTCCATCCATGACCGTACCCAGGCTGGCCGTGGAACCATCTCTTGCTGTGCACCTTTGCTCTATCAGTGGTTTACCTTCCACCTACCTCAATCCCGTGCTTTCAAGACCAATGTTGACAAACTTTCTTGGCCTCACAGAATCATGGCTCTTGACCCGTCAGACGTTTGGTACCAAGCAGCTAGTGACGTTGGAGAGATTATTGTGAGTTGTGGTGAATACCCCAACGTACCCCTTTTAGGTATGCGTGGCGGAATTAGCTACAACCCGTTTCTCGCTCGACGACAATTTGGGTACCCAATGAAGTCAAAACCCAGCAACCTTGTCCTGACTAATGAATTCTATCTTAACCATGGAGATCCCTCGAACAAAAGAGAAAGATTCGCACAAGCTTGGAGCGCTATCCGCAGACTCGACAGAGGTCAGTTGAGGAAGAAATCAGATTATGTGCATGAATCTTACATTCAGTGGGTTATTGATAGGATCATGAGCTTTGGCCTACCCTACCACCTACCTAGACAGCTATCCTCCACCATCCCACCATCATCCTTGCCTATTCCATTTGACACTAAGGAAGAGTTCCATGAACAGTTAACCAAAGAAAGGCAGGAAAAGGAAACTTGGAAGAGAAGATACCAGGAGCTCGAGCGAGAGCATGAGACCTTGAAGGGGAAGCTAGCCCAACAGAGTCGTGAGCTCCTTGTCCAGAACCAGAAGATAATTGAGAGGGATGACTTGCTTCGTCGGAAAGACGCCTTGCTCCACCAGGACGCTAGGAGAAAGAGGAGGTTTATGGACTCATGCTCCAGTGCACATTCAGATTCCGAGGATCCATCTGCTTCGGGAGTTTGAGCTTGTCATGACTTGTAAACAAAAAAAAAAACTCTTTGTAATATTTCAATGTTTTAGTGAAGTGTTCGATTTATGATGTTTACAATTACTCCAATAAGTCCTTCGATGATAACTTGTTCTTTTTTCTTTTTTTGCATAAGCATAAGCATGCATCATGTTGCATTCACAGTTTCCCAAATTGAGTCTCACACCATGTTCACTATTTCAAAAGGTTAATCAGCCGTTGTCCAAGGAAAGTGGCCCGACGAGTTCTCAGAAAACCGAATCACATTTACAACACCAGAGCCAATCGAAAGAGAATGGATTTGGTTGAACAAGAGAATCATAGTCTCAGGGAAGAGGTTGCTACTTTGCGTGAAGGAATGGATAGGCTGACAGCTATGATGAATGCACTCTTGGCAGCCCAGAACTCTCAAGCTGCCGCCGCTGTTGTAGAGCAGCCTCCTGTGAGCATAACCCCGTCATCTACAGTGACTTCTCCTCCCCTCTTCATGCCTCCAGGTTGTACATGGGGGATGCCGCCTCCAGTTAGCGGAAGCTCCCAGCCTTTTGTATCGGAAGCTCCACTCTTTGTCACCCAGCAATCAGCGCCGGTTCCACAACCCGGTACATTTTTCCCTCAAGCCGCCGTAACTTACTCATCACCCCTGGTCCATACTATTCAACAAGAGGGGGAACCGATTTACCATGCTGAGAGTGTTGCAGCCTTCGACAAGATGGACGAGCTCCAAGAAAGGTTCGACGGTATGCAAAGAGAAGTTGAAGCTCTCCGGGGAAGGGACTTGTTCGGAAAGGATGCCCGTGAGCTATGCTTGGTCCCGAACGTTACTATCCCTCATAAGTTCAAGGTGCCAGATTTTGAGAAATATAAAGGGAATTCTTGCCCCCGCAGTCACTTGGTGATGTATGCGAGGAAGATGTCCATGTACACTGACAATCACAAGCTGCTTATCCACTTCTTCCAGGACAGCTTGACTGGGGCCGCCTTGAAGTGGTAGATGAATTTAGACAGCACAAGCATCCGTACTTTCAATGACCTCGGTGAAGCATTTATCCGCCAGTACAAATACAATCTGGACATGGCCCCAGATCGCGATCAACTCCGGGCAATGACGCAAAAAGAGAAAGAAACATTTAAGGAGTATGCTCAGCGCTGGAGGGAGGTGGCTGCCCAGATTGTCCCACCATTAGAAGAAAAGGAGATGACAAAGATCTTTTTGAAGACTTTGAGTCAGTTCTATTATGAAAAGATGGTTGCAAGCGCGCCAACGGATTTCACTGAGATGGTCAACATGGGGGTGCGACTAGAAGAAGGTGTCCGAGAAGGACGGTTGACTGTGGAGAGTGCCCCTGCCGCAAACAATGCTAAAAAGTTTGGAGGCCATTTCGCGAAAAAGAAAGATCAGGAAGTAGGAATGGTAGCCCATGGCAATCCTCTGCAAAATTTCACTCCATACCGTCAAATTGCAAATGTTGCATCCGCTACTCCAAACCCAGCCTATCACCAACAGAGACCACAATATCCCTCACAACAATATCCTACACAACCATACCATCAGCCACAATATCCTCAACAACAACAAAATCGCCCTCAAACCCCTCAACAACCATACCACTCACAAAACCGCCAGAAAATAACTTTTGATCCCATCCCAATGAAATATGCCGAATTGCTTCCCGCCTTGCTTGCCAAAAACCTTGTCCAGCTCAAGGCGCCCCCCCGCACACCAGAAATTGTACCTCCCTGGTACCGACATGATCAAACCTGCGCGTTTCACCAAGGGGCCCCGGGCCATGACACCGAAAACTGTTATAATCTGAAGTATGAAGTGCAAAGGTTAGTTCGGTCCAACCTCCTATCGTTCAAAGACCAAAATCCCAATGTTCAGGCAAACCCTCTGCCGAACCATGGGTCTACTGTCAACATGATCCAGGAATGTGATGAAGATGGTGTTATCTTGGACGTCCAGCATGTTCGAACCCCTCTAGTACCTATACATATCAAGATGTGTGAAGCAGCTCTGTTTAACCACGATCATACAGCATGTGAAGTGTGCTCGGTGGATGTGAAAGGGTGTCAAGAGATACAAAAGGACATACAAGGGCTGATGGACAGTAAGGAATTGATTGTTACGAGGAAAGATAAGGAAGTATGTGTTATTACCCCTGAGTTTCAGCGTCTGGAAATAAGTTATAACAGTGGGAATCCAGCTGTTACCCCACTAGTGATCAGTTTGCCAGGGCCTATGCCGTATGCTTCTCTGAAGGCGGTCCCCTACAAATACAGTGCCACAATGTTGGAAGGAGGGCTGGAGGTGCCTTTGCCCTCCCTGACTCCTGCAACTTCTGTAGACAACATCGCCAGTGATAGCAAGGTCCTGAGGAATGGACGGGTGATCCCCACATTGTTTGCAAAGAAGACGAATGATCCGGTAATGGAACGGGTGACAGTGAGCGACTCCGGTGCAAAGCAAGAAATAGGCCAGTCCAGTGGGACCAGCAAAACTCCTGACCATGATGAGATTCTAAAGCTGATTCAGAAGAGTGAATATAAGGTGGTAGATCAGTTGCTGCAAACTCCATCCAAAATATCCATCTTGTCTTTACTACTAAACTCTGAAGCGCATCGCGAAGCTTTAATGAAGGTGCTTGATAAAGCTTTTGTAGAGAAGGATGTGACAGTTAACCAGTTGGACAGCATAGTAGGAAACATTACTGCCTGTAATAATTTGAGTTTTAGTGATGAAGAGCTTCCTGAGGAGGGGAGAAACCACAACCTGGCATTACATATATCGGTGAACTGCAAGTCAGATGCTCTGTCGAATGTACTTGTGGACACCGGTTCCTCTTTGAATGTGATGGCCAAATCCACATTAGAGCAACTCTCCTATCAGGGGCCTCCTATGAGAAGAAGTGGGGTAGTTGTTAAAGCGTTTGATGGATCAAGAAAGTCTGTTATTGGTGAGGTTGATTTGCCTATCACGATTGGGCCGTCTGTTTTCCAGATTACTTTTCAGGTAATGGATATCCGAGCTGCATATAGTTGTCTCTTGGGTAGGCCATGGATCCATGAAGCAGGGGCCGTGACGTCAACTCTGCACCAAAAGCTTAAGTTTGTCAGGAATGGGAGATTGGTTACTGTAAGCGGAGAAGAGGCTTTGCTGATTAGTCATTTGTCAGCCTTTTCCTTCATTGGTGCTGATGAAGCTGAAGGGACCTCTTTCCAAGGCCTGACAGTTGAAGATAAGGTGCCCGAGAAGAGTGAAGTGTCTTTTGCTACCTGGAAGAGTGCGCAGAAGGTTATTCAGGAGGGAACAGGTGAAGGATGGGGAAAAGTGGTACAGTTGCCAGTGAGTAAAAATCGTGAAGGGCTGGGATTTGTTGCAGGATCATCAAAGAGCAGTACTGGGTCAAGCTCCATTAGTGACACCTTTTGTAGGGCCGGTTTCATCAATGACTCGCCAGAGGCCAATGCTATCTCAGAAGACGTTCCCGAAGAAATAGTACCTGCTTTTGTCACACCTGGAAAGTTTGTTCGTAACTGGGACGCGGTTGACATCCCTTCAGTGGTTCACGCGTCAAAGTAATGCGTTTTCGTTTTTTTTCTGTTTGTTTGTTTTTCAAAAGGATCCTTTCGTCTTGCCCAGGACGAAAGTGCAATCATGTAGGGCTATCTTGTTTCAAGTACTATTTTCATTAATAGAAAATGTGGTTTATCCCGATATTTATATTTATTGCTTTTTCTGGAAAAATGGTAACACAAAAAACCCAAAAATATTTGATTTTTTTTTGTTTCCTGTTTTCAATCAATTATAAAAAAAAAAGTCTGCATTTTCCACTCATTCTCTAAAATCAACCATAAATCATATGCAGACTAAACATCATTGAGCCCGTTGAACACGGTAACCCTGCACTCTCTCCCAACTTCGAATTCCCTGTCTACGAGGCCGAAGAGGAGGAGGATGAGGAAATCCCAGATGAAATTGCTCGGTTGTTGGAACGTGAGAAGAAAACCATTCAGCCTCACGAAGAGTTAGTGGAGGTGATCAACCTGGGAACCGAGGAAGATAAAAAAGAAGTCAAAATTGGGGCATCGCTTGAAGCAACTGTCAAAAGAAGGGTGATTGAATTACTCAGGGAATATGCTGATGTGTTCGCATGGTCATACCAGGATATGCCCGGTTTGGATCCTCGTATTGTGGAGCACCGCTTGCCTTTGAAGCCCGAATGCCCACCAGTCAAGCAGAAACTGAGAAGAACTCGCCCTGATATGGCTCTCAAGATCAAAGAGGAAGTACAGAAGCAGATTAATGCAGGTTTTCTTGTCACATCAGAATATCCTCAATGGTTAGCCAATATAGTGCCTGTTCCAAAGAAAGATGGCAAGGTCAGAATGTGTGTTGACTACCGGGATTTGAACAAGGCTAGTCCGAAAGATGATTTCCCTTTACCTCACATCGATGTATTAGTTGACAGCACTGCTAAATCCAAAGTTTTCTCCTTCATGGACGGTTTCTCGGGATACAATCAGATCAAGATGGCAGTTGAAGACAGAGAAAAGACATCTTTCATCACGCCTTGGGGCACCTTTTGTTACAGAGTGATGCCGTTCGGGTTGATAAATGCAGGCGCCACTTACCAAAGAGGCATGACTACTCTCTTTCATGACATGATGCACAAAGAGATAGAAGTGTACGTAGATGATATGATTGTTAAGTCAGGCACTGAAGAAGAACATGTCGAGTACTTGCTGAAGATGTTTCAACGGCTGAGAAAATATCAACTCCGTTTGAATCCCAACAAATGTACCTTTGGTGTTAGATCTGGAAAACTCCTGGGTTTCATTGTTAGTCAGAAGGGTATTGAAGTAGATCCTGATAAGGTCAGAGCTATCAGAGAGATGCCTGTTCCACAAACAGAGAAACAAGTGAGAGGATTCCTTGGGCGTTTGAATTACATCTCCCGTTTCATCTCGCAT
The DNA here is from genome assembly GCA_018208015.1 of Medicago ruthenica. Lineage (NCBI taxonomy): Eukaryota > Viridiplantae > Streptophyta > Magnoliopsida > Fabales > Fabaceae > Medicago > Medicago ruthenica. The sequence continues at coordinate 116,253,978 of CM031371.1, read as the reverse complement.
ATGACAGCCACATGTGGGCCCATATTCAAGCTGCTTCGGAAAGATCAAGGTGTTGTTTGGACTGAAGATTGTCAAAAGGCTTTCGATAGTATCAAGAATTATTTGCTAGAACCTCCAATTCTTATCCCTCCAGTTGAAGGAAGGCCTCTGATCATGTACTTGACTGTGTTGGAAGATTCTATGGGTTGTGTGCTCGGACAACAGGATGAGACCGGAAGGAAAGAGCACGCCATTTACTATTTGAGTAAGAAGTTTACAGATTGTGAGTCCAGGTACTCCCTACTTGAGAAGACTTGTTGTGCACTAGCCTGGGCCGCCAAGCGTCTTCGTCACTACATGATTAACCACACCACCTGGTTAATATCCAAGATGGACCCGATCAAGTATATCTTTGAGAAACCCGCTCTGACAGGAAGAATTGCTCGTTGGCAGATGTTGTTGTCCGAGTGTGATATCGAGTACCGCACTCAGAAGGCAATCAAAGGTAGTGTTCTTGCTGATCATTTGGCTCACCAGCCGATTGAAGACTATCAACCCATCAAGTTCGACTTTCCTGATGAGGAGATCATGTATTTGAAGATGAAGGATTGTGATGAACCATTGCCTGGAGAAGGTCCAGATCCCGAGTCCAGATGGGGCATGATATTTGATGGGGCGGTGAATGTCTTTGGCAACGGAATTGGGGCAGTTATTATCACTCCTGAAGGTAATCATCTTCCTTTTGCTGCGAGGTTACAGTTCGATTGTACCAACAATATGGCAGAATATGAAGCATGTATCCTGGGCATTGAAGAAGCTATTGACTTGAGAATCAAGAACCTTGACATTTACGGGGATTCAGCTCTCGTAATCAACCAAATCAAAGGAGAATGGGAAACTCGCCACCCCGGCTTGATTCCATACAAAGATTATGCAAGGCGTTTGTTAACCTTCTTTAACAAAGTGGAGCTTCACCACATCCCTCGTGATGAGAACCAGATGGCGGATGCGTTAGCAACTTTATCATCCATGTATGAAGTAAGTCACCGGAGAAATTTGCCAACAATCAGAATTCAGCACCTCGAGAGGCCCGCTCATGTGTTTGCAGTCGAGGAGGTTGTGGATGATAAGCCATGGTTTCATGATATCAAGTGTTTCCTCCAGAGTCAGGAGTATCCACCCGGGGCATCCAACAAAGACAAGAGAACTTTGAGAAGATTGGCTGGTAATTTCTTCTTGAATGGTGATGTTTTGTACAAAAGAAACTTTGACATGGTACTCCTTAGGTGCGTAGACAAGCAAGAAGCAGAACTTTTGATGCATGAGATACATGAAGGCTCCTTTGGAACTCATTCCAATGGACATGCAATGGCCAGGAAGTTGTTGAGAGCAGGTTATTACTGGATGACTATGGAAACAGATTGTTGCAAACATGCCAGGAAGTGCCACAAATGTCAGATTTATGCTGACAGAATTCATGTACCACCAACTACGCTTAATGTTCTTTCTTCTCCGTGGCCGTTCTCTATGTGGGGCATTGATATGATTGGTAGGATCGAACCGAAAGCTTCAAACGGGCATCGTTTTATTCTAGTGGCTATTGATTACTTCACCAAGTGGGTTGAAGCAGCATCCTATGCAAATGTGACCAAGCAAGTGGTGGTCCGCTTTATCAAGAATCAGATCATTTGCCGTTATGGTGTGCCCAACAGAATCATTACAGATAACGGAACAAATTTGAACAACAAGATGATGAAAGATCTGTGTGAAGAGTTCAAGATTGAGCATCACAATTCTTCCCCTTACAGACCTCAGATGAATGGCGCAGTTGAAGCTGCAAATAAGAACATCAAGAGGATAATGCAGAAGATGGTGGTCACATATAAAGACTGGCATGAGATGCTACCTTATGCTTTACATGGATATCGCACTTCCGTGCGTACCTCAACAGGGGCAACCCCCTTCTCTTTGGTGTATGGTATGGAAGCAGTACTCCCTGTGGAGGTTGAGATTCCATCAATGAGAGTTCTAATGGAGGCCCAGTTGTCAGAGGCTGAATGGTGCCAAAGCAGATATGATCAGTTGAATCTAATTGAAGAGAAACGCATGAATGCCTTGTGCCACGGACAACTTTATCAACAGAGGATGAAGCAAGCTTTTGACAAGAAAGTTCGTCCTCGTGTGTTCCAAGAAGGAGATCTCGTGCTCAAGAAGGTTTTATCTTTCCAACCCGATTCCAGGGGCAAGTGGACGCCTAATTACGAGGGTCCATATGTCGTCAAGAGAGCTTTCTCTGGTGGTGCTTTGACTCTTACGACTATGGATGGTGATGAGCTCCCTCGTCCTGTGAACGCTGATGCAGTCAAGAAATACTTTGTCTAAAAAATAATAAAAGAACAGCTCGGTAAGTCGAAAACCCGAAAGGGCGGCTTAGGCAAAAAAGAGCGTCTCGGTGGATCGAAAACCCGAAAGGGCGGTCCAGGCAAAAATTAGAGACATAAAACAGAAAAATAATCATCCTGATAGGTCGAAAACCCGAAAGGGCGATCTATGCAAAAATTAAGGATCAAAAGACAAAGTAACTGCATTGGTTTGATCTCTACTCACTTGAGGCACAATCAAATGTCAAAAGAAGCTCTGAATCTGAAGCATCCAAACAGTGGAATTCAAAGTTGTCAGGGAGGATAGTGGTTATTGTGTTCAATGTACCTCCAATTTATATTTACCATTTTCCAAACTTTGTAAGATCTGTGGAGCCATGCCATTGGCAGGTCACCACTCTTTCAAATAAATTTGAGCCTGGTGCCTTTCATTTGGAATTCTCGTTTATTCAGCTTATAAAACCTTTTCTAGTTTTAATGGTAGTATTTGAAACAAAATATTTTTTTTAAAATCATATTTCTTTTTCGTGTCTTTTTGAAAAGCGCAAACAACAAAACACATTTTCTTTGAACTCATGAATAAGCGAAGGGTGCATCAACAGCTATCCTGAGAACGGACAAACTTTGCAGGCTGAATATGGTCAATTGCTAAAAAAGAAAAAAAGAGAACAAAAAAGAAGTATATATATATAAAAAAAAAAGGAAAAAGAGTAAAAAGAGCTCGGTAAGTCGAAAACCCGAAAGGGCGGCTTAGGCAAAAATGAGCGTCCCGGTGGATCGAAAACCCGAAAGGGCGATCCAGGCAAAAATTAGGGGCATACAAAAGAATATATTCCCGGTGGACTGAAAACCTGAAAAGGCGGTCCAGGCAAAAATTAGGGATTCAAAAAAAAAGGGAAAAAAACCAAAACAAAAAAATAAGCATGACCACAGAGGCACCAGTTCTTCTATCATGGTTTTCGGATTAGCACTATCCCCAGGAAGTGGTTACTCCCCATCAGTTGTTGCACATGCCGGGTTTTGCTCCGTCTTCGTTTTGATATGTCCCCAGTGGCATCATCCCCATTGAAGATTACCGAGTGTTTGTGATGCGATGTAGGGTCACTTTCCTTTTTACCTGCCCAATCTTGTCTCATCAAGTTTATCTTTTAAACGATCATACAAGTCAATCGGTCACACGGTCATACAAATCGTGTCGTCATTCATTGCACTCATGCATTCATGCATACACACAGTCATGCATATACAATCAAAGCAAACAACATCATGGTTGCATTAGCCACCCTGAGTTTTGCCTCAATTATCTTTTCCATACCAATCAATCATGAAAATTTGTAACTTTCTCTTTCCCCAAGTGTCATCCCCAGTGTGTCTGGTCTCGAGATGTCACTCTTTTCTTGACGTCAATGGCAGTTCGGCAATAACCCGGACAGTTGGCATTTTACCTTTTATTCCTTGTCGTCAATGGCAGTTCGGCAATAACCCGGACAGTTGGCATTTTACCTTATTTCTTGTCGTCAATGGCAGTTCGGCAATAACCCGGACAGTTGGCATTTTACCTTTTATTCTTTGTCGTCAATGGCAGTTCGGCAATAACCCGGACAGTTGGCATTTTACCTTTTATTCTTTGTCGTCAATGGCAGTTCGGCAATAACCCGGACAGTTGGCATTTTACCTTTTATTCCTTGTCGTCAATGGCAGTTCGGCAATAACCCGGACAGTTGGCGTTTTACCTTATTTCTTGTCGTCAATGGCAGTTCGGCAATAACCCGGACAGTTGGCGTTTTACCTTATTTCTTGTCGTCAATGGCAGTTCGGCAATAACCCGGACAGTTGGCGTTTTACCTTATTTCTTGTCATCAATGGCAGTTCGGCAATAACCCGGACAGTTGGCGTTTTACCTTATTTCTTGTCGTCAATGGCAGTTCGGCAATAACCCGGACAGTTGGCATTTATCTCACTTCTTGTCGTCAATGGCAGTTCGGCAACAATCCGAACAGTTGGCATTTATCTTTGTCCCTTTGTCGTCAGTGACAGTTCGTCGTCAACCCGAACAGCTGACATTTATCCCCAGTAAAACCATGTGACCCCCAGTGGAGTCGGACCCTGTTTCTTTCAACAGACTCGGGTATCCTTTTGTTTTGATATCCCCAGTCGAGCCATCCTCGCCGTCTTGCATTCATACTTGCATCGCTAGCATTCACAACATTACATGCATAGCATCATACGCATAACATTGCGTTCATAACGTTTCGCATTTGAAACTGGTCAAAAATGGTGTACTCTGTATTTAAGTCTCTTCGACCCGTCGATTTTAAAATTTCACCTTTAAATCTCCGTAACGAAGAAACATAAATAGGGGCATCTGTCATACCCCATTTTTGACCCGTTTTCTTTTCACTCCTCTCGTCTTTTAGGCCGGAAATTTTCGTCGTTTCAGACGAAATTTCGGCAGGGAGGTATTTTAAAATACCTCATTTTTGTTCCGAAGGCGACCGTTTTTTTATTTTATTTATTATTATTTTTACCATTTATTATTTTTTCTTATTATTTTTAGTTTATTCTTTTTTTTTTCTTTTCATTTTATTTTAGTGTTTTCTTTTTTATGTTTTTATTTATTTTCGTTTTTTATTATTTATAATATTTTAATTTTACTGTCAGTTTTAATATAGTCATTTTGGTCCATTTTTCAGTCCAGGGCCCAGAGGGGCAGATTTGTCATTTTCGTTTTTGCCCATTATTTTACTATAAATAGCACTGTTCACGAAAAAGTACAGACCCAGTCACAGTACAATCAACAGTACCAATCAGAGCCACCACTCCCTCAACCACAGAACCACCCACAACCACCAACATAATCCATTTCCGGCCACCGGAAAACCAAAAAAATCAAAAATTCAGAGTATCACATAAACAACACACAGCCATTACTAAACTCACAACCATCCACACAACCATAATCATATATACGGTCAAAAAACGCATCAACAAACAGAAATCAAAAACCCAAGTTCATCACACCAACATCCAGACCTCAAGTCCGAATCCATACTAACACCAAACCATAAATCCGAATCGCAAGCAAAACCGAACCAACATCCACAACACAAACGAAACCAAGTCAACAAATCGAAGCTTGAGCTCAGAACAACAACGTCGAAAGGGAACTAAGGTAGTTTTTTCCGTTTTGGTTTTGTTTAGATCTAGGTTTTGTTTGGTGAAATTTCTAAAAGCTGGCTTCGGATTCATGTAAAGAAGAAGGAAAGGAAGAGAGGACGTGAGAGAGCTTGAGAGAAATGGAGAGGATGTGAGACAAATGGAGAGGACACGTGAGGCAATAGTGAGAGGACGAGAGAAATTTGAGAGAGGAAGAAAGAAGATAAGAAGAAGAAAGAGAAAGAAAGGTTAAAATGAATTAAAAAACCAGTTTCAGACTTAAGTAGATTGCTGAACCGGTCTGGTTCTTTCGGACCGAACCAGACCGGTTCTCCCTGGACTCAGCTCTTTGGACTTTTCTCTTGGCCCATTCTCCTTCTTCCTTTTCTTTTCTGATTTCTACTCTTTTACTTTCTGCACTCCCCTTATTACTTCTGCGCCCCCTTTCTTCCTCTCTATTCTTTTATTTTTTTATTTCTTGCACTTTTTTTATTTCTTTTATTTTTATGCACTTTATTTATTGCTTTTAATTTCCAGTACCATGCATTTTTTTTTATTTTTATTTTATTGCATCATATTTATTTTTTTGTCTTGCATTTTCTATTTTCTTTTATTTTATGCATCATATTTAATTTTATGCCTTGCATTTTTTATTTTCTTTATTTATTTTCCAGCACCATATTTAATATTCAGTCTTGCATTTTATTTTCCAGCTCCATATTTATTTTTTGCCTTGCATTTTTTTATTATTTTCTTTTATTTTACGCATCATATTTATTTTATTGTCTTGCATTTTTATTTTCTTTTAGCATCATGTTTATTTTTATTGTCTTGCATTTTTATTTTATTTTCAGCATCATATTTATTTTATGCCTTGCATTTTTATTTTTTTTATTTACTTTAAGCACCATATTTATTTATTGTTTTGCATTTCATGCATATTTTTTATTTCTTTTTAGCATATTTACTTTAATGCAATTGCAATTTTATTTTATTTTATTATCTTTGTCATTTATTTTCTTGCCATTAGAATGTATCTAGGTCCAATGTAAATAAATATAAATGAGAATATGCACCGACACCACATTTATTTTTCTTATGCTTTATGTCGAGGACGATATCGTAATTTTGGACCGTATCCGAGGAAAAGGACCCTCACTTGATCCAACGTCATTTTGAGGGATCCGGTGCGTTTAGATATCTCAGCATAACTTAGTCTCAGGACCCTAGGACTTAATCAAAATTTTCACAAAAAAGTCAAAAAGTCAAAATCCAAAAATATTTTATAACCCAAAATCTTCAAAAAAAATCAATCTTTTCTTCTCCTTTTCTTAATCAAATTTCAATCAACATTAAATCAATCAAAACATTTTTCTTCAATTTAAAATCAATCAAATTCACTTCTCTTTTTATTCTTCTATGCCTTTACGGCCTCCTATCTCTCTTAAACTTTTTTTCAAACTTTAAAATCAACCAAAACCAATCACTCATCTTTTCTACCCCGAACTACGAGATTTTGATCCCGCTCGGGTACGTAGGCAAAAGACTTTGTCTTTCCAAATCAATAAAAATAACAAAAACATTTTCCTTTCTTTTAAACTCATCTCTTTAATCTTTTTACACTTAAGCATTTATTTTACAACAAATGATTAATTTAGCATAAAGATAAAATAAGCAAGAGGTTCCTATAGAGTACTATAGACGTTTAGGGTGCTAATACCTTCCCTTTGCGTAACCAACCCCCGGACCTTTGATCTCTAAAAAATAGGGTTTTTTCGAACTTTCTCCCTTTTCCTCGGAAAAATAAAAGATCGGTGGTGAGCTTAAAATCGCGAGTCAACGCTAATCAATAGCTTGATATCCAAAAATCACCGCGACAGTATGTTTTGGACTAAAATGTCCTTATTTATAATTAAATTCACATGATATAAGTCAAAAGTCACAACTCATTTAATTGTTTTATGGTGAGTTTTCCAACAAGGGTAAACTTGAGAAAAAAAATATTAAATATACTAAAACATCAAATATTTTGGAATATAATTGAAGTTCTAAAACATAAAAAAAATGGAGGGAGTAATTAAGAGCGTTGGAGTACAAAATTGTTTCGAGCGAATGAAAAATATAAAAATGTGAGTTATGAATAATATTAATTTGATGTGGATGTCAATTTCCTTAAGGCTTTCTATGTTCCTGAACTCCTATGAGTGAATGCCTATATTCATTGTTATTGACACTTAGTCTTATGCATCTTCATGTACTTGTAACTTACCACATTTGTGTACTATAAATAGGACTTATAGTTCAATGTAAAGAACACACTTGTGAGAAGAATAATACACAAAGCTCTCATCTTCTTCATCTTTGATCTTGGACGCTATATTCCTATAAATTTTCTTCTTCTCATTATCTTGGACGCTATATTCCTATAAATTTTCTTCTTCTCATTATCTTTGCACTAATTAATCTAATTCATATGATCATGATATCATGTTCTTTTTCATAGTTTTAATTTTTGTGCTTGTTTGATCGAATTACATAGGTTGAGTATGATCTAGTCATAAACAAGAGCAATGGATTCACAATTGTTACAATGAAAGATGTTGAAGAAGCTAAAGAAACAATTTGAATGTATGATGGTTTTGTAAGTTTGTTTTTACTCTTAAGTACTTCAACAATTTTCTGTCGTGTGTCTTTTCCTTTCTATTTAAAAAATTGTTAAAATTGCATAATCTAAAAAAAATTTAGATAACTCCTAGATGAATGACTTCATGCTCTACTTCATGCTCGAGTTTTATAAGCACATTAATATTTATAGTTAATTCTTCCTCAATTTTTCCCACACACACACACACACACACACACACACACACATATATATATACACACACACACACACACACACTCATTATATCTTAGTATGATTATGGTCAATTTACATTTTTTTTCCGTTACTCATAATTAAGTTTGTTTTGTTCCATGAGTAATTTTGTGAAGAAACAAGAAAGACGTTTGTCGGTTCATGTGGAAAGAAAGAAAGAAAAAGGATGAAGATAGATTAATATAAAATATTAGCAAAGTTTTAAGTTAGCAAGTGAAATGTGTACTTTTCATTGTGGAAAGAATGAATTGTTCTTGATCATCATGTGTAATATAATTCTTGAAGAACTATTTTTATTAACATCAAGGATCCCTGAAGGATTGCTCAAACAATGGAGATCTTTTGTGATATAGTTCTTGAAGAACTAGTTTTTTTATTAAAGCATCCTTGAAGGATTGCTCAAAGAGTGATTTTTTTTAATCATTGTTTATGAAAATTTGAGATATAGTTCTAGAAGAACTAATAATCTAACATTAAGCTTTCGTGAAGGATAAAAAAAATTGTGAATTTCCTTCATCATTGTTGATAGTGGTTTGTGGTTGAGTTCTTGAAGAACTAGATCTTTGTTCACAATTGAAATATATAATATCTATTTGATCTAAGTATAAGTTTGACGAAAAAAAACTATTTTTTCCCTTGAATCTGCTCCTGAAGTAGGAAATTGAGAATATAATATCAAGAATTGATATAGTCGAGATGATCATTTATATGATACATGTTAAGATGATAAAAGTTTATTATTTATGAATTATGATGATTATGATATTTACTACTAATGAGTTCTCACAAGACATAAATGAGAGGTATTGTCATCTATGTCACATCTTTGCATATTCGACATTTATAATTGGTGCTCCACATAATTTGTTCCTTTTATATCATGAAAGTATTTGGAAATAATTTTGTTATATTTGTTGACGACATAAATATTATAATAACTTTCAAAGAGCTTATGAAAGTTTTTCTTATAGAAAAGTATATATTTTAATTGTCGTAGCGTTGTCTTTTTGCGTATGAATTTTTTATTAATTACTTTATACATTAGTGTAATGTCTTACTTCCTAGTTTTATGTAATTGATCCATGAGTCCATACATATAATTCTCTCTTTTGCTCTAAGTTACATTTAAGTTTTTGCAGAAAAAAGACACCGTATGTTATTGAGTGGTTTTTGCGCTTTTCATGTTGATTCTGCAACACTAAAAAGACACCGTATCTTAATAGAATTTGGTATCGATGAACTTCGATAGATCCTTATTAATTTAAATTTAATATACTATTTGATCCCTTGAATAGAGAAGTCGAGTTTTCAATTCCTAAAATATAGTGCATAAAAATAATAATATTAGTATCTGAATGTGTCTACTCTTTCACTAATGTCCTTTTATCGGTGAGTGGTAATTTGATATCTAAAGGTGTCTTGTTGATAGTGCAACTACAGACACGATTAGAAAAGAAAATAATATACTTGGCTATACAAGAAACTAATGTTAGTAGTATTTGCGACACTACAACTTAAAATTATTGAAGGCTCCAGAAGAGCCAATATAATGTTACATGAGAAAATAAAGTTACATATTGAGAATGCATTTGTAATATCCCGCTCATGACTCGAATATTTATCAATGTCGAGACGACGTATCAGAGACATTTCATAAGGAGTGGCATTTTGGTAAATTACCACTCATGGCTTATAAATATGACAAAAGTCATATTTCTTCTTTATTCTACATTCTTCTTTCTCCCTCTAACATTCCTCTCCCTTCTCTCTTCTCTACTCTCCACGCCACCTTCTCCCCTCTCCTCCAAAATTCATCAATCTTCATCTATAATTCTCAAGCCTTATGCTAGCTCTCAATTTTGGGAAGTTTGGAGCAAGGAAAAGCAAGGAAAGATTAAGAATCAAGCTAGGGTTTTGGGAAGAGATCAAGCTAGGAATTGAAGGGGAACTTGGCAAGGAAGCAAGCTAGTGATTCAGGTGAGCTCCCTAGGGGTTTTAGAACCCACTTTGTTGAGTTTTGATGAATATTTTGTGTATTGAGTAAGTTTGTAATTTTAGTGCCCTAATCTCCCTTTTCTTGTAAATCCTTGATCAATCATGTTGTAAACTATCATTATGCCTTAGAAATTTATCCCTTAAGCTGTTATGATGCCTGGGTATGATTAGATTAGCCTAGAAGGGTGAAAATCACGTTTTGAACTTGCTCTATGTTGTCTGATACTGAAAATCGGCCACCGAATTCATGAAATCGGCCACCGAATTTGCTGTTCAATCCTCAATGTTGTTACGACAAAAATCGGCCACCGATTTCATAAAATCGGCCCCCGATTTCATAAAATCGGCCCCCGAATTTCATGTCCTTTGGACAATGTATAGATTAATATAGGATGAGGATAGGTACTATATTGAGAGATGGATACCTTAATCCATAAGTTGGCAAAGGTAGGTAATTATAAGGAACAAGGATTGTATCATAGCTTAGAATTATTTAGAAATGTGAGGGCAAAGTTTAGACGAACATGGGAACATTTCCAACAATCAAGTAGTGGCTTATGATAACGATAAGCCTATGACCCTATACTTATATGCTAAGCATTGGAAGTTGGTTCCCTAAAGGAATGCATTATATGCAAAAGCTTATAGTTAAGTGTTAGACGTACTTTCAAGTACATAAGTTAAGATTTAATGAGAATGAGAATGCATCAGATATGCATAAGTTATAAGTTATATGTATATATATATATATATATATATATATATATATATATATATATAAGAAGAATAAGAACAAGAGTTATTTAAAGACCTTATGTGTCTCCAGTGTTCTCGCTGGTTAGAGCACGGGGGTTCCCGCTAGTTGGAACGGTGTAGTTACCATCCGCGAGGATAGCCACACATAAGAGTTTAATTAAGATATTAAGTCGTGACTTTCGTCGTTCACGCTAGTGGAACACGAAAGGTTCATGCATAAGTAAAGACTTTTATTGAAAGAATATTAATTCACGTCTCTCGTCGTTCACGCTAGTGGGACACGGGAGGTATACGCGTAAGTTAAAATTATTAATTAAGTCGTGTCTTCTGTTGTTCACGCTAGTGGGACACAGGAGGTTCACGTTAGTGGGACGCGTTATTCCGCAAGGATGACCGCACGACGACAAGAGGAGTCCGGTGTTAGCCTGATATGATAGGAATTTTCACCGGTAGAGGGGAGATGTACTTCGGGGTTACTCCACTCGGATGCACTCCGTAAAATGAACCAAGATAATTATTGTTTGTTCAACGCTGACTTACTAACTTTATAATTAAGAATGATGTATATTAATACTTATGAAATTATTATGAGAATATGACAAGTAGTCAACAGAGAAAGAAAGTGATCATAGGATGTCCCCAGATCACTAAGTATAAGTTTAAGTTTAAAGTTAGAATATGATAAGATATGATGAAGACATGTAGCGATCCTAGGTTTTCCCCTTGATCGCGAAATATGTAGAGAATGACGGTGATCGTAGGAATCCCCAAGATTGCCAAGAGTAGGCACGACGACCTTAGGTTTCCCCCGTGGTTGCCAACAGTAGGTTGGGCTGGAGCTCACTGAGACATTTTGTCTCATCCCAATCCTTCTGATGCAGGTTTTCAGGTTAGCAAGAGATGTTCATGATGATATTCTTCAGGAAGACGCTGAATGGAGTGCAGTTGCTCGTTGTGGACAAGCTCAGGAGGTTGTCAGATTACATATGTATATGAAAGTGTATTTTATGATAATTGAATAATTGTATAAACGAGGCAATTGTACCCCTTTCAGTTGTATTGTATTGTTTGTAATATTATTATTGAAAATTTTAATGTATCCGGTATCAGAATAATACACATGCTAAATATTCTAGATAATTTAGTATGGGTGTTACAACATTATATTCCTCTAAGTCTCATAGATATTTATTAAGCTTCAAGGATATCATTCTAAATGGATATCATATTGAAATAAGAAATGAAGAAGATGTTGAATATATGTATATTACGAGACATATTTTTGATAAATAAAATAAGTGTAATGAAAATATTACATGTTTTTTCCTTTGAATTGTACTACACTTACATTATTGAAATTGAAGCACATATTCTTGTAAACTAGAAGTTTACAAAATCATATTAAGTTTGTTGTTGGCAAGACCGGTTATGTCATCTTGAGTATATTATGATGCGAAGAAAAAATAATATGTATTAAAGAGCCATAAGTTTTTTCAAATCTAATAAGTTTCGTGTATTACTAATTTCCAAAGAAATTTAAAATTTGGGGAAATGAGTCTCACATTTGGGGATATTTGTGAACCAATACACATATAATGATCATGTGGACCAGATAGATATTTTATAACTTTAATTGATGCAACAACTATGGCACATGTATGTTTATTGTTAACTCACAACCAGTAGTTTGTGAGATTATTTGACTAACATCTCATTATCCTCATTTAATAAGTATTGAATGTACATTAGAAATGATATTGAACATTCAAGTAGCATATGTCCTTATAAAATGGAAGATCCATTCATTAGACGTCTAATGTTAATTGTACGATTAATACTTATGTGATTAGATCTTCCAAATTTCAACTTGGGAATATGAAATTCTTCATTTTGAGACATTGATTCGCATCAAGCCAACAAGTTACCACATGTAAGTTGTGCCCTAGTTCACACTTTGATTTTTGGTTTATAAAACTAATATTTCCCATATAAGCATTTTTGGATGTGTTGTCAATGTTTCAATTGCTCCAATATAATGCACTTAGATGGGTCGTAAAAGAATATTGGAATACTATAATTGATTTGAATCTCCATCTAGACTAGTATAAAATATCTTGAATAAATGATTGAAGTTCAATTTAAAACCCAGTAGGCTGATTATCAATTGATAAATTAGTTTTTTCAATAGGTTTAAATATATGATTGGTCCCTGCAAATATACCTCATTTGACTTTTGGTCCTTGTAAATTTTTTTTTTTGAAATCCGTCCTCGCAAAATTTTTTGTTTTTTAAAATAGTCTCTGGGCCCATTGAAGCTGCTAGGTGGCACACTGATGCTGACGTGGCACACGTTGACTGTGCATCAGTGGCCACGTGGCATATGACGTGGCAATTAAAAAAAATAAAATTAAAAAACACATTTTTTAATTTCAAAAATGATTTTTTTGTATTTAAATAAAAGTAAAATTTGGAAATTAATTTTAAAAAATTTCAGATTATATAATTTTTGAAAATTTAATTTCTTATTTTTAAAGGTTTTAACTTAAAAAAAAATCAAAAATCAAAAATTATTTTTAATTTTTTTAAAAAAATTTTAAAAAACTTTTTAATTTTGAAAAAAATAATCTGAATATATGTTTTCTAAATTTTAATTTCGAATTTTTTTCTTCTAATTTTGGAAAATTGATTTCCAGAATTTTTCCCTTTTTTAGAAGGAATATTTTTATTTAATTTCGAAAAAATTACTGAAAATAATATTTTTCTAATTTATCGATTTTTTCAATTCTGAAAATTAATTTCCAGATTATTTGAATTTTTTTTTAAAAAAAATTCTTACATTTCGAAAGTAAAATCTGAAGATAAATTTTTATTATTTTTGAAAAATATTATCTGATTTTTAATTTACGAAAATGATCTTTCATGAATTTTATCTTTTTGAAAAAAAAATCTGATTATTTTTTAATTTCTATTTTTTTTGTGACAATTAAGTTCCTGAAGTTTTTACTTTTTTAGAAAGAAAAAAATTATTTTCAATTTTTTTTTACTTTTTCGAAAAAAAATTATTTTCGAAAATTATTATTTTTAATTTTATTTTTTTTAATTGCCACGTCAGATGCCACATGGCCACTTATGCACAGTCAGCGTGTGTCACGTCAGCATCAGTGTGCCACCTAGCAGTTCAATGGGCCCAGTGACTATTTTAAAAAACAAAAAAAATTTGCAAGGACGAATTTCAAATTTTTTTTTTACAAGGACCAAAAGCCAAATAAGGTATATTTGCAAGGACGAGTCATATATTTTAACCTTTTCAATATTAAGGGGAGAAAATAAGCAGTTGTATATATGAACCAGAAGTTCAAATGAATCATTTAAAATAAATTATTATTATTATTTCATCTTGATCCTCATATATATCAGTGTGAACCAGAAGTTCAAAATATGATATTATTTGCAAAGTTAAACAAACAAAATATAAGTTGCTAATACTACAATCAAAATAGATGTCTCATTTGGACAATCTAATATTACAAATGAATCTAAATTGCGCCCGAAGCGTGGTAGCCCAGTTGGTTCCACAAACAAAAGATATGAAAATTTCAAAAGAGAAATTTCACATAATTTATTTTTTAGTTCCAGCAGAACTGATCAGGTACTTTAAATTTATGTAAATAAAGAGATCTCGATAAATTATGTCATGGATGAAATGCGATGGAACCGAAAAAAAAAGAGTCAATGTTGATGATGTTTTTACATAAAATATAGCGCTATATATGAAAAATGATAATGAGGATCATGAATCAAAGTCTATTAAGGACTATAGACAATACAATGACTGACTTAACGAAAAGATGCATTTTATGCAAAATAAAATTAGTTTTGCAAAGGAAATGGTTTTTGGACCAGTAGTCCATACTAATAGACTTTTAGCAAGTGTACTAAAAATTCATTGAAGTAATAAAATTTATAAGTTCGTATCCACATGGACTATTTCAACTTCTACTCTGCAATGTCGTTATTATTAAGGATGTACTAAATGGGGGGTTGCCCTAGGCAGTTGGTTTGGTTGCATAAAAAGTAAATAAGCTGATAAAAGTTGTTTTGAAGATATAAGGAGAGATGAGATCAAGTCTTTCGAATCCTCTGATTAATTTTGTTTGGTAAACTGCACCTATTTTCTATGAATACTCCTCTAATTTTATGATAGTTAACAAAAATAGTCCTAATCAATCCCTTGAGTTAGAATCCTCTTCTCGGATTACAGCCCCTAATTCCTTAGGCGATCTAATATTCCTCGAAGGTTTTAAACACGTTAACTTATGATCACAAATAAACGATTATCCATTCCTAGACTAACCCTGTTTATTTGAACAATTCAATTAGGTATAAGTCGAAAGCTAAGGTCAGTAGTCATTCATTCTCACAAATTCATGTTATATATTGTCAGTATATAAAAAGCATTAAGAACAATTGAATTGAATAAAACTAGATTAATATTCATAAGCCATAGAGTTTCACAACCACATGTGTTCAAAAAGATTACATCAGATTCATCTCCAGACCTAATCTCTAAGAGATTTAGCTACTCATAATATGAATTACAAATAACATAATCAATTGAAGCATAAAAACATACATAAACTGACTATGAATTGGATGGAATGGCCACCTCTTCAGTTTTGTGCTCTCAAAATCGTGCCTCCAATCTCCAAAATTCCGAACCCTTGTTTCAAAAATCAGTTCAGCTTAAATAGGCAACAACTGCTCCTCAAATCGTGACACGATTTGATGAAATCTTGACACGATTGTGCATTAAAGTCCCATGATTCTCCAAAATCAGCTTCATAATCGTGTCACGATTATGCCATCGTAACACGATATTATAGGCAGTGACAATCTTCCAATTCTGGTAAGAAAATCGTGACACGATACCCAAATCGTGACACGATGCAATTAATTCAAAATCTTAATATTTTCCTGCTTTTTGCACCTTCAGGCTGTCTAATAATGCTACAAACTCAATAAAAACATCAAAACAACTGATAAAAACATGTAATGACAGCATGTCATTACAACCCCAAACTAAATCATTCCTTGTCCTCAAGGAATTTACTTGTAGAATTGACAAATGACAGTAAAATAACAATTTACCTAACCAAGTGATAGTACCAAAAGTTCATCTCCTTGCTAGCCATTTGATGGGCCAGCTGGCTTGACTACATCCACAATTCACAACTCCACGCAACAGTTTGATAAGGGTTTTCCCACAGTCGACATGCAGGTCTACATATTACCATACGCTTGAAAAATTTCTAAACATCAATCAAAGTCCATGTCATCACACACTGTAAAGGACTTAAAGGGTTATAACGGGGTTTAGGTGAAGGTGAGATAATTTTTGGAAAAGTAGGTTAAACAAATATTGGAGTTAAGCTTTCCTACTATATTGGAAAATTTGAACATTTACCTCATTCACCCCATAAAATAAACACAAGTACTAGAGAACTCTTATATCTTTGAGACAATAATATTTTCATTAATTCATTTATCTTGTCTCTTCTCTTTTTTTTTCTTGCACCTTTTGTGCATTTTTTTTCTTCAATTTTCAATCTCAGAGAGGTATTTGACTCTCTTTAGTTCTCTAGTACCCCTACCCCAAACTTAGTTGGTTGCAAATTCCAAAAGCAACCCCAAACTTATGTTTTAGCAACATCCTACAGTCTAACTCCAAACCAATATTTGGGTCATGTCCAGACCTAATCTCTAAGAGATTTAGCTACTCATAATATGAATTACAAATAACATAATCAATTGAAGCATAAAAACATACATAAACTGACTATGAGTTGGATGGAATGGCCACCTCTTCAGTTTTGTGCTCTCAAAATCGTGCCTCCAATCTCCAAAATTCCGAACCCTTGTTTCAGAAAACAGTTCAGCTTAAATAGGCAACAATTGCTCCTCAAATCGTGACACGATTTGATGAAATCGTGACACGATTGTGCATTAAAGTCCCATGATTCTCCAAAATCAGCTTCATAATCGTGTCACGATTATGCCATCGTAACACGATATTATAGGCAGTGACAATCTTCCAATTCTGGTAAGAAAATCGTGACACGATACCCAAATCGTGACACGATGCAATTAATTCAAAATCTTAATGTTTTCCTGCTTTTTGCACCTTCAGGATGTCTAATAATGCTACAGACTCAATAAAAACATCAAAACAACTGATAAAAACATGTAATGACTGCATGTCATCACATACATATGAATATGTGAAAATAAAATGAGATTTTGAATTATTTATATAAAGTTGGGCACATTGTTCAAGAGTATTGGTGAAAACCTACTATTAATTTTGAAGAGACATTCATAGGAAGTGAATTCAAGTACAATATGATACTTGATTAAGTGTAACACCACTTGAAAGCCTCAATGTATATATGAAGTACATGTTACAATATATTTATATGACTCACTTGATATTTTTATATAAAAGTCCCCGAAGAGATTAATTTTATCAAGGCATATAATTCTTATTCTCGAAAAGATTACTTAATCAACTTGAGATATAGAAACATGTTGAATAATATTCCTAGTGAATATTTTCTAAAAGAGAGATATAAAAATGATATGATTTGTCCATTTGAAAAATAAATCTGAGAACTCATGAAAAGTTTTTGAAAGTTGAATTATTAAAGAAAAGAAATCAAGATGAAATATGTAGGAAGCTGGCAAATATTTATTTGAGATTACAATTTGATTATTTTTGTGAATCATGAAGTTTATATACCTATGTGATAAAATGATTATATATGGACTAATCACATTTGTTGTGCACTCAAATGGGTGTAAAGCCACTAGATGTAGACTAAGATCGTTTGAAAATTTGAGTAAATATTGAAGAACTAATTGGTCCTGAAGCACCATATTTTAGTTCAATTGAGGGACAATAATGTATCTTGTTAATTATTCATGTTATTATATAATATATATTATTTGTTATTTTATATAAGCATATTATTTGCCTGATCCTCGACATTAATTGAGTTTGATTGAGGTCTATGATCGAACACATAGAAGAAACTTGTGGTTTGTCTTCGAGAAGAAGAAACACAACAATCATTTATGAATATAATATCATGAGCATTGCTTCAGAAGAGTGGTGATTTAAACATTCAACAAATTTGTTCGTGTGATAATCTTGAATGTCTTTTACAAAGTAACTCCTAAGTAAAATGTTTGAGAAGCTGGTACAAAAGATTGGTGTTCATCGTATCAGAGATGATTGTTTGGTTGAGGGGGAGAAATAAATATATTCTGCACTCTTTTTCCCTTCACCATGGTTTTGTCCCACTGTATTTTCCTGGTAAGGTTTTTATCGAGGCAAATATATCGGATATTGTACTCTTTTTCCTTCACTAAGATTTTCTCCCATTGGGTTTTTTCTTAGTAAGGTTTTAATGAGGCATATCCTTCATGAACATCCAAGGGGGAGTGTTATGAATAATATTAAGATGATGTGGATGTCTATTTTCTTAAGACTTTCTATGTTCCTTAACTCCTATGAGTGAATGCCTATATTCAATGTTATTGACACTTAGTCTTATGGCTCTTCATGTACTTATAATTTACCACATTTGTGTCCTATAAATAGGACTTATATTTTAATGTAAAAAACACACTTGTGAGAAGAATAATACACAAAGTTTTCATCTTCTTCGTCTTTGATCCTGTCTTTTTAGTTTATTCATAACACTGAGTTATATTTTTTATCATTGTAGTAAAATGTATTTGAGTTTTTTAAATATGGCGTGACATTTTAAGCACCACTTGATAGTAGCTTGCGATATTAGTATGTAAAACTCAATGAATTCTTTAAAAAATAATTCTTGAAGATGCTCTAACGATCTTATTAACTAAACAAACATTGTTAACTGAACATACCAATTTAAAAATCTTAAATAAATTTTAAAAGTGTTGGAAATCAAGTACGAGTAGTTAAGGTTCATATTGATTAGAAATAGAAGAGATCCGTATACTTAAAATTTTGGATTATGTTGTGGTGTCCAACTCACCTGTGGTTGCTCTTGACCTAATATAGACCAGACGATCCTTCCAAAAACTGGTATCAAAGTCGTGGTTTTGCTCAATTAGAGAACATAATCCTAGTGTGTATCAAGTTAGTCATATGTAGGTGACCTACGCCTGGGAGAGTGTTTGTTGAAAATCTAACGTGAATGATTAAGTCTTGCATCGGCTAGAATTGGTGAAAATATTGAATATATAAGATAAGAGACTTATATACCTAATGTCTTAAGATTTTAAGTTAAGAAATTGTATTCAACTCACTTGCGCGCTTGCTTTTAATCTAGTGTGGATGATCTTCAAAACTCCATCGTAATAATTTTTTTTTTCAAAGCACAAGGAATATGATTTTTTTAGATGGTGAAGATGTATGATTGCATCAATTCATGACAATAAGGAATCCATTTTTAAGATGCAATCTTGAAAGATACAGAAGTCGGTACCGACTAGCTTGCTGCAATTGTTAATATATTTCTCTGTCTTTTTATTTAGTAGCAATAATACCTCTGCTCTGCAATGAACTTCATTTTTTGTCTGCACATAGATAATGGTGCATTTTGACTTCTTCCCTATGTTTTAACCATGTCACCTTTCTTCCAATATTTTCACTACGCAGTTATTTTTGACACAATATATTTTTTACGGTAGAAAAATTTGACACAATATTCTGTGTGTCTACTAAATTGTGCAGTCACTTTTAATTACTTAATATTACTAGTATTTTATTATAATAATTCAGAGGAACTATTGACGACATTGACAACTAACCTGAAATATTTTGATAAAAAGTACAAACTTAATTAACAATAGGGTGGATGGGGAAGATGGACTCTTGAGATTAATTTTGGTATAATAGTATAATTTTTTTATTGTTAACTCTCAGACTTTCAGGCTAACGAAGCTTGGATAGTTTAGTGTTTGACCGAAAGATAAGTAAAACTTGATCAAAATTTTTATATTAAATAATTGAATCCAGATTCTTCTAAACAATTCGTTCTTTGTGAAACTCATTAACCATTTAAACTAAATTACTTGATTATGTAATAGTATGATTTGACTTTTTTATTGCTATTACAAATTTATTGTCTTATTCCTTGTTTTGTGTTCGAACTAGGCGGACTCTAAGCTTCATTTGTTCATCATGTGTGACTTTTCTTTTGCCTTTAGATATAAAGAGTGAAGGTAAGTTATGAGTTGTGGTTGTCACGTTAGGTAATCGGTAACATCTTTTTTTTTAGTGTTTCTCTCCATGGGGCTATATGGATTTGACATTTAGTGTTTGGGATATTTGAGACCTAAAGAAACAACTGTTGATTCTCCAGTATTGGTGGAGCACATAGTGTTTGGGATATATGGATTGAAGGGTGGTCCTTGCTTGTTTTATAAATGTTCAAGAGAAAGAGCAACAACAGAAAAGAAAAAAAAAATATTGCACAAGATAAATCACTTCTATCACATATACTAAGAGAAGATTATTCAAAAAGAGGGATGATCCCTCACAAGCACCAACTATGAATTACTTTTCAACTTCATCTTAACAAGTATATCAGTCCAAGAATTCTACTATTGAGCCAAAAGGTTCTTGATAGACCGAACCTCTTGAAAATCGGATTAATGTATGAAATTGTCACCCCTACATACCATTGAGTTTGCTAGGCAATAGTTTGTGTATGTATTTTGACCTTTGTTAAGCGTTCTTGTTCTTATATTGTGTGTGTGTGTCAAAAGGTAATATCTCCACGAAATGGAACAATAAATTTTTTTTTTTGAAGGGCTGGAACAATAATTATAGTATCCCCTTTATATTTCCACGAATATTAGGAAACACTTAAAAAGGTCAAATTTAAAAACTAGCTCACAAACTCATTCAATTAATGCGATTATCTTTGAATATGATTTTGAATTAATTTGTCCTCATCATGTTCTAATTGACTTCATGCTTGTATTTCCGTCAAATCACTCATCATTCAAATAATGTCTCCTTTTTCCTTTGAAACCTACGGAACAATTTTTTTCAACATATACCAACATTACCTTAGTTCATGAAGAACTTGACTTTGATCCCCAAAAAACGATCAACTAATTTTTTGAACGGAGATTAATCATTGACAAAATTGATAAATATTTCACACCGTAATTACTTAAAAATTATTTTAAATAAATGGAATTATTGCACGCACAACAAATCTAAATGTTATTCTATACTACCACAAAAGCATTTTCCACCTCCACTTTCCAACTTTTAACCCCATCTATGTCATGGAAATGGGAAGCATCCTTTTTTGTAGCAAAGGCTTAGTGTCACAAAAGTTCTCCGTATGCTTTGATAGTGGCAGCCTTCATTAATAAATATATAAAAATATTTAGATGGGGCACTAATATAAATTGCTAGATTTTCTCAATCAATGAGATATCAAATTCAATGGCTTTTTTCCTCGGCAAGACCAACTTATAAAGAGACAAAAAACCATATATGCAAAAACTTGACTATTAGTACAATCTTATATATCATCATTGTGTCAAGAATCAATATCTATCTATCTACATACGTATGTAAAATGCATTGACCACTTCTTCTTTTTTTTTTTTTGTGTATAATTGTTTTTTTTACAAGCCTTTTTTGTATTTTTTTTCTTATGTAGACGAAATGGTAATTATCACCTAAAACTTATACACACAATCTCGAGTTCGAACTCGAATGAAGGTGTTCAACCTAACGCATTGTCGTTTCGGTTAGGTCTTATGGACAAATACTATATATATGTTGTAAGACTGAGGAAATAGTCTTTGTTAGAAAGTTAGTGAGTGGTGATTGAACCCTGTTAATTGTAAGATTGAGAAGGAAGGAGTAGAAGTAGCTTGATGCACAAACTCGTTAGAAGTTGTAGTTGGATTAACTTTATCTAGTACAGTTATTTTTTCTTACCAAATATAGTTTTGGAGTTGGTTACAACTTGTAACTGATTCTAGTTAGAGATGAGTAGTTTTATAGCTAGTATAAATGGTAGAGTCATTGCATTTTAACTGATCCCAGATTTGTGAATATAATTTCTTTGATTGCAATACATGAAAACTATCTCTTATCTTTTATAGAGTTCAAGCTTATGCTTCCACAAACCCAATATCATATTACCTCCCAGTCTATGTTCTGTTTAAGGGGTATATTCTCTATGTGTTGTATTCAAAATAAAAAACATTAATACAGTTAATCATCATCCAAATTAATAATACTATAACTGTACCGTCATCTTATTCCTTTCACGACACGTGGCAGCTTTCCCCGGCCAGCTGGACCTCGCTCCCCACGTGCCTGCCACGTGGGCGAGGTTAGGTTCCCGCTAGAACTACTCGGGTAAGGAAAGGTTCCCCATAAGGCATCCAAAGCGGGCTGACCACGTCAAAACCCGAACTAACGATCCCATTTTGACCCGTCTACCAGGTCTTCCCCCACGTTCCCATTGTGGGTCGGGATCCTCGGGACGAAGGACCAAGTCACCGCTCCAGGTTGCTTGAGAATCCCGCAAAGATCGCCCCTACGCTCCTAGGTCAGGGGAGGTATAAAAAGGGGGCCGGAACGTCTCATAGATCATCACGTTCATTTGACAGAGAAAAACCCTAGCCAAGCTCTTGAGTCTGAACATCGCTCAGGGGGTTGGTACTATTGTTCACTTAGCAGGAACAATTGGCGCCCACCGTGGGGCCCGGTAAAACGTTCCCAGGCCTCAGTTTTTCCTAACCAAACATTCAGATAAGCCAAATCATCCAGTTCGTAATGGCCGGATCCAGAAACAACAACGCCGATCCGGACACCGTTACCGCCATGCAGCTCCAGCTTGAGGAACTGCGCCAACATAATGAGGCGCTCCAGGCCTCCGTCCAAACTCTTCAGCAACAGCAACATCAGGAGCAGCAAGATGACCAAGAAGGTCCAGAACTGGAGGAACCTCAGCCCCTATCCGCTGAGATTTGGAACGTTCCAGTCCCGGAGAATTTCAAACCCCCACACCTCGCTTCATTCGATGGGAAGTCAGATCCCACCGAACATCTGACGGCGTTCAACACTCAGATGGCGATTATAGGAGCGGCGGACTCCTTGAAATGCAAGTTGCTCGCAAGAACCCTCAAGGAGGCGACCCTCAGGTGGTACATGGGTGTGCCTCGTTTTTCTATAACTAGCTATCCCAATTTCGCCAGGCGGATGGTACATCAATTCACAGCTAGCAAGCACAGAAAGGTCCCGACCACCAGCTTGTTCAACGTCCGGCAGGGACCTCACTAGCCATTAAGGGAGTACCTCGCCAGGTTCAATGAAGCTACGATCAAGGTCGCCAGCCCAACCAGGAGATCTTCGTTGGTGCTTTCCAGAACGGATTGAGGGCGGGCAAGTTCATTGAGTCGCTGGCCCAAAAACCTGCGGATTCCATGGAGGAAATTTTGGCCCGGGCGGAATGTTACATCAAGGGCGAGGAGAGCAATGCAGAGAAAAAGGCCCGGGATGCTAGAGAAAGGAGTTCTGGGGGAAACGAATTTCACAGCCCCAGGAAGAATAGCTATCTTCAGCCAATGCGGGGGTCTTTCAAGTCCTTGGCCAGGAGACCGTTAGAAAGCTTCACGCCCCTGAATCAGAGGAGGGAGCGCATTTTGCAAGAGGTCCTTCATACGGGGTTGATTCCTCATCCACCGGCATCGCGGTTTGAAGTGATGGGAAATGATCCAGAGAAATGGTGCAAGTACCACAAAGCCAGAGGCCATCACACCGAAGATTGCAGAGTCTTGAAGAGGGAGATCAAGAAATTAATACAGGAAGGACATCTGAAGGGCTACGTCAGAGGAGGACAAGGTTCCAGCCAGAGAGGGAACCAGCGCGAGCCGCAGAACCCCCCACCAAGGGGTGGCGAGGACCCCGAATCAGGCGGCGGTAACAGCAATCCACATGCCCGCGTAACCATCAACACCATCGCAGGAGGATTTGCCGGGGGAGGCGAGACTAACTCCTCCAGGAAAAGGTACGCTCGTCATGTGATGCACATCGACAGTTTGGGGGGCATGGAGGTGCCCGTCCCAGAAGCTGATCCTGAGCTCACCTTCTCCAGTAAGGATTTTGCGGGGATTCTCCCCCACGAGGATGACCCTATGGTGATCAGCTTACAACTCTTGAACTGTGTTGTAAGAAGGGTGTTGATAGATCCGGGAAGCTCGACAGACATTCTATATTATGACGCCTTCGAGAAATTGAACTTGGGTGTGGAGTTGTTGCAGCCGTTCAAAGGATCCCTAGTCGGATTCGTAGGAGAGCAGGTACAGGTACGGGGGTATATCACCATGAGGACAGTGTTCGGCGAGGACGAAAGCGCCAGGCCCGTTTCAGTCAGATACCTGGTGGTCAATATGTCATCGTCCTACAACATAATCATAGGGCGTCCTTCACTCAACCAGTTGTCAGCAGCATTATCAACACTTCATCTCACCATGAGGTACCCGCTGCCCAACGGTAAGGTGGGAGTGATCAAAGGAGACCAGAGGACGGCCAGGAAGTGCTATCAGGAAAGCCTAAGAGTTCGGAGACCGGACCACTCAACGTCTGGGCGGGATCCCAACCCCTCAAACGCCCAAGACGTCAACTTTGTAGATTTGGATCTGCGAGAGGAGTACGTCGAGGAAAGGCTGACCTCCATTGAAGACCTTAGGGAGGTACAGATCGGCCCGTAGACCTCTCAAACAACTAAAGTCGGCACCGCTTTGACGGAGATTGAAGAAGAGGAGATAGTTCACCTTCTGAGAAGGAATTTAGATTTGTTTGCATGGAGCCTGTCCGACATGCTCGGCATTGATGTAAATGTGGTATGTCATCATTTGGCGGTGGACCCAAAGGCGAAGCCCGTGGTCCAGAGGAAACGGAAGATGGGAGAAGAAAAGCGGAAGACAGTGGATGAAGAGGTGAAGAAGTTGAGGGCGACCAGGTTTATCAGCGAAATTAAGTACCCAACCTGGTTGGCCAACGTTGTGCTGGTGAAAAAGAGTTCGGGTAAGTGGAGGATGTGTGTGGACTTCACGGATCTAAATACAGCGTGCCCTAAGGATCCATACCCTCTTCCCGCCATTGACAGACTAATAGACGGTACTTCAGGGTACAAGACGCTAAGCTTCATGGATGCATATTCAGGTTACAATCAGATTCGTATGGATCCCCTTGACGCCCCCAGAACCGCGTTCATGACCAACACATCCAATTATTTTTACCAGGTAATGCCATTCTAATTAAAGAATGCCGGCGCCACTTACCAGAGGTTGATGGATAGAGTCTTCTCCGACCAGATTGGGCGAAACTTGGAGGTATATATTGACGATATGGTGGTGAAGATTACAGAAGAGGGAAGTCATTGCCAGGACCTCGAGGAAATCCTGGGATGTGTAAGAAAGTATAACATGCGTCTAAATCCCTCCAAACGCTCATTTGGGGTGCAGGCAGGAAAGTTTTTGGGATATATGTTGACAAAGAGAGGGATAGAGGCCAACCCAGATAAATGTCAGGCTATCATCGACATGCGGAGCCCCACGTCCGTCAAGGAGGTTCAGCAGCTCACAGGGCGTCTGGCGGCGTTATCTCGTTTTTTGTCGTGTGCAGGAGACAAAGCTTTTCATTTTTTCGCGACGCTCAGGAAGGGGGAGAAGTTCGAATGGACAGTAGAGTGCGAGGACGCCTTTATTAAAATTAAGTCTTTCCTGGCCACTCCCCCAATTCTAACTCGCCCGGACAAAGGCGTCATACTTTACCTGTACTTGTCGGTAACAGAGCACGCTCTGAGTTTAGTTCTTGTCCAAGAGAAGGAGGATGGCGAGAAGCCGGTGTACTTCGTGAGTAGGGTGTTTAAGGGCGCGGAGCTACGATATCAAAAAATTGAGAAGCTAGTTCTAGCGCTGATAACCACGGCGAGGAAGCTACGTCCCTACTTCCAGGGTCATTGGATCGTGGTAAAGACTAACCACCCCGTTCGGCAGGTCTTGAAAAAACCAGATTTGGCAGGGCGAATGGTGTCGTGGTCCGTGGAGCTGTCCGAATACGATATCCAGTTCGTCCCCAGAGGCAGTATCAAATCACAGGTGTTGGCAGATTTCTTGGTGGAGTTAAGTTCACCCATCGAGGCCCAGTCGTCGTTCGTATGGGTCCTATCAGTAGACGGGTCCTCCAACTTGAAGGGGGCAGGGATTGTACCAGAGGGCCCGGGCGACATCCTGATAGAGTAGTCCTTAAGGTTCGAATGGAAGGCGAGCAACAACCAGGCCGAATATGAGGCCCTAATAGTTGGAATGTTACTAGCTCGGGAGATGGGTGCGACAAATCTCAGGGCGCGGAGTGATTCGCAGCTGATGACCAGTCAGATTGTCGGAGAATATCAGGCGAAGGACAGGCAGTTGATGAAATATTTGAAGAAAGTACAAGAGTTGGCTCAGAACTTTGCATTTTTTGAGGCGACCTATGTTCCGCGCGAGCAGAACTCCTGTGCCGACATCCTCTCGAAGTTGGCCAGTACCAAGAGACCGGGGCATAACAGGACGGTGATTCAGGAAACGCTGACAGCTCCCAGCACGGAAGCAATGATGGTAGGCGCAGTCCGGGCTGAGGGGGAAGGATGGATGACACCGATCGTGAAGTATTTAGAAGGTAATTGGACGCCTGCATCAGACGAGGAGGAACAGAAAATGAGGAGACAGTGCGCAAGGTATACCATGCAAGCAGGTAAGTTGTATAAGATGGGTATGGCGACGCCGATGCTAAGATGTCTGGCCGAAAGTGAAACGCAGCTGGTGCTCTTGGAGGTACATGAGGGCGTATGTGGGAGTCATATAGGCGGCAGGGCCCTCGCCAATAAGATCGTTCGAGCCGGATACTACTGGCCTACCCTGCTAAAAGATTGCGCCGAGTATGTCAAGAAGTGTGACAAGTGTCAGAAGTTTGCCTCTCTCCTCCACGCGCCGGCCGAAGTTCTGCATTCCGTCACCTCGCCATGGCCGTTCTGCCAGTGGGGCGTTGACATTTTGGGCCCGTTTCCCTTAGCGCCAGGTCAGCTAAAATTTTTGATGGTTGGGGTTGATTACTTTACCAAATGGATAGAGGCGGAGCCAGTAGCTAAGATCACTGCCGAGAGAGTCAGGCGTTTTTATTGGAAGAAGATCATTTGCCGTTTCGGTCTTCCCAGATGCATTGTGTCTGATAACGAGACACAGTTCGCCAGCAAGATTGTCAGAGACTTCTGCAGCAGCCTTGGGATCCAAACAAAATTTGTGTCTGTTACTCACCCCCAGGCGAATGGACAGGCCGAGTCCGCCAATAAGGTAATCTTGAACGGGCTCAAGAAAAAACTGGATGACGCCAAAGGTCTTTGGTCAGAGCGACTCCATGAGGTACACCCAATTTAATTAAATATATCCTGGTATACTTTTGCAAATGCCATTTTATCCACTCTATTATCACCATATGATGTGTCCCTCATACTTCGATGAAATATTTTGCGTTGCTCACATCATTACTGAGTGTCCAGGTATTATGGTCGTATCACACGACACCCCACTCATCCTTAAATGAGACGCCGTTCAGAATGGTATACGGGGCTGAGGCAATGCTGCCTGTGGAAGTAGACACGCCTACATGGCGCAGGGAAAATTTTAATGCAGAAGGTAAGGACACAGATTCTTGTCGGGAATATCTCCCTGGGAAGACGCCTATTCTATGCATACTCATGTAATTTGTTAACGAGTTGTTCGACTAACAATGATTATTTCTGAAGGAAGCCCTTCAACTAGAAATGTTTATTTCAGAAACCCTTTAACTAGAAATGTTTAATTCGGAAACTCTTCAGCTAACAATGTTTATTTCAGAGATTTTTTCAACTAACGATGTTTGTTTTTTAAGATAACGAAATTGGTCAAGTATGCGACTTGGATATGCTGGACGAAATAAGGGAAGCTGCCCACATCCAGTAGTTCGCTGCGAAACAGAGGGCCGCCCGGAAGTACAATTCGAAGGTGGTCCCCAGGGACATGCAGGAGGGCGATCTGGTCCTAAGGCAGGTTGTGGCACCAACCAGGATGGGAAAGCTACTTCCAAATTGGGAGGGGCCCTACAGAGTCCGAGAAAAACTGCCCGGCGGCGCCTATAAGCTGGAGGAATTGTCGGGAAACATGGTCCTGAGAACATGGAACGCCGTTCATCTGCGGCATTATTACAGTTAGTTTACTTTTTTGATTAATTTGTAATTCGCTCCTGGTACATTTGCAAAGTCAGGCGAGTTCCCGCATGACATTTTTGTAACTTCACATTGTTATTTAATAAAGTTCTGGGGTGGCACTCTTTTCCCCTGCAAGGGCAGGGGTTTTTAACGAGGCGCCTCAGTTCTACAATAAGCGTCCCAGCGTATGATGACGCTAAGACCTATTATTTTGAGGCGATAAGCCCCCTGTGGCACGGCTTACAGATACATTGTTAAAGTTATGAATATACAAATAACTTAAGAGGTTGTAGGAATTAGCCGCCAATCGAGCTTGATACATGAAGGAAACGCCACATAATTAGAATGTCTGGAAATATATTCGTTGCAGTAGGAAAGAGCCGAACAAGATTAAGATTAAAAGAAAATGCACCAAAAACGCAGTAGATAATCAGGGCGTTACAAAATAGTGTTTGTCTTAGAAAAGAACCGGGGCATAAGAGCCGAACAAGATTAAGCTTAAAAGACAATGCACCAAAAGCGCAGTAGATAATCTGGGCGTTACAAAATAGTGCTTAAGCTACAATCAACTAATGGATAAATAAAGCAGAAACAACCTAGGGCTACTCCTCGTCCACAATCTTCCCGTCCACTACAGTTCGGAAAAGGCCGATCTCTTCAAGGGAGGCGTCTGGGTACAGACAAGCGACCTGGGCCTTCGCCCGCTCAAAGCCCTTCTCCTCGGCAAGGACGCTTTCTTCCTCTGATGCCTCCAGCTTCGCCTTCAAATCCGCCATCGCCGCTTGATGCTCCCCAATAAGCTTGTTTTTCTCCTCGATCACCACTTTGGCCGCTTCTTCAGCCTTGGCCTTGGCGGTCTCAGCAATCTCTAGGTCCTGCCGCACGGCGGCGAGTTTCTCTTCAGCTTGTCTCCTTTTCTCCTCCGACGCATTAAGGGCAGTCTGCATCTGCGTTAGTGCACTCTTGTGCTCCACCCTCTGCGTTTTCTCTTTCTGCTGAAGGGTGGAAAACTCCTCGGTCATTACCTGGCCCAACAGGGCACCCTTGAGGAGATGGACGCCCATCATCTTTTGTACTTGGGAGAACTCCATGGTTTTCAGCCTCTTCTTGTCATATTCGAAATTGAGATTATCCCGCATAAACCCCTCGTAGTTGAAGTTGGCGTCCCATAGCGAGGGGGGGGTAGCTGTCACAAAGGTCGGAGAACAAAATTTTAGTTCGTAACAGGAATGCAAAGAGAAATTTCGACGAAATAACAAGTGTTTGACTTACCAGTTTCCTGCTCCTGGGAGGTCTGGGGTTGACAGGATTGGTCCTCATCAGTCCGGCTCCTTTTTCCTTTGGGCAACACTGTGGCGTCTGCGGCAGGCACGACTCGGGTTGGAACGGCATCGATGGCGCTCGCCGCCCCTGTTAAAGTGGTGTCACCAGTGTCCCCAGCCTTGCGCTTCTCCCGCATCATCAGGCCGGCGGGATCGCTCCTCCCACGAGCGTCGCCTTCATCAACCCTTTTTCTTTTCGCCCGCTCCAGGGCCAATTTCTTCTCCGCAGCAGACTTCGGCGCCATTGAATCTGCATAAAAAATCATAAAACTCACATTAGCGAAACACAAACTTGACTGCAAAAACGGCGTCACCTGCAGCGGGTACGAGTAATACCTATGTATTCCCAAAGAGCCACAGGGTCGTGTTCTTTGTGGATAAGTTCCTTTACGCTCAGAACTTCCATGTGTTCCAGGAAGTCGACTACGTCCTTCTCAACGTCACTCAGCTTATCCTAGTCATACCCCGATACCGACAGGGGGTCGCCGGACCAGTACAAAGGAAACCCTTCATCGCCGCCTTGATCCATGAAGACGGGAATAGAGGCGTCCAGCCCCCTCACTTTGAAAAATTTCCTCTTCCAATTTTTATAGTTATTTGCAAAGAGGGCAAACAGGCCCCGTCCCTGCTGGGAGTTAATCGACACCCACGTGCCTTTTCCCACTCTCTTGGTGCAATAGAAAGAAAGAAATTCGCCCACAGTTGGCGCCAAACTCAAACCCTGGCACAAAACTTCGAAGCCCCTTACATAAGCCCAGCCGTTAGGATGGAGTTGAGACGCGCCACATTTATTGCTTTCAGGAGCGCAGCTTCGAAGGGCGTGAAGGGAATCCTTACCCCTAAGTCCGTAATAGCGCAAACGTACATATAGAACGCCTCGTTTGGCACCCCTCGTGGGCGACGCATATAGACGTTCTCCCCTTGGACGCAGGGTTCCGTGACAATATCCGCTTCATCGCCCGTAGAGGATACCGCCTGATTCTCCCGGAACTCCGCCACTCTCTTTACGGTGCTAAACAAGGAGGACTGGGCGGTCACATTCTCATCCACCCATCCGACGCTCGTTTCAGACTCCGCCATTTTCCCCTCTCGCTCACCAGGTCCTGAAGAAAAGAGAATAACTACATCACTATCATGGCTACTGCTACTAGAAGCACTTAACTCTGAGAAGAGGTGGGCAGTACCGTCGTCGCTATCAGAGCTAACCTCAGAAGCGACGAGGGGGTGTCCAAAATAGTGTCGATCCACGAGCGCCCAATCTATTGTCCCATCCGCCCTCCTGACAGTCCGAATGGCAGCGTTCCACACTTTGCGTCGCTCTTCCAAGATGGGAGAACCCACCGAATTGCCCTCACTGTCGCACTCCCTTATCACTACCATTTTTCTTTCCTTTTACAAGCGTTTAAGAAGCGTAAACGTAAATGAGAAGGGCAAAGGAGTTACCTATTTTAAAGTAGGAGGTAGGTTGCAAAGTTCGCCGGCGCGTTAGCAGAAGACAGTTGAAAGTGATAGGTTCTGACGGGACAAACAACCCCTATTTATAAGCTAAAGGGCCTCGAGCTGCGTGCATGGTCTGAAAAGGCACGAGATCGAACGGTCCAAAAGGCCCGTCTTTTCAGTTCTGCTTGGCTGAGATTACATTGAAATAGGAAAAGCAGACGGATCCTCAGTCGTTCAGATTATGGTGTGAACAGTCACTACTTATCCACCATTGGATTCAAATTAAGTGATTCATGCGCTGATAAGGTGCATGCACCCGCAGGACGTTATGATGAGGGACAACCACCGAAGCGATCAGCAGGCCGCCAGTTCTCATTACAGGCTAATATTTCACATCGCCGTATGGCAGACAATCACTCAGTCCCGCAAGGCGAATCTTGTGGTCGCCCACGAAGCTAAGACCGAGCACCTTGATGGCGATTTTCGCAAGTGTACGAAATCGTTCAAGTAGTAAAGTTAAAACGGTAAACCGAGTGTCGAACACAAGGACTGCGTTAACGAATCGAATGTAATTTGGATTACTCAAGTGAACAAAAGGGTACGAAGTTTGGTTGATTGCAAATAACGAAAAATGCGTAAAATAAATTGGTTTGAAGTTAAGAGATAAAAAGCTTGTCAGGGATGAGTTTCACTAGACTCCGAACTCAGATTGATTACCTAACCAACGATCATTGAATTTATTTAATGAATCACAACCTAATTCTCTTAAATAATCTTGCCCTAATTCCTTAGTGACAGAAACGTTAATTCTAAAGTAAACCCTAATTCCTTAGCAAGTTTTACAGTTTAGAATTAAGCATGAATGGACATGAATTAATACACGGTTTCAAGGGTTTGTATCTATTCCTAGATTACAAAGGCGAGAATTTCTTATCTTGAGCATTCATATATTCCACTTCCGTTTCACAATATGAATCATACAACAATTTAATGATGATCAATCAATAAAAGCATTAAGCATAAAGATAAGAAACATGATTCAATAAATTCATTCAAAGATCAGATTAGGGTTACAAAACAAGAGTCATCATCTAGCTATTCTCATCCCTAACAATGGAGAAATTAGCTACTCATAATTGAATTACAAAATAGCTTAATCAATAAGGACATAAGAACATACAAAAACTGACTGTGAGTTGGATGGGGTAGCCACCGCTTCAGTTCTTTGCTCTCAAAATCGCGCTTCTATTCTCCAAGTTTCCGAACCCCTGTTTCTGAAAACGAATCAGCTAAAATAGGAAATTCTGATCGCAAAATCGTGACACGATCCATGAAATCGTGACACGATCCTTCATTAAAACTCCCAAGGATTTCGCAACTGATCTCCCAATCGTGACACGATTATGCAATCGTGACACGATTCTGTAGGCAGGATTTGATCTCTTCTCTGGTTAAGAAATCGTGACACGATTCCCAAATCGTGTCACGATGTAGTCACTTCAGGCTCTGATGATTTCTTGCTCTTTTGTACCTCAAACTGTCTCAAAATGCTGACAAAAGATGATAAAACTAACAAAAACTCTTAATAAATTACGTAATGACAAGGTGTCATCACAACCCCAAACTTAAATCATTCCTTGTCCTCAAGGAATTTACCTGCAACATTGACAACTACAGCAAAGTAACAATCACAGAATCAAGCAGCAGTACCAAAAGTTCAACACCTTGCCAGCCATGTAATGGGCTAGCTGGCCAATTCTTCTCCTTCAACAATTCACAACTCCACGCAAAGGTTTGATAAGGGTTTCCACTCAATCACATGCAAAACTATGAATTGCCATAAGCTTGAAAAGTTTCTAAGCATCAATCAAAGTCAATATTATGTACACACTTTTAAGGACTTTTAGGGTTATAACGGGGCTGAGGTTACAGGTGGGATCATTTGGAAAGTAGGCTTTCAACAAAAATTTTGGAGTTAAGCATATTCCTACTGGTCTACCCAATAATACACACAAAATAACCTTAAGGGCTAGAGAATTGTATCACACAATACCGATCACAACTTATGTCTTGAAGCATTTTAATTCTTTTTTTTTTTTCGAGCTGCAGAATCAGCTTAATGTACATGCTTTTCTTTTTCACACATTTTTATTTTTGACACAAAGTGATCTTCTCAAATTTTTCTGTTCTCTAGCACCCTACCCCAAACTTAAAATGTTGCTAGTACCATGAGCAACCCCAAACTTGAACAATTGCATGATCAAATAATGCCTAACTCCAATATACATTGGGGAATAATCCTATGGTCTCTAGGCTTGTAATGTGGTATGTCACCGAAAACAATGGGATCTGTCCTAAAGGCTCAACTGGGCGTAAACAATGGATAATTCAATATAAACCCGGTTGGCTACAAAGGCTCAAGGGACAAGCAATTTGCCTTAGTGTGTACACAAGATAACCAATCAATAACAGAGAAAAATTGCAAGTTCTAGAATCATAGATGCATGGAACACTCTTTAAAGTAAATTGAAAAATAAAATTTGGCCATGGAACCTTACATGTTAAGATTTCTGGGAGTTGTGATTATGCTTGCTCAAACTGCCGAATACGTCAACTGATAAGTGTGGCCTCTACCTCCTTTGAACTTTTGGTGTACCACTCAATCACAGATCATAACTAAACTGAAGAAAGTCAACATCACAAATAAACGCATTGATAACAAACAAGTACTAAATTATTACACACGGGGATAAGAGAAATAAAACAGAAAAATTAAAATTGTTCAGATAAAAGAGTACATAAGCAAAAGGCAGCAAAAATACAATTGGAACAAAGCAAAATAAATCAGGGCAAGTCCTGGCCCATCCCCTGCAGCTCCTGCTCAGTAAACCAAGTATGCGGAGGATCAGCATGCATCTCCTCCATGAAGTGTGCTGCATTCCTCCGGTCAGTCTCATCAAAATCTGCAGTGATCTCCTGCTCCCTGGTCGTAGCTCTCCCTCTCTGCGCATCAAAGTACTGCAGCATACTGTCCCGGTTCCCATCGAAGCGCTCATATGACCCGGTGGGCGGCCTCCTATGGATATGAGCCTCTTCAGCAAACTCCGGAGAAAACCTCGGACGGTCCGCATAGAGCAGGTCAGAAGTGTCGTTCATCCAGTTGGCAGTCGTGAACATGTACTCTAGCATCATAGGATGGATCGGTGGATAGGACGGCTGCTGACTGCTCCCCTCTCCCGGACATGTCTGTGATGGTGGCGGAGGCTGCGCCTGGCCCTGCTGATCCTGCTCCTCTCTCGGGCCTCCTCCCCGCAGGAACTCCTCATACTCAGCGACGAAAGCATCCATGGTGCGCTCGGTGATTGGCTTCATCGTCGGGACATCGATGTCGGACCGGTACTCCTCAACTTTAGCCTCCTCACACAGCCAGCAGATTAGGCTGCTATGGGCCACTGACTTCAGTTTGCTCGTTGCTATTTCCCGGATATTGTTGGCTATCAGCTCGCCAACATTGATGTCCTCACCAGACAAAATGGCATCAATGGTCAGAATTCTCTTCAGGGGGATCTCAGAAGTGCAAGAGGTGCCCTCTAGCGTCTGAACCACAAACGAAGCCCATGCCTTAGGGGATGGCATGAAATCCGCTTTGGCCAGCATCCGAGCTTTCCTCCAAGTCGTTCCCGGCCTGCACAGAGCAGTCAACAACCCAGCATAGTCATCCTCTGTCATATCCTTGACGGCAGCTCGTCTTCGCTTGACCCCACACTCGTCCAGGGCAGTCAAACCCAGCAATTGATTTATAGCATCGGGGCTATAATCAATGGTCTTGCCACGGACAAAAGACTCATACCTGGTAGGGGAGAACCTGGCATTGGCGTAGAATTCCAGCGTCACAGTTTTGTTGGAAGCAGTAAAAACCATATTGTTTAGAAGCTCCCATTGTCTCGCCTGCAGCATGCTCTCAAACTCCGAGTACTTACCCAAATGGACAACATCAAACCTTCGCTCCATAACAAATTTGTAAGCCTTGATTTCCACGAACCGGTCCTGAGCATTTTTGTTGATAAACTTGAATGCAGCGTGTGAGGGTGGTGCGGTTTCAGTGCGGGTGGTGGTTGGTTTTCGTTTGGTGGTGTTCTTGGTTGGTTTGGTGGTGTTTGTGGTTTTTGGGCGTTTGGCGGTGTGTTTTGTGCGAAGGACGGGTGGCATGGTGGATAATTGTTGGTGAGAAGATGGAATTGGGGGTAGGGATGATGTTGGTGGTGGTGGAAAGTGCCGAGATTCGTGGGCAAGAAGAGTCTGTGGAAAATTGGACAGAGTAACGGCTAGTTTTGGAATGGTGGGAATGAAATTTTTGAATGGGGTATATATAGGCTGGGAAAAATCGTGTCACGATTTGGTGGGATCGTGACACGATGGCCTTGTAACGGTCATATTTTTCAAAAATTTGCAGCAATCGTGTCACGATGTGAAGTAATCGTGTCACGATTGCAGTTTTTCAATTTCAAAACATCTCAGAATCGTGTCACGATTGCAGCATCGTGTCACGATTTTGATGGCAGAAAGTTTGGTATTTTGGAGCACTGAAATCGTGTCACGATGAGGGGATCGTGTCACGATTTTGCTTGGCAGAGAGACGCACATTTTCAAGGGAAAATCGTGTCACGATTGAGGAATCGTGTCACGATTTCATAGGCAGAAAGGAAAAAATTTGAAGAAGCAAAATCGTGTCACGATGGCAGGATCGTGTCACGATTTGTCTAGGCAGAGAGCCCATTTGAATAATCTTAGAAAACTTTCTGCCCTGAAAATGATGTTGTCACAATTAATTTTTGCTTTTATTTGAAAAATAAAAAGACATAAAACAAAGGATACTGAGTGGGTTGCCTCCCACCTAGCGCGTGTTTAATGTCCCGAGCCTGACGTACCACGGGATCACGTGGATTTCAGTGTGATCGACTCGGTCGGACGCTCAAATTCGACTCCAAAGTATGGTTTGAGCCTTTGTCCGTTGACCTTGAAGGTTCTTTCCGAGTCAGGGTCCTTCACCTCCACCGTTCCATAAGGGAATACCTTCACCACTTTGAATGGTCCTGACCATCTGGACCTCAGCTTTCCAGGAAACAGCTTTAACCTGGAATTGAAAAGAAGAACTAGTTGCCCTTCCCTAAATTCCCTATTTTGAATCTTCTTGTCATGCCATTTCTTTGTTTTTTCTTTAAAAATTTTGGCATTCTCATAGGCTGAATTCCGGAATTCATCTAACTCATGGAGCTGAAGAATCCGGGATTCGCCTGCTTTCGAGAGATCAAAATTCAGGAATTTAGTGGCCCACAAAGCTTTGTGCTCTAGTTCCAAAGGTAAGTGACAAGATTTTCCATAGACAATTTGAAAAGGAGACATACCTATAGGGGTTTTGAACGCAGTTCTGTATGCCCACAGTGCATCATCCAGCTTGACGGACCAATCCTTCCGTGAGGAATTCACAGTCTTCTCTAGGATTTGCTTTATCTGTCTATTTGAAACTTCCACCTGTCCACTCGTCTGAGGATGATATGGTGTAGCAATCCGGTGATGCACATTGTACTTTTTCAGCAAAGTTTCCATCTTCCGATTGAGGAAGTGTGATCCTTCATCACTGATTAACGCTCTAGGGACCCCAAAGCGTGAGAAAATATTTTTCTGAAGGAAAGAAATGACTACCTGAGCATCATTGGTCGGCGTGGCGATAGCTTCCACCCACTTAGAGACATAGTCCACTGCCAACAGAATGTAAACCTTTGAATATGAGGATGGGAATGGTCCCATAAAATCAATACCCCATACATCAAAGATTTCCACTTCTAACACAGGATTTTGAGGCATCTCGTTTCTTTTGGAAATATTTCCTGTGCGTTGGCAGCGGTCACATCTCTTGACATAGGCAAAAGCATCCTTAAACAAAGTTGGCCAAAATAAACCGGATTGGAGCACTTTTGCAGCAGTCCTATCTCCACTAAAGTGCCCGCCGTAGTCTGAGTCATGACAATGCCACAACACTTTTTCCTGCTCTTCTTCGGGGACACATCTCCTCAACAGTCCGTCAATCCCCCTTTTATACAGATAGGGCTCATCCCACACGTAGTACTTACAATCATGCAGGATTTTCTTGCGCTGTTGAGAATTAAAATCAATGGGGATCACCTTACCTACCAAATAGTTCGCAAAGTCCGCAAACCATGGCACCATTGTTACTGCTAGAATGTGTTCATCTGCAAAGAGGTCCTTGATGGGTCTCTGCTGATCAGTTTCATCCATCTTCTCTAGTCGGGAGAGATGGTCAGCCACAGTGTTCTCGGATCCCTTCTTGTCCCGGATTTCCAGGTCAAACTCCTGCAACAGCAATATCCATCTAAGAAGTCTCGGTTTTGATTCCTGCTTAGAAAACAAATACCTCAGAGCAGCATGGTCAGTGTAAACAATAACTTTAGACCCTAACAAGTATGATCTAAATTTATCAAAAGCATAGACAACAGCCAAGAGTTCTTTTTCTGTAGTGGCATAGTTAAGTTGTGCTGGGTTTAAAACATGACTAGCATAGTAAATGACATGCAACAACTTATCTTTCCTTTGCCCAAGAACTGCCCCAACAGCTGTATCACTGGCATCACACATAATTTCAAAAGGTAGTGACCAATCGGGAGCAGTGACAATGGGGGCTGTTATCAGTTTTTCCTTAAGAGTGTTAAAAGCATTCAGACACTCATCATTGAATTGGAAAGGTGTGTCTTTTACTAGCAGGTTAGTAAGGGGTTTTGCTATTTTTGAAAAATCTTTAATGAACCTCCTATAAAAACCTGCATGTCCTAAAAAGCTCCTAATGCCTTTTTCATTGGTGGGAGGAGGAAGTTTTTCAATGACTTCAATTTTTGCTTGGTCTACCTCTATCCCCTTGTAAGAGATTCGGTGACCAAGGACAATTCCTTCTCTCACCATGAAATGGCATTTTTCCCAATTTAGGACCAAATTAGATTTTTGACACCTTTCTAATACAAGAGACAAATTATTCAAACAATTATCAAAAGAAGAGCCAAAGACAGAGAAATCGTCCATAAAAACTTCGATATGTTTTTCAATCATATCGGAGAATATGGACATCATACACCTTTGAAAAGTAGCGGGGGCATTGCACAACCCGAATGGCATCCTCCTGTAAGCAAAAATCCCATAAGGACATGTGAAGGCTGTTTTCTCTTGATCCTCAGGTGCCACCGCAATCTGGTTGTAACCGGAATACCCGTCCAAAAAGCAGTAGTACTCATGACCCGCCAACCTTTCGAGCATCTGATCAATGAATGACAGTGGGAAATGATCCTTCCGAGTAGCTGTGTTTAACCGTCTATAGTCTATGCAAACTCTCCAGCCAGTGACAGTGCGGGTCGGAATCAACTCATTCTTCTCATTCATCACCACTGTAGTACCACCTTTTTTTGGAACAACTTGGACCGGACTCACCCATGAACTGTCAGATATAGGATAAATGAGACCAGCTTCAAGCAACTTGACCACCTCCTTTCTAATCACCTCTTTCATGGCAGGATTGAGCCTCCGTTGTGGTTGGACCACCGGTTTGTAGTTTTCTTCCATTAAGATCTTATGCATACACACAGTGGGACTGATACCCTTCAAATCTTCAATGGACCACCCTATGGCACCCTTGTGCATTCTCAGGACTCTCAAGAGCTTTTCTTCTTCAAGTTTATTCAGGCTTGCATTGATAATGGCTGGATACTCTTCTTTCTCACCAAGGAACACATACTTCAAATGAGGGGGCAGTTGTTTCAGCTCAACTACCGGTACTTTCTTGGACTTTTTCTCAGCAGCTTCTTCATTCGGATGTAACTCCTCCCATTTAGTCGGTGTGCGTCGGTGATAGGACGGGAAGGCTTCTAACATGGCTAGCACATCAGCTTCTCTAGGATCTTCATCTTCCTCAACACTTGCTGCTGGTGCGCTCAATACTCTCTCAAGTGGTAAAGCTGGAACTTCGGCTTCAAACTTGTCTTTCACAATTGAACTAAGTATGTCAACCCTATAGCATTCCTCCTTTTCTGTTGGATGCTTCATTGCTTGGAGAACATTGAGTTTCACCACCTCATCGTCAACCTTTAGAGTCAACGTACCATCTTCTAGGTCAATCATGCACCTTCCAGTTTGTAAAAATGGTCTTCCCAGAATCAGCGGTATATCCTCATCTTCTTCCATTTCAAGAACAACAAAGTCAACTGGGAATATGAATTTATCAACCTTTACAAGCACATCTTCCACAATACCATAAGGATATTTGTAGGATTTATCTGCAAACTGCAAGGTCATTCTTGTGTCTCTCACCGTACCAATCCCCAACTTCTTGTAAATAGACAAAGGCATTAAACTTACACTGGCTCCAAGGTCGATCAGTGCTTTCTTGAAAGTTCTATCCCCAATGGTACAAGGAATAGTAACACTTCCAGGATCCTTTAGTTTCTTTGGAATTTTTCTTTGTAACACCGCACTACATTGTTCAGTGAGCATCACATCTTCATCACCAATGCTGATCTTCCTTGAAATGATGTCTTTCATGAATTTTGCATAGGTTGGCATTTGTTCGAGAGCTTCGGCAAAAGGGATGTTGATTTGTAACTTTTTGAACATCTCAAGGAATTTACCAAAACTCTTCTTGTCTTTTTCTTTCTTCAACCTTTGTGGAAATGGTAGCTTAATCTGTGGCTTTGGCAACTCATTTTTCTTCGGATTTTCTGGTTCTCCAGCTACCTCTTGTGGTGTATTCTCTCGAACTTCAACCCGCACTTCAACTAACTCATCGGCTGACTCACCCCCACCTTTTGTATCTTTAGGTTGTTGTGAGTCTTCCACCCTTCTGCTTCTGGTCATAACTGCATTCACACTTTCGTGTCCTTTGGGATTGGTAACTGTGTTGCTAGGCAGATTTCCAGGAGGTCTTTGTGCAATTTGTTGGGCAATTTGACCAACTTGAATCTCAAGATTCTTGATTGAGGCCGTAGTGTTCTTTTGTGAGGCCCTGGTTTCTTGAGTGAGAGAGTTCACGCTTGATGCCATTGCTTCAATGGCCAATTCCCAATCAGCTTTCTTTGGGGGAGTAGGATTTGTTGGAACTCCTTGTTGTGGATTCGGGAAGTTGTTCTGTGGAGTTTTCCATGAGAAGTTTGGGTGATTCCTCCAGCCTGGATTGTAAGTGTTGGAATAGGGATTGTTCTGCTGACGACCC
Source organism: Medicago ruthenica (assembly GCA_018208015.1). Lineage (NCBI taxonomy): Eukaryota > Viridiplantae > Streptophyta > Magnoliopsida > Fabales > Fabaceae > Medicago > Medicago ruthenica. The sequence goes on along the minus strand of CM031371.1, from coordinate 116,213,485 downwards.
CCTTGATTACTAAGGAAGTTCACCATTTCTACTTGAGCTTCATCCATGGGCACATTACACTGCATGGTAAAATGAGGACCTGCACACCAATCACACTTCACAGTATTCATTTGATTCACCGGAGCAATTAGGGGTTGGCCTATATTGAGAGCTGCCAATCGCTTTGTCACTTCAGCTGACACTGCTTCTTGAATCTGCTTGCTGGTGAGTATGTTCTGAGCATTTTTAGCTTCAAGTTGATTCAAGTCTATGAGTCCTCCTCTTGTGCCACCTGTTCTGTCATACATCTCCATCTGTTCATTCAGAGCAACCGCTTCAATGACTTTGATTATTTGAGAAGCAGTTTTGAAATTTATGGAACCACCAGAAGCTGTGTCGAGGACTTGTCTAGTAGAGAGGCGTAAACCATTACAAAAAATCTGCATCTGCACTGTGCTGTCATAATTGTGGTCTGGACAGGCTGATAACAATTTCTTGTACCTCTTGTACGATTCTCCAAGTGATTCTCCATCCTTCTGTTGAAAGTTGGAGATGTCTTGACGTCTGCGCACAAACAATGCTGTAGGAAAGAACTGCTCCAAGAACTTGTCTTCCATCTCATTCCATGTTGTAATACTTCCAGCTGGTAAAGAATCAAACCACTCCTTGGCATCATCAGTTAGGGAGAATGGAAACAACCGCAACCGTTTGGCTTCTTCCGAGTTACCATCCACTTTTGTTGTCTCACAGATAACAAAGAAATTCTTCAAATGCTTGTTGGCATCTTCGTTGTACTTCCCAGCAAACTGTTTTTCTTTCAATTCACGGAGTAGTCCTGGGTTGATCTCAAACTTGTTAACCGTCACAGGCTGGTTAGCAATGGTCAACCTGTTGCGGTTTCGATCACGAGCACCATAGTCTCCGAGAAGTCTCTCTTCAGGTGGAGGAGGTGGTGGGTCTAGCTCAGCCATCCTTTCAACAACTTCTAACTCCTCGGTGACCTGTTCGTCTGTGTTGATCTCAATTTCACTCGTCCCTTCCTTCTCTCGTTGCTTTCTTAATTGAGCTGCTTTGCGATTTGCACGGCAAGTCTTTTCAATTTCTGCGTCAAAGAGAAGTTCAGCTGAGGGCTGGCCTCGCATACAAGATTAGACGATCGTGAGTTATTGAGAATGAAAACAAAAATAAAAGTAAAAATAAAATTCGTAACAGCAAAAGTAATTTTATTGCAGAGCAAAAAATTTCAATTGAGCAAAAGAAATTACAATTCAACAGTTAATTTGGCAGTCCCCGGCAACGGCGCCAAAAACTTGATGGCGATTTTCGCAAGTGTACGAAATCGTTCAAGTAGTAAAGTTAAAACGGTAAACCGAGTGTCGAACACAAGGACTGCGTTAACGAATCGAATGTAATTTGGATTACTCAAGTGAACAAAAGGGTACGAAGTTTGGTTGATTGCAAATAACGAAAAATGCGTAAAATAAATTGGTTTGAAGTTAAGAGATAAAAAGCTTGTCAGGGATGAGTTTCACTAGACTCCGAACTCAGATTGATTACCTAACCAACGATCATTGAATTTATTTAATGAATCACGACCTAATTCTCTTAAATAATCTTGCCCTAATTCCTTAGTGACAGAAACGTTAATTCTAAAGTAAACCCTAATTCCTTAGCAAGTTTTACAGTTTAGAATTAAGCATGAATGGACATGAATTAATACACGGTTTCAAGGGTTTGTATCTATTCCTAGATTACAAAGGCGAGAATTTCTTATCTTGAGCATTCATATATTCCACTTCCGTTTCACAATATGAATCATACAACAATTTAATGATGATCAATCAATAAAAGCATTAAGCATAAAGATAAGAAACATGATTCAATAAATTCATTCAAAGATCAGATTAGGGTTACAAAACAAGAGTCATCATCTAGCTATTCTCATCCCTAACAATGGAGCAATTAGCTACTCATAATTGAATTACAAAATAGCTTAATCAATAAGGACATAAGAACATACAAAAACTGACTGTGAGTTGGATGGGGTAGCCACCGCTTCAGTTCTTTGCTCTCAAAATCGCGCTTCTATTCTCCAAGTTTCCGAACCCTTGTTTCTGAAAACGAATCAGCTAAAATAGGAAATTCTGATCGCAAAATCGTGACACGATCCATGAAATCGTGACACGATCCTTCATTAAAACTCCCAAGGATTTCGCAACTGATCTCCCAATCGTGACACGATTATGCAATCGTGACACGATTCTGTAGGCAGGATTTGATCTCTTCTCTGGTTAAGAAATCGTGACACGATTCCCAAATCGTGTCACGATGTAGTCACTTCAGGCTCTGATGATTTCTTGCTCTTTTGTACCTCAAACTGTCTCAAAATGCTGACAAAAGATGATAAAACTAACAAAAACTCTTAATAAATTACGTAATGAAAAGGTGTCATCACACCTCGTTAATCACTTCGCCTCTTCGAGCCTTGTGCTTGGGGGGCTATGTACCGTCATCTTATTCCTTTCATGACACGTGGCAGCTTTCCCTGGCCAGCAGGACCTCGCTCCCCACGTGCTCGCCACGTGGGCGAGGTTAGGTTCCCGCTGGAACAACTCGGGTAAGGAAAGGTTCCCCATAAGGCATCCAAAGCGGGCTAACCACGTCAAAACCCGAACTAACGGTCCCATTTTGACCCGTCTACCAGGTCTTCCCCCACGTTCCCATTATGGGCCGGGATCCTCGGGACGAAGGACCAAGTCACCGCTCCAGGTGGCTTGAGAATCCCGCAAAGATCGCCCCTACGCTCCTAGGTCAGGGGAGGTATAAAAAGGGGGCCGGAACGTCTCATAGATCATCACGTTCATTTGACAGAGAAAAACCCTAGCCAAACTCTTGAGTCTGAACATCGCTCAGGGGGTTGGTACTATTGTTCACTTAGCAGGAACAATAACTTACAAATTAATAATACTATAACTTACACAAATCATCGTCCATTGGGTAATTTTCCTAGCTACTACAAGACAAAGCATGCCCTATTATTTTATCGACAAAAAGCTAAAGGGCTACACAAAGGGATCCTAGCAAATTTCTTATCGTTTTCTCCCTTTGGCGTTTGTTGATCAATGAGTGAAACATGCATTATCATGGAATAAAGAAAAAGTTCCATATTTTTTTCTATTTTTTATTTTATTTTTTAGTCTTTGGGATACCACAATCTTTCAGAATTGTTTGTTCCTTCTTTTGTCGTACCCAACCATGCATCTTTGTCCTAAACCCAAAACCCGACACTACTAAATCCAATAGCCAACCTTCACCCATGTGTATCATTTTAACTTAATCTCATATACTTCTTGTTATGATATTAAATATAGAGTGTCCTACCAACATTGTTTAAAGAAAGCATGAATGAAAATTTTGTCTCGAAAATACAAGTCAAATAATTTTGAAAGTAATAATTACATTATTATTTATATAAAAGTTACTTCTTTTGATTCTTTAAACAATTTCTAAAATACATTTTTTTTGACAAAAAATAAATGATATTCGTTCATTCAAATTGATAAAGTACATCGATACAATGCAAATTCGCTAAAAACATAAAGGATGAATCTGTGAACAAACTCATAACATTCATGTTAACAGCATAAAACGACAAAGTACAAAAGTCTACACTTATGACTATATTTAAGTCTCCGGAATACACATGTCTCCGAATCTGCAACGTGAGCGACGTCAAAGTCATTGATTGGATTTGCACTGGATCGAAGCTGATCTGACAATCTGAACCGAACAAATACCTGAACGAAACAAGAAAGACAAACAACGCCGTACAAAGACGACGAACAAACCAATGTCGCACTAAGACGACAAAATCACAAAATGAAAAACGAAATAGATGTGAAAATCACTTATTTCAATAAAAAGGAAAGAGAAAGTGTTAGAGGGGTGATTTTGGGTCACAAGAGAGAGAAAGGGAAAAGAGAGAGAGGATCAAAATCTCTACGTCGCCTAAAATACATTTGTTAGCATTTTTCTTAAATATATAGATTAACTTTGATTCACTATTGATGTAAAATTTTAAAATGCCAACCAATCAAAAATCACCATTTTTTATGATTTTCAAGAGGGATATGGTTAAAGTCAATCATTTTTACTATCCAATGATTATATTTGAACGGCGATGTAAAAAATCTTTAAACTGTTGGTGCATATCAATTAAGTGTATATATACACACACAATCAATCAACCATATATAGCTAACTCTCTAGCTAGCTTAAAATTCTAATCCTCGGGAAAAAAAAAACTCTAGCTACTTCTTTTATCTATAGCTAAATATTAGAAAAATGGCTACTACTCTTTCTGAAGCCTATCGAGATCACCCTCTGCACCTTCATCATATTATCCCCTTAGACTTTTCTTCATTTAGAACTTTGCCTGACTCCCATGCTTGGTTTCAATCTAATGATGATGGTAGTGATGATTTCAAATCCAATGGATGCTATGACAATGATGAAGATGGATCATGCATACCAATTATTGATCTCAATGATCCTAATGCTATGGAGCAAATAGGCCATGCATGTGAGAAGTGGGGTGCCTTCCAATTGAAGAATCATGGCATACCCTTAAATTTTATTGAAGAGGTTGAAGAAGAGGCAAAGAGACTCTTTTCTCTTCCTTCCAAGGAGAAACTTAAGGCCCTTAGATCGGCCGGCGGCGGCACCGGATACGGTAGAGCTCGAATATCACCATTCTTCCCCAAATACATGTGGCATGAAGGATTCACAATTATGGGGTCCCCATCCAATGATGCTAAAAAGATCTGGCCTAATGACTACAAACGGTTTTGGTAAGTACAAATGTTACAATATATCATGCACTTTCATGCAACGTGGACAATCATAGGTTAACATAGAAATCAAGCATAGAAATCAAACATGCTTTCATATAACATTCAAGTTTTCAATTTCTCAGAATTAATGGAAACCATTACAAATTTATGATATAGGATCCAGCTCCTCTAAATTGAGCAACCAATCATTTTAAATTGTAAAGTGAATAATATCAACCGTTAATTAATAAATCAAAGTTAGATATTGTAGGTACATTATAAAAATTATGAGTTTATTAAAATAATAATCCTTGACTTCCTCTTTTCAAACTTTACTCACGATCCAAATCCTATGATAATATTGTTGGCTTAAGTACCAGAACTACTATTTATCGCGAATACAAATGCTCACAAATATCACAATAGAGGATCAAAATCCTATGATATATGGTTGGCTTAAAATATGTTTGTTGTCGTTCCATAAAGCATTTTTCTATATATTTAGTCTCTATAATTTCTTTAAGGTGACTATAAATTTTTAGTTGTTCTTTTATTAAACTAAAATAAAAGGTTTAATTACATTTTGGTTCTTATATTTTCACTCAATTAAGAAATTAGTCCTCTATTTTAAAATCACACAATTTTGGTCCATCTTTCAGATTTTAAACTTAAAAATGGTGATATACCATATTTAAATTGTAGTTTTTAGGTTTTTTTTTTTTTGCAAATTTAATGTTTGTTGATTGTTTTATATAATCAATTCGTCTTTTCAAACATTTCACATCATCATTTTTTAGTCCAAAAATATGAAAAAACGACCGAAATTAAATGATTTTAAAATAAGAAAAAACTAATTCCATGAATGGATGAAAATAGAGACCTAAACTTGAATTAAAACAAAATAATATTATGTCAAAAAAAAATGTATTAGGTAGGTAACCGTTTGCCGCCATCTTGTGTTGCCCACCGAGCATGCCCACCCCCACAAACTTGTCTTCATGTATTCATATTTGCCCCCGCAAAAAGTAAGTACTAGGGATGTGACAAGCAATTTTTTTCTTTTCAAAAAGAAAAAAAAAAAGGATGTGAGAAACAAAAAGTAAGTCCTAGGGATGTGAAACGAATCATTTCCCTCCCTAAAATCCGTCTCTAATTTACGTTTGTCTAGTAGTGAAACAAATGACTAATTGATCCAAAAATTCAAACTAAATCAATTTATTCAGTTTACCTTATTTTGGTGTAAACCAAACGAATCACACCCGACCCTTATTAGTTTGGATATGATCGATTTGATATTATTTAAAATTAATCATCTGAGATTCAAACTAAATCATTACATACTTTTATCTTAAAGAATATATTGCATACTTGTATTTGTTAATAGTAGCATTTATTTCTTTAATAATAACATACAATCTCTTTCATAGTAACATATGTACTTATTTTATTTTAATATGATAAAATGTTTACAATGTCGTCTTACAAGTGCATCTTAATTGATAGTTTATTGTACATTGGTGTAAGAGTTGAGATTCAAACTCTAGATTCAACTTTTTATCTCTAATTTATGAATAGTTGTTTTAAATCAAATTGTACTGTCACTAAATCTTCATTTGAATAGAAGTGATAAAATTTCCATGTATTTGATAATGTTTATACTAATTTTCGGCTGAGAATCAATTTCAAACCTAAATCATGTCACTTTAATATTAGTTTTAATATAAGTTACATTTATAAAATAAAAATCAATCAATGTTGTATAAAGGATTAAACTATCCTTTCTTTTTTTACTATCGGACGACATATACTCAAGGAAACACATTAATAAGGAGGAAAAAAATGTGGTGACCCAAGTTTGAATACAAGTTTCACATAAAATACCTTCATAATCAAACCACTGGGCTAGAACAACCTAAGTATTCTTCTCCCTTCATTTAAAAAAAAAAAAAAATTAACATTGCATTTTTTTTTATTTAAAACTAAAAGTAGATTGAAAAAAAATGTGCTTTTCATATTTAATTACTTTACACACTAAACAACAAAATTGTGTTTTTGTGTGTAGTGACATAATGGAGAACTACCAAAAGCAAATGAAGATACTAGCGGAGAAACTAACAAACATGATATTCAACATATTAGGAATTTCACAAGAACAAAACAAATGGGTTGGTTCTAACAACCATGTTGGAGCAATGCAACTAAACTTCTACCCATGTTGTCCCGACCCAAAAAAAGCAATGGGCTTGGCCCCACACACAGACACATCCCTTTTCACAATCCTCCATCAAAGTCAAACAAGAGGACTTCAAATATTCAAAGAAGGTGTAGGGTATGTTCCTGTGGACCCTCATCCAAATACACTTGTTGTTAACACTGGTGACATTCTTCATATATTGTCAAATTCAAGGTTTCGATGTTCTCTTCATCGTGTTGTTGTGAATGATATTAGGGATAGATATTCTGTGGCTTATTTTTATGGTCCCCCAGTTGATTATTTGGTTTCTCCTTGTGTTGGTGATAATTCTTTGCCACGTTTTCGTGCTTTGACTGTCAAGGATTATATTGGGATTAAAGCCAAGAATTTAGGGGGTGCTTTGTCTTTGATTAGTACATTACTTGATCATGATGACTAATGTTGAATTAATGTTAATCTTTCTTTTATATTTATGTAAGAAAATAAATTGTACATCTTTTGTATACATTATAGTTGCGAATTTCGATTGTAACTTTTATATTTTTCTTTTCTCCTTTTATGATTTCATTTTTGTTTCTTCTACTTGTCGAGAATGATAACATACGGTCTTAAAAGATACTTGTAATTAGTGGTGGTATATCTTGCCTATCCAAAAAAAAAGTGGCGGTATTTCTTTTCTTATTGGTCGATTTTGTGAAATTGAATTTGAACCTTTTAAAAATGTCGTAAGATTCGAGTTTTGTGTTAGAAAAAAATAGTTGATAGGGTAGATCTCACTTAATCAGATTTTTCAATGAAAATTAATCTTTGTGAAGACGATCGATACTTGTACACTAATAAAATGGTTAAAAAGCATATGTTAGTTACCATGTATAAGTCAATGTGAGTTTATCTCAATTGGTATGGACATTGCATAATATATACATGGGCTGATATTTGAACCCCAAACACCCTAATTATTTACCTTAAAGGTGAATTTCTAACCACTGGACTATTTGACAAAAAAAAAATTAACATTTATAATATTCTTCTTTTTGGAATAATCATTTTGGTTAATTGGAAAATTAGGATTGAAACTAGGCTGCTAATTCATCTAAACATTTTTTCATAATCAAAATTGAATTAATAGGAGTACAAAGGTCCAATCCAAAAAACAAAGAGAACAAAACAAAAACAAACACAATCAAACTGAGTTGAAACACATAAGCAGATTGAATAATCTAAAAACTTCTTAATAATAATTTATAAAAATTATTAATAAAATTCCATGTTGATGTTAGTTCTGTACTCAATCAATTTTTTTTTAGAAAATTATTATATCAAGTAACAGTTACTTACAATGCAATTGATAAATCAAGTATGAATGGAGTTTCACATTGAATTGAAATATGGACGTTGAATACTATACAAGTGAAAAAGCTCATGTATATAGTGTTTTAAGATTTTGGTTTAAGATGCAGAGTTTGATTTCTTTTATTGTTGCTCAAAGTTGAATGTGAAGATTTCAGAACCTCCTCATAACCTAATAATGGTATCTCAAAGCCAAGTTTCTCAGACCTGTTCTTTGCGGAATGCAAACAACTCAACTGAGCTGGGCCTCCCAAAGTGATGGGCCTCAAGAAAAAAAAGTATTACCCAATATCCACCTCCACTTAAAGAAAGAAAAAAAACACATGTTTCATGTTTCTATTTCTAAGTAAAAAAACATGTTCCTTAGTAAAAATAATTGCTAATTTTGATTTCGGTGGTTAATAATCATTATACGAATGTTATTTTCAATTTAAATAGAAGATTGCTCTTTTAAAAAAATTGTGTTTTTTTATTAAGGACATATTTTTACTATGAGAGCCGAACCTCAAATTTCATAGGGACGGTCGGTTCTTTGTATCATACAAGTTTTTCTAATCAGAGTGTTCAAGTGGAGTATAGTCTCACATTAAATAGAAAAAAATATGTTAAACACAGTAAATAAGAAAACTTATCAAGTTTATATCAACTTGATAATCTCCGAAAATCCTCATAACCCAATACAAGCCGACCATAATGGTCCTTAGGGTTTCAAATGACTTTTTTAAGTATTAATCATCGATATATCACTTATCAAAGTGATCCAGTGTATACCTTGCCGACAATTTGATTTTGATCTATATGTATCTGCCATATTTGTCCCATACCAAGTTTTTAATAATCGATGTTATGATTCCAAATGAAGAAAGAAGCAAGCACTACAGATTTCTGCTATATAGTAAGACTATATATGTCCCTCAAAAAAAAAGTAAGACTATATATTAAGTTTCTGCAGTCCCTTTGGAATTAGGGATGGCTAGTAGCTAGCTAGGCAGAATCAGGAATATATCTTTTGATTCTGAAATGAAAATCCCTTTGTCTTTTCTATTTGTCTCTATTCTCAATGAAAGTCCCTTTGTCTTTTCTATTTGTCTCTATTGTCATATGTTCATGCCAAAATTTATTTTAGACAAATTACTTTACAAGTCATTTACCTTATTTAATTATAATAGATTAATCCTTTATTTTTTTTTGTCTCAAATAGGTTTTTTATCTGTATAAATTTACACAAGTTAATCCTTTTTTTGTATTTTTAATTAAAAATTGATGAGGTGGCAAACCACATAAGATAACTTAATTTTTTAATATATCTTTTTAAAGGATTGATTTTTTAATATTGAAAATTATAAAAACCCAAAAATTATATGAATCTTCGTCTTCTTCATCCTCATCTTCATCATCTCCTTTCTTAAACAATCACCTCCTACCCATGTTCACTTTCACCTTTAATCCACCCACAACAAAATTTCAAAACCAAAGGAAAAAAACAATATCTCCAAACTAAAAATCAGAACCCAAAAATGTTTAGTTTCTTTTTCAAACCAAAAATCAAATTATCCAAATCCATTATCACGTGTGCATTCACTCTTAATTCATGTGTGCATTCACTCTTGTTCAAATCCATTATCTCAAGCTATGACAACTGCAATTTCAAAATTGAACATAAACAAAATCAAAAGTGTCTCTTTGTAATTGTCAAAATCCATTACTTAATGGAGCGTAATTATCCTACAATAATTACACTTGAGGATAAACTACTATTTGCTATTGTAGCTATGCACATGACTCCTCTCTCTCAATTTGGGGATCTAGAGTTCTAGGAAATTTAGGGATTCAGGGTTTTAATTTGATGAAGATGAAGATATTGTTTCTTTTTCTGGGTTTTGATTTTTTTTTTGGGTGGGTTGAAGGTGAAGAAGATGATGAAAATGAGGATGAAGAAGATTCATATGATTTTTGAATTTTATAATTTTTAATAAAAAAATTAAAAAAAATAAAATCATCCTACGTGGCTTGCCACCTCATCAGTGTTTTAATAAAAAAATACCAAAAAGGGTTAACTTGTGAGTGTTTATACAGATAAAGGACATATGTGTGGAAAAAAAAAGATAAAAGATTAATCTGTTACAAATAAATAAAATAAAGGACCTCTGAAGTAATTTTGTCTTTATTTTAATAAAACATTGAAGGGGAATGCTAACACACACCCACGCGAAAATTAGAAGGTGTGCATTAACATGATACACCTTTTTGCTTTTGACAAAAAAAAACATTTTATCCTTTTTAATGTCAAGTCAAAGTTAGGGGTAATCAGGTAATTCAACATTTAATGTTAATTTTTTAATAATTAATTTATTCTATTATTCTCCCCTTCCATTCTTTGGGCCCACTCTGTCTCCCTGACAAAGTCTTATCTTCGTCTCCTTGACGCCACCGTCGACCATCAACCGTCGTCGGCGCCGTCGACCGTTCTGATCACAACCCGCCACTCGCTTCTTTCTTTCTCCTATTTTCATCACGGTTTCTGCAATCAAGCAACATACTTTCTCAAAGATTCACAACATATCCTGCAAAAGGGAAATCATGCTCTTCCAACTTCTCTTGTTGACACATTAAATTATTGACTATTTTTCCCAAATCAATTCCATTTTTACTTTCCAATCAAGTTTGTTATGATAGGAGAAGATTCATTTGTTATTCATTGAGTTCAAAATTACATCAAGTAGATACCTATTTATAGTAAAGTATATAAGTACAAGGGCTAGCGTGCTTTACAAGTAAGCAATGCAAACTAACACTAAACCAAACCAAACAGCTTAATCAATAAGCTCTTTACACCTAACAATCCCTCCCTTAAACTGTACAATAACAGAAAAACAGTTTACAAGAGAGTTTTGTCAATCTAATCCATCAACGACTCCAAGCTTAGTTCTCAGCTTACAGAAAGTTTCAAGTTTGAGAGGCTTTGTCATAATGTCAGCCAATTGATCTTGTGAATTGCAATGCCTCAACTCCATGATTCCATCTTTAGTTAAGTCCCTCAGAAAGTGAAATCTCACATCTATGTGCTTGCATCTTCCATGCATATCAAGATTTTTAGACAGTTTGATAAAGGAACTGTTATCACAGTACACCACAGTTCCTTCCTTCTGATCTTCACAAAGATGACGCAATATCTTTCTTAGCCAAATTCCTTGACAAGAGCATGAAGTTGCTGCAACATACTAAGCTTCAGTAGTAAAAAGAGTAACAATTGGTTGCCTCTTAGATGACCAAGATATTGCTCCATTTCATATCATGTACACATACCCTGAGGTACTTTTTCTGTCATCTGTATCACCAGCATAATCTGAATCTGCCCAGCCAATCAATCTCACCTTTTCCTCCTTCTTATATATGACTCCAAAGCTGATAGTTCCTTTCAAGTATCTCAGAATTCTTTTAATAGCTGATAAGTGCATTTAAGTAGGCATTTCCATGTATTTAGCCACTAAACATACTGAATATGCAAGATCAGGTCTGGTAGCAAGCAAGTACATCAAACACCCAACCATCTGCTTATACTTACTTGCATCTATAGCTTTTCCATTTTCATCCTTCACAAGTTTACTTCCAAATACTATATGATTGCATACCATGTTACAGTTTTCCATCCCAAACCTTGCCAAAATCTCAATAGCATACTTTCTTTGACTGATGAAGATACCCTGATCATCCTGCTTAACTTCTACTCCAAGGAAGTAGCTCATCCTTCCTAGATCAGTCATAGCAAATTTCCTTTACATTGATTGTTTGAAAGATTCAAACATAGCAACATCATCTCCAGTGCATATAAATCATCCACATACAAGCTAACTATTAGCATTTTCCCTTCAGAGTTCTCACAAACAAGATATATTCATGAGAGCATTTCATGAAATTTTCTTGAGCAAGGTAAGATTTTATCTTACTATACCATGCTCTAGGTGCCTGTCTTAATCCATACAAAGCTTTCTTCAATTTGTACACCTTGCTTGCATCTTCTTTCTGATAGCCTAAGGGTTGCTCCACATATACATCTTCAATTAACTCTCCATGAAGAAATGCACTTTTAACATCAAGCTGATATACTTTCTAACCTTTGCATGCTGCAATTGCTAGTATAACTCTTGTGGTATCCCATCTTGCCACAAATGAAAACACTTCATTGTAATCAATCCCAAGCTTCTGAGCATATCCCTTAGCTACTAATCTAACTTTGTATTTCTCAACCTCTCCTTTCTCATTCAATTTGGTCTTGTATATCCATTTAACACCAATTTTCTTGCATCCATCATGTAAAGTAGTAAGTTCCCAAGTGTTGTTGCTTTCAATGGAATCTATTTCTTGCTTCATTGCTTCTCTCCATACTTTTAGTTTGGATGCTTCTTCAAAAGTGTTGGGATCAGATGAAGTACTGAATAGAGCTAAACTATTCAGTTGTTCTTCCTCTTCAGCTTCTCTTCCAGTCACATAATCATCTAGATAGCTTGGAGGATTTCTTGCTCTAGGGGGAAGCTCTGAGTCATCAGATGACTCAAGATCCATTTCTTCTTCATGATCAAATGGAGCATTTTCATGCTTTGAGGAAGCATTTTCACTTATATCTTCAAGTTCAAGCATATCAGGATCTACTTCATTCATTGGCATATCACTTGTGAATTCTATCACATCATCATCAACTAAGAGTTTACTTGTCTGTGAATCTGCTGAAGCATTCCAATTCCATCCTTGTGATTCTTCAAATATGACATATCTGCTTGTCACAACCTTCTTACTTTTAGGATCATATAGCTTATAAGCTTTAGATTCTTCACTTAGCCTCAATATAACACACCTAAAACTCTTATCATCCAGCTTCTTTCTCTGAGTATCTGGCACATGAGAGTATGCAATACATCCAAAGACTCTGAAGTGCTGCACTGAGGGTTTCACACCACTCCATGCTTCTTCTAGAGTCATATCTTTAACAGATAATGTAGGGCTTCTATTCAGAATATAAGTGGCCCAAATAACTGCTTCTGGCCAAAAAAAATCTTTGGTACATTTCTAGCTGCAAGCATGCTTCTTACCATATTCATCAGAGTTATATTCTTTCTCTCAGATACACTACTTTGTTGTGGTGTGTAAGCTGTAGTAAGTTGTCTTTTGATCCCATTTGTGCTACAAAACTCATTGAAAGTTGCTGAAGTGTATTCACCTTCTCTATATGTCCTTAAACACTTAATCACACATCGATATTCCTTCTCAACAAGACTCTTAAAAACCTTGAACACTTCAAATGCTCTTGACTTCTCTTTCAAAATATATTTCCAGGTTTTTCTAGTGAAATCATCAATGAAAGTTAGAAAGTATATGCTACCTGCACTAGAACTTGGCTTAATAGGACCACATATATCAGAATGAATCAGCTCAAGCTTCTCTGAAACTCTCCATTTTGATCTGTTTGAAATAGCTTCTCTATGTTGCTTCCAAACAAGCAATCTTTACACTTTCCTTCAATTTCTTGCAATTCTGGCAAACCTTTCACCATTTCTTTCTTCATCAAGGTCTTCAAACCTTTCCAGCTAAGATGTCCATATCTGTAATGCCATACTCTAGCACCTTCACATTTCTCTATCTTCAAGCATTCTGGGACAATAACTGGTGCAGATATGATGAACATTCTATTGTTACTCATTTATGTAGACATGATCATTCCCCTCTAATCATGGTAAACCTTGCAAGTATCTTTCTTAAACACAATTGTTAGGCCTTTCTGCTGAAGTTGCCCAATACTAAGCAAGTTAGTTCTAAGCCCATGCAAGTAATATACATTGGTTATTACTTGAATCATGCCACCAATGAGTAATTTCAGATTTCCTTTTCCCATTACTGACATTTTAGAATCATTTACTAATTTCACTGATTCTCTAAAGCTATCATCAAAATCAAATAACCAGTCCTTTGTTCCTATCATATGATCAGAGCAATCTGAATCTTTAAACCATACCTCATCTTTAGCATTTGTGTTCGAGCATGTTTGAGCCATGAGAAGCAATTCACCATATTCAAATTCAGCATAATTGACATTTTCTTTCCATAGAGGACACTCATTCTGATATTGTCCTAGTTTATGACACTTATAACATTCAATTGAATCTTTGTTGATTCTTCCTCTACCTCTTCCTCTTGCACCTGAACACCCTCTTCCTCTTCTATATCCCATATATCCTCTTCCATCATTAGAAACCTTCAAAGCTGGCTCAATATATGTTTCTTAACTCTGAGATTTCTTGCATTGTTCTTGCACAAGTAAGCTACTCTGCAGTTCATCAATGAAGAGTGTTGTCACATCATTGGATTCTTCAATAGAACACACCACATAGTTGAACTTGCTTGTCAAAGATCTGATGATCTTTTCAACCACCAGAGTTTGATCCATCTTTTCTCAATGAGGTGTCATCTTATTTGCAATGGAAAGAGTTCTTGCGAAGTAATCATCAATGGATTCACCCTCCTTCATAGCAAGACTCTCAAATTCTTTGTGTAATGCTTGCAACTGAGCACGTTTCACCTTTGTAGAACCTTGATACTTCCTACGCATAGCACCCCAAATATCTTTGGCTGAATCTTTAACCAAGATTGTTTCCATGCTTGTTCTATCAATGGATTGAAAGAGGTAGTTCTTTACTTTAAGATCACAGAGCTTACTATCTTTTGCAGCTTTCCCATGTTCCGGAGTTGGATTTTCAGAAGCATTGATGATTCCAGTTTCAATCAAGCTCCAATATTCTTTAGAACGAAGTAGATTTTCCATCAACATAGCTCAGTGATCATAGAAACCATCAAACTTAGGAATGGAAGGTTGCGCGAAACTTGCAGAATCCGCCATGGATGAAGCTTAAGGAATGAGAGGAAGAAGATGAAGAAACAAGCGTAACAAGATTGTAACAAACTTTCCCACCAAAAGATGCGCTTTCTAACTCTTGATACAAGCCCTAACAAAGGCTCTAGATACCACTTGATAGGAGAAGATTCATTTGATATTCATTGAGTTCAAAATTACATCAAGTAGATACCTATTTATAGTAAAGTATCTAAGTACAAGGGCTAGCTTGCTTTACAAGTAAGCAATGCAAACTAACACTAAACGAAACCAAACAGCTTAAGCAATAAGCTCTAACACCTAACAAGTTATATGCATGGTTGAAGACCTGCTAAAATCTGGAAATGAAGCACACGCAGTTTTCACACAAAGTGAACATGATGATGATGATGTGGCATAGAGGAAAAGAATAATACGGAGAGATGTGCCCAAATAAAAAAACTAAGTAAATGTGAAGTTACACAAATACCCATCAATTCGATTTATTTTTAAAAAGAAAAGGTGGGCTTTTTTGGTAAATGTGAAAAGGTGTATCATGCTAATGCACACCTTCTAATTTTTGAGTGGGTGTGCATTAGCATTCCCCAACATTGAAAACCATAAAGGAAACAAAGAAGACAACGATTGTTTATTTTATTTGTGTTTTTTTACTCTTCTATATATACCTTTTTTTGAAGTAAAAAAAAGAAGACAAACTGAATAAATTATATTATTAATAAAGAAAAATTATTTGCAAAGTATAAAGTGCGATTTTTTCATCCTCACTACGTTGGCAACAAAAATTGAACTATCCTATGAAGCAAAGCAAACATATTTTATTAATAAAGAAAAACAACACATGAGTGACATAGATAGTATAAAGGGGTCCATAAATCATAACTTAATTGGTAAAAATACTAAAAATAATTGTTAGATAGGAGGACGTCATGATTGAGGTTCGAACTCCGATACCCTACTTATGTGTGTGAGTTTATCATGGCTCTGTCATTTGGTCTATCTACATAATAAAAATGTACAAGGGACATGTTAGATTGGATTTTGTGTTTCCCTCATGTGACCTTAACATTAAACCAGTCTATTTTTTTAGACTAAAACCCGACTAAAAATATGATGAAATCTGATGAGACACAACTTCAATAAGAATGGACGATAAGAAAACAAGAACGGATTGATCTCAAGACAAATCACCAAATAGTAATAACGCATAAGAAAAAAATGGAAAAAATAATAATTATTCAACAAGTGGCTTATATAATAATATTATTACATTAGGTTATTTTTTAATTTATTTTTTTGAATAATTAATACATTAGGCTACACAAATAATCAACAAGTCACAAAAATTTAGTTAGTGGATAATAGGAACAATAGTAACATAATCTGATGAGAATCAACTATACTACAACCATATAAAAACAGAAACAATATTACTCTTTCCTATCAAAATCAATTAAATAAGAAAATTATTTTTAAAATACCGTACAATCATATTTAACAAATTTAAGGGTGTTTTTTAACTCATAATTAGGATCTTGACTGACATAAGCAAAACCCTATAAATATGAGAAACAACAAATCGAGTTTGAGAACACAATTGTAAACCCTCTCCTCGTCAATTATTTTACCTCCACAAAATAGTTGAGAATTCTTAAAAGCCTTCACTACAAGGAACGACGAAATTCCAGATTGAACAACATTTTTCTTGATTAGGTAATAAAATATACCGAAGAGAAGAATAACAAGTTTCGTAGATTCAATGTCGTTAGACTAGATAAAGTTACAATCTAAGTATCTAAAGTCTTCAATAAAGAACTAGGCCAAACATAAATATGAAAGCTACACACAAACATTCCTTGAATAACAGACTTCACTAATTAAACTCTTCTCATGATGGATAAAAGGGCTCTTTCAAGCATATAACTTAAGTTAGCCTTACTCTTATCATTTATTAGAAAGAGATAAAATAAAAGGGCTCCTTTATTTTATTTTTTTTCAAAAATGGGGATGGGGAAATTTTTATTTAAATGATACTAGTAAGCTGTAGTAACCATTTTACAAAAGAAAAATTACCCAGTCTTGCAATTGTTAATCTTAAATCATGTCATCTTATTCCTTCTTGCATTTTTTGCTAAAATAATCAACCATATCCTCACTCTTTATTTTAACTAAAAATTGTCAACGAGACAGGGCAAGTTTGCTCGCTCCCCCAGCTCTGCCAATAGGGATGACAATTGGACCCAGGTCCGATGGGCACCCGCAAAAAATACCCATAATGGGTAAGGTAAAACTCCGCTTTCATAGGTTCGAGCTTGGGTCCGGGTAATTACCCGCAAATTTAAATGGGTATGGACCCGGGTATGGACATTATACTACCCAGCCCCACAACCCGCATATACGTATTTATATAATATGATAAATAATTTATTTATTTTTTACTCTACAATTAATTTATTTGAAATTTATTGGATCATATTTTTATTTCAATTGTGATGTTTTTTTATTGTCTTTTCATAATTAAAGTGCGGATAATGGGTGCGGGTATGGGCACTTAGGTGCCTAGAAGGTATGGGGAAGGGCACTAAAGTTGTTGCCCACAAGGGTACGGACTCGGGTAAGGACATTTTTTTTAAACGTGGGCATGGGGAGGGGTACTATAGTACCCTACCCATGGGGTACCCATTGCCATCCCTATCTGCCAACCTAAATATATCTTCGTCACATCTCTAAGGAGATCCATCAACATATTTTTCTAATAAATGATATATTATTTTTATGATGAATTTTAATCAACATGAGATTTTTTTTTTTTTTAGGAATAATAGGAATGTGTGTAATATTGTGATGTGTTATTTTATTTTAAATCAATGTTGGTTTCTTTTTTTAAAAAATAATGCCAAATGATAAAAAAAAAAGTCATGTAATACAATTTTTCAAATGGATAACTCTGTAAATTGACACCATTTGTCTAGATTTAAGGTTGATCTGTTTGAGTTTAAGGTTGATTATCAAAGTTTCCTTCTCTCTAGACATGAAACAAACCTTAACTCAATCTTCTTCCCTCCTTCATCTTCATGCACCACAAGTTTAGTATTATGTGTTTAATAATTTTCTGCAATAAACTTCAATGTTAATGCAAATGTACAATGAAAGATATGAGCTATTAATAAAATGAGAATTTAAATCATTTTGTCTCTTTTAATTTTGTTCATTTTCACTTATGCCTTCCTAAAATTGGAATCCCTGCACCCAAAAGTTTGGTAGTTGTAAAAATAAAAATGTCACCATTATATGGGAATCAACTACTCAAACCCTAACAATACATCAAGTTTATTCATTTTGTTAAAAGCAATAGATTTGATCAAAATGAATAAGGAGATATTCAAACCCACTACATCACAATTCTGAAGTTAAATACCAAGGATCTTGTCAACATATCATTGATTGTTTGATAATATTAATTTGTTTATAAGGATGCACACTCTTGGAAAGATTGTGCACTAAGGACCTTGTCAACATTTCATACTATGAAGAAGGAACCTGACAACCCAACATGGGGAGCCACGAACTCCTCAATGAAGGAGAACCAACGCACTATCTGTGGAAATAGCCGAGTGAGGTTAGACATTGTAGGACTTATGGTTTCGGGCAGTGGGAATAGTTTTTCCATTAAATGCATACTACGTAAAAATACACAATTAATCAAACACAAAGCTACTTTCACTATTTATTGTCAATATGTTTTTTTTTCTTACTTTTTACACTCATTTTGTAGTCTAGTAGCAAAAAATTCAAACAAACGTAATTAATGTTCTGCCGGAGCAGTTAATTAAAAAACGCATGATTGAGGGACATAGTTCATTCCTCAAGGTTGATCGTTTGAAGAAAATTGAATCACAAGTGAGGATTTGAGTTGATTCCTCAGCTCAATTCTTGCTTCATCAACAATTATACACACACACACAATCAATCAACCATATATACTCCCTCCCGTCACTATTATAAGCAAAAAAAAAATATTTTTCAGATTCATTGAATAAATAATGTATTTGATCTATAATAGATCACATACATCATTCATTCAATAAATCCAAAAAGTGTTTTTTACTTATAATAGTTACCGGATGGATATATATATATATGTATACTATTAGTTAAGACTCTTTTAGTTAACATATTAATGTGTTTACTACAATTGTTGCAATTACAAAAATCTAATCCTAAACATTCTTCAGCATCATCTGAAGATTCTTCTGAGTTGCTAATATGATTAATTTCTCCATATAATGATTCTTCTGAAGAAGAACTGACTTCATTATCTGAATTTAACATAATATTTTTTAAAGTTGAGACTAAAGTGTCTTTTAATTCTTTGGATAAATCTAAATTTTGTAATTGGTTAATTTTCTCTTTAACTCTGCACTCAGTAGCATAATGACCATTACGAAGATAATGATCTTATCAAAAAGCCAATAAAGGCAGTAGAGTTTAAAGATGTTATGGAACTTTTTAATAAAGACAAAATCAAACCTGTTTCAGTTAATGATTTACAACTAGAAGTAAAAACTTTGAAAAAAGAAGTTCAAAGTTTAAAATCTCGGGAAGATGAATTAGAATTAAAACTATTAGAAATAGAAGGTCATATGATAGTTCAAAACCAGCGTTTAGACAATCAACTTAAAGGTAAAGAAAAAGAAATAGAACTTGAAACTATAGAAACTAGTGATAAAAAGTATTTTAATAGCATTGAAAGGATTATTTCTCATAAGTGGTTTAGTAAAATAGATCTGGTTCTTCCAGATAGAACTTATGAAATGATAGCGTTAATCGATTCTGGTGCAGATTTAAACTGCATTAGAGAAGGATTAATTCCTACCCAATATTATGAGAAAACTACAGAATCATTAAGAGGTGCTAATAGTGCTAGACTACAAGTTAATTTTAAACTATCTTCTGCAAAGATTTGCAAAGATAAAATTTGTTACAATACTTCGTTTTTATTAGTTAAAAACATCAACGAAGATATTATTTTAGGAACACCTTTCTTAGCTCTATTCTACCCTATAACTGTTAATGAAGAATCTATTACTACTCAAGCTTTAGGTCATACTATTGAATTTAATTTTCTAAATCCTCCTAAAATACGAGACCTTAATAATTTAAAGGATAGGCAAATTTCTTACATTAATCTAATTAATAATAAGAAAAAACAAATTAATTTTTTAAATAAAGAAATACGGTTTAAAAGAATAGAGGAACAATTATCATCTCCTAATATTACTAAACAGGTTAATGAGATAAAAATTAAATTTACCAATAATCTTTGTTCAGAACAGCCTAATGCTTTCTTGAAAAGGAAGACTCATGTTATATCTTTACCTTATGAACCTACTTTTAATGAGAAAGATATCCCTACTAAGGCTAGGCCAGCCTATTCAGATGAATAAGCAGCATTTAGATTATTGTAAAAAAGAAATAAATGAATATTTAGAAAAAGGATTGATTAGGCAGAGCAAATCTCCTTGGAGTTGCTCAGCATTTTATGTTGTTAATGCAGCAGAATTAGAGAGAGGAAGTCCTAGATTAGTTATTAACTATAAACCCTTGAATCAAGCATTACAATGGATTAGGTACCCAATACCCAATAAAAAAGATCTGATAAATAAACTACATAATAAAGCTGTTTATTCTAAATTTGATCTTAAGTCAGGATATTATCAAATTCAATTAGAAGAAAAAGATAAATATAAAACTGCCTTTATAGTACCTTTCAGACATTATGAATGGAATGTACTACCCTTAGGTCTGAAGAATGCACCTTCAGAATTTCAAAACATTATGAATTCTATATTCAATAATTATTCAAATTTTACTATAGTTTATCTTGATGACATATTAGTCTTCACAGATTCTATTAATCAGTAGATAAAACAATTAAATCAATTTTATGAATTAATTAAAAATAATGGGTTAGTATTATCAGAAAGAAAGATGAATCTCTTTCAATCTAAAATTAGATTTTTGGGTTTTGATATTAGTCAAGGGATGTACACTCCTATTAGTAGATCTTTAAAATTTGTTAGCAAATTCCCAGATGAGATAAAAGATAAAACCCAATTACAAAGATTTTTAGGATGTCTTAATTATGTGTCAGAATTTATACCTAACCTAAGAATTATTTGTGCTCCATTATTTAAGAGACTCAGAAAGAATCCTCCTCCATGGGATGAGTCTATGTGTGATAGTGTCAAGCAATTAAAACAATTACTTAAGAAACTACCCTGCTTAGGAATCCCAGATCCTCAAACAAATCTTATTGTTGAAACTGATGCGTCAGACATTGGTTTTGGTGGTATATTAAAACAAGTATTATCGGGAACGGAAAAGGAACAAGTTGTTAGATTTTATTCTGAAAGTTGGTCTCCGGCCCAATTAAATTATAGTACTATTAAAAAAGAAATTTTAGCTATTGTTTTATGTATTACTAAATTTCAGGATGATTTGTTTTCTAAACATTTTGTTTTAAAAACATATTGCAAAGCTGCTAAAAGCGTTTTACAAAATGATGTTAAAAATTTAGTTTCTAAACATATTTTTGCCAGATGGCAATCTTTATTATCATGTTTTGACTTTGATATTGAACATATTGAAGGAATTAAAAACTCATTACCAGATTTTTTAACAAGAGAATTTTTACAGGGCAAGAATGGATCCTAGAGATAATTATGGACCACCATTACCTCCTAAAAAGGAGAACACAGAAAAAGCCTTAGTATTAGGTTCACCCTCTTACCTTACAAAAATTACCTCGCCAAAGCCCACTCAAAACAAATTTACCCTATTATCTCCTTTAGATATTACAAAAAATATTACTCCCTCAACATCCTCTGTTAAATCCTCAAAATTAGCTTTCTATACTCCACCTTCCACAGCAAGGAGTACCTTTATTACTAAAGAATTATTTGAACCTATTATTCCTCTTGAACCAGCTTATTGTCCTGAAAATACTTCTATATTACAAAGAGCCAGAAGAATCCTTCCTCAAGGATTTATGTTTATTCCTAAGAGTTTACAAAAAACCAGAAAATATTATGAGTTTATATTGATTGATACGGGATCTATAGTGTTAACTCACCAATACGATCCAACAGATAAATCCAAAATTACTTTCTCTAAGTTTAAGATTACTAAAGTATTATCTCCAGCAGATTGGACATTATCTCCCTCTTCGGAGAAATCCTTTACCAGAAGTTTTAATCCGCAATATTATAATTATTTTGATTACATGGATGCCTGGAATTATTTCTTAGTCATTGAGCCATTTAACCACACTTGGTTCATTTGGTTCGCCAAGGATATATCATTAAAGTTCCCCTCTTGGTTTATTAAGTGGTTTGAATTAGTTGGTCCTACATTAGATATCTTCCCAGATTACACTTTAAATACCTTTAACAAGTTTTATGCAATTACTGATTGTCCTCAACATATGGCAATCTTGGCATTCTGTGCCACCTTCAGTATTAATTGGATTACTTCTTGGACATTTGCCTCAAGCTTACTTTGGGATAACTGTTCAGCTACACAATTAATTAAGAAATACTCAGTTAAATGGTGGGTTAAATTTAATCCAAAATTATTAAATGAGACAAGATTAGAAGCCTGGGTGCAAGTTAATCCAGGACGTTGTAAAAGATCTGGAAGTGCTTCAGATTCTGAATTCCTATCTAGCAGATCCAAGATCTTAGCTTCATTATCAGCAATTACCGATCCAAAGAAATTTATGGATAAATTACAAGAAGTCTCGTCCTCCATCTCTGATGCCGGAAGCTCTTCGGAAAATAATAATGAAGATGACTGTTACGGAGTTGATTTGGAAGACTGTTAAAATATTACTTATTTTGACGACATTATTGAAGAAAGAATTATTAGAAGACTATTGTAGAATTATTGGTGCAAGATTATTGTCCGCAATTATGGTGCCTTTTGTCAAATCTCAGGCCCATCCACTATCTTTTAAAAGTTTTGTTTTTAGTAAAGCATTATTATGCTTTTATTTTTATCTTAGTGGCGCATTATTGTTTGTCTGCCACTTGTTTGTACAGTATTAAATTATGTTGTAATTTTATTTCAAGTCCGCTTGTGTAGTCCCTCTATAAAAGGGATTGTAAGTCTTAGTGTAAGGCATTCGAAACATCAGTCTCATATACCTCTTGAGCAATTCGAAGCCTTTGTGAAAATATTGTAAGTTTTATAAATAAAATATGTCTTTATTCAATTATGTCTCTAAACACAACTTATATTTTTGTTGATTCTAATTTTGATTATATATTTACAAATTATGAACTCACGTAATATATTATTTTCAAATTATCTCCACTTTGCAAAGAACTTACATTTACTACAAATTCCGTTGTTTATATTATCTCTATTAAATCTGAATATATGCTAGATTTTGGATTATCAACACCTTTATCAACTACTATTATTCTGATAGCCTAGTCCCGATCCTCCCTAAGTCTGCGGAACTTTAATGATATATCCTTGGCGAACCAAATGAACCAAGTGTGGTTAAATGGCTCAATGGCTAAGAAATAATTCCAGGCATCCATGCAATCAAAATAATTATAATATTGCGGATTAAAACTTCTGGTAAAGGATATATATATATATATATATATATATATATATATATACTACTCCGTCCTAAAATATAAGCAAAAATGAGTCAACATAAGTTGATGTATTTGATACAAATTTTGAACCAAATACATTAACTTTTGTTGACCAATTTTTGCTTATATTTTGGGACGGAGGGAGTATATATATATCAGGAACCACTCACTGACCTCACTGAAATATTATGGTTTTTTTCTTTGATACAAAATATTATGGTTTTTTTCTTTGATACAATTTGGTTTAATTTGATTTAGACTTTCTTTTCTCTTGTCCTCCGGTTTTCATTTTAACCCAAACAATACGATATTGTATTTTGTTTTTCCTGAATTGTGTTATTCATTCCAAATTGGAAATGTTGATTAACACTTCTAGTTTGAGGGGATTGTTAGAGATAGTTTGAGATCTGTTAAAATTTGTTAAGTATTATTTAAAATAGCTACGAGATAGTTATATTTTTTTTATAAGAATTAGTTATAATTTTTTTTAAATAAATTATATAGATGAAAGAGAGAATGATTGGTTAACATACATACATGAACAAAGGCATTATATAGATGACACTCAAATGAAAACTCATTTTTACTACATTCGATCACAGTATAAAATGAATATATTCATTGCAATGATTTTCTTCATTCTATCGATCAATTCTAAAATCAACCGCCAAAAAGAAAAAATCAATTTCTAAGATCAATATTTTTTTGTTAGACTCTATCCTACTTCTCAACAATTATAACTATAAACTTATAATTAATTATTTAAGAAATAAAGCTTGTACAAACTAAATGACAAGAAAGCAATTCTAGAGATACATAACTTTGCATATAATGCAGAATCTTCGTATATTAACCTTGATGATACAAATGTCAATTTAAGAAAGGGAGACTCCTTACAACATATATTTATTAATCTTTCTCCTTATTCCTCATAACTTTTCTTTTTTTTTAAATGGCAAACAATTTATTCAATCAAGCTACCCCGCACAAGCAGTACTAGGCTAGCTAAATAACAATAACTATCATATGATATTTATTTCCAAGACACCATGTAATTATATGATATAAATACACACATCAATCAAACTCCTGCAAATGCATCTATTGCATTTTCTTTGAGAGTTGAAAAGAAGTACTCTACATAATCCTCATAATTGAATGACCGGTAACGAAGAGGATACATTTTATCATCCACCAAATCATGTGGTACCTCAATTTTCACCTCGTTCTTTGGGAATGCAAAAAGTCCAAACGAATATCTATCTTTGTCTCCGCACATGGTCACTCGGTGTGTAGGTGCACGAAGTCTCCCATTGCTCCATGCCTATAAAAATCAATTTACACATCCTTATTAAGCATCAAATTTTAAGTGAAGTTATAAAAAATCACAT
The DNA here is from genome assembly GCA_018208015.1 of Medicago ruthenica. Classification (NCBI taxonomy): domain Eukaryota; kingdom Viridiplantae; phylum Streptophyta; class Magnoliopsida; order Fabales; family Fabaceae; genus Medicago; species Medicago ruthenica. The sequence goes on along the minus strand of CM031371.1, from coordinate 116,188,187 downwards.
ATTCATAATAATTTTATACAATTACATTACTATATTGTCCTAGATACAACTTCATCGGTTGAGATGAGCTTTTGCAATTTTGATCGCTCTCAGAGTTGAATTGCAAGGAATCAAATGATTTACAACAAATAATAAATTTCACCACGTTGTTGTAATTACGCTCTCAACTTGTTTAATCTAGAACAAGAATTTTTTGTCATATACCTAAATAGAAAGCTTAGGAGAAAATAAAGTGTGCTTGGTGATGAGAAGAACCATCACTATTAAGCACGAACGATGAGGTTGGCAAGTGTTTCACAAACTTTCTAACAAACATCTAAATTCTATAAATAACTCTAATAACAATCATAGCAACAATTAGTTAGTTTAAGTGCAAGTGCATTGCATGCATGGACGCAAGAAAGTACCTGGAGTATGTCACCAACAAAGACCACGAAGCCTCCTTGGGGTATGTTTATATCAATCCATTTGTTTGTTTTGGTTAGAACCTCAAGACCTTTGACTTCATTTTGGCATAAAATGGTTAATGTAGATTTGTCTGTGTGAGGGAACAAGCCAGCTTCATTATCTTTGTTGATTTCAGGAACTTTGTATTTCATCAACCGAAGTTTACTACAACTCTGCAATTCTTCAATATCTGAAGTGTATTGTTTTGGAAGACCGTAACCATCTAGAATCATCTCCATAATGAGGAAACTCAGTTCAAACATCTTGGAGCTCATGGTCTTCATTGTCTCACTATATATCATCACAAAAACCCACAAGAAAAATATTGTCAAAAACAAACATATTACAATGTAGATATGAAAATTGCTCTTCTCACTTTTGATTTTGTTCATTACCTTAATTTAGCGTGAGTTAACTCACGCTCGACATTTTTCAACGTGAGTTAACTCACGCTGACATTTTTAAGATCGGTTCAATCACTTTTTAAGTCGGTTCAATAGATGAATTAACTCACGCTAAAAAATATCGAAGTGCAAAATTAATTGAGAGGAGCAATTTTCTGTAGATATGGCTATACAAACTAGCTTGACCCACATAGCTTTGCAATGTAGACAGGTTGTGTCAGCCCAACTGCTAATCTAAACACCAATGATATATGAACACTCTATTTTTTCAACATTCATTTAATACTTCACTTTATTTATGTCTCTCTTCCTATCACATCACCGTATCCTACACCTATTACTTCACTACCTTTTTCTCTTTCTCTCAAGATATATAACCAAACATTTTCTAGAGTTAAATAGTCTGAAATCATTTGCTGTGTTTCCCACTCATTAGCTCGTAGTGTTAAGATTGCAAGCCTCTCTAAATCATTACATAAAAAATTATTAAAATTTAAAATAACACCAATAAAATTATAAAAGTTGAAAAAGATAAGATGATTGCCGGCCAATCCACCTAATTGCGGTAGACCAAACCAATATATATATTATAAAGTATATGGTTCAATTTTTTAATAAATTATATTATTGTCTAATGGTGTAGGCCAAATTCACATGGATTAGGATTCACTGCAGTTAAATTTTGTTGTTGTTCCTGAATTATTACACAAAGGTTTACTTAGTTCATGGGTATTTGCTAACTAATGTCTTAAATACATTGGTTAAAAGAGTCGATAAAAGGTACATATTTCGTTCCCGTGAGCTTAACTCAGTTGGTAGGAACATTGTATATTATATGTTGGGGTCGGGGTTCAAACCCCAGACACCCAACTTCTTCACATATAAAATGTGTGAGTTCTAACCAATAGACTACTTGACCCAAAAAAACATATTTCTTGAAAAAGAAGCTAAACATTTCTCAATTAAATAAATATTTAATTTTTCAATACAAATTTATCTCTTTTTAATTTTTTAAACAATGTCCTAAGACTTTTGTTAACATTTCTCTTCAACTTATTAATAGATGAGTGTGTTACATACTCTATAAAATTTTGGTGAACTTAGACACTCTTTATCTAACACACATTTCTTAATATGGTCCTGCTATTTAGCCTAATATTCTATATAAGCTTCAATCAATATAAAATAAAATAAAAGTGTTTGGACCAAAAAAAATATGTCTTGGGAAAATGCATGTTTTAGAAATATATATATATATATATATATATATTGTTCATTGTTCATCAAACGTCATTCGGGATAAATAAGTGCTTAGAAATTTAAAAGTTTGTTCTTTACTACTCCCTCCGCTCTTATTTATAAGAACAATTAGGTCAACAAAATATGATGTATCTTATTAAGAATATGGACTAAATAAATTAACTTTTTTTGTCCCAAATATCTCATATAAATAGGACCGGATGAAGTATTGTCTAGTACTCATCCTTTTAAAAATTTATTGAAGAAATTAACATTTTCTTCACATAGAAGTAATTAATGAAACCCATTAATTTTACATTACATGAAACTAATTAGTTCTTATGGAAAAGAGTAGAATATGAAATAAGTAAATAAATTAAAATAATATGATAATTAAACAATAGAAAGAAGAATTAAAAAAACAATACCAAAACGTTGGATGTCCTTGAGGCCACATGAGATTAGTAAAGGCCACACAAGTATCCCCAAGGACAATATCATCAATCCCAAAGTTATCACTTTGAGGACGATCACTAGTGTAACCTTTAAAACGTCCATCACTTGTGTGTTTTCTCTTAATTTCTTCAGGTAAATCAAACAAAGCTTTCATCCCCATTAACATGTTTTCAAATAAACTCTCTGGAAACTTATTTTTATCATACTTTAAGATGAAACAACCAGGATTCTCACATGCATCTCTTACTTTTTTGCTCATTTTTTCCCAACCCTCACTCCCTTGATCAAATCCTGACTCATACATGGAAAAATCTAGACATGGGATCATTTCACTCTCACTACCCATTTTCTCTTTCTCTTGGTTTATTGTTCTTTCAAGAGATTATGCTCTATATGTATATGATCGCTCTATATTATATTTATAGTGACAAGCTTGAGATTGATTCAGTCACAAAAATAAAATAAAGCCAAGTTGTGTAAAAGCAGGGACCAAAACTACTATATAGGAAAATGGATAGGCTTACCAAAAAAAAAAATGGATACGGTCCCACCTATATCAAGACAAAATGTCAAAAAATAAATTGAGTTAAACGGATTTTAATTCATTGCATTAAAAATATAAAATAATTAACGATTACAACATTCCAAAATAATAAGTTTTGTAGTTTTTTTTTTTACATACATTAAGACGAACAATAAACAATTAATCCACACTTTTTTTTTCATTGGTTCTTTATCTAGAAAGTAATCATATTCGAGACATGTTGTCCACTAGATGTGGTTACAATGTGGAAATCTGGTGTACACAATAGTATATTAAGAATATAGATGACCCGGTCCCCATTATGATCATACAATTGCATAAATATCTTGTGACTACAAAAGTAATAACAAAAAAAATCTTTTCAAAAGTAAAATCATGCAATATATTTTTTACACTTGTCGGACTCTTCCACCTTGTTTGATGTTTTTCATAGGAAAAATGTTTGGTGTATACATATGAGTGATTACACCTTGAGATAAATAGAAAAGGAAAGTAGCGTGATAGATTCAATAGGTTGATGATCTGATACGAAGAGAGGATATAAGTAAAATGGTGTATTAAATTAGTATTGAGAAATATGAAGTGTTTGTGTGCGTTTGATTTGCTAAAAACAAGACTAGATTGAACAACTTTTTTGGTACCTCATTTGATTTTTAAATGGTGATGGGACTGAACAAAACAGATAGCAAGGAGCTGGACAAAAACATAAATTTGTGTCCCTCATTTAATCATAGTACAACTTTTTGTCAAGATAACAGACATTCAAAAATATCAAAATACTTTTTCTATTTTCCAACATAAAAACTATCATCCTTTATCTCTCACCAGAACAGTTTTGTCTTGTATTAATCTATCATGCTTTGTATTGTCATGCTAACACTTACTATTTTGCGAATCAAACACACACTATAAGTATTATTGTTGTTTTTATAATAATAGACATAGTCTTCCTTTATTTAGGTTTGTTTAATTTTATTTTTAGGCTTTGGTATTTGCATCCCATTGTTAATTTGTATAAATTTTGTTTTGTGGTAGTACCACAAAGAAGATGTATCTTGTTGATATAGGTAGTACCATACCATTCTTATAAGTCTTCCTTCAACATGCAGTCTCATACCTGCACAACCTCAGGATCCCTCTCATTCTGATGTGATTCGATTCGTCTAGAAGTTGTCGGGAGCCGCTCATTGTCATGCCTTGTGCACTGGCGACCACTCCCCGTCCTCGTCAGCCTCAGGTGTTACATGCCCACAAGCTTCCGCTTGGTTCGTCTCCGAACCACATTGTATTGGGAGAGGTCTTCTCTGATACCGCTTGTAACATCCCAGACGACTTTCAGGATTGCCGACTGACCCCACAAACCAACATGAGTCTTTTCAGCATGCTTTGTCCCCACTCTCACGTTTTCTAGAAAACTTCCCAGAAGGTCGCACATCTAAAGACTACTCCAAGCCAAACATGCTTAACTGTGGAGTTCTTATGGAATGGGCTACCAAAAAAAAGATGCATTTTCTTGGTATAGGTAGTACCAAACAATTCTTATAAGCATTCCTTCAACCATGCAGTCTCATACCTGCACGGCCTCATGATCCCTCTCATTCTGATGTGATTCGATTCGTCTAGAAGATGTCAGGAGCCGCTCTTTGTCATGTCTTGTGCACCAACGACCACTCCCTTTCCTCGTCAGCCTCGGGTGTTACAGGTTCTACCAAGAAAAATGAACAAATGGTCACCTCTTTTTTTAATCAACATAATATAGAGAAGAATATGTATATCCTAATATGTATATAAATGCAACCATCATGACTCTTAACAAAATGAAACATACTAATAATTGGGCTACCTGACAGTAAATATTCATCTAGTTTCGATTACATGTGAATATAGCCGATCCAACAGGTTTTTGAGAACATGATGGTGAACTATTTGTGAAGGACCTCAACAAAAGGTTGTAGGTCGGCCTAAGAATTTTATTAAAAGCCTTTACTGGTAAGGTTACAGGCCTCCAACTCCTTCTTCGTATTCCTTAAGAACACTAATAGGACTTACGTGAGGTGAATAAAATAGAGCATCAAACATTTAAACCTCTGCTGAAAAAGGATGTTGAAAAAGGATTCTTGTCAGCCTATATAGCTTCAACTGCATCATCCACCCATAACACGAGTCTTTGATGAAGTGTAAAAGGTACACATTCACTGGTAAGTATCAAATCTCTCTCAAAAATGACAAAATGTGAAGGTTTGTCATCTATGACAAAGAAAGCATATTTTACTACATTTGATCCCACCACAACATCAGCCATCAGAACTCCAAGTGCATTTAACACTTCACCCATGAAGCTAGCCATTTTAATGTTGGTTGGGATCATATCCTTCATGTTTTTACCCAACTTATTTAATCTTAGAAGTTACATAACATTTAGGATATCACCATTATCTATAAAGAATTGGCTAAACATCTTTTCGATAATAAAAGCTTTGATGAACAAAAGCTTAAGATGTTTTACCATATATGAAATGGGATTTTCAATCAGCATTCCTTTGGTTTCCTTTTCTCCGGCTATTCACTCAAAATTAGAGATGGCAATGAACCGAGCTAACTCGAACATAGTTTGGAGCTCGACTCGACAATTAACTCGTTGAACTTGGTTCATGAGCCAATTGAGCCGAACTTGAACTGAAAATTAAGTTCGTTAATTAAATGAGCTGAACTTGAACTATATATAGTTCGGTTCGTTTGGTTCATGAGTTAGCTCGATAATATATATATATAAGAAAATAAAAGCTACTTATATATATAGTGCAACACTGAATGTTGGCGCTATGGCATAGATCTAGTTCAAGCTTTTAAATTAAAATAGTCCCACATCGGGGAGTTTGTAAACATTAGACTTGTGATGGTGAGCACTACGGTAAATATAAAGTGCTACTACCAATTTCCCTTGGTAATTTAATTTTGAAGGGGTCTAGTATATTATTTTGTTTATTCTGGTACATATTATTTGTATATGCAAATGAATTATCATGTACTAATTTGATAGAGTACAACATTTTGGTATTAATCTCTGCCTTTTAAAAAAATAAATTAAAAGGACAAAGATGTAAAATTTTTGAAATAAATAAAAGACTTTTAAATTGAGTGACTTGAGCTAATGATTTGAGTCTATCGAGCCGAACCAAGTTGTTCGCGAATTTTAATCGAGTCGAACTTGAGCTCTAAAAAAAGTTTGTATCGAACTCGAGTCGAGTTTCAAACCGGACTAATTTTTATCGAGTCGAGCTCAGACAAGTTCGATTCAACTCGATTTATTTCCATCCCTACTCAAAATAAAATACTTTTCCCATTTCCTATTTTTCTTCTCACAAAACTTGGCAGTTATGTTCAATATATCATAAACAATAATCATACTAGTTAGAGAGCCAGATGATAAGACTCGCTCTCTTGTTAGATAAAATCAATGTGTCGTTCCACATATTTAAAATGGATCTTAAATAAAGTGGTGGAACCCATATTAATTTTACTGATTGAATATTAGGAGTGTTCTCAAAACTCATTGAGTAATTATGACTAATTGCAAATCCGAGTAGTTAGCTTCGATGATTCGTGTTTAATTTTATTAATTAACATGAGATACATATGTCGCCAACATTTTTTGACTAAACATATGTCTACGACTTGACTCATAACTAATATATATTAAGAAATGGCAATGGAAATAAGGCAGATCTATACATTCAACATTCTTGTATTTTTAATCACATTAAAATAAAACCATAATAAAATAAGAGCCAAGTTGTGGAAAATCAGCACCAAATTATTAACATGAGATATATGTCTCCAACTTTTTTTGACTGATAACTTATGTATACTGACGAGATGCCAATGGAAATTGGTGACGTTTAAATTTTCTGCAAATACTAATCCAACTATTGAATTATTAATAAAAAGAAAGTTGTGAATGTACTAATCCAACCATCTTAATGTTCATAAAAAAAATTTCAACCTTAACTATTAAAACAAATAAAAAATAATGTAATGAAATTTAGAAATTAGTCGATTCGATTTAACTAAATTAGTATAATTTTTTATTTATTTGGATTTAGGTTCCGATTGTTTTTTTTTTTAAATCAAAGTAGAGTTACTGCATTTCATTAATAATCAAGGAATACCAAGTAGTAGATACATCATGAAAGATATGGAGGCTTGGATTAGATAAGGCGGCTCTAACAATACTATGAGCTACCTTATTTGTTTGTCTCATGATAAACGACACTACATAATGGGGATTACTAGATAAGAGACTCTTACATTTGTTGATTATAGAAAAATGATTTTCACATTTAATATTATAGAGATTGGTTATTAAAGATTTAAAAAAAATGCATAAGTAACTTCTTTTTTTTCGCCTTTAATGTAACCTTTGATTTATTTATTTTTTATTACAATGTAACCTTTGATTTTATTCACCAGAAAAAATGAATTTTTAGCCACTAGACTACCTGACAAAAAAAAACATATTATTTTTTTTCGAAGATTAGATAAGCTACTCAAAACAACAAATTGAACCTTTACACTCCTAGATGTCATCTTGAACTTGAAGTGTTCATATTCAAACCGATATAAATTAAAATCGCAAATAAAAAATCATGCAAAATCGAATATTATTTGAATGTCCTTTTATAACAAATAAAAAAAACATTCATATAGATAATAATTTTGATTGTCTTTTTCAAAACCGAACTAAATCTTATAAGAAAAAAACTGAGGTGCATTTACTAAAGTTCTTTTCGTATGATTCTTAACTAAATTATTCATGATTTCCTCAAATTCATAATTTTTCAAAGTTTGTTATAACAAAAAAAAAAATTTTTAGTTAAAAATCATACAAAAAGTATATAAGGAAATGTACCTAAGTTTTGTCCATCACGTAAATATATACTTTTTGGACAGATTATTCATTTTTTAATCGCGTAAATATATACTTTTTGGACAGATTATTCATTTTTTAATAGTATGATGTATTAATGCATTAATCTATTACTTGTTGATTTGAAATTTTCTATTCAAAATACTTATTAACTTAGTTTATCCTTTTTTTTTACTATTTCATATATTTCAAATATAATTGATAATTCTAATTTTGCTATATGATTATTTAATGATTTTTAAAACATGTATCTTTGATGAATTATTATATATAATGAAATATGTGATTTAAAATTATACCTATTGTCACGTTTATGTATTGCATGAAAATAAAATAATATCGCAATGTTTTCAAAGGATTTTTGGGACTTTTTGACCGTTCAAATGAGGGAAAAGGGACGAAAAAAATATAGATAGGATGCAACTCTTTTAACTATTCTTTTATGGGAGGTACAGCTATTTGATTATTATTTTATAATTTTTTAGAGAGGTAATTTAAACACATTTTTTTTAACAAGATAATTTAAACACATTGTCAACAGGAGAATACAATGGCAGATGACAAATTTGTACGACCATTACCCGACAATTTTTAGTACAATATTCTTTTATTTCTTTTTTATTAATAAAAAACAATAGAGGAAGAGAAAGATAGAGTAAAAACATAATAACAATATAAGAAAAATGATTGTTCAAAAATTGTTATAAAATAGTTATACAAATATTATTTCTCTAACTCTATTACTCAGCCGACCAGAAATAGCATTTTCTTAGTGGTGTTCTTATCCGTTGGAGTGTTTGAAGATGTTTGAATAACCACCGTCATCTCTAACGAATTGATCACCTCTTGTGCTCCCATCGATATATAGTTGCTTATAAAGAAAAAAAAATTCCCACGTTAACCGTCACCATTAGGTAGATCCACACATTCAGCATTTGTTTTTTGAAGGAGCATTCTTATATTTTCAGCCACACTAAAATTAAGCCATGGTAAAATAATGCTATTGGACATTAAGGCTTTATAATAGGTCTATTTTGTTAAAACTCCATGAACATATATCTTAAATCCTAATTGCATGTCATCATTCTGCATAAATCCTTATTTTATTTTCAATTACAACCAACTCTTGAAAACTCCCCCGGGCCTCCATCTAATTTATTTTAATTAAGTAAAATTAATTGCTTAGTAGAAACAACAATTTATGTGAAGACGATTTTTATTTACTACTTTAGTACTTGTGTGATTTACTGCACTTTCCAAATTGTTATCAGTATGGGTATCATTAAATCTTCATTTGTATCCATTCACCAACACATAGTTGAAATATCCGTTGATTGTACCCGCATATATACATTTATTCTAACTTGGGAGAGGGATATTTTCGCCATCCCTAGATAAGAATAACTCAGCAAAGTAACTTCCACGATCGTGACCTATCCTTGCAGTGTAGTTACATAGTTTACTTTCTCTGTAAATATGAGTTCTCACGAAGAATAGAGGGTTGAATACTTAAATTCTAAAGCCTACTCCTAACCAAAAACGAACTCAAGCTTTTCAGAATTTTAAGTATATGTTCCAACTTATTTTAAATTCTTGTAATTTCAATTCAAAGTGCTTCAACTTCTGAATCAATTCAAAGCTTTTCCATTTAAAGCATTCTCTTTTAATTCATTTACATTTCTCACATGTGTAATTTTACGTCATTTCTATTTCAGCAAATTGATTTTCAGATCATTTACATTTTTCTTCTTTTAAATTTGTGTCTTTTTACTTTAAAATTGTTTACATTCATCGTCATTTCAATTCAAGTTATTTAATTGAAGAAATGGTCATTTTGGTCCCTGACTATGCACCTCGCTGTCACAAAGGTCCTTGATTCAGGATTAAATACAAAGTAGTCTCTGAATGTGCACTTCTGTTATCACTTTAGTCTCTGGCGTTAAATAATTTTGTTAACTGATGACGTGACAAATGTTTTATGCTGACAAAGAGTATGGGGTGTCAAGGGGACTAAAGTAAAAGTAGAAAATGGTCACTTTGGTCTCTGAACCGAAAAACAATATCCATGAACCAAAAATCAATATCCCCAAACTCGTCCCAACGAAGTGTTGAACTTCGTCAAGAACTTCCTCAATGAAGTTGTCTGTTCTGTGGTTGCGGGAGACTTGATGTTAGGTCACTGACTGTGCATACTTACTATCAGTTAGGTCCCTGACAGTAAACACTTACAGGCACACGACATTTGTCAAGCTTCCATGCAATGGTTGCTATTCCACGCCTACAACATTTATCATGCTTCCATGCAATGGCTGTTATTCCATGAACACACAACATATGCCTAAAAATGTGACATCAAACGCTAAATATTAGTTAACAATTCACATAACAGGTTTGGCGTTATATTAGTGATTATTATAATAGCTAATATGAAAACAAATACTGAATCAAGTGGTTTAAGTTTCTGTTCTGCAATCATACTGCAGAAATGCACATGCTCAGATAAATATACTAGAACAATATTTGTAAATAATCAATTGAAGTTTAGTTGAATATGTATTCTTGAAGCTAATAATCTTTCTTAAAAAATGAAATAGTATAATTTGAAGTTAACATTGAGATTAAAAAGAAGAAACCATGAAGGAATTCAAGATATACAAATACATAATTTAGGAAAATGTGATTCATAAATTGATAAATTGGTATAAAATAGGATCATAGTAGGTCTACTTTGCGCCTGTAAGTGTTTACTGTCATGGACCTTGGTGATAGTAAGTGTTTACTGTCAGGGACCTAACTGATAGTAAGTATGCATAGTCAGGGACCTAACAACAAGTCTCATGTAACCACAGAACAACTTCATTAAGGAAGATGATCCAATTCTTGATGAAGAGCAACACTTCGTTGGGACGAGTTTGAGGATATTGATTTTCGGTTCAAGGATATTGATTTTCGGGGATATTATTTTTCGGTTTAGGGACCAAAGTGACAATTTTCTACTTTCACTTTAGTCACTGTGACACCTCATACTCTTTGTCAGCATAAAACCTTTGCAACATCATCAGTTAACAGAATTATTTAACGTCAAGGACTAAAGTGATAACGGAAGTGCACATTCAGAGATTACTTTGTATTTAATCCTGAGTCAGAGACCTTTATGATAGCAAGGTGCAGAGTCAGGGATCAAAGTGACCATTTACTCTATTTAATTTCACAACAAATTAACCTTAAATTTTTTCTTAGCTAGATCAACCTTAGTACATGAATCCAATTGAGAGATAATTTCAAAACCAACACTTGGTATATAAGTGCAGATTAAATATCAATTCATTGCACTTTTACCCTTGTTTCAACATATTTTGTAGTAATTTAGAGCTAAGGATGAAAGGCCAAAGCATAGAAGCAAAGAATAGGGAAATTAAGCCATTCGTCTCACGAGCACCGCAGATGCCTCACTATTCAAGTTAAAAACTCAAGCCAAGAACATGCCAAATTCCCCCCAGTGAACAAACACCTCGCTTGGAGAGTGAATGTGGTTTAAGTCCCCATGACTGAGCTGGCATAAACTTATTGGTGAAGACACATCCATTTTGTCTGGCTATCAATGCACTCGCCTAGCGAATTTTCTATTTTTCAAAATCGATAAATATAGGCCTTCATTCTCTTTTTTAACTATTCTATCTTTTGTTTAGTTTTAGAGACAGAAATACTAGGAGAAAGAAAAGGTGTGCAAACAAGGTCGAAACATTGGAGGCTTGTAGATCAAGTTGTTTGATGCAACATTTGTCATCATCTTCTTGTTATTGTAAGTTATACAATTATGTGTAACTAATCTCCCTTCATATTGAGATTATGTGTAAATGGTTAGAAATCTAATGTAAATACTTAGTCTTGCTAGTTTTATACACACACACACACACACACACACTATTATATTCCCGCACTTAGTGATTTTTCGACGTGCAATCTGAAATTGATCATTTGATTTAGGAAGTGCTAGACATAGACTTCTTATTTAATGGATTTGGAATAGACGAATTTGTATGATAGATATGAGACATTGAGTTAAGTTTACAATCACACACACACACACACACACTTTCAGAATATAATGTTATTCTATCAGCCAATTGAGCGAGACATCAGAAGTTAGAGGATAGAATAGATATCCAATTATTTGCGAGACATCGATATGTACAGAGGGCGATAAGCAAATGCATAGTTGAATGCTATGCTGAATTAATAAGTTGAGTTTAATTTGGATTGTTGTCTGAATTTTATTTAGGAAATCAGAGAAATAATCAAATATCCCATCTACAATGTGCTACGTTATGATGTTCATCGGGGGAAAGAGTTAAATCAATATCATAGCCATAAAGACTATTTTGAAATTATTTGAACTTTCGTTTGGTTTAAAGTTGAATTTTCAGAAAAGATTGGGTCTTCATTGTAAGATTGGGCCTTACCTTTTAAATACTTTGGGCTCCCAATTGGAGGCAATCCAAGGTTGAAAAGCTTTTGAAAACCGGTGGTGGATTGTGTGAAAAAAAAAATTGTTACTAGAGTGGAAAAGTTAAGAACTTGTCAAATAGGTGATCATATCATTTCTAATAAAAAAAAATACATCATTCCTAATCAAAGATGTTTTGTCACCTCTTCCTGTGTTTTTTCTCTCATTTTTCAAAGTGTCGTCAGGTATCATTTCCGATATTGAATGTTTTTTTTAAATAAAATAAAAAGTAGGAGCGAGTGGAGAGACGGGAAAATCCATTAGGTAAAATGGGATAAAATTTGTAGGAGGGAGAAGGGAAGGTTAGGCATTAGGGACGTCAAAGCTTTTAATTTTGCTTTACTCTGCAAATGGTTGTGGAGGATGAAAATAGATCAGGAGTGGGTTATGGATGAGAGTCCTTCAAGACAAATATGGGGATACTTGGGGAGATATTTGGAGTTTAAATAAAAGGTTGGTGGATCATTCCTTAAATTGGTTTTCAATTAGTTTAAGGAAGAATGTGGGGATGGTAGGGACATTTTGTTTTGAAAGGAGCCTTGGTTAAACGGGTTAACATTGAGAGAAAGATTTAACATACTTTATTGAATAGCAGAATAGGAAAACATTACAACTATAACATGAGGGTAGCTTGTAAAAGCAAAATCACAATAATGGATTTCATCGAGACGTAACTTTGCATTAAGACTATTTTAGAAAATTAACCTTGATGATGCAAAAGTCAAATTTAGAAAGGGAAACCCCTCAAGACTATAATATAGTGAAATTCTTTTCCTCATTCCTTATAATTATCATATGTGATTATTTATTTATATGTGAAAAAGACACAATAATTCTAATGCATATATTCATATACATCAATCAAACGCCTAAAAATGCCTCTAGTGTAATTTCTTTATTTTCTTTGAGAGCTGACACAAAGTAGTCTAAGTAATCATCATACTTGAATGACCGGTAACGAAGAGGGTGCATTTTATCATCCACCAATTCATGTGGTACCTCGATTTTCATATCTTTCTTTGGGACGGAAAATAGTGCAAATGAATACCTTTCTTTATCTCCAAACATCATCACTTTGTGTGTAGCTGCATGAAGTCTACAATTGCTCCATGCCTATAAATAATCAATTATTATATATAAGCATATGCATCCTATTTTTTAGTGAATTTGTGAAAAACAAATGTACATTCATAATATGTTTTACAAGTACATTATGTACAGACGGTTATTTTGGAACAAATGGAATATAAATCTAGTAGTAAAAGAAATAAATTAAGATCAAAAGTGCAATACATGCATGAAAGTACCTTGAGTGTGCCACCAACAATAACAACAAAGCCTCCCTGCGGTATGTTCAATCTAATCCATTGGTTTGTTTTAGTAAGAACCTCAAGACCTTCGACTTCATTTTGGCATAAAATGGTTAAGGTATTTTTGTCAGTGTGAGATACCAAGGCAGTTTCACAATCTTTGTTGATTTCAGCTGGAACTTTGTATTTCATCAATCGAAAATTACTACGGCTCTTCAATTCTTCAATAGTTGAAGTGTATTGTTTTGGAAGACCATAACCGTCTATAATCATCTTCAGAACGAGGGAATGCAATTCAAGCATCTTTGAACTCATGTTCTTCATTGTCTCACTATATATCATTACAAAAACCCACAACAAAATTAATGTCAAAAGTGTTCAAAAAAAATTATGAAAAGAAAATTTCTTATCCCCCACCCTATATTATTTCAGATTCTATGTTCCAAAGGGGTATAAATAGGGAAAAAGAAAAACTTATTTTTTTTCAGATTTTAGGATCCAAAAAGTAGGACGTGTGAGTAGTTGGAAGGACCAAAAAGAAATTCTCTAATAAATTTATCAAAAATTTGTGTACACATTTATTTCTACCATTATTAATATCATAACCGAGAGAATAAAAATTATGTGTACTAAAGATACCATTTTTGTAAAAAAAGAAATGCATATGAAATTTTGAAAATGGTCTCATATAATAAAGTAGCAAAGGAAAGTTAGAAATTTTTTTTACAATTAGAGATAGAGTATATGTGTATGTTCGAAAGCGCACTATATATTACTCATGGAACGTCAATTACATATATGTGTAACAACCTGATCAATATAAACAAGTACTCCATAGTAGAAATATTTTCTACACATAAAATAGTGAAATCAATTTTGAAAATATTATGCTAACATGAATATTTTTTTTTTTGGAGGAATCATGAAGTTAATTAGTTCTTATAAAAAAGAATGTTTAAATAAATAAATATAAATACTATAATAAATGATAGATAAGAAAAGAAAAAAATTAGTACCAGAAGGTTGGGTTTTCTTGAGGCCACATGAGATTAGTAAAAGCCATAGCATTATCTCCAAGGGAAGCATCATCAATCCCAAAGGATTGAGATAGGGGAATTTTGGGATCATCACTATTGTAGCTACTAAAAGGTGTGGAGCTTATGTGCTTCCTCTTAATTTCTTCAGGTAAATCAAACAAGTCTTTCATTCCCATGAACATGCTTTCACATAAACTCTTTGGGATCTTATTCTTATCATACATTACGATGAAGCAACCATGACTCTCACATGCTTCTCTCACTTTTTTGCTCATTGTTTTCCATTCCTCACTCCCTTCTTGATCAACTACTCCTAAATCATACATGGAAAAATCTAGACATGGGATCATTTCACTCTCACCACCCATTTTTTCTTTATCTTGTTTTTTTTTCTAAGTTATTTCTCTTGGTTATTCTTTCACATGATTCTTCTCTATATATTTATAGTGACGTACTTGAGATTGATTTAGTTACAATAAAGCCAAGCTGCGGAAAAGCAGGACTAAAACTACTATATAGGGAAACAGGATAGGGTCCCATCATATATCTATATTTAATGGAAGAAAAAAAATCGAGTTCACACATTTATTTAATGCGACATATATATATATATATATATATATATATATATATATATATATATATATATATATATATATATATATATATATATATATATATATATGCAATTAATTTCATGAAATTTTAAAATATATATATAATTACAAGCAAAGCTTGAACTGCTGTCTCAATTATGGTCATGCAATTGTACAAAAACCTACGACTTGATCACATTGAGGAAAAAAAAAAAATGAATGTTTATAAGAATTTATTTACTACCCTCAGATCTTCTGTATATGAAAAATTAACGTGTGATAAAAACATGCATGCTAAAAGAGTAGTTAATGTTAATGTAGTAGTTAGCATTTCCCAACTCAAGTATCTAAAAATTTACTTCTTTTTTTTATAATTATAGACCCGACATAGCAACCAATCCGCCTGGTTAGCACCCTGTTTTTTAGTGGGTTAGGCAAGACAAGCTAACAAGCAGTATCCGGTTCAAAATTACTTTCTCTGATCTTAAATATAAACAAATATTTTTTTTCATATTCATTGAATAATTGGATCCGGTATATTATAAATTAGATACATCAATTATGTAATGAATCTAAAAAAAGAATTTTTGCTTATATTTAAGACCAAAGAGGTACATCTCATCCCGCCAAAAACAACGGGTTAAACGGGCCGACACACAAGCACAATTCATTTTAACATGCATCCAGCCAATAATGTACTAAACATTTAGTGTTTGCTTAGTCATACTATGTGTTTGATGTGATTACATTATGTGTGTGTGTAAACTTGTAGTAGTGCTTTAAATGTGCAAAGAACTATAGGATGAGCGAATGTAGGAATTGAAATGTTTAGAAGTTTGCAGAAATATAGTTAGATATTATTCATGAGGAGTGAGGTATGGAGCAAGCCAGAAGGGTTCCACCCTGTAAAGTCGGACTATGTTCATGCATGCAAGCCATTTGTATATAGATACGTTATTAATTAAACGCCGTCTGTTAAACATAATAAATGCTTCATACTACTACTACTATTAGTTTTTCATTTATGGAGTACTTGACAGTGAATGCTTGGTTGGGGATTGCTACTATCTGTAACCATGTATTTTCCTTGCAAGCAAGGTATGTAGTTAATCGAAAATTTGATATTGTTAAGTTAATTGGACACTAGAGTGTGTGATGATTGACGAATGAACATTAGAATATCGTTCCTATCTTGTTGTGGTTCACACAATAACAAGGGCGTACTTTAAGGGTACGTACAAAATGCTCTATGGAGTTAGGCATCTAAAATATTGAGACGTTAAATACTTTTATGTATATATAAGACTAAAAATGGTCATTAAATATATTGACTGACTGGTAGAACTGAAGCTTCAAGTGTGGGATGTATCTGGTTCACCTCTCGTCTTTCAAATTCTTTTTAGGATAATTTCAGTTTTATCAATTTTAATTTAAAAAGGTAACATAAATAACCGGTTAAAGGACAACATACTTGATTTTGCCATAATTTTTTTTTTATAGTGTGAATAAATGAATTTATTAATTTTATAAAAGAAGTTTGACCCACTAGTACTATAAAAAAAAAAGGATGGGGTAGGATTTTCTTTCCTACAAGTTACAACTATAGTTGTTCAGCCCAGCCCTATTTAAGACGGGTCGTGGAGGGGCGGGCTAGCCGGTTTGCCATTTAGGGTGTCTATAAAAATAACCGCAATTGGTAAAACAAATCTCTTACTATGGATATGGATATGAACACAAGTAATTACCTGAAAAACTTAGCGGTAATAAATATGAACACGGTTATGGACAACCGAAAAGAAGACAAGTTTTATTTTTGGTAGCCATGAACATACAAATCTATAATTGAACATGCTTGACTTGAAGGTTATAGGATGAATGGCCTGTGGGAAGTTTTTCTTATAATGTGTGAGGGAAAAACACATTGAAAAAATATATAGTAATGAATAATGATAAACATTATGCTAGATTTTTCAAAACAAAACAACAGCAAAGAAAAAACATTATGCTAGATATTTGAGTGTGATAATCACGTTCATACCTACCCGAATATGCAGAAAAAGGTCATATTCTTTTCGTGGACCAAAAGAACATTTACAAAAACAGCAATTTCTATATCGTTTGGAATTGTGTTGTTACCAATATATATTATTCTCTTTCCGAATTGCATTAAGGCCTAAGGGCTATGATTCCTATCTAGTTTGGTTGTCTCAACCACAACATTACTAAGTTACATAATAAATACGTGACCAAAAATTAGACTCAATAACTATATGATTGAAAAAGGATAGCAATGTGGTAGAATACTAACTAGTGTAAGTTGTAACACATTTTTAGCATATAGTATTTGTTATTATTTTGCCTTGTCTTATACACGCAGTCACAGTAATAACGCATGCATATTTATTTTCTGATCAAGTGGTCCAAATTAACAGAACCATGTTGTTATTTTCTTCATTTCCATTCACTAGTCGCTATTGATATCTTTGATTTATGTGTTTATATAAGTGCACAAAAAAGGATCTATTGAGTTGAAGGGTCGTAATCTAGATTATGGGGACCAGAAGTATATATGTGAGCACTCTTCTTCTTCTTCCAAATTTATAATCAATATTTATTTTTCATCTTTTTTCTTCTTGGACATCTCTACTTATTTATGTAACTAAAAATGGAAAGCTATAATGTAGATTCCTTGTACGGTGTGATCTGGTCAATTATGGATCTATAGGATAATTAGAATTAGTACTTTTGAATGAACAAATAAGAATGTTAATCTTTCAGATATGTGTTTTGTTTTAAATATATTTTTTTGTATGATCAACTAAATAATTAATTTATGAAAAAAATTAATACACCGAATGATCAAACTTTGTTATTAGTTTTTTTTAAAACAATCAATGTTACTATCATGCTAAGAATGGGTTTCGAACCCTCCGACTTCTTATCACTCTGCTCCTTAACTCTTCGCCCAAACAATCTTTATATATAATGCTTTGTTACCAGTTACTATTTTTAAAAGAGTATTTGATAATTGGAAGCAAAATAAAAATTTGTATAGAACTAAGATTGAGAATATGTTTGAATTGCTCATGTACACTCAAGTTTGATCGGTGACTAAAATAACATATTTTGTCAAATTTTACTTATCTTTTGACTAAAGTCTGAATTACTATGGTCTTTATTCACTACAAACCAAAGGATCATGACCATTAATTAGATGATTTAATTTTCATGAAATTGGACATGTACCTTCACCAAGGAATACTAGTACAAAGTTCTTTATTTGCGCTACTAACGTGTTTCACTATGCCAATAAAAATGGGCATATGAGGATTTTGATTCCTATAATGTTTTAATGAGTTTCTATTTATTGTATACTTAACCAAAATATTTTGTTTTGTTAATCTCTCACATGATCCTTCCTAGGACTTTCGGCTAAAAAACATCTTAAAAAAGTTATAATGGTTAAGATAAATATCAACCTATTTAATGGAGTTCAAAAAATATTTCAACCCTTTTGAGGCCAATTATAGACAAATAGGACCACAATGAAATTGGATCATCTCCTAACACGTGCCTTCCCATCCTCTTAAACACCAAAGAACAATGGTATTACAGAGAGATACAGTCATAGAATGGATGGTGGAAATTAAGATAGAAAATGAGAAATATAAGTGATGAAAAGATTAATATAGTATTTGGGTAAAGATAAGCCAAATTTGGCTGCAATTACAGTTGTGATGTTATCACAAAGAATATTAACTTCAAATAGAGAATAATTGACTCTGTGACTCCATACAAATTTTGATTTCACTATCAATGCAAATTTTAAAGATATAATGGTATATATTTAGGGTCGGATAATGTTAAAATTTCTATCTACCAATTTAATCTTTATTGTTTGCCTCTTCACTAGTCCATTTTCCCTTCTTTAAAAGTACAAGGTAAAAAATAACATGATGTATGTGGTTGTTATTAAATCATGCATCCTTCTAAATTTTCTCAAGAATTTACACAAATAGATTTGAGTCATAAAATAAAAATCGATAGAAGTCATAAACAAATTTCTCAAAACATGCTTCAAATGAGCATATCCTAAACATGTCAATTCAGTATATGACTCTATCTGTTTATAGGGTGAGTAAATTGATTATTGATATTTAATATCAATGACGAAGCTTTCATTTCATAAATTGTTTACTTGTTGTCTATTGGAGAAGTAAAAAAAAAATGACCTTTCATAAATACGATTTACAACGACCAAATCTTATTCCACAATGGAGTTAACTGGTAAGAATATGATCTAATAAAAAGTTTGATTTTTCTGTATTCTTCAAATTAATTGCTTTTAGCAATTACCATTAGTCATTGATAGAACTGAATAAGGAATTGTTGTCGCCCAATCTATCAAACTTATGTTAATGAAAAATTATTAAAACAAGCTGATTTAACTTACGACAATCGAATTAACTACTCTAAGTTAAATACTCTTTCCGATCATTATTATAAACAAAAACAAATATTTTTTAGATTGAATATATGATGCATTTGGTTTATATTATTGATCAAATACATCAATTATTCAATAAACTTAAAAAGAATTTTACATATAATAGTGACCGGATGAAATGAAATTTCTGGCTGGAGCTACTGGTTATGATTAAAACTGGTTCTGAACTTTAAAACTTAGCACAATTGAAAACAGTTATGCAGCAGGAAATAAAGTGCAGAAATAAAAAGAACACAATGAGTTTGTTAACCCAGTTCGGTGCAAACTTCACCTACTCTGGGGGATACCAATCCAGGAAGGAAATCTACTAAAGGAATCAACCCAAAGACTCAGACACAGACCCCCCTGTTCCCAGCCTTAGCAATCAATCTCCACTTAGTCTAGACTTCTAGACAGGAACCCACCTAAGTATTAGAAAACTACTAACTTCCTAATTACTCAATCACAACCCAGTGACCAGTAACACTGAAACAAACAACTCAAAACAATGAAGACATTCTTCAAAACAAAAACTTCATTCGTGCTTAAAAGCTTTGAATGAATTACAACTCAAACGAACTAAACCAACTCAAAACATATGAGTGGTGTACAAAACAAAGCCTAAGCTTACACAGACAAAAACTCTAAAAACTCTAAACTCTGAATTCTGGTTTTTGACTCATGAAATTTCCAATAGCAAAGCCCTCTTTAAATAGTCTTCAGCAGCAACATAATTCTGAACACAATCTTCAAAGATATACTCCCAGAATTATTTTAGAAGCAAATAGAAGCTCACATAAAATTCACAAATATATTTTCCAAAGATTTCCTTGAAAATATATTCACAAATAATTGAATCAAATCTTCTTCAATTGATATGATTCTGAAATATGCAAAGGCTCAAAAAGGAAACATATATTTCTGAATTATATTTTGCAAAGATACTTTGAAAATATATTCATCAATAAACACGAAGCCAATCTTCAATAGATCTTCACATAAAATTATCATACTTCTGGAAACTTCAGCTTTAATAAAACCTCAACAAATCTTCAAAGATATGATCTTAGAATTCTTTTAGAAGAAAATAGAAGCTCTCATATTATTCAGAAATATATTTTCCAAAAGATTACTTTGAAAATATATTTACGAATAACTGAAACAAATCTTCAGAACAAATCTTGCGCAAAGAATACTTCCTTCTAGAAATGAAGCTTTGGATAAATCTTCAATTAAATCTTCAAAAGATATTGTGAGAATTAACAAAATGAGATTTTTAGCTTCTGAAGACACAATGCTTGTATATTTGATTTTTGCAAAACATGTAGCCAACACTCAAATATCCAACAATCTCCCCCTTTGGCAAATTTTTGGCTAAAATCAAATTGAGCACAACAACAAGCAAATTCTTCAAACATCAAGGTACGCAACACAAATGTAGCAATAGAGTCAGCAGCGGATGAAATGCTATGTTAACACATAAAAACTCCCCCTGCAGCATACAACAGCAGTTTCTGAGGTACAGCTTCTCCCCCTGAAACACACATTCAGGGACTCCCCCTGAAACACAACACTCAGGAACTTCCCCTGAACAGCTCAGCTCCTGACAGATCAGCACACATACTTCTGAACAGATCAGCACATACACTCTCCCCCTGAGGCAAACAGATCAGACCACACATATTTCTCCCCCTTTTTAGCCAAACAAGTTTGACAAAACACCAGCAAACACAAGGAGCAAGAACACAAAGATCCCAACACAGCACACTTGCAAACCAGTAACACAGACAAAAAAACCAGCACTTCATTCACAAACTTGACAGTCTTCAGACTCAGCATCAGAAGTTGCTTTGTCTTCATTAGACACAACACCAGATGCTGCTCAGTTGATGTGTGCCTCAGGCACATTCAGAACCTTCTTCCCAGCAAACTGTTTCTGAAGAACATCAATTCTCTTCTGAACACAGGACATGGTATCATGCTTAATAACATCTTCAGACTTACTAGGAACTAGTGCCTTCTGAACAGGAACAGGAACTTTGCTCCAGACTTTGGATGGTCCAGCATCAGAATTCTTCTGTGCTATAGAAATTGGCTTGCTGTCATCAGCAACAGCCTTTCCTTTTCCTTTGTTCAGACTCTGAGCAACACTTTCACACTTTGGTTTCCAAACTTTCTTGATTTTGCTCTTGTTCATAGCTGGTTCAACTTTTCTGTGTTGCAAATGTTTGGGATAACCATGCAACTTGTAACAAAAAGGTTTAATGTGACCCTTTTTACCACAATGATGACAAACCCAAGTATGATTCCTCTTTTTGTTTCTGAACCATTTCTGGGGTTGCATTTGAGCATGCTTCTGAGGCAGCCTCTGAACTTGCTTCTGAGGTCTCATATGAGTTTGCTTCTGACCTTGCAGCTGTGCTTGTTTCTGAGGTCTCCTCTTTGATGTTCCAACCATAGAATCATGAGTTTGAGTAGCAGGAACAAACTGATTAACAGAATTCATCTGTTTGGTATTCTGAGTCTGATCAAAACCTAAACCAGTTTTTCCTTGTTTCTGATTCTCTAAAATTTTCTCCAACTTATCAGTACCAGAGTTCATCATCCTAACTTGCTTTTTCATCTGATCAAGTTGAGAATTGAGTTGGATTACCTCATTACTGAGAACAGAAATCTTCTCTAAGTGTTCATCCTTCTCAATCTGAAGTTGAGTATTAATTTTCTTCTGCT
The DNA here is from genome assembly GCA_018208015.1 of Medicago ruthenica. Lineage (NCBI taxonomy): Eukaryota > Viridiplantae > Streptophyta > Magnoliopsida > Fabales > Fabaceae > Medicago > Medicago ruthenica. The sequence goes on along the minus strand of CM031371.1, from coordinate 116,165,504 downwards.
CTTCCATCTGCTTACACACTTCAACAAATTGACATTGCAGCTTCCTGCAAAACTCAGCTGGATTTTTGTGACAGACAGCCAGGACTTCAGAGGATGATTCTTCATCACTTGTTTCAGACTCTGACCATGTTTCTGAACCCATACCTTGATCATCAGCCCATAATTTACCAGTCAAAGCATTCTCTACTCCTTCTGAGTCATCATCAGACCAGGAAGTAGTCAGACTCTTCTTCTGCTTCTTGAGAAAATTAGGACATTCTGACTTGACATGCCCATAGCCTTCACATTCAAAACACTGAACTTTCTTTAAATGATTGCTTTTGTCATCAGTTCTTGTCTTCTGCTTCAGGAACTTCTTGAATTGTCTACTCAGCAGCATAAGAGCTTCTGATGAGCTATCATCATCCACACATTCAGAATCAGCAACAAAAGCAACACCTTTACCCTTCTGATTAGTTCTACTTAATTCAAAGTTCTGAAGAGAACCTATCAGTTCTTCAACCTTCATGCTGGATACATCATGTGCTTCTTCAATGGCAGTTACTTTCATATCAAACCTCTTGGGTAAGGATCTGAGGATTTTTCTAACAAGTTTCTCATCTGAAACTTTTTCTCCAAGGGATTCAAAAGAATTAGCCATGTCCAGAATGTTCATGTAAAAGCTCTGGATGTTCTCATCCTCCAGCATTCTGAGATTTTCAAACTTTGTTGTCAGAAGCTGAAGTCTGGACAGCTTTACCTTTGAGGTGCCTTCATGAGCAATCCTGAGAATTTCCCAGGCATCTTTAGCAAGTGTGCAATGCTTGATCATCCTGAATACATTCTTATCCACTCCATTAAAGATAGCATTCAGGGCTTTGGAATTAGCATGTGACAGATCATCTTCATCCTTGGTCCAGTCTTCTTCTGGTTTTAAAACTGCTGTCTTCTTTCCTTCTTTATCAGTTACAACTGGATGTTCCCAGCCTTTAATCACAGCTTTCCAGGTCTTGCTATCCATGGATTTCAGGAATGCACACATCCTGGATTTCCAGTACTCATAATTGGTGCCATCAAGTAGGGGTGGTCTGTTGACAAAACTGAAGTAGATAATATAGTCACAAGAAAGGGGGGGTTTGAATTGTGACCCTTTTTAAAATCTGTACTTAAAAAATTACTTCTCAAGTTGTTTCTTGGAAGAACAAAGTTAAACAGACTTCAGAACGTTCTGAAGTGTCAGTTGCAGAATAAGATATTTAAATTCAGTGTTGTGTGTGTGATGTGTATGCAGTAATATAAAGAGTATAGGGAGAGAAGAAAGACACACAGAATTTTATAGTGGTTCACCCAATGTGGGTTAGTCCACTCCTCACAATCTTGTGAGAGTTTTCCACTATGATGCTTGAGATACCCTCTCAAATCCTGCACCTTACAATCTTGTCCACTTGGAACGGTTACAACCTGTATTCTCTAAGCCTCAGCAGGCTCTCAACCTTCTGTACTAAGTCACACCAGACTTTGTACTATATTACTCAACCTAGACTTTAATACCCTTAAAACTAGATGAGATTTGCTCTTTACAATTGATTGGAGAATTTAAGAAGTGAGGTTAAGAAGAGAACTTTCAGAAGAGGAGGGGGAGAGTTTATCTTTGACAAGATAAAGAGGATTGATTTACACTTTGAGTGATGATCAATTTGAGATGCTAAAGCTTCAAACACTTTGTAAATGTTTTCTTGTATGCTTTGCAATTGTGTGTGTAATGCTGAGCCTTCCACTTCTATTTATAGAGTTCTTGGTCTTTTGTAACCGTTGGAGGGTGACCAATGGTCTTGTGCCATGTGTCCTGGGCCCCACTGACTTTTACTTGAAAATCTGGGTGAACATTCTGACTTTCAGAATGTTGTTCTGTTCTTGAGAATATTTCAGAATGTTGTTGCATTCTTGATGACATTCATCTGGGTTCATCATGTATGAATGAACATATGAATTTCTGGATTTGCTGATAGACTCTTGTTTATGCGTGCAGTGCATCAGAATGTTGCTGTGCCAAGAGCTTTGCAAATCAGTCTTGAATTGTGTGCAGGAGAGAGGAAAGTGGAACCATCACTTCATGCCCATGCTTTAGGGGATTTTGCTGATCTGTAACAGTACCAACCCCTTAGGTGTCAAGATCTCATGGATTCTGACTTTGAGATTATGATCTGGCTTTTTGCTTAACTTTTCCAACTGCTTTACTGTAGCTTGTCAGAATTAAAGCATGTGCTGTATTTGAACATTCTGAACTTCAGAATATCCTTTTTGTTTCACTTAGGATGACTTGTAAGACTTCCATTTGATGTAATCAAATCCTAATAGTGAAACATAAATGAAGTGAGGTAGTTTGATTATCTAGGATGATATTCCCTTTTGGAATATTCCTGTTAATTCAATGTTCATAGTCTTAAATGAACATTGAATATCCTTTTTGACATTCATTTTGTAGATGCCTTTATTGCTTGATAGATCCATGCAATTTTGTTTTTCTTGGTCATTTATTTATGTCACGTGTGGTGTGCATGTTTTTGAATTTCTGGGTTGGTGTATGAGCAGCTTTATTGCAAGGTTTCAGAACTTGTAAACAACCTTCTGAACTGCATATCAGCTTCTGAACTATGTTCAGCTTCTGATCAACATTGCTGCATCTGAACAGGATTTCACCTTCTGATCTTCATTTTGGCTTCTGAACTATGTTCAGCTTCTGAACTTCACTTTAGCTTCTGAACTGAGTCCAACATTCTGAACTGTGTTCAGCTTCTGAGCTGAGTCCAACATTCTGAACTGTGTTCAGCTTCTGAACTGAGTTCAACTTTCTGAACTATGACAAAGTTCTTTCTTTGATTCCTTGTATCTTGGTATGATTTATATCTTGTTCCTGTCTTAATTAAACACTCAAGAGCACAAGTTAAATACCAAGAAACTAATCAAAGTCCATTAATCCTCTAATCATTTAGGGTTTGTTATCTTTAAAATTAATTAGGGATTTTGCCTCAACAATCTCCCCCTTTTTGATGATGACAAACCTATGATTTAGGATTATGGATTTTGATTAAAAATATGAGAGGTTTAAGAGCTGAAATTTATTTTTATGCTCCCCCTCATTTTTATAATTCATGACATTGAGTTTTTAATAATTTTTTTAAAAAGCTCCCCCTTATTTTTATAATTAATGGCATTATTAAGAGATGCAGATTTTTGAACCAAATGCATTTTTTCATTAATTAATCATGCTCATTACATCATATATGGTTCAAAAGCAAAAACTTAGCAAACAGAGGTGATCAAGCAAAAGTTGAAGTTTTAAGAACTCCAATAACTATTGATCACTGACCTACTTGGGCCTAAAACATGAAAACTTAAAGATTTAAATCCTAAAGCTTCTCCCCCTTTAGTCAACAGCAAGAAAGGTAGGGAGGGATAAGTGGAGGACACTCAGGGAGTTGAGTCTCCAGAATCTGAGGAAGGCTCAGAATCAAAGACAGATGGATCTTCAAACACTGGAGGATTCATAGCCAATCCAGGAGCAGCAACTTCAGAAGTCCATTTTGCTAGGACACATGCAATCTTATGGGTTTTAGTTGCAACCCTAAGAGAACGTCTAGCAATTTTTTCAGCTTTGGATATTTTTGATGTGGGAGCGGAAGTGGGGGCATCCAAGTTTGTTTTTGAGTGACCTTCTTTTGAGACAAAGGTTTCAAGTGAAGCAAACAGTGTAGGAATATCAGAAACTTGCTACAAATGGCTTCTGACTCCATGGTGGAAGTAGACTGATTTAGGAGTGGTGGTGGTGGTTGGTTAGCCAGAGGTTGGATTTGTTCAATAGGCAAAGATCCTGAAGTTATAGGAGCAGGATCTGCAGAGACTTCGCAGATGGAGGGAGTGGTATGATCAGGGAGAATGTTTCCTTCAACATTCTGTACTTCAGTTTCAGGCATTTTTTCAGGATTTTCTTTCTGAGAGTCCTCAAAAACACCATCTTCTGAGTTGATCCCTTCCATATTGAGATCAAATCCAGCTTGATTTCCATCTGATTGTTCAATACCAGTTTCTGGCTGGTCAGCATTGTCACTAAACATGTGAGTGACTAGGATTTCAGCTACATCATTCAGGTCCTGATCCTCAGCAGTCTTTTGTGCTCCTTCTTCCAGCTGAGCTCCTTCTTCAGCATTACCTTCAATGTCTTGCTGAAATTGTTCTTCAGCAACTGTGGCTGGCTCAGCATTCTTTTTGAGAAGTGATTCATTATCCTGCTGACTTTCCTCCTCAGCCATTTCTTCAGATTCTTCAATATGCTGATCTTCAGCAACATTCTGATCTTCTGCAACATTCTGATCTTCTGCAACTTCCTGAGTTGCTTCTTTGGCAGGATCATCACTCTCTTGGAATGTTTCTTCAGCAGGAGATTCATCTTCCTTTTGATGTTCTGTAGGATTTTCATCCATTGGCTCCTCTTGAACCACATTGTTAACAGCTTCTACCTCTTCCTCTAGAGGAGGGTTTTGGACTTTCTCAATCTTCCTTTTCTTCTTTGTTTTTCTAACTTTCTGGTCTTGATGTCTTTTAACAGAACCAGATGTTTCAGATGCTGGAGGTGTGGGAAGGTTAGATGAAGTGATGTGCAGCTGGGCCATGGTTTTTGCAGTGAACCTCATAAATGTGTAATCACATTTTTCATCTTCAAGAGGTACTTTGTTGTCCTTAAGGATAAGGGTGATTGGCATTCCATAGACTAGGGCGCTGGTTTGTTTGGGATTCATACATGAATCAATCATGTGTTGAAGGATAATGAAGCAAAGGTTCAACTTTTTCTTGTTAATGAGATGAAACATGATGCAGAGATCAGTATCACTCACAGCTTCATAGGTTCCTGACCTAGGAAGCAGGGTATGGCGTACCATATTGTGAAAGATTTTGGGTAGATCAGCAAGGTTTGTGGAGTTAAAAGGAAGGTTTGGTTTGGTGTATTCAAGTATGAGTTTGGCACGGTTTGTTCTAGCTTCAGAGAACCAGGAAGGAAAGAAGAGTTCATTACCTTCATTTGGGATTCTTAGAGCCTTTGAGAGGGAAGCTTGAGTGAGCTTAATCTTAACTCCTTTGACAGTTGTAATGAGGGTCTTCTTTCTATCTTTGGTTTTGATTTCCATTGAGCTGTAGAATTCTCTTACCAAGTCTGGGTAGGTGAGTTCCTGAAGTGACACAAAGCTTGTCCATCCTTGTGCATCAGTGTATTCACACAGGTTCCATCCCTTCTTCTTTAGGTCAGCAAAATCAAAGTACTTAGCCCTGCTTATGGGTCTAGGTGCTTTTTCCTTTTTGCCCTTCAGAATGGAGGTTATCTTCCCAATGTCTTTTCCTTTTCCATGCTTTTTGGGAGGAGATGCTTCTTCCTGCTCATCAGAAGGTTCTTCTTCTTCAGATTGAGATTTTGATTGAGATTCTTCTTCAGAGACAGAATTCTCTTTTTCTGGTTCAGAGGTTTGTTTGGGTGAAGTCTTGACCTTCCTCATGTATTGAGAGATGGTTGGATCAGAATCTTCCTCTGAGTCTGAGAGAAGGATCGTGGAGGCAGAAAATTTCTTGGCTTTTCCAGTTCCAGAGATGATTCTCTGAGACCTTCTGGGATGTTGAGAAGTTGAAGCAGATTTCTTAGGTTTAGTCACAGGCTTTCTGGGTTTAGAAGGTTCAGTGGTGGAGATGATGATATCAGGGAGAATGGTGCGCAGAGGTTGAGGTTCTTCTGGGAATTGTGGTGGAGCAGAACGAGGAACAGGGGTTTGTTCTTGTTCATTGATGCGAGAGGTATTTTTTGTTCTGGCCATGGCAGTGTTTTTTGCGAAGAGACAGATGAGATTTTTATGGTTTGGATAGTGTTGGTCTGATGAATATGTTTGAGTGGAGAGGTGGTTTGTTTATAAAGACAAACGTGTGGGAGAAGAGAGAGAGAGAAACTGATGATGGTGGTTTTATGGGAAAAGATGAAACTGAAAAGTGGTTGTATAGGAAAGAGAAAGTAGCCGTTTTAAGAGAAGAAAGGAGAGTGGCTGATTTGATAGTTCCCATTTTGTATGGAGGTTAATGGTTTTAACACATTAACTCTAATACGAGCATTTAATGCTGAGATATGGAGGGATTTTTGAAGAAAGATCACTTTATGAGAGTGACACACTAACTTCAGAAAAATTTTACTGAACATTCTGAGTTCAGAAAACTATGCTGAACAGAGTGAACGTTCAGAGCCTGAAGAACATTCTGAACTCTGTTTGAACATTCTGAGCTTTGTTGAACATTCTGAAGTGATTCAGAATGACTCAAGGGGGTTTGTCCTAGGCCCTTAGTAATTCAGTTAATCAATCTTTATTGGGATTTTTCATAATTAGCAATTTTTCTTTGATAAAATTGAATCTATCCTCAACTAATGGTTTTGTGAAAATATCAGCTAATTGATTTTCTGTATCAATGAATTTCAATTCAATGTCCTTTTTCTGAACATGATCACGTATGAAATGATGCTTAATTTCAATATGCTTAGACCTAGAATGTTGAATAGGATTTTTTGATAAATTAATAGCACTTGTGTTGTCACAAAGAATTGGAACATTTAAGTACCTTAGTGAGTAATCTTCCAACTGATTTCTGATCCATAAAACTTGAGAGCAACAACTAGCTGCAGATACATACTCAGCTTCTGTTGTAGAGAGTGCAATGGTATTTTGTTTTCTACAGGACCATCCAATCAGGGCTTGTCCTAGGAATTGACAAGATCCACTTGTACTCTTTCTCTCAACTTTGTCTCCAGCATAATCAGCATCACAATAGGCTACAAGATCAAAACTACAGCCTTTTCTATACCAAAGACCAAGATCAGTAGTACCTACTAGGTATCTTAAGATCCTTTTTACAGCAGTTAGATGAGATTCTTTTGCACAAGTTTGAAATCTAGCACATAATCCTACTGCATACATTATGTCAGGTCTGCTAGCAGTTAAATAAAGCAATGATCCTATCATGCCTCTATATTCTTTTTCAGAGACTGATTTTCCATTTTCATCTTTATCCAAGCTGGATGATGGATGCATGGGAGTGGCCATTATCTTTGCTTCATTCATTTTATATTTTTTAAGAATATCTTTGACATATTTCTCTTGATTTATGAAAATGCCATTTGGAAATTGTTTGATTTGCAAACCAAGAAAGAAACCAAGTTCACCCATCATGCTCATTTCAAATTCACTTTGCATGAGTTTTGAAAAGTCTTCACACATTTTCTCTTTGGTTGAACCAAAAATAATATCATCTACATAGACTTGAACTATTAGCAAATCTGTGTTCTGAGTTTTTCTAAAAAGTGTGGTATCAATTTTTCCTCTAGAAAATCCATTGTTAATGAGAAATGTGCTAAGTCTTTCATACCAAGCTCTAGGAGCTTGCTTAAGACCATAAAGTGCTTTAGTGAGTTTGAAAACATGATTAGGTTTTTCTTTATTTATGAAGCCAGGAGGTTGACTTACATAAACCTCTTCATTTAAAAATCCATTTAAAAAGGCACTTTTAACATCCATTTGAAAAAGTTTGATGCTTTTATGTGCAGCATATGCAAGAAGGATTCTAATAGCTTCTAACCTTGCCACTGGTGCAAAAGTCTCATCATAGTCAATACCTTCTTGTTGGTTGTATCCTTGAGCAACCAACCTTGCTTTATTTCTGACAACTTTGCCATCTTCATCAAGTTTATTTCTAAACACCCATCTTGTTCCAATGATTGTCTTCCCTTGATCATCTGGAACCAAGTTCCACACTTTGTTCCTTTCAAACTGAGACAGTTCATCTTTCATGGCTTCAATCCATGAATCATCTATTATGGCTTCATTTATTGACTTGGGTTCCATTTGAGAGATCATAGCCATATTGTTCCCTTGAAAGGACATTCTGGTTCTTACACCATCAGTTGTGCTTCCAATGATTTGATCTACAGGATGATCTCCTATCATTCTCCAACTTCTAGGAGGGCTTTGTAGAGATGAGTCCTGAACATTCTGATCATCTTCTTTTTCTACAGAACTTACTTTGTTCTGATTGTTAACATTCTGAAGTGTCTGATCTTCAGTATCTTCCTTTTCTTGGAGTTGAGAAGGTTCATCATATTCATCAAATATGACATGCATACTGACTTCAACTGTTTGGGTTTTTAAGTTGTACACTCTATAACCTTTGGATGTTGTAGAGTATCCCAAAAAGATAGCTTTATCTGATTTAGGATCAAACTTACCCAATTTTTCTTTTGTGTTCAGAATGTAACAGTAGCAACCAAATATGTGAAAATAAGATATGCTAGGTTTGATGTTTTTCCATAATTCATATGGGGTTTTATTTAGAATGTTTCTTATTGAAACTCTATTCAAAATGTAGCAAGATGTATTGATGGCTTCTGCCCAAAAGTAATCTTCAACATTTGATTCATTTAACATAGTCCTAGCCATTTCTTGCAAGGTTCTATTTTTCCTCTCAACAACTCCATTTTGCTGTGGAGTTCTTGCACAAGAAAAATTATGTGTAATACCACATTCATCAAAGAATGTCTTGAAGGAAGCATTTTCAAATTCTCCTCCATGATCACTCCTCACAGATATGATATTAGAACCTTTTTCATTTTGAATCTTTTTGCAAAAGTTTTGAAATGCTTCAAATGATTCATCTTTATGTTTTAAAAATAACACCCATGTAAATCTTGAGAAATCATCAACAATAACAAATCCATATCTTTTGCCACTAAGACTTGCAGTTTGAACAGGACCAAAGAGATCAATGTGAAGAAGCTCTAAAGGTTTTTGAGTTGAAATATATTCAATTGTTTTAAAACTGCTTTTAACTTGTTTTCCTTTAATGCAAGCTTCACAGATCTTGTCCTTTTCAAAGTTAATCTTTGGCAATCCTCTAACTAGATCAAGTTGAGAAAGTTTAGCAATGGTTTTCATGCTAATGTGACCAGCTCTTTTGTGCCAAATCCACTTATCTTTTTCAAGAGACATAAAACATGATTCAGCTGGAATTTCATTTAAGTCCAAAACATATAAGTTCTTTTTCCTTGAACCAGAGAAAATTAATTTCTTAGAGGAGGCTTGTCTTATTTCACATATGTTGGGTTTAAAAATAACTTCAAAACCACTATCACATAATTGACTTATGCTAAGTAGATTGTGTTTCAACCCTTCTACAAACTGAACATTTTCTATCTTGGCAGAGTTAGTTTTACCTATTGTTCCTTTACCTCTGATTTTGCCTTTGTCATTGTTTCCAAATGTGACTAGTCCTCCATCTCTACTTTCAAAGGTTAGAAAGCAGTTCCTATCTCCTGTCATGTGCCTTGAACAGCCACTGTCCAAGTACCATGGCTTTGTCTTTGCATTTTGAGAGGAGACCTACACTTGACATGAACAAAATCTTAGGTACCCATGTAATGTTGGGTCCTTGAGGGTTAGTCTTTCTAAGAGATCTTTTCTTATTGTAACATTCTGTTATTGTATGACCAGATTTGTTACAGTAAGAGCATATCTTCTTAGCCTTTTCAGCCTTTTGTGAACTTTCTGATCTATTGAGATGAGAACGTTCTGAGCTAAGATTATTTAATCTATTTTTTTCAAAATGTTTTTTATGAAAACATGCTGAGTCAAGATGCCCTAGCTTGTTACAGTATGAGCATTTTATCTTCATTTTTATTTCAGTTTCTTTTGGCAAAAGAACAGTTTTAAGAAGATTTTTGTTTGGATCTTTGAATCCTAATCCAGATTTTTCATTTGTTCCAGCTTGTGATCCCAGAATGTTTTGAAAGGTTTCTGTGGATTTTATAAAATGTGAGAGATCATTTTTTAGTCCTTCAACTTCTGTTTTCAAAAGAATGTTTTCTTTTTGTACTTCAGAAGGTTTAGACAAAATTCCTTTTTGCTTTTTATTTAGCTCTCTTTGTTGTTCAGACATTTTAAAATGAGAGTCTTGCAAAGTTTGTATGGTTCTTCTGGATTCATCATATTTTATTTGAAGTTTATTTTTTTCATCTTTTAGTTCAGAAAGTTCTTTTATCAATGATTGACATTTGTTAGATAGAAAATTTGAATCATATATAAGACTGTCAATTTTTCTTTCAAGTTCTTTTTGCACAGAGTTAGGTTCATAGATAATTACCTCTTCCTCATCTTCTGATTTAGCCATCAAACTCAGGTTGGCTTCCTCATCTTCAGGTTCTGCCTCTTCTAGATCATCCCAGGTGATCATGGCTTTCTTTTTGAAGGGAGGTCTCCTTTGCTGTTTCTTGAGATCAGGACATTCATTCTTGTAGTGTCCAAGCTTGTTGCATCCAAAACAGGTGACTTGACTTTTGTCAGTCTCAGTTTTGTTAGTGTTAGTGTTGGGAAACTTCTTTCTGAGCTGATTTCTTCTCATCATCATTCTCTGAATTTTCTTGGAGATGAGTGCAAGTTCATCTTCAGCTTCTTCTTCCTGGACTTCTTCTATTTCATCCAGTTCTTCCACATCATCTTGAGTTGCTGATGATGTTTCTTGGGAGGCCTTCAAGGCAAGAGTTTTTACCTTTTTCACTGGTTTGTCTTCTTGAAGTATGACTTCATGAGCTCTCAGTGAACCAATAAGTTCCTCCAAGGTCAGAGAGTTTAGATCTTTGGCCTGGGTAATAGCTGTGACCATAGGTCTCCATGTGCTTGGAAGAGATCTTAGTATTTTCCTGATTCTATCATGAGTGGAATATATCTTTCCAAGAGATCTCATTTCATTTACTATTGTTGTAAATCTAGCATACATTTCATCAATAGTTTCATTTTCACTCATTTCAAAGATTTCAAACTTTCTGACTCCAATGTCAATTCTAGTTTCTTTGACATGAGATGTTCCTTCATGGTGTATTTTTAAAGTGTCCCATACTTCTTTAGCATTTTGGCATTCATCAACTCTTTCACTTTCTTCCATGGTTAGTGCGCATGATAAAAATAATCTAGCTTTAGAGTTTAGTAATACCTTAGCTTTATCATCTGGTGTCCATGCACTTTTTTCTTTTATACCTCCATCTCTGTTCATTGGAACATGATCTCCTTCAGAGATTACAGCCCACATGTCCGTATCTTGAGATCTAAGAAAAAGTTCCATCTTGCCTTTCCAGAAGTAGTAGTTTGTGCCATCAAACAATGGAGGTCTGTTTGCTGATCCTCCTTCTGTAATATACTTAGCCTTTGACATACTTCTTCCTGGATCTTTTCTCTAACACTTGTGTAAGTGTTCAAACCCTTAGAGCCAACGCTCTGATGCCAATTGAAGTAGATAATATAGTCACAAGAAAGGGGGGGTTTGAATTGTGACCCTTTTTAAAATCTGTACTTAAAAAATTACTTCTCAAGTTGTTTCTTGGAAGAACAAAGTTAAACAGACTTCAGAACGTTCTGAAGTGTCAGTTGCAGAATAAGATATTTAAATTCAGTGTTGTGTGTGTGATGTGTATGCAGTAATATAAATAGTATAGGGAGAGAAGAAAGACACACAGAATTTTATAGTGGTTCACCCAATGTGGGTTAGTCCACTCCTCACAATCTTGTGAGAGTTTTCCACTATGATGCTTGAGATACCCTCTCAAATCCTGCACCTTACAATCTTGTCCACTTGGAACGGTTACAACCTGTATTCTCTAAGCCTCAGCAGGCTCTCAACCTTCTGTACTAAGTCACACCAGACTTTGTACTATATTACTCAACCTAGACTTTAATACCCTTAAAACTAGATGAGATTTGCTCTTTACAATTGATTGGAGAATTTAAGAAGTGAGGTTAAGAAGAGAACTTTCAGAAGAGGAGGGGGAGAGTTTATCTTTGACAAGATAAAGAGGATTGATTTACACTTTGAGTGATGATCAATTTGAGATGCTAAAGCTTCAAACACTTTGTAAATGTTTTCTTGTATGCTTTGCAATTGTGTGTGTAATGCTGAGCCTTCCACTTCTATTTATAGAGTTCTTGGTCTTTTGTAACCGTTGGAGGGTGACCAATGGTCTTGTGCCATGTGTCCTGGGCCCCACTGACTTTTACTTGAAAATCTGGGTGAACATTCTGACTTTCAGAATGTTGTTCTGTTCTTGAGAATATTTCAGAATGTTGTTGCATTCTTGATGACATTCATCTGGGTTCATCATGTATGAATGAACATATGAATTTCTGGATTTGCTGATAGACTCTTGTTTATGCGTGCAGTGCATCAGAATGTTGCTGTGCCAAGAGCTTTGCAAATCAGTCTTGAATTGTGTGCAGGAGAGAGGAAAGTGGAACCATCACTTCATGCCCATGCTTTAGGGGATTTTGCTGATCTGTAACAGTACCAACCCCTTAGGTGTCAAGATCTCATGGATTCTGACTTTGAGATTATGATCTGGCTTTTTGCTTAACTTTTCCAACTGCTTTACTGTAGCTTGTCAGAATTAAAGCATGTGCTGTATTTGAACATTCTGAACTTCAGAATATCCTTTTTGTTTCACTTAGGATGACTTGTAAGACTTCCATTTGATGTAATCAAATCCTAATAGTGAAACATAAATGAAGTGAGGTAGTTTGATTATCTAGGATGATATTCCCTTTTGGAATATTCCTGTTAATTCAATGTTCATAGTCTTAAATGAACATTGAATATCCTTTTTGACATTCATTTTGTAGATGCCTTTATTGCTTGATAGATCCATGCAATTTTGTTTTTCTTGGTCATTTATTTATGTCACGTGTGGTGTGCATGTTTTTGAATTTCTGGGTTGGTGTATGAGCAGCTTTATTGCAAGGTTTCAGAACTTGTAAACAACCTTCTGAACTGCATATCAGCTTCTGAACTATGTTCAGCTTCTGATCAACATTGCTGCATCTGAACAGGATTTCACCTTCTGATCTTCATTTTGGCTTCTGAACTATGTTCAGCTTCTGAACTTCACTTTAGCTTCTGAACTGAGTCCAACATTCTGAACTGTGTTCAGCTTCTGAGCTGAGTCCAACATTCTGAACTGTGTTCAGCTTCTGAACTGAGTTCAACTTTCTGAACTATGACAAAGTTCTTTCTTTGATTCCTTGTATCTTGGTATGATTTATATCTTGTTCCTGTCTTAATTAAACACTCAAGAGCACAAGTTAAATACCAAGAAACTAATCAAAGTCCATTAATCCTCTAATCATTTAGGGTTTGTTATCTTTAAAATTAATTAGGGATTTTGCCTCAACAAAAACCTCCTTCTTTTTCCATTCTTGCCAGAAATAAATACCCCTGGAACTCACCCAAAACACAGGCAGGGTGCCTGCTCTGATGCCAATTGAAATTTCTGGTTGGAGCTACTGGTTATGATTAAAACTGGTTCTGAACTTTAAAACTTAGCACAATTGAAAACAGTTATGCAGCAGGAAATAAAGTGCAGAAATAAAAAGAACACAATGAGTTTGTTAACCCAGTTCGGTGCAAACTTCACCTACTCTGGGGGATACCAATCCAGGAAGGAAATCTACTAAAGGAATCAACCCAAAGACTCAGACACAGACCCCCCTGTTCCCAGCCTTAGCAATCAATCTCCACTTAGTCTAGACTTCTACTCAGGAACCCACCTAAGTATTAGAAAACTACTAACTTCCTAATTACTCAATCACAACCCAGTGACCAGTAACACTGAAACAAACAACTCAAAACAATGAAGACATTCTTCAAAACAAAAACTTCATTCGTGCTTAAAAGCTTTGAATGAATTACAACTCAAACGAACTAAACCAACTCAAAACATATGAGTGGTGTACAAAACAAAGCCTAAGCTTACACAGACAAAAACTCTAAAAACTCTAAACTCTGAATTCTGGTTTTTGACTCATGAAATTTCCAATAGCAAAGCCCTCTTTAAATAGTCTTCAGCAGCAACATAATTCTGAACACAATCTTCAAAGATATACTCCCAGAATTATTTTAGAAGCAAATAGAAGCTCACATAAAATTCACAAATATATTTTCCAAAGATTTCCTTGAAAATATATTCACAAATAATTGAATCAAATCTTCTTCAATTGATATGATTCTGAAATATGCAAAGGCTCAAAAAGGAAACATATATTTCTGAATTATATTTTGCAAAGATACTTTGAAAATATATTCATCAATAAACACGAAGCCAATCTTCAATAGATCTTCACATAAAATTATCATACTTCTGGAAACTTCAGCTTTAATAAAACCTCAACAAATCTTCAAAGATATGATCTTAGAATTCTTTTAGAAGAAAATAGAAGCTCTCATATTATTCAGAAATATATTTTCCAAAAGATTACTTTGAAAATATATTTACGAATAACTGAAACAAATCTTCAGAACAAATCTTGCGCAAAGAATACTTCCTTCTAGAAATGAAGCTTTGGATAAATCTTCAATTAAATCTTCAAAAGATATTGTGAGAATTAACAAAATGAGATTTTTAGCTTCTGAAGACACAATGCTTGTATATTTGATTTTTGCAAAACATGTAGCCAACACTCAAATATCCAACATGAAATAAACTACAAAAAGTAAAATATTGATATTTTTTAACCTATCATTAATTATTCATGTACATGTTACCTTTAATTTATTTTTCAATAATAAATATAACTTACTTTACAATCTCAAGGGAACTCGCTTTAAAGGAGGTGGATTAGTTAAATTTGACTCATAATACCTTAGGAAAATGCTAACGAGTGCCCTAATGACACTCTTTAAGGACTTTAGAATGTAAGTTTTTATGAAAATTACCCAAGAGCGCTTAGATGAGATGTCACGGGTCTCGTCTACCTTAATCAAAGTCTAAGGTTCGAATCCAGCATTGGGCATGTAGCAACGTTAAAACTCTTAGGGAGAATTTGCCGCACATTTGGGTCTCACAAGGTTCGAGGGAATAGTCTTCGCAATTGCGCACGTCGATGATACCCGGTTTACACCAGAAAAAAAAAATGTTTATGAAAACTTGTGCATTCAATGCATCAGAAATTGAAGTATTAAACATTTTCAATGAATAGTTTTTTAATTGAAAATCTTTAAAGAGTGCCATTAGGGCACTCGTTAGGGAAAGTCATACTTTTATAGTGTAAAATGAGTAATATGAATCCGTGGTTAAATTCAAAGTTTATTCTCTATCCACCGTTCAAAACAAAATTAGATTGTACAATGAGTTAAAGGGTCCGGTTGTTATTAAATGCATAACAAATCACAAGTGTGTTGAAATCTTAAATCTTTAATTTTTTTCACTTTACTCTATATTCTCTTTCCACTTTTCAAAACAAAATTAGATTGTCCAATGAGTTAAAGGGTCCGTTTGTTTAAGATTTAAAAAAAATAAAAACTATTTTTTATTAAAAAAATCATTTTTGTTGTTTTTAAGTGATTGTTTAAGATTTTTAAAAAAAATCATTTTATCAAAAAAAAATCTGGCTCCATTTGTGAATTTTTTTTCTGACCCCCTTTCCTAAAAAAATTATTTTTTTGACCCCCTTTGAAAAAAATTTACCAAAATGATTTACTTTCATTTTTTGTGGTTTTTTTTTTGTCGTTTTGTGTCATTACCGCCGTTCCAATTGGCGGTAATGGCAGTGTTGGCAGGGGGGTGCAGGCGCAATAGTGTGGTGTCAGCGCAGGCTTTTTTTAAAAAATGATTTTCAGCCCATTACCGCCAAACCAAACGGCGGTAATGGGCCTGTCCCTTTTTTTTTCGTTTTCATATTTGTTTACTTTTCTCACCCCCCTTATTTTGCTAATAAATTAAAAAAAAACCAAAATAATAAAAAAAAAATCGTATTGATTTAAAATAAAATAATTACATCATTTAGCTCATACTATTTTTTTTCTTCTAAACCAGTTACCCCAATGTAAATTATGACTTCCCGTAGCACAAAATTTATTTTTTGGAGTTCGTACGGGTCGTTGGGGTAGCTGTTGGTCTTCCTCTTCCACTTCCTCATCGTTTATTGATGCTTCATTTGTTTCCAAATTCGTCTCATTTTGCACTTGTGGAGGGACAGAGTTTGTCCAAATATCACTTACAAAATCGTCGTCGTTAAACCCCGCAGCCAGTGTTTCTATGGGATTGATTTGTGTTTGTGTCCATTGTGGGTTGTAGTTTGTTTCTGGATAGTTTGCAATGGTTGGCGGGGTTGGTAGGTTGAAAGATGAGTATTCTTGGTAACTGTTGTGGGGTGTGTTTTGGGTTGGATTAAAGTCATCGATGGAATAGTTTGATGTTCGGGAGCTTTCTCCATGATGACTCTGTTGGGAGTAGCTTGGATATTGTATTGGGGAGTGTTGTGGGAACTGGTTTGTGGGTTGTGGTGGGGATTGGTAGGTTTGAATGTAGTTGTAGGCGGTGGATTGGTTGAAGCTTGGGTCAAAGTAGGTGGGTGTAGGTGTAATGAATTGACTAAAGGGTGGAGGGCATCTGACCAGATGTTTGCATCTGGCATAAAATAGGGGTCTGGTGGTGTTTGATAGGTTGCTGGTGTTGCGGGATATTCTGACGGCAAATGTTGTAAAATTCTAGAACATTCTACCATTGGGTTTCGCAACAGCGCTTCTCTAGAAATCCACAGATGATCTCTAAAAAAGGTCCAATACCATTCAAAATATTGACGGTTTGGATAAACCAAATTGTTATATTTAACTCCGTCAAGTGCTAACTGAAGACGATTGTTCCAATTTTGTATTTGAAACTGAAATTGATCTCCCCACGAGCCTTTTATTTTTGTATTCGCCAAAGATATCTTGTGGAAATGTCTCATATCTTCTGGCATGGCGGGTGGAAGTTGAGGTAAGCCCAATTGAAGTCTCACTATTTGTATGATGTCTTTCGACTATCTCGAAACAGATGAGATACGTGTTTGCAGACCATATTTGGCTTTCCTCTTCGTTGCTGTAATGGAAGTGGAGATAGGGCCTCCAGCAGAACTGTTTAAAAAGAGGAATGTTAGTATTCTAATGTTGATTAAAAACTAATCACGAAAATAAAAAGTTTCATACCTGATCGTATGTCATATTGTCGATTTTTGAACGTGTTGAAAGGAGATTATGCCGAGGATTTTCCATAAATTTACTCCCACGTTCTAGCCATCTAGCTAATATTATTAAAATGAGATAATTAATATACCTGATAATTGAATTTAAAGATTAATAAGAAATAATATATTTATTTAGCTTACATAGTTGCCAAAGGAGGTTGTCTTTCAGGTTGTAGTGGGTTCTTTGGCACGGAAGATATGCATGACATTCTTGACCATGCCCATGCCTGTAGGAGTATTGTGCACCCAGACACGTCGCTAACGCCATGTATTGCGGCGTCACACATAGCTCTGTAAAGCGTGGCCAAACTAGCAGAACCCCAATTGTACTGTCCAATCTCCTGTGGTGATTTATTCAACAATGGCAACCATTTTATATGTACAAGGTTGCTAGTATAATTAGGCATTAAACAAGTGCCTATCAAGTATAAAACATATGCTCTAAACAGGTGCTGAACTGTGGGGGGACCTGCTTCCCCATTACCTACAATATATGATTCTAACCAATTAAATTTTATTTGCAGACTGTCACGCCTTTTTTTATTAGACATATTTCCTAAAATTTCTTCAACTAATTACCACGATACGGTCGTAGGTCCGGTAACTGGTTCACCGTTAACCATTAAACCAAGGAGCATATGAACGTCTTCTAACGTTATTGTACACTCGCCTGAAGGAAAAAGGAATGTGTGTGTCTCTGGCCTCCATCGTTCTAATAAAGCGGTTATCAGACGATTATCGACCCTGTATTTATTAAGCTTAGTAACCTCCCATAAACCAGCTACCTTTAAAATATCTACAATGGACGACGGCACGGCGAAATCCACTATATGACAGCGATTCCGGGTATAATGTTTTTCCTCGTCCTACAAAAAAAAAATTAACGAATGATTAATCATCCAATTTTGTGACTTTTAAGCATACTATAAAAATAAAATTAATGAATAATAACTTAACGAAATTAATCGAGGGTTGCTGAATAAATTATCGAATAATTCAAGTAAATTAACGAAATAAATTAACGAACTTAACAGAAAAAATTAACAAATAAAATTAATAAAATAAACTTACATTTAGTGTTTCTGATATTGACGGGATCTATGTTTGTTGCCTAGATGAAAGAAGTTATCTATTTCTTGATATATTTAACTCAACTAAAACTATAAAAATTTTAAATAAGAACTAGAGACTGTGTGAACTAGAGACTGTGTGAAAAACACTTAGAAAAATGATAAACGAGAGACTGAGCAACTTTTCATTGTGAATTTTTCAATAATTGCAATCTGAAAAGCCATCTAATAATGCATGCACAATGTCATTTCATACCACTGCACCATGTGTCATGCCTTGTCTCTTCTACTGTAGCGCGTGCAAAAAGAGGAAAAGAAAGTCATTACCGCCAAATGGACTAGCAGTAATGAATTGTTCAATAGCAAGCTTACACGTGGCATGGCTTTGTAAAAAAACAGTATTTTTTGCCTATAAAACGGTCTCTTCTTCACAGTTCTTAACATTCAACACAGTTTTAACATACAAACAGTTTAAATAGACAATGACACCCACACCAGAGAATGTTTTTTTCATTGTTCATTACAATGGAAAAATTTTAAGAAACTAGTTTGGTTCATTTTTTGAAAGTGAACGAAGAAAATGTTTTAACATGAGTATCAAAAGCACGTTTGATCACTTGAAAAAAAAAGAATAGAGCAAAAGTTACACCTAAGTGATTCTCAGGTGATATCTACAATCATTTACCAAGCACCACAGACCTTTGCTGCAAGTCATGTCCAGTACAACGACGTAGAAATTTTTGATAACGATGACGTTGCAGAGATGTTTGTCAATTATAAATCTTTTCAGGTACTCGGTGCAGTTGAGTTATCAGTTACGGTAGTAAATCAGGAGATTCCACAATCTCGTCAAACACCACAACCCCGTCAAGTACCACAGCACACTCAAACACCACCGTATGAATATGAACCGTCACAAAATCAATATGATTTCCAACCATCGTCTTCACAAAATTTACCGTACACCCAACCTTTCTCACAGACACAATACGAATATGAACCATTTTCGTCACAACCTTTCTCACATATCCCAAAAGAAAAATGGACTCAAGCATATGACGGGGGTCGACGATGGGGCCACAAGACAAGCAACATCGTTGAGTCATGGAACTATGTGTTTAAGGGAACTCGCAACCTACCTATTACACCTATAGTTCAATCAACATACTATAGGTTGGCATGTCTTTTTGCCGAAATGGCTCAAAGTGTGTTTGCAAGGTAGGTTCTGGAGATGTGTTCAGCGAATATTGCCAGAATGTGATTAAGGATGACATTGGTAAGTCCAACACCCATCAAGTCGAACAGTTTGACCGAGAGAGGTATACCTTCTCTGTCCGTGAGACCGTCAACTACAGGGAGGGAAGACCAATGGGAACTTTCAAGGTGGACCTCCAAGCAGGGTGGTGTGATTGTGGGAAATATCAAGCTTTGCATTTGCCTTGTTCCCATGTCATAGCCGCGTGTTCTTCATTTCACTATGACTACACAACCCTTATTCCAGATGTGTTCAAAAACAAGAGTGTTTATGCCATTTACAACACATCATTTAAGGTTGTTCACGACAAGAGTTATTGGCCCTCATACAACGGTCCCTTGTTTTGCCATAATCCAGATATGCGAAGACTAAAGAAAGGTCGACCCAATAGTACTCGCATTAGGACTGAAATGGACGAGGAGGTGGAAGAAAGAAGACCGACACCGAGACTGTGTGGGTTGTGTCGGCATTCCGGACATATTAGGAGAAATTGTCCGACCCTAAATAAACAGTAGTTAATTTCATTATCAATTATGTGTTCAACCAAGCTTTTATAATTATTTGTGACTTTTTTTGTTCGTCGTTACAAAAATATCCACGTATTATGATTTTAACGTTTATTTTAATTATGTTAATTAAATAATATAATAGATGAGAAAAGACAAACGCGAAAATATAATAATTAATCAAAACACTACTCAAACCAAATTACATTAACTGAAAAAAGCAAACAAACAACATTAAAACAATTGATTCTCCACCTATCGACTATTTTGACTTAACGTCAAGATACCATGAGCCTTCTGCATTTTCTTCAGACGAAAACATCTCTTGAACATCAGCATCATTCTTCAGAAGTTTGTATTCGTAATAGTAATCAAAGTCTTTATGCGATCCCAAATCGATAAACCGTTCTCCGTAAAAAATCTTACTGACTTTTCATAAAGGCTCATTAGCTAGACGAAAAATATGATTGAGATAATTTTTCAACTCCACTAAAGTCATACATGGAGTTACTACCATTTCAAAAGGCCGTATATATTGATCAAATTTAACAGTGATCAATCTTAAAGGAGGAGGAGGAGGAGAAGAAGTAGGAGAAATTGAATCTGAACCAGAATCAGACATAATGTGAAAGAAGTGAAAAATGTAAGAAAAGATTTGAGTGAATTTGGATGAAAGGGGTGGTGTGGGGTATTTATAGGGGTAAGGAAATAAAAAAACGAAAAAAAGGGGCAGGCCCATTACCGCCGTTTGGTTTGGCGGTAATGGGCTGAAAATGATTTTTTAAAAAAAACCTGCGCCTGCTTCCCATCACCACACTATTCAGCCTGCACCCCCCCTACAAAAACTGCCATTACCGCCAATTGGAACGGCGGTAATGGCACAAAAGGACAAAAAAAAATACACCAAAAATGAAAGTGGGTCATTTTGGTAAATAATTTTTAAAGGGGGTCAAAAAAATAATTTTTTTAGGGAAGGGGGTCAGAAAAAAAAAATCTCCGTTTGTTTCAGATTTTTTTTCAAAAATAACACTTTTTTCATTTTTAAGTGTTTGTTTAGGATTTTTAGAAAAATCATTTTATCAAAAAAATCTATTCTGACCCCAAAATGAAAAACTATTAGGATTAGTTTTTCTCAATCTATTTTTTTTCAAAAACAAGGAGGTAACAATGTACAAGTTAAAACTCATTTTTTTTAAAAAAAATGGATGTTTATGGGTAGTAGGCAAACAAAAAATAACTTCGGATTTTTTTTTAAATCTAAAAAAAACCTCTAGATTATTTTAACACAAATTTTTTTTTTTAAAGCTGAAACAAACGCACCCTCTATTTTGACTCTAAAATGAAAAGCTATTAGGATTAACTTTTCCTAAAATCTATTTTTTTTTCGAAAACAATGAGGTAACGGATGCGTTTCTTTCAGCTTTAAAAAAAATAGATTTAGAAGAGTCTAGAGACTTTTGTTAAAGATTTTTAAAAAAATCTGAACTATTTCTGTTTGATTATTACCATAAAAATCATTTTTTAAGATTTGAAGTTTTTACAATTGAGTTCCTTGTTTTAAAAAAAAATATATTTCGGATAAGCTACTAGGAATAACTTTTCATTTTGAGGCTAAAAATGATTTTTTTTAACAAAATGGATTTTTTTTAAATCTGAAACAAACACTACAAAAATTTTATAAAAAAAAAAGTAACATTTGGTTAAAAAAATCCAAAACAAACAGGCCCAAAACATGACCTAGTTAAAAATCATCTTTTAAAAAAATGATTTTTGGGTAGTAAACAAACACAAATAGCTTCAGATTTTTTTTATAAAATCTCAACAAAATCTAGATTTTTCTAAAATAAATCTATTTTTTTAAAGAAAAAAAAACAAAAGCACCCAAGTAAGCTTCATTTAAAGACAAAACATTTGGGAGAACTCGAGCTTGGATCTTAATTGTAACAAATTTGAACCAGACTTTACTTATCTCTCTGCCAAACTTCAGATTCCTAGGAGTCATTTTCCCCAGGAACGGGAGAGTTAAGAACAAAAAATGATTGTCGCGTCAGTTATGATACTAGATCAGCACTAATAATAGGAGATAAGCCGGAAAAAAGGTACAGAATAATATTATAATGTCCAATTTGATGATACAAGAACATGAATCTCCAATTTGGTGATAATGTTTTTAAGGTTAGAATCTATTGTTACATAGAAAAAGAGGGAGGTTGGTAGATGAAGCAAAAACCAAAAACATAAAAGGGGAATGAAGTACATGCATGTTATGATCAACACTGGTAAAAAACAACATTGTATTGTACAACAACGGTACACCGGCCAGGTCAGGGTCACTTCCAGAGCTTGACAAACTTGTCATGACTGGCTGAAGCAACCAAACCGTTTACAGTTGATACGGCCAGCGCAGCAATAAGACCGTCGTGAGCAGACAGAGTCATCGTCTTGTTCTCGGTCATGTTCCACAGCTCCAATGACTGCAGATCATAGTAGGAATGATGTTATTTGTGTTAATGTTTCAAAAGTAAATACATGTTATTTGGTGAAAATTTCCATTCAAATAATTATAGCTAAAATCAAATCAAGTTCACTCAAATCCAACCAAATAGAGTGGATTTCTGAACACAATTACAGAAAAGGATTTCAAGATCAAAGTGGTTCCTATATTATAAGTTTTACCTATAAATCAATACCAAAAAAACTGTGATCCAAACATACTCAAAAGGAAAAGAGAAAAAAAAAAAACAAAGGGATGTAGACTTGCCTGGTAACAGCCAATGACCAACAGTGAAGAATATGTTGGATGGAAAACGCACGAGTGAAACTTATTTCCGTTACAGCTAAGCTCATGAACACATTCCCCTTCACTCCCAGATCCAAGAGTCCAAACCCTGACAGAGTCCTCACTGACAGATGCCAGGAACTCTCCAGAAGGATCCCAACATACAGAATGTATTGACTTTGTGTGACCCTGCAATTCACAGCAACATATTCCAAACAGTAAAATCAGTATGTTCCCAAGAAGAGTATGAAAAAGACTACAACTTCTAGAGTAGCGAGTTACATAACATCACAGTTGAAGTGACCAACACAATATCCATGCAACAAAGTTGTTCGGTAATACATATATAACACTGCCAGAAGTGTTTGATTCTTATTAAAAGTATGAGTAGTTTTTCTTTTCTTAGACCTGAGTCAAAAAACTATAAATTATGACCAAATGAGTAAGCTTAACCTACATGGAACTATACATGTTTTTACGTTACAGCAATAGATATTTATAAAACAAGGACAGAACAAATAGAAGAGATCAAATTACACCAGTGTAACATTTGGACAGTGTTGCACCACTCTATAACATACCGGATACACATTTTATAAAACTCACTGTTTGATTGATAGTTTATATCATATAGATAATCTATGTAAATTCTGAAGTGTAAAAATCATTTGATAAGTCATTGAGGTGCGTCAAGATTAATGTTTGCAAATAACGAAGGGAAAAATTAGCTTTAACAGACATCTTATATTGTATAGCAAATTTTGAAGTGCAATATGTTATTCTTCCACCGGTACCCATCTTCAAACATCTTGTGATATGCTATTACTAGTGTAAGAATTACCTAGACACGGGAACACTAAATGAAATTCAACAATCAATTTACTTAAGTTGGTTTCTGATGTTAACCAGATAGAATGAAAAATGTTCCAGACTCGAGACGAAATGCATATTTCATTGAAAGATTTAATCCTAAATCCAACAAAAAGACTTAGATTTCTATTTCAACCAACCTTTAGAGAATATCGGCATGCTTGTGTCTCAACATCAAGTATAGAGACAACGTTCTCTGCAGCTGCAGCAAGGAATCTCCCTAGCCGAGGTTGAAATCTCATCTGTGCAGTGCCACCCTAAATGGTAACAAAAAAAATATAAATTGTCAGTTTTGGCAAAACTAAAATGAATACTCTTCCACCTCAATACGCAACTACTAAACCATACAACTGTGAATGAAGTGAGATAATACTAAAATGCTACCTTTGACACTCTAGCACAACTGCCATTGTTAATACTCCAATATCTTATCTCGCCATCAAAATCACAAGAGCAGATAAGGTCATCTTTATTAGGATGAAAGTCTAGGGACATAACAGATGCAGAATGCCCAGTGAAGGTACGAAGCGAATACCCAGGCTGCATTGGTAATTACAAATAAGCATTAAGCATATGTAGAATAACAAAGAAGAAAAAAAAAAAAGGCAATCCATCAAAATTTATATATAGAAAAACAAACTATCATAATCATTAGCAACTTACGAGCTAACATCAACTATGCCTGTGATAATATAAAGAACGTTTCCTAAACCTTATATAAACCTAAATGAATGAACCTAGCAATCAAAAATTTTGTGCATAGATCAAACCATCTAGGACATTCTAATTCATGATGCAATTGAACATACATGTTGATCACAATAAAATTTCCATAAACTTCTTTTATCTGCAGCTACTTTCAACAAGACATATTTTTATAACTGCAGATGAACCACATTTAAAAGGTAGGAATAGAGTGTAATTGTGGACTGCACAGTCGAGTTACTTCAAATATAGATTTAGAATATACGGAAACCATTAATCAAAAACTGTACAAGATTAATACGGAAACCATTAATCAAAAACTGTACAAGATTCGATGAAAACAGACAAAATCAACTAACATTGTCAACATCCCAAACCCGGACAGTTTTGTCGTATGAAGATGTTGCAAGACGAGGCATGCTTGGACTGAAACGGACATCAGTGATTAAAGATGAATGTTCTTCAAGAGTAGCTTTCTGCTTTAGAGAATCTGTGTACCATAAAACAGCCTACATTGTGAAACAAAGGAAATGTCACAATCTATGTATAAACAGAATAAATGATACAAAAGTTCTGGATTTTGTTTTGCAATTTTCAAGCAGGTCAATTACACATGTTCACTGCAAATTTTTTAGAAATCAATTAAACAGAGAAAGCATTAAAACATGCTTTTCCAGAGTAATGAACAAACCTTTTTGTCATGACCACCACTTGCAAGCAATTTTCCGTCAGATGAGAAATGGCTACAAACAACTTTACTTGTGCTTGCACGAACCGAATTTACTTCAGAAAATGTGAAACCTAGAAATAAAGCAGACTCATGCTATCAGTTTCAAAATCAATTATGAATCTCCGTTTTATGAAAGTCAACAAATTCAAAAGCAACATTACATCTTCAAAAACAAAAGATTATAGCCCTTTCTAACTGATATCACTAAGAATATTGTTCATGTAGAACGGTTGGGAGAAAATTGTGACTATGCTATATGGTAATATTATTCGTGGGGGGTGGGGTGGGGGGGTGTTCCCTCAACAAAAGTTGAGGGGTTTGTTGGCCAGCTTAGCTTTGCTCCTTAGATGTTTTCGTTTTGTTATTGTTTGTGTGATCCTTTTATGTTGCCAATCCCGCTAGTGGAAAAAGGCTTAGTTTGTTGTCGCTGTTGTATTTTCCTTTTACGCTAACACTGATTCCTTTCCTTATCAAAATATTAGATGAATAAAGAAGCGAATCAGCATCCGGATTGCTAGCGAACAATCAGTAATCATCATAATCGAAGTTGAATATAAATTTTAGTTTAATTAGCTAAAATTCTACCATTTTCCTTCAAGCTTGAGTTTACTAAACTTTTGGCTTGTTATATAAACCCAGCCAAAGCTAGTCAAACAGACGCAGCCCGAGAACTCAACACCATCGAAGAAATGAGACAAAGCAGATCCAAACAAGGAAAACATCACCAAAACAAGGCAAAAACGCAACCAAACAGGAGAAGATGCTATTGATTGTAGATATATATTGTATTATTGTATATTTATTATGCAGCTACTTTTTTCTATTATTAAGTTATCATAGTTCTCTAGGCTGGTTGATTTCATTCTGATATTATAGAATATTGTTTATCTTTGCTCTCATGTATATACACTTGTAAACCTATTGTGAATAATATTAATGAGTGAAACATTCATATTCTAAACTCTAGCTGGTGATAGGGACTTGGGTATTATGGGGAGTCTCAAGTCCCACATCGAATAGTATGGGATGTTCGGTGGAATATTTAAGGGCCTTGGTTCCTCCCCCTTTAACAATTATTGTTTATGACATCTTATATAATCTTGATTGACAGTTGAATTCAAATTCCATTATTTATGCAGTTTATTACATTCAAATTTATTTTGAGCCAAGCCCATAACTAAACTATATGTTTTTTTGGTCAAACCTACTCTAAGTCTTCAAGTAGCTTTTTTTGTGTAAAAAAAATTCACGAGCTGCAGCTCCAGTGAGCACTTAAGTTCTTTGCGGGCCAAGCCCAATATTAAATAACCCTGAGTATTACTTGCCTACTGTTTAGAAATTTTACAAGCCACCGCCACCGCCAGGGACCAAATCTTCATCACTCCATCTTCGTTTCTGCAATCTCCGTCGCTGCATCTTTTATCACGTCGTTTCTGCATCTTCTTTGTCGCGAAAGTTTTTTTGTAGAGTACCTAGCCGCACCAAGCCGTACCAGAGATGAGTATCAAGTGCAGAAAAAAAAGGTATGTACTCAGTAGTCAGTTCTTACTTTACGTGAACCCATATCCGGTATGTATCCAATATGGGTACTCCTCCATTTCTGTCATACCCATGCTTCAGAGTTAGATACTTATCAATTGGTATCAGATCTGGTTGTCAGTGGCTCAGAAAGGGCTGTTTACAGAGGGGGCTAACCCGAAAAGATGAGTAAAGCATCGTAGAGAGCAGACATATGGACGTCGGCTCTCAAGTCCCACGTCGAGTAGTATGGGATGCTCGGTGGAGCATTTAAGTGGTTTTGTTCTCCCCCCCGATAACTAGCTTTTAAGTGAGGGTTCCAAAAATGCTTAAATACTTATCAGTTCGTATCAGAGCTCTCTAGTTTGTTCCTCATTTTCATCTTTTGTTTCACTCGTATTTAACAAGGGTTTCAGCTGTTGTGAGAGTTACTCATTGTCTATTCATCCAGTGACAATCCGAAGAAAAGCATGCCACCGTCAGCCTCATGATGAAGGAACATGAATGGTCTTAATGTGTAACATATGAAGATAAACTGAAGTTGTGTACAAATATATATCTACAACAGTATAACACAACTCCTACATTCAACACATCACAATCAGCCATTCAGAAAGAAACTTCTAATGAGGTAAATTTAACATGTATATATACCGGAAAAATTTATATGCAAATGTAATGGCAAAAAAAATTATGATAGATAAAATTTGGTGTTTACTGCACCTTTGCTTACATCCATACGTCCAACTGGATCTCTTGGGTCTGTATCATCATGTGATAAAAAAGACTCAACATTGTCGTCGAGAGATCCATCCTCTACAAAGCGGTCCACATCTGCCTGCAATTCAATATCCTTATCATCCCACTGCCAAAACCGAATGGCAATGAGTCTACATGCAAGGAACTTATTATTCCTTCCATTAATTGAAATCAGATGGAAGAGCCACTCACCAATTGGTTTGAAGGTGAGGTAAGAGTTCCGGTGCCATCAGTGCTAAACATCATTAATGGCTTAGAAGAACTACCATTATGAGGTAAAGAAGGCATTGATATCACATCACCAGGCGTATGAGTTGAGCCTGAGGGAGTTGAGGGTGCTGAACTCGGAGATGGTCCTGCTGTATTAGCCGTTCCTGAGCTATTGGCAGGACCAGAAGAAGATACAGGCTGCTTTCTCTTTCTTCCAGGCTGGCTTTTGGAAACCTTGAGTTCATTCAGAACAAAAAAAATGTTAAAAACCCATTTCAGACTCTACATTAGTTTACAAGTCATAAAATATTTAATGGTACACACTGCCCAATGATTCCTTATGATAAAGGAAACCAAGAAATCATGCATGGCTCAATTGCACGCACGGAATAGAAGCCACAGTAAAAGGACTGACCTGATCATTTCCTCTAAAGGAGTTTGACATGCTACCATCTCCAGTGACACTGCCACCACCTCCCCCTACTTTATCTTGCTGATGCATGTTATGATTTGCAGACTGAGATTGCTGATTCGAAAGAGAATGCTGTTGTTGAAGTTGCTGCTGCTGTGGATTGGCATTCTGCTGCTGTTGATGTTGTAACTGAGCAAGTTTCAACTACATAAATACAAACTTTTCAACTCGCAAAACATTAAAAAAGGGCAATTTGATGAAAAAACGCAAGATCTGAATTATTATGAAAAGATAAATTGCGAGAACAGTTACCTTCATTAACATATCTGTATCCCCACGAGGAAATGGAGGACCACCTGCTTGAAGGGGCGATCCAACATTTGATACAACATCACCAACAGAATTTGAAAGGCCATCCTTACCTACGCCCATATTTCGATTATTCAGTAGCATTCTGAGTCTTCTACTATCATCACTGGCAGAAGGTGATGCCAGGTTTTGCTGA
The DNA here is from genome assembly GCA_018208015.1 of Medicago ruthenica. Taxonomy (NCBI): domain Eukaryota; kingdom Viridiplantae; phylum Streptophyta; class Magnoliopsida; order Fabales; family Fabaceae; genus Medicago; species Medicago ruthenica. The sequence continues at coordinate 116,137,089 of CM031371.1, read as the reverse complement.
GCTAACATAAGTTGTTGCTGATGTTGTTGTGTCAACATTGGAAGTTGATGAAAAGGCTGCGGACTCTGTATGAAAGGTTTTTGTTGCTGGAGTAAACCAGAACGAAGTTGCTCCAAACCCTATTACAGAGAGGAAAATGTTAAATAGTGATACTTCATAACTCAATTGTTTAGTTTCATCATTTATTAGATACAAATATTGGGAAGATCCAAGTCCCGCATTGAGAGTAAATCCGGCCTGAAAAGAGTATAAAAAGTGGGGTGACACCCCTCACCTTACAAGCCGATTTTGTAAGGATGATTTAGACCCAATATAAAATAGTACCGGAACTTATTCATTCAGATCACCCACCAAATTATCGACGCACCAAGTCCAATAGCACTAGGTGTGATGGCATGTATTGAGAAAAATCTAAGTTCCACATTTATAGGGAGCAGAACCCCACTTAGGGTCCGTTTGGTTCGAGAGTTTTGAAGGGGAGGGGAGGGAATATTTTTAATTTGATATGTTTGGTTCAATTTTTAGAAGGGAAGGAGAGGGGAGGGGAGGGGAGATCTCTTTAAAAATTTATTACATTGCCAAAATTATCCTTAGATTAATTTAAAATCTCAATATTATCCTTGTAAAAATTTTATTATTATTAGGTTATATTATCTTGTAACAACTTTTATTATTAGATTATAGGCCAAATACCATTTTTAGTCCTTTAAGTTTGACAAGAATACCGGATCAGTCCTTTAAGTTTTTTAAGTTTCAAATAGGTCCTTTAAGTTGTTAATTTAATGCACCTATTTGAAGTTTTTTAATTTTTTAAGTTTCAAATAGGTCCTTAAAAGGGTAACAGTGTAATAAATTAATAACTTAAAGGACTTATTTGAAACTTAAGAATTTAAAGGACTAATCCGGTATTTTTGTCAAACTTAAAGGACCAAAAGAGGTATTTGGCCTAGATTATATTATCCTTATAACAACTTTTATTATTATTAGGTTATATTACCGTTGTAACAACTTTTATTTTCATGTTATCTATCACTCTTATTTGTTATATGTAAAAACAAACATCATAGTATATTTAATTAAGTTTAAGGGTAAAACAGTAAATTAATTTTAAAATCCCTCCCCTCCCCATGTGAACCAAACACATTTTTAATTAAAATCCCTCCCGTCCCGTCCCCTCCTGTCCCCTCCCTCCCCTCCCCTCCCCTCCCCTCCGTTGAACCAAACGGACCCTTACAAGTGTAGTAAGGATGAGTTAGGCCCAGTATAAAAACCTAATAACAGAGAACTTAATATGACAATTGCTAGACTCTTCAGATAATAGGCCACCATTTCAATCAGACAAGGGAGGTTTGGTAAGGTTAACAGATACAAGCATAGGATGGCTACTTCATCCACTTGGTAATAGCCCAAGGGAAGGATACAGTTAGGGTAAAGACCATAGATTCCCTTCCTATGTACAACATAAAATCAAGAGATAAAAGCTGCATCCTATCTCACTCCAAAAGACTCCAGCACACAATCGCTTTGAAGAATGGTATTTATATTGGCAATAATGATCAAGTTTAGGAAAACATAATGTTAACCAACGGCAATAGTTAAATTAATATTAAAATAAAAGGTTTACTCACTGTGAGTGGCCACCCTTTCAGAGTCAAATTGTTGCCACCTTGGTTTGATCCTGGAACAAACAAAAGTATCCTGTTAAATTAATCTGTGAGCACAGATAATCACAAAACTTCATAACGCCTTCGCATTATATCCCAAAATATCCCCACGCAATAAGGTAATGAATAAATTACAAAGAATGGAATACAAGGAAAAAAAATACTATAGCATGCTTGCGAACCAGTTTTTGCAGTAATAACACAAACTAGTTGCAATAGAATAATAACTCAATGAAAGATTACCAGGAATTGCCATCAATGATCCTTCAGGACCCGCAGCTCTGGGATTCAATACAGGATTGATCTCACTTTTTATATCCTGATTCCAAGTGGCAAGTCAGGAAACCAGCTAATAAGAAATATATTAAGAGTAAAGTGAACACTTAATATGATAGCGTACCGGAGTAGACCCTGGTACTTGCTGACTACGAGCTTGAACTTGTGGAGACATCGCACCAGCAGCACCATGCAAAACTTGCCTGAAATCAAGAAATTTGGTGCTAATACAGTCAACATCCATTGCTATAAAGAATAACACATGCCAAGAGAAATAGAGAATTGAACAGGCATGGTAGTTGTGGTGTTAGCATAGCTGGGATATCAATTATCATAGTGATGTTTCAGGGTATCAATTTTAGTTAAAAAGCTATCAAAACTATAAAACAATTTTAAAAAAATTAAATAAAACTTTATTCTTTAAGGTCATAGAAGGAGCAGACCAATTTTAAATAATTGCCGAACATTCAGCACTCGCCCTCCCCTCCCCTCCCCTCCAAAGAGAACTATCTGACTGTTGTACTGGTTAACATACAAAATCTTCTTTTAGTTCATGTTGACGAAGTACGCATCAAATTTTTACTATTTCAGTGATCGCGAAGAATAGTGGTCGGTTCAAATTCTGCTACGCAATAGTGCTATAGCGTAGTTATAACCGCTATTTGAGAACATTTCGTATCAAATAACATATCGCAACACAGTTGCAATTTGCTCAAATTCCGCAACGCTATGTAACAACACTGATTTCAGACCGAACTCAACAACGGATGGACCAAACATTACTACCTTCTGTTTGGAGCATAAATCATGCTAATTTAAAACCGAAAAAAGAAAAATCAATAAAGGCCAAGTTCTAAAGATAATTACCCTGACGGCTGGCCAGTAGCTGCAGAAGACTTCAATATCGAAGCATGATTTGGATCCAAGAGTTGGTCTCCAAATCTTTGCTGTACAGAATAACATAAGATAGCTATGAATATATATATATATATCATAAGATTAATAACTCATCTTATATTTACACAACTGGAACACCCCTGTACCTTCATTGCAGCATCTTCCAAAGAATCCCTTTGAAGGGGAAGTTTTAACCTTTCCTCATACATCTTTGTTGCTATAGCATTTGCAGTGCTAGGGTTTCCAACTAATCCATTTGCACCACCACCATTCAAGAGATGAGCCCTGTCCCTACCCTGCTGTTGTTGTTGCTGTTGCTGTTGTTGCTGCTGATGTTGTGGCTGCTGCTGCTGCTGTTGTTGCTGCTGTTGTTGCTGTTGCTGGTGGTGTTGCCTCTGTAACAGCATCTGTTGCATCTGCATCTGATGTTGTTGTTGTTGTTGCTGTTGCTGTTGCTGCTGTTGATGTGGTGATTGCTGAGGTTGTGGCTGCTGCTGCTGCTCCCTGGCCTTAATTAACTGTGTCTGCAAAAAGAGTTTTACAAACCGAAAACTTCAAGTGCGGCGCATATACTGAATAAAATATAAAAATATCTATATCTGACTAAAATGGTTACCCAAATTGAAAATTCTTATTCCTAGGCCAAAAAAAAAAAACAGTACATAATTTATGCAATTTAACAAAGCATGGAAAGTAGGCTTTAAGCAACATTGCGTGTTTGGCACCAAAGCTAGCACGGAGTGGCTTCGCAAAAATATAAAAACAAATTGGTACACTAAAAAAATAGACAGGAGATCAAAAGTAATATAAACTGTCATCATAAATTCAAGACACGTTAAGTAGCAAAGTAACCGACTTCTCCTTTTTTTTTTCCTAGCTTTGCATTCAAAGTTACCATGCCATTGTAGTTTTACATGACAACGCAAAAACAATTTTCTCTGCATTTTATGATTTAGTCAGTAAAAGTGAGGACATCAAAAACCACTAAATAGTCGTATTCGCAAGTAGACAAATAATCACTTGTGCAAACATGATATTTTTCGAAATCATACTGCCAGCGACCTAGTCAGAAGAAATTCAATAATTAACTTCATTCTACAATCCTGTCCAATAAAAATTGATTATTAAGAAATGATTCCAACTTCCCCTAACAGCTAAACGACGCATAGAAACGACAAATCGAATAATTTGGAAGTTAAGATGCACAATTTGGAAGTTAGACACGTCAAATATACCAGATTCCTTATTTAATAATACACGAATAGATACAGCGAAAAAGGTAACCAACTTCCTTATTCGATTCCACGTTTTATTCGCTGAACTTCTAGTGCAATCACGCAACTCAGATTCAACAGACTAGAAGTACTCTAAATACGGAAAAAAAACGTGGTTTTTACAACCAACCTCGATATAAGACGCGGCAACTTCCGAATGCTTCTCGTTCGTCCTGGCTATGAATATGTCCCAGAAAACCGACCACCACTCAAACAAAAATCCTCCAGGGGCATCAATAGCTGCAATCCAACATCACCATTACAAAAACAAACAAAAAATCCAAATTAATAAAATGAACAAAACAGAAACACACCCAAACAATTTTTGCTTCTAGGTTATAACTCACCAACAGGATCAGAAGACACTTTCCCTTCGGCTTGAAAAGCCTGAGCAGAAGCTTTCAAATCCCTCTTCACAAGGTAATCATGGATGTAAACATCCAACCTGAAATATCACAACACAAGCAAGCAAAAGTTACAAAATCAACTTCAACTTTAAGAACCAAAGCTTAGATCTTTACATCAAGTATATCACATAAACATCAATATCAACAACCCTAATGCAAGAAACAAACATTTCAACAACCAAATGTAACAATTTCATTCAATCTAAATAAAAAAATAATAAAAAAACCCTTTTACTTGCATAAGCTAAAAAACCCTAACATACCCATCAAAATATTTTCACACATTCATAAAGAAACAACACATATAGAACCATAAACAATGAAATAAACCAACCCCAAATCATTAAAACATACAAAATCATAACCTAAATCATCAAAAAACAAAATTTAGCATAAATAAAAAAAACCCATTTTTTAAAACTGAAAAAAATATATAAAAATGAAGAACACAGCAAGACTTACATCTTATCAGCTTCCCAGTTAGTCTGAGACATGCTGAAAGAAAGAAAGAAAGGAAATTGAAGGGTATTGAAGAAATGAAAGAGGTTGATGAGTTTTCTAATGAAAGTGAGAAGTAACAGTTACAAAAGAGAAGCACAGAAACATGAACACAAAGACAGAGGAATTTGAGGAAGAAAAAAAATCGAAAGGGAATGAAACAGAAACAGAAACAGAAACGATTCTTCTAAGACTTAAGACACAGACACGGTAAGAAAAACATTGGAAAAATGTGTTTTTATATGGTCAATCATGACACGTGAGACTGATATTTGTTTACAACGCTTCTTGTTGTTGTCCTAGATTTTTGTAGTGGTAAATGTTTTTTTACTTTTGTTTTTTATCTTTTACATTTCACTCATTTATCAGATTCATTTCTCGTTTTAAATTTAGTTTTGATTCTTCATCAAATTTTTGTGATTAAAAGATAGTTGATAGGGTTTGGGAAATGTTTCTTGTGGTTTACGATAATGTTTAAAAGTTATTCAAATTTTGACGATAGTCGACGATTTCTTATTTGAGTAGAAGTTCATGGTTGTCATTATCTTTATAAGGTTGAGAAAATAATTTGATTAATCAAATTTTATTTAAAAATATACTTTTTGGGTTTTTAATTGGAAATTATCAATCAATATGTTACTAAAAATTGTTTAAAAATTTTAACGACGATTGAGGTTCTCATATTTGAAGAGAAGTTCAGAATCCCAAATTAATATTTAATATTTCCTTAATTTTCTCATATCCTTACAAATCATTGTACGAGATCTTTGCTAATAGATAAACTAAAAAATTGCACCGAAAAAAGAAATCAATCAAAAATGATATTTTTAATTAACTTTTTTTTTTTGAAAAAATGTTTATTAACTGGTTGAAATACCCTCAAGGTGGTCAACAATTTTTAAAAGTGAGATGAAAATAAATAAACTATATCAAGAATTTTTCAACTATATGTGTTAGCTATATCAAATAAATTTATGGTTATTCAAAAAGTTTTTTTTTTGCCAAAATTAAAAATGTCCATGATATAACAAACTAACGTAATTAAGTAAATGTAAATAATATAAAAAGAGTGTTTTATTCATAATATATATATAGACACATATGAGTTGTTAAATAATAGTCTAACTACTTGATTAAATATTTCATTATAAAATATGTTTTTAAGTCAACCAAACTTTTTAACAATATGAATTAGTGTATTATAAAAAGTGTCAAACAAGATAGAAAAATTGTGTATCAAGTAGATACGTTAAATTATAACTTAACAAATATTATTGACTGGGAGAAGAAGAAGAAGAAGAAGAAGAAGAAATAAAGGTTTTTTAGTAGAAGAAATAAAATTATAAAATATTAGATATGATATTTGATGTATAATTTAGTGAGAGAGAGAGAGAGTGAGAGGAAGAGAGAGAGTAGAAGATATGAGTTTATTATTTTTCTTTTCTAGTTTGGTTGGATAGAATACTAGAAGAGGAAAAAAATAATTACTATTAAAAAGCAATAATGATGTTAAAGTAAAAAATAATCATATGGTATGAATTTCGTTTTCTATAGAATGAATTTAATTAATTTAATATTTTATTTTAATAATTCATTTCAGCTAATTTTTTAATTTACTTTAACTAAATGAATAAGTCTTTCGATAACGAAAAAATAAGAGTCTCTTTCAATAAAGGAAAGATAAAAAATAGACCGTATGAATTTACTATAGGTTTTTTTGTAACTATGGAGGCTATACTTTTTTCATGGGATACACTTATTTTTAATCTTACACTTTCTTACATTTTTTTTCCTACCAAATGAGTGAAGTTCTATCTACAATCTCTTTTCCACCGCTCTATTTAGTTTGTTATTTTTACGATCATGAATTCAACTTATTTTTTAGATGCGTACAAGTCGGCATTATGTTTATAATAACATAACATATATATATTTTTAATATATTTGTTCTTTTTAAGATATTATATTAAAATGACAAAATCAATATAAAAAACACAAAATATACCAATTTTAGTGATAGGTGTAAGTAATTTTAAAATGGTAATTTTGTCAACAACAAAAACAAAAATAAATGAATAAAAATGAATGTGTTATGAATATATTGCAAGTGGATGCTCATTAGCTATTGGGCCAAACTACTAGCCCATTAACTCATTTTCTTATACTTTCTTATTCTTGTATTTCCCTATAAATAAGGCTCATTTGTAATAGAATGATACACAAGAGACAATTGAAAGTCTCACTTTTCTTTCTTTCTCTCCTTCATCTCTATTTTCATAACACGTTATCAGGACGCTCTAACCAACTGAGAAGGTAGATAACTCTTCTTAATCTATTATAATAAGTTGTAATTTTGTATCGATGATTCACTACTAAAAAAACGCGATTTAGAGACGGATTTTAGAGAGGGAAAATAATCCCTCACTAATTGTGACGGATTTAGGGACGGATTTTCTTATTTCCCACAAAAGTTGAGTTACCAAACATTAGTGACGGAATTGGAATCAATGCCTTATAGATACACATTATCATTATTATGCAAATTATATACTGTTTATTTATTTTTAATTCAACACTCATGCATCCCTGAAGGATTGCATAAGAGATTGATTACATCTATAATACACTTCCTAAAGAACTATATTCAAAAAGGAACGCAACCCTGAAGGATTGCTTATAAACTCAATTTATTTTCCAATGAATTCCTGATGAATTCAAAGGTGTTGCATCCTTGAAGGATTGCTTAAAAAACACAATTTTTTATTTTATGATGAATTCAAAGGTGTTGCATCCTTGAAGGATTGCTTAAAAACACAATTTTTTACTGAATTCCTGATGAATTCAATAAAGATTTATCCCTGAAGGATTGTACAAAGAATTAATTTGTGTTGTTTATATATAGCATATAGTTCTTGGAGAACTTAAAAAAAAACTTGAAAAAAAAAGATAAATAATATCTGAAAAAAAAACTTTACGATTTCTTGTTTTTGAAAGATTGAATCTTTAACATGTTATTGTTTGAGTACATGCGCATCTTGTGATACATGGAGTTGTAGATCCGAAAAAATGTCATATTAATATGTTTTAATGTAATTAATTGGCATTACGAGATAAATTAATTTGTTTTAATGTAATTAATTGTCTTGTTAATTTGTTTAGAGATAATATCAACTACTTAGTTATTATATATAATTTTTTATTATTCCTAATCAAACTTAATTATTCCTTTTGCTACTATTAATTATGGAACAAACTAATCACGGAACAATTTTTTTTCCTATTACTAAGGAACAAACTTTTATGGAATTCATTAGGAAACTGATTTTCTCTTTTATTCTTATTAATTTTCCCTTAATTATTTTATTAATTGTATTTTATCTAACTTGATTAATCTTACAATTTGATGATAGTAGTAAGAATGGCAAACCTTTCAAAACTCCACTTTGAAGCCCTTAACTTTTCTGGCAACAATTATTTGACTTGGGCTATGGACGCTAAAATGTATTTAGCTGCTGAAGGAAATGGAGATGCCATCAAAGAGGGAAACATGGCATCCGAACAACAAAAGGCAAAAACATTAATATTCATTCGTCATCATATTAATGATGCCCTTAAGAATGAGTACCTCACTGTGAAAGATCCACTTGTGCTCTAGAATAAATTAAAAGAAAGATATGACCACTTAAAAGCCATCATTCTCCCAAAGGCCCGATATGATTGGATGCACTTGTGGTTACAAGATTTTAAATCAATAACTGCTTATGATTCTGAAGTATACAACATCACTTCTTAGCTAGAATTGTGTGGAGAAAAGATAACGGATGAAGATCTGTTAGAAAAAACATTCTCAACTTTTCATGCATCCAATATGCTCATGCAGCAGCATCGTGAAAAAGGGTTTAAAAAATACTCTGAATTGATTTCTTGTCTACTTGTTGCTGAACAAAACAACGAGCTTTTAATGAAAAATCATGAAGCCCGCCCTGCTGATGTTGCTCCATTCCCTGAAGTGAATGCATCTCAACACAACCATTCCAGAAAAGCTCGTGGTCGTGGTCATGGCCGCGGTCGTGGTCGTGGCAATGTCCATGGACATGGTCGTGGTCATGCTCATAACCGTAATGGGAATCCCAAAAACTCATTTTTTTCACTAGAAGTTGAAAAATAATGATAAGAATGAAAAGAGAAAAGGTGGACAAAGTAGCAAAACGAATGAGAATATATGTTATCGATGTGGAGGAAAGGTCATTGGTCTCGTACCTATCGTACGCCGAAGTATTTGGTTGACCTTTATCAAAAATCACTAAAAAACAAAGAGAAAAGAGTTGAGACTCATTAGGGTGATTGTGCTGATTATGATGGTTATGGTGACATGGATCCTCCTCATTTAGATGTTAGTGATTTCTTTGAGGATCCAAATGGAAAAATTGATCACCTCATTGGAGATGGAACCGTCCATAAATAATTTTGTTTACTTTCACAACAATAATAAAATCCTATGTTTAAGAGTGTTTTGAATTCACCAATGTTATTAACAATGTCATTTTGTGATAATAAAGTTATTTCTTCGTTGTCTAAATATTTTTATTAATTAAATATTTCGATCTCTTTAGATTCATTCTTATTCTTCTTGTTTATCTATTTTATTTTTTAGAATGAATAGCTTTGGAGATGTATGTCTCACTGATAGTGCAACTACCCACACAATTCTCAAAGATCAAAAATATTTTTCTTATTTAATAAAGCGAGAAGCCGATGTTAATACAATATCTGGCACTACAAAGATAATTGAAGGCTCCGGAAGAGCTAATATTTCATTATATGGAGGAACACAGTTATATATTGATAATGTTTTATACTCCTCCAAGTCCAATAGAAATTTACTAAGTTTCAGAGATATTCGTCTAAATGGATATCATCTTGAAACAAGAAATGAAGGAAGTATTGAATATCTTTGTATTACTAGACATGAATTTGATAAAACATGTGTATTTGAAAAGCTACCTGCCTTTTCTTCTGGCTTGTACTACACTTACATTAGTACAATTGAAACATGTGTAATTGTAAACCAGAAGTTTACAAATCATGATAAATTTGAGGTTTGGCATGACCGGTTGGGCCATCCCGGATATATAATGATGCAAAAAATAATTGAAAATTCATGTGGTCATCAATTGAAGAACCAGGAGATTCTTCAATCTAATAAATTCTCATGCACCTCATGTTCACAAGGGAAGTTGATAATTTGGCCATCACCAACGAAAATTGAAAATGAATTTCTAAATTTTTTAGAACGTATACATGGTGATATTTGTGGGCCAATACACCCGTCATGTGGACCATTTAGATATTTTATGATTCTAATTGATGCATCAACTAGATGGTCACATGTTTGTTTATTATCGACTCGCAACCAGGCGTTCGCGAGATTTCTAGCTTAACTAATTCGAATAAGAGCTCACTTTCCTGATTACCCTGTAAAGAAAATACGCCTCGATAATGCCTCTGAGTTTTCATCTCAAGCTTTTAATGAGTATTGCTTGTCCACTAGAATTGACATTGAACATCCTGTAGCACATGTTCATACATAAAATGTTGCAGAATCATTCATTAAGCGTATAAAGTTAATTGCAAGACCACTTCTCATGAGAAGCAAACTCTCAATTTCAACTTGGGGACATGCAATTTTGCATGCTGCAACATTGATTCGCATCAGGCCAACCAGTTATCATAACGTTTCCCTTTTGAAATTGGTTTTTGGTCAAGAACCAAATATTTCCCATCTAAGAATTTTTGGATGTGCGGTGTATGTTCCAATTTCTCCACCTCAACGCACTAAGATGGGTCCTCAAAGAAGGTTGGGAATATACGTTGGATATGAATCTCCATCTATTATAAATTACCTCGAGCCAACAACAGGAGATTTCTTTACAGCTCGATTTGCTGATTGTCATTTTGATGAATCAAATTTCCCAACATTAGGGGGAGAGAAAATGCAGCTAAAAAAAGAGATCAGTTGGAATGAATCTTCATTGTCTCATCTTGATCCTCGAACTAAACAATGTGAACTGGAAGTTCAAAAGATAATTCATTTTCAAAGTTTAGCAAACCAATTACCAAATGCATTCACTGATCCAAAAAGTGTGACTAAATCATATATACCAGCTGTTAATGCTCCAATAAAAATGGATGTCCCTGTTGGACAATCTAAATTTGCAAATGAGTCTGAACCACGCTTGAAGCGTGGTAGATCAATCGGTTCCAAAGATAAAAATCCTCGAGCAAAGAAAGGAGCTAAAAGGAAAGATGACCCAAAAGATGATATAGAAACTCTAAAAGAGTCTTCTGACATAATTGACATTTCAGTTCCAAAAGAAACTGATCAGGTACCTGAATTCAAGAAAATAATGAGATCTCAATAAATTATATCACTACTGGAATCCAATGGAACCGACATGAAATCAACGTTGATGATATTTTTGCATACAACATATCACTGAATGTGATAGATGATAACGAGGATCCTGAACCATGGTCTATTAAAGATTGTAGACAAAGCAAAAATTGGCCAAAATGGAAAGACACAATTGAAGCAGAATTAAACTCTCTTAATAAGAGAAAAGTATTTGGACATGTTGTACTTTTATTTTTCTGACTAACAAAACAATTTGTTTTGTTTTGTTTCATTCGTTTAGAAATGTAGATTAATTGTTTAATGAAATTCTATGGTGCTGAGATTTTGATGAAATTTGAATGACCAAGAAATATGACTTCTCTGTGGTATTTCAATCATATCTTGAGTTATTGATATCAAACAGGTTCAAACCGAATTCAAATGAAAGTTAAGATCATTAGATACAACTTTCATGAAGACATCATTACTCAATTAGGACTTCAACAGGGTGAAAATTCGATAAAACACAAGCATCAGTGCTACAAACTATATCACATTCTTGAGCTATCAGAGTGGATTATAAATATGCATTTTATTTATTATGATCTTAGTTGTACTTAGATGATTTGCCTTATGTAGATTCTTCTTAATGTTGTATAATGTGTTGATTATGATGTTCAAGTTGTGCAGGGCATTTAAACGATCAAAATTTGTCTGTTATTGATGTGTACAAAATCAACTACAAGTTATTGGTGACCAAAAAAATGATTAAAGTGTTTTAGTAGTTTAAATGTTACCTTGATGAGGTGCATCTCATCGTTAAGTAAAGATAACTTAACATCAGGTATATGATGACCTTCAAACTAAATTAATGCATTTATTAGATGATAGATGAATTAAATTAACAATACATTTAATTAAACGTGTCGTTAATACATTTCTTAGGTACATTAACAACATTCCTTATATGGTTGTTGAATAAATTTAGGAAATCTATTGATGCATTATTGGCAAGTTTACCAAATCGTTCATGTAGGAATAATGATAAATAAGATCGTCTCCATATGAATTGTGATTAATTAAATAACTCAACAATTATGATCTTAGTTAGGTGATAAAATGAGGGTTTGCATAAAAATTTGGTTTTTGCAAATTTAAGACAAAATTGATTGAAACAAATATGATAAAAAACGATTAGGATTGTTTGAATTCTCTATTTGTCATTATTTGGTAATAAAGATTCTAGCAATAACAACTTGGTTTCTATGTTCACAACAATTTAACAAAATAAGTCAAGACTTCATTTATCTAATACAACGCCCTAATGTCTTAGGCGAAATCTAGTGTTATCAAAAGCATGATTGCACATTAAATTATACATCACAACTAATCAATTTGATATGTCTGATGACATGCTGTCATTACATGTTTTTATCAGTTGTTTTGATGTTTTTATTGAGTCTGTAGCATTATTAGACAGCCTGAAGGTGCAAAAAGCAAGAAAACATCAAGAACCTGAACTAAGTGCATCGTGACACGATTTGGGCATCGTGTCACGATTTTTCTGACCAGATTGGAAGTAGAGTTCTGTCTATAAAATCGTGTCACGATTGGGAAACTGATTATCGTGAATCTTGGGGACTTTAATGCAGAATCGTGTCGCGATTTCATCAAATCGTGTCACGATTTGAGGAGCAGTTGTTGCCTATTTAAGCTGAACTGTTTTCAGAAACAAGGGTTCAGAACTTTGGAGATTGGAGGCACAAATTTGAGAGCACAAAACTGAAGAGGTGGTCATTCCATTCAACTCATAGTCAGTGTATGTATGTTTTTATGCTTCAATTGATTATGTTATTTGTAATTTACATTATGAGTAGCTAAATCTCTTAGAGATTAGGTCTGGAGATGAATCTGATGTATTATGTTTGAAACATGTGGCTGTGAAACTCTATGGCTTATGAATATTAATCTAGTTTTATTCAATTCAATTGTTCTTAATGCTTTCTATATACTGACAATATATAACAATGATTTGGTGAGAATGAATGACTACTGACCCTAGCTTTCAACTTAGACCTAATTGAATTGTTCAAATAAACAGGGTTAGTCTAGGAATGGATAATCGTTTATTTGTGATAATAGGTTAACGTTCGTAAAACCTTCGAGGAATATTAGATCACCTAAGGGATTAGGGGTTGTAATCCGAGAAGAGGGTTCTAACTCAAGGGATTGATTAGGACTATTTTTGTTAATCATCGTAAAACTAGAGGAGGATTCATAGAAATAGGTGCAGTTTACCAAACAGAATTAATCAGAGGATTCGAAAGACTTGATCTCATCTCTCCTTATATTTTCGAAACAACTTTTATCAGCTTATTTATTTTTTATGCAATCAAACCAACTGCCTAGGGCAACCCCCCATTTAATACATCCTTAATAATAACGACATTGCGGAGTAGAAGTTGAAACAGTCCCTGTGGAGACGAACTTATAAATTTTGTTACTTCGATGCATTTTTAGTACACTTGCTAAAAGTCTATCAAGTTTTTGGCGCCATTGCCGGGAGTATTTTTGAAGCCTACCTGAAGTATTTTTGTTTGAATCTTATCCTTTTGAAAAGCCAATTTGAGCCGGTAGGTGTAGATCCTTTTGTTCGGTGACAAACTACATATTAAGCCTATAGACTTTAAAGTTATATGACCCAAATATTTGTTTGGAGTTAGGCTGTAGGATGTTGCTAAAACATAAGTTTGGGGTTGCTTTTGGAATTTGCAACCAACTAAGTTTGGGGTAGGGGTACTAGAGAACTAAAGAGAGTCAAATACCTCTCTGAGATTGAAAAAAAAAATGCACAAAAGGTGCAAGAAAGAAAAAAAAAAAGAGACAAGATAAATGAATTAATGAAAATATTATTGTCTCAAAGATGAAAGAGTTCTCTAGTACTTGTGTTTTTCTTTATGGGGTGAATGAGGTAAATGTTCAAATTTTCCAATATTGTAGGAAAGCTTAAATATTTGTTTAACCTACTTTTCCAAAAATTATCTCACCTTCACCTAAGCCCCGTTATAACCCTTAAAGACCTTTACGGTGTGTGTTAACATGGACTTTGATTGATGTTTAGAAATTTTTCAAGCGTATGGTAATATGTAGACCTGCATGTCGACTGTGGGAAAACCTTTATCAAACTGTTGCGTGGAGTTGTGAATGGTGGATGTAGTCAAGCCAGCTGGCCCATCAAATGGCTAGCAAGGAGATGAACTTTTGGTACTATCACTTGGTTAGGTAAATTGTTATTTTACTGTCATTTGTCAATTCTACAAGTAAATTCCTTGAGGACAAGGAATGATTCAAGTTTGGGGTTGTGATGACATGCTGTCATTACATGTTTTTATCAGTTGTTTTGATGTTTTTATTGAGTCTGTAGCATTATTAGACAGACTGGAGGTGCAAAAAGCAAGAAAACATCAAGAACCTGAACTAAGTGCATCGTGACACGATTTGGGCATCGTGTCACGATTTTTCTGACCAGATTGGAAGTAGAGTCCTGTCTATAAAATCGTGTCACGATTGCATAATCGTGTCACGATTGGGAAACTGATTATCGTGAATCTTGGGGACTTTAATGCAGAATCGTGTCGCGATTTCATCAAATTGTGTCACGATTTGAGGAGCAGTTGTTGCCTATTTAAGCTGAACTGTTTTCAGAAACAAGGGTTCAGAACTTTGGAGATTGGAGGCACGAATTTGAGAGCACAAAACTGAAGAGGTGGACATTTCATTCAACTCATAGTCAGTTTATGTATGTTTTTATGCTTCAATTGATTATGTTATTTGTAATTTACATTATGAGTAGCTAAATCTCTTAGAGATTAGGTCTGGAGATGAATCTGATGTATTATGTTTGAAACATGTGGCTGTGAAACTCTATGGCTTATGAATATTAATCTAGTTTTATTCAATTCAATTGTTCTTAATGCTTTCTATATACTGACAATATATAACAATGATTTGGTGAGAATGAATGACTACTGACCCTAGCTTTCAACTTAGACCTAATTGAATTGTTCAAATAAACAGGGTTAGTCTAGGAATGAATAATCGTTTATTTGTGATAATAGGTTAACGTTCGTAAAACCTTCGAGGAATATTAGATCACCTAAGGGATTAGGGGTTGTAATCCGAGAAGAGGGTTCTAACTCAAGGGATTGATTAGGACTATTTTTGTTAATCATCGTAAAACTAGAGGAGGATTCATAGAAATAGGTGCAGTTTACCAAACAGAATTAATCAGAGGATTCGAAAGACTTGATCTCATCTCTCCTTATATTTTCGAAACAACTTTTATCAGCTTATTTATTTTTTATGCAATCAAACCAACTGCCTAGGGCAACCTCCCATTTAATACATCCTTAATAATAACGACATTGCGGAGTAGAAGTTGAAACAGTCCCTGTGGAGACGAACTTAAAAATTTTATTACTTCGATGCATTTTTAGTACACTTGCTAAAAGTCTATCAATGTCCAAAACAATTTACTAGTGAAAAGTAATTATAGTTCCAACGATAAAACCTAGGGTTAATAGTGATTTATCTCTTAGGTTCAATTCAATAGTGATAAAGGAATGAAAAACATTAAAACATAAAATATTAAATTAACATAAGTCTCAAATTGCATAAACTAGAACTCATAAATTACATGGTGCAAATGTTCACAAAGAGAATAATTATCCAATCCTAACATAAAATAGATTAGATATTCATGTCAAACAAAATAAAAAACAACGTAGAAAAAGAAAATAAAACTGAAGAGTTTATAACACTAGCATAGTTGCTCCCAAATTTTTAATCTTTTTCAATCTATCATTTTCCTTCTTGCATTTCTCTTTGTAGATATATAATAGTTTTTAATTTATTTTCTCCTATCATATTTTCTCTGAATCCTCATGTGATCTAGTTGTCGTTTCCTCTTACCTTTCGGATCACATAACACCTTTTTTATTTTCCTGAGGCCCATGACACTCAAACATTAGTAATGCTTCCACCACATAACGCCTTTTCTTCAATCGTGGCTTTAATGTTTCACCAATACAAGTAGAAAAATTAATTTTTACATTAGCAAAAGCATATCAATCATCACTTAAACAAGTTAATGCTTCCATATGACTAAAATACACGATATAATAGACTTTAGAAATTTCGTCAGTATCAATACCATCTTGAAAAGTTTTCATTTCTAAGTTGGCAAGTAAAAATAATTCAACACTGAGTTCGTGAGCAAAAGTTTTAGTTGTTAAATTCAAACACAAAGTGGTATTAATCTTCATTGTTTTGAACTTAAGACCAAGACACGATATTATAAATTTTGGTTTTGGTGTTGATTTCTAATTTCATATTTGGTATAAACTAATCTTGAAGATTGTAAGAAGTGACACTAGAATATTTGTTTTCAATTCTATGAATCATTCATTTAATGAAATACGATGAACAAATGAGACTAATTTTTTTTATTGAATTTTAATATTGTGATTTGTAAAGCTAAGACAATGTCTAGTAAATATTTGGTGAAATTCACAAGCACCAGCCTATTGTAAATAAACTTGTTGGAACTAATAAAAAAGCCTAATCAATTCAGCTTTTTGCAGTGTAAATTATGGATCTATGAAGTCATAGAAACAAAAGTAAACTGTATATCTATTCAACACATATAGGTTGACATTGCAAGCTGGATGGTGTATGATGGCATGTAAGGGAGAGGGTTTGACATATTATGGTAACATTGTAAAAAATAAATTATCTTATCACCTGAAAAGTTACCAAAATTAAAAGGTGTAGAAATATTTTAATAATATTAATCGTTAAATAGTTCTAACACATCAATGGTTGGTACAAACCTAATTGAAATAGTTCAAACAGGTGAGTAGCTTACAATATTTTAATGGTTGAATATTAATTGTTGCATTACAATAAATATAATTAAAATAAAACAATTAAATCCAAACACATCAAGTTATCAAAATAAATTAATCTCAACTATTCTAGTTACTATTAACAACAAACAAAATACAAATTTCATGATAGTTAACAAATTCAGTTAATTCTCCCTACTCTCAAATGAAGCCATTTACTTGTCTGCATATATGTTTGATCATAATAAGGAATCTGAGTATATAATTCTTACATTCAATGTTGGTTTTATATGCAGTTTACATGGTTATACATTACTATAATTTTTTCATGAAATATGATATGGTTTACTCTTAATTAATATTTTTCAAACAAAAACTCTTAATTAATAGCGAGTCTTTAACTCTTGTGAAGTGAGATATTTTTTAAGAATTATAATTAAGAAGTCACATAGAATATTTGTCAAACTCTTTGCCTATGAAGTATTGTTATAGCAGGGGTATTATAAATCTAAAGACAAGAAACCTTAAAATTATATTTTTCATTATAGTGACTTTAAAATCAACTTATATTTTTTACTCATTATACCAAATTTTTCACATTATAACCTTAAAATCAACCTGAAATTAGAGAAAATTACCACCATAAAATGTGTGGACACTCCCTCCCTCAATCGCATTAATTTAATTCTTTTCATTGTGTTATATGTTTGCTTTGTTGAAACTCAACTAATTAATATGGTAACTTCAATTATCTGTCAAAGAGATGTAATGCATAAAAAAAATACAAATGAATAAATCATATGTTTGCAAGTGGAGCTTGAATGGTGTATTTTACCGAAGAATTATGGTTTTAATGATGATGGTGATTTTATTTCAAGATTTCTGATTAGGATCCGTACGAAGGAGCACAAATCCATAGGTGTTGAATGAATTTACGAAAATTGAAATTGATTAATGAAGAATGAAGAGTCGAGAGAAAAAGAGAGAGGAAGTGGTGATTTAATTGTGTTTGACAAAGTGAAGAAAAAGGATTTGTTTTTGTATGTTGAGATTAAGTATGAAAGCTGAAGAAGACAAACGGTAACCTAGTTGATTTTGAAGAGATTCATTATTTGGATTCTTGATATATAATTTTTTTTTTTTGAATTTTTTACTACATTGTCATGGTGGGGACATTAATATTTCATTCTCAATCTCAATCCCTTCATATTCATTTACCTTCTTCCTTTATTATTTTATTTCTTTTGCAATTACCATTAATTTCTTTTTTTAAGGAATTCTTATTTATTTTTTAACTTTTCCATTATTAATTAACTAATGTGTCCGGTTTTTACTAAGTTTGATTGTTTATAACAAAAAGTGATTTAGACGTATGTTGTGATCAAATATTTTTTGGCAATTAAAATAAAAATAAATTGTTCTATCCATATTTAATATTGTTGGCTATCGTAATGGGGTAGTTTATATTTTAATGGAATTTTGCAATTTAAGAAATGTAATGAAATGTGAGTGAATCCATCTAATCAATATGATAACTTTAATTATTTGCCAGAGGGATGTAATGCGTAAAAATAATATGGTAACTTCAATTATGTTGACTATGATAACTTTATGGGGTCAATAATGACAAGTGAAGTGATCTTTGTTTACAACACTTCAACTACAACACATTGTAATGTCCTAAAATTTTAAGCTTATATTCGAAAGTAGCTGAAAATATAAATCACAATAGTATACTTACTTTTATCGGCTTTACGAAGCGACGATAAAAATAAATTAAACTAAAAACTTCTCAGAGTTAAAATTTCATTAAGAAAAATAAATGTGATACAATTTCTTATCAAAAGTTAAATTTTATTGAATGAAAAAAAAATAGAAGGAAGGAAAAATTAAAGAGGGGTGGAGATAGTAGTTTTTTGTTAGAAAGAAAAAAAATGTATATACTTTCTCCCCACATTTCAAAAATATATATATAATAAAGTAAAAGATAAAAAAAACTGTAAGATATTTTTTTCTCAGCTAGTTTAGTTAACTGTTTAACTACACCTCTTTTCCTCTTATAAATACACTCTTCATGGTTGTGTAACAGCCCGATTTTTATAATTAGATTTATCTACCGTTGTTACTTATTTATTATATTTGTTAATTGTTTATACGATGTGTGATTGGTGGGTTAGTGGATTTTTAAGTGATTGAGGGTATTTTAGTCATTTTAGCTTGAGGGGCATTTTTGTAGTTATGTTAGAACTAGAAATTTGAATTTTAGAGAATAGTGGTGTATAAGTAATATGAGGGGAGTTTAAATGAAGTAAAAGCGTAGAGAAAATAATTGTGAGAGTTAGATGTGCCTAAGCACATTAGTGTGAGTGACCCCCAACCCATATTATATAAGGGTAGTAGTGAGTGTTGGTGAATTAGGTCACAACACATTTCACAAATTTTGAGAGAGGCAAGAGAGAGAGAATAGAGAAAGAAGTGGCTTTGAGAGAAAGTTGGAGGAAAAGCTAGAGAGCACAAGGGGAAGAGAGAAATCACTCATGAGAGCTTAATTTGTGAAGAATTAAGGTAAGGGGGAAAATTATTTTCACTAATTGGGTTTAATAAGCAAATGGGTAGTTTGAGTGTTTTAGCTTATGATTAACTTCATGATGTTTGATGCTAATTATGTGAAATTAGTGCTCCTTTTCGATGGTTGATTTAAGTATGTTAAAACTTGGTGAATTCGTGTTTTATTCATGTCAAAATTCATGTTTTGTTATAGTGAATTGATAACTTGGTGAATTTTGATGGTTTTGTTGAATAACATGATAATTGGATGATGTTTGTTGTTTAATAAGTTGATTTTGAGCATGGGTATGTGTTTTATTTGAGAAATCATGAAGTTATGTTGAATAAATTATGGTTTAAGTGATTATTGTTATGTTATGGTGAAATTGCTTAATTAAGTGAATTTGAATAAGTTGTTGTTGTTGAATTAAGTTGCTGTCATGATATTGAAAAAAATGAAGAGATTATGTTGGCTGTGTAGTTTTGTTGTGAATTAAGTTGTTGTTGTTTGGTTTTGAAGAAATAGCTTAATTTGATGAAAATGATTAAGTTGTTGCTAAAATGAATAAGTTGTTGTTGGGATAGTTAGTATAAGTGATTATGGTTATGTTGAACATGATGAAATGTTGTTGTTGTTGTTATGCCATGTTTGGTTGTTAAGTTGTTGGTGAAAACGAATTTTGAGACGATGTTTGAATTTAATTGAAAAATCATGAGAATCCATGTTAAATTGAGGTTTGGTTGTGTGATAATTGTTCAATTAAAGTGTATTGATCATAAATATTGTTTGTATAACGATTTTCGGATGAATTGGGTCAAAAATGGGATTTTTGGGAATTTTTTAGGGTCTTCCCGTAAGGGAAAACCCATTTTCTGGTTGCCTAGAAAATGGAACTTCGCTAAGCGACCAGTAGCTTCGCTGAGCGACCATAGCAGGAACAACATATGTTGTTCTGTGCGATTTGGTCCTTAGGGGTTGTTTTCTGACATACCTGGACACTCCTTTGGTGTTGTTTTGCTGCTGTTTAAACAATTTAATGATGAGTATTGATTGCTTGTAATGAAATGAATGTGAACGGTTATTTTTTAGACGAAATTGGTGTAACGCGAAATTTGGAAACGCACATGATTTGTTTAAAAGGACATGTTACTTGATTACAAAAGTATGAATGATGTTGAAACATGATTATAATGTGGTGTATTGATAGGTTCATATAACCTCGCTTGATTTAATCATGAAATATGAATTATATGAATTATGATGAATGTTGTGGCTTAATGTATTAAAGTTGAGAATAAATGATGATGTGGTGTTAACATGAATATGTGGATGTATTGGTTTAATATTGCTATTGATAGTTGTGATAGCCGCATGATTAAGATCATGATTTATAGTTGTGTGCATTGTCATGTCCATACGTGAACATCCATGCATTCATTGTCAGTCGATCGGTGCTTGATTTAAGATCAAGATTCATGGGTGCTTGATTTAAGATCAAGATTTATAGGTGTGTGATTTAAGATCACTAATTCTGGGGGCGTGATTTTAAGATCACGATGGTACCACATGCATATAGAGTCGTGTTAGGCGCATTGCATGCACTTGAGTCGTGCTTGATAATGTTTTGGTGTGAACTTGTGCATTTAAGTGGTAAATGTCTAATTGATGAATGTGTGAGAATTATGGGTAATCTATATTCGATGTGATGATATAAATGAAGATGATGATCTTGTTGATGATAATGTGCTATGTATGCTTAAGTATCTTGCTGTTTAAGTATTGATGAATTAACTGTTGGTAATTATTGAATGTGATATTAATGTGATAAGATGATAACCAGTCGTATGAATTGGATGCGATATAATTATTAATGACAGTAACCAGGCTTTATGTATGTTGAATACTTGTGTATTGATTGATGTTTTGCCTGAACTTACATGTGTTTATTATATCCTTTTGTTGAACGCATATCTTACCCTCCAGTGACTTTGTCGTCGCCTCACCCTCATGGTGTAGACTTGCAGGTTGATGTGTAGTTCTACTTGGTGAGGTGTGCTGAGGATGGCGTTGCGCCTACTCCTTTTTATTGCCTTTCGAGGATTTCTAGATTAGGTGCTCTGGTTTAGGAGTTTTGGGGATTTTATTTTACTTGTTAAATATTCATGATGATGTATTTATTTGAGACTTTTATGTTGAGACTCGAGATGATTTTATGTTGAGACGATTATTTTCGCTGTGTTGTGAATATTGTTGATGAGATTTTAAAGAGTATGTTGATGATAATGTGCTATGATAAGGGGAATTAATATTAATAAGTTCTAAAGATTTTGCATAAGTTATAAGTTATGTGCTTAATTGTTTATATGCGAGTAAACAATTCTATTTGTGAGAGTTAATTTCTCGATGATATTTAAATTTTTAGTAATCAAGTACTACTCCGTCCCAAAATATAAGAAAAAATGAGTCAACATAAGTTGATGTATTTGGTACAAATTTTGAACCAAATACATTAACTTTTGTTGACCAATTTTTGCTTATATTTTGGGACGGATGGAGTACATGTCAAAGGACATCGATTTATATGTGCTTTACATAATATATTTAGGAGTTTTGAAAATATACTACATAAGTAGAAGAAAAAGTTTCGTAAATGATAAATTGATTAAATAGACCTATTATGCCTATTTGGTATTACTCATGTGTAAGTAAATGAGACAAGTGCTATGTAATTTCTATGTACAAAATGGTTTGAAACATATATGATTAACGGCAAAAGTGTCCATTATGGTTCGGCGCAATAATTTATAACATTGACCGTGATTAAAAACTTTTCTTAAAAAAAACCTAAAAGAGATATTTATATCTCACCTTATTAATTTCTATGACATCAATTAATAAAACTTTAACGTATGTATATGCTTGCCATAAAAGAAAGATATTGTGAATTCCAAACAATGTTTTTTTTTCTACTAAGTGCTACAAGGATATGTGCTAGAATGTAAATAAATTCCTTAACATGAAACACATATATACACACACACACAAAAAAAAAAACTTACTCTTGTGCTATATATGTGAGCTATGTGAATTATTTACTTCCTAAAAGAAAATACACATGTACGTAAATGAACAAAGAGAAAGGGTCATGTATGTCTTTGATTGAAACAAAAATGGTTGATTTTAAACCATATAATAACTTAATTGAGTTATGCATGGGTAAATAAGTGTTATGCGAACAGATGATAAAAATGATGATTAATTGTTGACACTGTTGAGTTGAGTATGAGTGTTTTCTCCTGTCTATAAAATAGGGACAATTGAGGAGTTGTAACAAATACATTGCTGAGTTGGTTACTTCGAGGACCTATCGATGACACTTGTGTTTCGAACGCCTATCAATAGTTGGGGATTGCTTCCACCAGACACGGTGAGCCTGACAAAACTAGACTATCTATGATAAGGTAGTGCGATCGGTCTAGAATGATTGGAGTCTAAACATAGCTTGCTCAAAGTACTAACAACCATGATATAGTTGCTAAAACGGCCTTATGCTCATTAGAGTGGAATCTCCATGGAGTAGTAATTTGTGAAAACAAAATAAAATAGAGTCGAGAAAAAAAATCAAAAGAAATCATGCATGTGTCATTTTGAATGTCCAATTATTAATTCTAATGTAACCTTATTAAAATTTGGTTATGTGATTTGTGATTATTGTAATGAGTAGATGGAAAATGGAATATTTATATCTATAAAATTACGGCTTTGTCTAACATGTGCAATATTTCACATGTTAAAGCAACTAAAAGTAGTATCTTTTTTAAAGCTACCTATTTAATATAAAATGCACAAGTTCCATGTCAAAGTTACTAATTTAAACTTCTTAACATGTGCAAATTTGCACATGATAGAAAAACCCTAAAATTATTATATCATCTTGGTGTATATATATTATTTTCTTTTTCTTATGTAATAAATCACTTGGAAAACTTGTGTACGAGTAATTCACCATTCTTTGTTTGTTTTTGTATCTTACTGTTTTTTTGGGTATGTTCGGACGTTTTTACAGATGATGCCCGGAGGACACCTAGCTCATTCGGGGACCCACACAATCGAATTCATTGAAAACCCGGAGAACGACGTTTGAGAAATTAATCTAGCAATCCAAACGTTGTTCACCGGACTTGTTCGTATTACTACATGATTTGGTGGTCAACCGACTAGTACTATTATTACTCATGAGATCGTAGAAATAATTTTACCATTGCAGAGGTTGTACTTAGCTCTTCATGACATGGGTGCTGTCCCACATGAATTGGTAAAACCAGAGCCACAATAGCCCTTTGTTCCCCATGTTGATGATCCTGCTGGAGTTGCTGAGCATGGAGTGGGAGGGGGCCTTGTACCTGAGGAGGAGGATCCAAAGGAGCATCCATATGAGTACCTTGAGGATGGAAAGTTCATTGGGGGAAACCCTAATGGCCATATTTAGACATGACTTCTTGTGTGTGGGAAAGAGTTTAAGAGTGTTAATTAGTTTGTTGTGTACTTAATGTCTCTTGAAATTCTATTTTTTTTTTTTTGGATGGTAGTCAGTCTTGGTGATATAGTATGACTGATGTAGCATGATTGATGTAGTATGACTGATGCAGTATGACTCTAGTTAGATGGTAACTATGATTGTTAATATTAGTTCTCACAAATACTTATGGATCACTGTAAAATATTCGCTATGATGACTATAGTATTATGAGCCTCGGGCTTAGACCAAATGATAATATATTATGACTTAATGTGTGCTATTTATATTTCGTATTTTATTTCGTAGAAATTCCTTTTAAAAAATAAAACGATAAAAAGAATGTTCAAGGAAAAATTAATTTAGACGTGGATAAAAATAAAATTATTTTTTTGACGCGCCCTTATTACATGTGACCCGCCCTATCGTGTGAGAAAAAATAGGGGCGTTACACACATCTACTTCAACTTCGAGACTTCAAAGGATTAGATTTGATTTCCTTTTGTGCCAACCATTCAAATGATCGCTTAGATTGGGCGATCGGTCTTCGTTGTCTTCTGTAAGGACCATTGAGACAGTCGCTTTGGAGCCATGTTGAATTTGCTTTGACCAGATGGAAACCAATATTGTTTTCCAATACACCACTCAATGTTTTTATACTCAGGATAAACTCTTTCATAGTGTAAAGAACATCTTCTACATATCTAATAGACACTAGAGGATCCCTTGTTTTATGTTGGCTTTACACAAACATTCTTGACTTGTCCTTGATTGCAATTCGTCCAGAGGATAATCTGATGTGCTTTTAATTGTCATGCAGACACACTTAATGACTGCTTATCAATTGAAGAATCTTACACATTTGTTTTATTGCAATCTAGATGGTGTATGGTGGTGTGTAAGAGGGGAGTTTTTGACATATTATGGTAACATTGTGAAAAGTAAATTATCTTATGGCCTGGATAGTTACCAAAATTATAAGATGTTGAAATATTTTAATAATATTAATGGTTAAATTATCGTAACACATCAATGGTTGATATAGACCCGATTTGAATAGTTCAAACATGTGAGTAGCTTACAATATTTTAGCAATTGAATATAATTAAAATTAAATAATTATTAAAGTAAATTAATCTCACCTAATTGGATTAACTATCACTTACTACTATAGTTACTGTTATCAACAAAAAAAAACTAATTTCATGGCATTTAACAAATTTAGTTAATTTTTACTATTCTCAATTGAAGCTTTTTCCTTGTCTGCCTGCGTGTTTCATCCTAATAAGAAATTTGGATGTTTGATTCTTACGTTCAATGTTGGTTTTATATTCAATTACCAAGGCAATACATTATAAATTTTTAATTAAATTTGATATGGTTTAACTCTTGATTAATACTGTGGTTTAACTTTTGTGAAGATATTGTTTAAGAATGATGATTTTGAAGTCACATAGAATATTTGTCAAACTCTTTGCCTAAAAGTGTCGCAACTGAGGTATTATAAATCTACTGACAATAGACCTTAAACTTAGATTTTTCATTATGATGACTTTAAAATCGATTGATATTTTTTACTCATTATACCAAATTTTTCACATAATAACCTTAAAATCAACTTGAATTTAGAGACAATTACCAACACAAAATATGTGGACACTCCCTTACTCATTCACAGTAATTTAATTCTTCTCCATTGCGTTATATGTTTGCTTTATTAAAATTTGAAATCCATCTAATCAATATGGTAACTTCAATTATCTGCGAGATGGGTGTGCTGTATAACAACAATACAAATGAAGAAATCATATGTGACTATTCAATTATATAACACATCTCTAAAAAAAAATATATAACACATATTTCCAACTAATCTTACACTTACAGAGATAATTAAATGTTTTTTTTAATACTTGTAGGTCTATGTTCCAATTGAGGATGTTGTGGCAAATGGTTTTTTTATTGTTGGTTCAATTGAAGAACGTATGCTCTATCATATGAACCCTTAATAAAAATAAGGTTTAACTGCAATTTTAGTCCCTATATTTTAACTGAACTGAAATTTTAATTCCTCTATTTCTAAAACCACCATTTTAATCCCACTATTATACATTTTTTGGGTTTTTTTAACCCTGTTGGGTGTGATGATTTGTCACTCTCATTTATGACGTGACAATCATGTGTCGTTTGTATGTTGGATTTCTCATTTTCCACGTCATCTATATCATTTCCGTGTCATTTAGAGTAATTGTTTTTTATAACTTCAAAAAAATAATTCCCCTAAAAAAACTAATAAAATTAATTGATAATTTTTAGTTACAATTGCATCATCTCCATCATCATCAACTCCCACCCCACCATCTTCTTCATCTTCGTGAAATTGGTTCATCGCCACCCTCCTTCTTCATCATCATCATCAGCATTTTCGTTCACAACATCATTCCACAAAACAACACAACCCAACACAAGACCTGAAAGAGATTGATTGGTTCATGAGTTCATCATATTCCTTCAAACCCGGAATTGTTCACAACAAAAGAAACTAAGAAAACTTTATAGATGAAAGCTTTAGAGAAGCACTAAACCAGGGGCGGACCTGGACTGGGCCTGCTGTGGCAGGTGCCACACCAGTCCAGGCCCATTTTTATTAGGCTTAATTACCAACTGATTTTAGGCTTAATTACCATGTGATTTTTTTAGGCTTATTATTCATGTCTTGATTGACATTTGAGAGGTATAATTACCAATAGTTCATGTGATTTTTTTTAGGCTTATGTTAATTGTTATGCTTCATCAAATGTCAATTGTCATTTGTCAACCAATTGTATAACACACTGACACACGCTGTTAATTTCCAACCAATTGTATAACACACACACTGTTAATTGTTATGCTTCATCAAGAAGTGGGTTTATCATTTTTATGTTTGGGTTATGACTTATGATTAATTTTACACAGATTAAATTGCCAAACATGCTGCAAATTTGTTGCATATTAGGCAGGGTTATGATTAATTTTTTGCTCATGTTTTTGACATACTATAATGGAAAATAGAGCATTTGTTTTGTAATTTTGGTTGCTACAACCACTTTTAATATAACTTCTTATTAAATTTTGTATTATTTAATCATTTGACAAAAAAAAATTGCCCCACTAATAGTGGAAGTCCAGGTCCGCCCCTGCACTAAACCCAGAAAACTCAGAAGACATCACTCTAAAACCCAACATTTTTGTTATAAAATTAGATCTAAACTCATCATCATCAACAACCCAAAAAAATAATAGTGAAATTAGATCTGAATTATTTTCTCACGGACTTTTTAAATCATCAACAACCCATATTTCGCTTGCTCATGTAAAGATTGAATGATTGGTTCATGAGTGAAATTACCTTTTGTTGTTCCATGTGGATTTGAAATCGTGAAGAAAAGAAAAATCAAACAACATGAATCAATTTATTTTCTCACCTTCCTCCTTCCTTACTTTTAAATATTAATAATTTAAGAGAAATGCTAACGAGTGCTTCGGACACTCTTTAAAACCTTTAAATGATAACTTTTTATGAAAATATGTGTAATCGATGACATTGAAAATCGAAATAAATGACATTTTTTTTATAAAATAATTTATTCTTTTGGAATCCTTAAAGAGTGTCCCGGGAGCACTCGTTAACAAGACCCATAATTTAATTAATTTTTATGAAATAAAAACAAATAATATGATTTATTTAATACATGTAATGACATGGATTATATTAAGTACACTTGGAATATGCCACATCAGTAATTCCCAATGCCACGTCATTAATGAGCATGACACATCAACAAAATTGAAGGGGACAAAAAAAAACTCAAGAAAAGTATAATAGGGGGATCAAAATGGTGGTTTTAGAAATGGGGGGTTAAAATTTTAGTTCAATTAAAATAGGGAGACCAAAATTGCATTTAAACCTAAAAATAATTAGGAATTTAGTATTTAGAATTACATCAAAATGTTTATATTAATACTTTTACTTATTATCTTAATTATAGTTTTAATACACACTGCAGTGAGATATTATCTAACCACCACCCTCTATTTTTTTATTTTTTTTGCATTAAACACTAATTAGTGATAAGAGATATATGTGATCTCATTGGACAAGTAACCGATGGTAGTGGATATTATCTGACCACTACCATCTAAATTATATATATATATATATATATATATATATATTTTGCATTAAACTTTTTTTTTTGAAAGACTATTTTTGCATTAAACTTGAAGTTTATGGTATGAAAAATTAAAAGGTTGGGGAATGAGGGATAGTAGTACAATACCATTTGTAGGGGTATATGCTGATCGGAAAAAAGCATTTGTGGGGGTATATTTATCAATTCTCTTATTGAAATGTGCATTTACTTGGGTCGTTTAATCAAAGCTGAGAGACACTCCACTAGTCAATGGCCCATAGGCTCAGTACTACAATTATATAACAAAGTTTAGGGAAATTGCTTTTGCGGCCCCCAATGTCTCTTAGGTCTCCGAAAAACAGTTCGGTGGATAACTTCCGAAGGTTTTGTTATTTAGTTTAACACATTTGATAGATAACTTATGAATGATACTTTTTTATCATAAAGAGATATTAAGGGTGGGCAGAGGGGGTGAGAAAAGCAGAACTCAAAGGTTAGTTTATTGGGCTTATTCACTCTCTTCTGGTCCAGGAAGCATCCCCTCTCCTTGCTATTTTACATTTGAAAATTGTTTTTTCCACTTCAAAGAAAGCTAAAACACACCAGTAATTTACATTTTTAACCCCATCGACAGTTAACTGCTGATGGGAAGGAAACCAGCGGCAGTTAGTTGCCGTTGCCATGTTTTGCCTATATTTTCTAAAACTTCACATTTTTCCATCTTAATGTGAACAAAAACGATAAAATAGTGAACAAAAACGATAAAATGACATGTGATTAAAGTGAAAAAACTAAAAACAACAAAAAAAGTAATAAATAAAAATGATAATAATAATTTGAAAATTATACTCTTAAAAATAACAGAAATTATATTTTCTTTTATTATTATATATATGATATGATTTATTATATATATAAATAATTTGATTTTTTATTGCATTTTTATTTATTATACTCTTATATTAAAATTATACTCTAAAAAGCAATTTTGATTTATAAATATATATAGAAAAGAATAGAAAAGGAAAAGAAAAAATGGAAAATAATGAAATATAAATAAGTCAATGTGTGAAAAATAATGAAAAAAAAAGCAAATTCATGGTCCACGGCAGTTAAGTGCCGATGGAGTAGAGATGTGAAACGGCAGTTAACTGCCGAAAAATGTGAAGTTTTAGAAAATATAGGCAAAGCATGGCAACGACAGCTAACTGTCACTGGTTTCCTTCCCATCGGTAGTTAGCTGCCGCCGGATCCTTCCCATCAGCAGTTGTGTGTTTTAGCTTTCTTTGAAGTGGGAAAAACGGGAAAGTACAATTCTTATAATTGTTACTTTAAATTGATGAAAATTGCTCTTCTCCCGAGTGATTTTGCTCATTCCCACCAACTACTAAAAATAACCTCAATGTGAGTTAACTCACGTTCGGTAAAACCAACATGAGTTAACTCACGTTCGATAAAACCAACGTGAGTTAACTCATGTGTAAACAACGTGACTTAAGTCACGTACAATGCATTACTGTTTTTTGCCATCCCCAACACCTCCACACTTCAAACACACACTTTTTTCCCTCTTCACCTTCAAAACACTCAAAAGTGCGATTTTTTGGTGAAAAATTTGAGCTCAAATCATTGGAAATCGTCAGGAAGCAAGTTTCTACACCCATCAAAGGTCTAAAATCAGGTAATGTATCATCTATTTTTTTTTAAAAAAACGAAAAGCACATTTTTTTTATACATTAATTACATAAGGTTTTGTAAAAAGTTATCATTTAAAGAGATTAAAATGTGCATGTATATTTTGGTGACCGCATATATAGTTTCTATGGGTGAATATAAGAGAGTTGAAAAGAAAATTCTCTCTCAAGCTGAGCTTAGCTTAGCTTAGCAGTGTAAGGAAGTACTTAATTGGCATTTGGGTGGCTACAGAAAGGAGGTCACGAAAGGTAGCATTGAAAAGTCTCTCTCTTTTGTGCTGTAACAATATATTTCTCCTCCATGTGTTGTTTGTGTCAGCTTAACACAAGCTGCTGTAAAAGCAACATACCACTGAGATCAAGTGGGGCCCAAAATCCTAAATTGTAGTGAATTCTCTTCTGCTACTATGATCATACATATATGTGTATGTAGCAATGTCCTTATTTGTATATTGAGAGGGACCCTTCATTTATTCTTATGTCATCCTCACCTCATCACTGCCCCAAACTAAATAAACGATATAAGATAATTCCATTTTGCTCAGTTAGTTTATAGGACAAATATAGAGAGTAAAACAAAATACACATGATACAAATTAATCAGAATTATAAATGAGATATAAAAATGAAATTGGAAAAATATGAAAACTAGATAGTGTTGAAATCTTTGTATGCATGTGAGGAGTTTGAATTCTGCTTGTTAGTGATCAAGTATATGGGATTTAATTTATCTAAAAAGTTCTGACCAATTAGATTCAACTCTTTAATGCTTATATATATATATACACACACACACACTTTTAGTATTTATTTTAGTTTGTTCTATGTGCAACATTGGATTTTCTTCGATCACTAATTAAGAGAGTCAACATGCATGTTGGGGATCATTAGATTGAAATTGAATGGTGTGAGAAACAAATTGAATTGATTTTAATTTATAAAATACTTGAGTTTAAAATATAGATTGTTTCGGTTCAACGGTCACATATATACTGATTGCATGAACGTGTGAGACTAATAACCGCAAAAAATCCCAATTATATGGGACATTATAGTTTTTTCTTTTTTGAGAGTGGGACATTGTAGTTTTCCAGCACTCCTTCTCAAAACAAATATGATATGTTGGTCTTCTTGTTAGCACCGTTTATAATCCAATAAAACCTCAAATCCAATATGTTGTTCTTTCAGCCCATTTGTTTAAAATTCAAATTTGATGGTCGGATTGAGCTGTATTGAAAGTTTTTGTACATAGTATTAGGATAATGTGTCTAATGTTGCAGGAACATCTAATACAAACACCATATACATTTATCTATTTAAAAAATTTATACAAAAATTAAATGACATTGTATTTGAAATCAAAAATTTGATGAAAAAAATAATTTCTCTTCAAACATAAGAGACTTACGTTTTATATCCAAAATGTTTAACCTATTAGACTCAACTCCTTCTATGCTTATAAACACTTTTACATGTCATAGTTTGTTCGATGTAAGAATTTAAAGTTTTTCAACAACTAGATCCTAAAAAAGGAATATATACTATAGATGGATGATTGGGTAAAAGAGTTCAAAAGTGAAGTGATAAAGAGGGTAGAAGTTTAATCCCTACATCCAAAATGTTAACATTTATGATTAGAAAAACTAAAAAACAAGCATATTTTCAAATAAAGAAAATATATCATCAACGGTGGTTGGAATCAAATGATTAACAAGCTTTAAAATGGGTGAATTAATATAATATATCTGAGTTTGAACCCGAACTCGAACAATCCATAATCATACTTTATTTACTTCTCATTCAAACTTCGAATTGGTTGAACATCCTTCTTCTAAGAATCAGATAGTTTTTATCTTTTATGACAAAAAGAACCAACTAATTAAGTTAAATAAATATATACTTTATCGTAAGAAACATTAAATCTCTCTAAATTTTCTCATTTATTTCCTTTAATTATTGTGTGATAATTTCTCTTTCTTTTTTAAAGAGATACTCACCTGATATATTTTTTATTCACTTAACCAATCTTTTAGTTCATGGAATATATAGTTTTTCTTTTGTATATTTTGATCATGGTATTACTAAAAACTGAATTAACGAGTGAAATTTTAGACTTTTTTTTGTCAAAGTGTTATATATGGCTAGGAATAATAATTGAAGTATTATTCAGTTGAATAATCACATACAATTATTATTAACTAACAAACTAAGAAATCAAGTCTACTAATAAAGTAATCTCAAATATATACTCGTGTGAAAATATGATTGAAGCAAAACTCTTTGAAGCATTTATTAAGTAAAACAATATTTGGAGACTCATATATGACTTAACAAATGCGAACAAAGAAGTTTGATGTTAATTATGTGATCACTTAGTTATGGTGAATAAGGCTGAAGCTTTGAAGAAGTTTGTCAAAGTGTGTTATGGTTAAGTCCATGGCTCCGTTTTCGGTGGGAGATTCAGGTCTCCTATCATATGAGAATGAGACATGGTTTTTTTTTTTTTTTTTACAAAAATGAATATGAACTATTGGATAAGGGTTAACCAACCCTTGGATCAAAATGTTTACTATACACCTCTAACACTCAATTGTTTTCTTTTATTCTAAACTAGTAGAGTATTTTTCCAGCGTTGTTCGGGTTAGACATATAATTAAGGATGATCAAAATTATGTATGTAAGGTATCAACATATAAAATTTACCACGAACCTGTACATGACGAATATCTTAATGGGTACACACGAATAAAAAAAATCATATCTTAAGTACCCGTAAATTAACATGATTTAATAAAAAAATTGAAAAACTGGATTTAGTAAAATTATTAGCACACATAGAATAAAATAAACAATTTTTAAGTTCTCAGACTCACAGAAATTTATACTTGTTATTAAATTAGTAAAATTATATGATTGTCGTATTACTTAAATAAAAAACTTCTCGTAGTTAACAAAAGATGATGGTAATTTTGCAACAAAACTCATTTTCCTATCTAGCATAAACATCTCAACAATCCATATCTACTTTGATTTTATCGTCCAAATATTTTATATGTTTGTTTTTATTTCATGATGAGAATATTTTTACTTAAACAAAAGATGAAAATATAAAAATGTTTATTTTATTCTATATGTGTTAATAATTTTACTAATCAAGTTTGTAAATTTTTTTTACTAAATCTTGTTAATTTCATCTGCATGTGCATCTATTAATTTACCGATACTTAAAATATGATTTTTTTTATTCGTGTGTACCCATTAAGATATTTGTGGTAAATTTTATATGCAGATACTGTAACACCCATACTAAATTTATCTAGAATATTTAGCATGCGTATTAAATCTGATACTGGATACATTAAAATTTTCAATACTAATACATTACTACTGAATGAATACAAGTTTGCTCGTTTATACAACTAATAAGTACCACTAATGTACATATATACAAATTTACCGATATCCTCCTGAGCTAGTACACGACGAGCAATTGCACTCCACTCAGCTTCTTCTTGATAAACATCATCACAAACCTCTTGCTTACCTGAAACTGAATCAAATGGATTGGGATGAGACATAATGTCTCAATGAGCTCCACCTATCCTAGGCTGTGTGGCAACCTCGGGGAAAACCTACGATTGCCACATTCTAATCTCAACTCATTTCGGGTTTATACGTGTATGTGCCTGCTATTCTGTGTAGTCGTGAAACTAGACTACATTATGCTAATTTAGTGATCGAGGGGGAAAACTATGATCCCTTTCTGCTATCTGATGACTACTTTGTCATATACCCATTGTATTATATATATATATATATACACACACACACACACACATCTTTCTGTTATCATTAAGTTAGAGAGTTAGCGTTGAACATACAATAATTATCTTGGTTCATTTTACAGAGTGCATCCGAGTGGAGTAACCCCGAAATACATCTTCCATCATACCGGTGAAAATTCGTATATGAGGCTAACACCGGACTCCTCTTATCGTTGTGTGGAAAGCCCACTTAAAGAAGTTCCATCCGGCATAATCCGAAGCCTGCTGGACACAACTTAAACTTACATGTGGACAACCCTCTCGGTGAAGTCCCATCCGGCATAATCCGGAGCCTGCTGGACATGTTTAACCTTTTAACATACGTGTGGACAACCCTTTATGAGGAGTCCCATCCGGCATAATCCGGAGCCTACTGGACACGTTTAACTTATAGTCTGATTCTTGTCTTAATTACTCATATGTATATCTGAAACATTACTCTATTCATATGCATATCTAATGCATTCATCAAGTGATCAATCATCTGTTACTTACCTATAAAATAAGGTTTTAAGCTTATTGTTCTCATAAGCCACTTACTTGGTTGTTGGGAATCTAAACCCTTAAACTTATCTGAAACTTTGAACGTTGAAACATTCTTTGTACTTTCGGACGCTAAATTGAATACATTGTAATCTTGCTAACCTATCATAGGTTCTAGACATATCGTTGTCATATGTCATACTTAAGGGATTACAATCTCACTTGTGATAACTTCCTTATTAATCTAACCTTTACTCTCATACATCCAATGCATTTCATAATCCTTGTTCCCTTATACTTTCACCCTTTGGAAGCCTTTCAGATATGTCAAAATGGTATTTTCTAGGAAAAATAGGGTTTTCGTTGAAAATAGATGCAAAACGCCTCGCCCAAACGCGTCAGCCCACCCAACGCAACTCAGCAGACCAAGATGGTTCTGCCAAGGCTCGCTGGGGCGAGCAGACCCTCGCTGGGGCGAGCTGGTCCAGAATATAAAATGTGGTGCTCGCTGCAGCGAGCTCCAGCTTGCTGTAGCGAGCATGACAGTACAACAAATGTCCAAAATGATCACCATTTTGACTCATCCAAACTTACCCAAGGTTTCCAACAGCTTTAGGGATGATTTTCTATTGCAAATAACAGTTTAAAACATGGATAAACAAGGAATTAGCAAGCAAAATAATCTAGGGCACAAAATGTAAAACTTTGCTCAAAGGATGGTTTCATACCCAACTAACCCAAGGTGGGTTCTAAACTAAAGGAACTCACCTAGTAATTGTTTTGATCCTTTCCAAGCTTTTATCCAAAACCCTAGCTTCAAATCTTCCTTTCCTTCCTTTCTTGATTCACTTTCCTTTCTTTACCCAAACTTCCCAAAATTATGATTGCTTGCATAAGAATTGAGAGATGGAGATGAAGTTTGATGAATATTGGAGGAAAGGGGAGGGTGGCGCAAGAGAGAGGAGTTGTTTCTAGAGAGAGAAGTGAGGATGAGAAATGAAGGGAAAATGGGGTTTTGCCCCTTCTATAAGCCCTTGGGCGGCAATTACCAAATTTCCCTTTGCTTAAAATATCTCTGGTACATCGTCTCTACACTGATAAATATTTAAGTCTTGAGCAGGATGTTACAGATACCTTGTATACAAAATTTTGGTCGTACTTAAATATTTGTGTAACTCAAACAACGCCGGGTAAATACACTACTAGTTTAGAATAAAAGAAAGCAATTGAGTGTTGAAGGTGTATAGTAAGCATTTTGATCCAATGGTTGGCTAACCCTTATCCAATGGTTCATATTCATTTTTGTAAAAAAAAAAACCATGTCTCCTACGGTAGGAGACCTATTTAGGTCGCCCACCGTAGACGGAGCCCAAGTCCATCAAGTAAATCGTTTGGACTATTGATTGGCCTCAAGTTCAAGGTTCTATCATGTGATAAAAAAAAAATTGATCCCACACAAACTAGGATAAGGAAATACAGTGGGTGAATTGGGATGTTGCATGTTTTGATAAGGAAAATGGAGGACTGGGAGTTCGTAGGATCTGGGAATTTAACTTGGCATTGTTAAGTAAATGGTGTTCGAGGATGTATGTGGATCATAGAAGTTTACAACACAAGGTGCTGGTAGCTAGATATGGACAAGAAGGTTGGCGAGTTAAAGAAGGTAGTCGATTAGGATATGTGTGGCGTGGGAGCAAATGATGGCTATTCGTCGAGGTGAAGGGTTGGTTGCGGATAGTTGGTTTGATGACAACTTAGTGCGAGTTGTTGGTGATGGATCTAAACTGTTCTTTTGGTTGGATGTGTGGATGGAGGGGGAACGACTGTGTGATAGGTTTAGGCGTCCATTTGATCTAGTAGAAACTCAGTTGTTTTCAGTATCTGAGATGTGTTTGTTAGACTAGGGTGTTGGGGGAGTGGATTGGAAATGGTGACGTCGTTTAATAGCTTGGGAGGAGCGGGTGGGGGAGTGTAATGAGCTTTTAAATAATATTTATTTGCAGGTTGATGTGGAACATAGATGGAGTTAACGACTAGCGACAAACAAAGGTTATACTGTCAGTGGCGTCTATCATATGTTGACAGCAATTGAGGCAATTGTTCAGGTTGTTACTAATGATACTACTTGGAATACATCAGTTTCACTAAAAGTGTCTCTTTTTGCTTGGCGGTTATTACAAAGTCAGATTCCTGCAAAAGATAATCTGGTTTGGCGCGGAGTAATTCATTAAAATTCTAATACGTGCGTAAGTGGATGCAGAAAATGTAAAGTATTGATCATTTATCTGTAGGCTGTGACTTTTTGGGTACATTTTGGTGTTGGTTAGACAATGGATATACGTTTTCATTCAGCAAACCCTTTTCATTTGACTGATCATCTTTTTCCACATTATTAATCTAAGAGGCATCTCCAATAATAAACGGTCCTTATTACAAGTGATTTGATTAGCTTGTGTGTGAGTTATTTGGAAGGAAAAGAAATGCATTTCTTCCGGCAAAATACTTTATTTATTCGATAAAGTAAAACTGTTATCTTATTTATGGTTGAAAGCTAAACATTTCATTTCAGCTTTTGATCTTCATATGTAATGGCTTAATCAGTTAATGCTTTTATGAGTTTGGGTATTGTTTTTAGTTGTAACATTCATGTTGTATTTGTGCTAGGGTGCCATTTAGCCTGGGAAACCAAAGTTGTTTCCCACCATGGGAAAATCCAACTTTAAAGGACAGGTGGCGGTTGCCACCGGTCAGGGGCGGACCTGGACTTCCACTATTAGTGGGGCAATTTTTTTTGTCAAATGATTAAATAATACAAAATTTAATAAGAAGTTATATTAAAAGTGGTTGTAGCAACCAAAATTACAAAACAAATGCTCTATTTTCCATTATAGTATGTCAAAAACATGAACAAGACCTACACGCCAAGTTGGATTTTTTTTTTAAGCCTTTGGGAAAATGAGGAATTGTTTCTTTAGGAAACTTTTATTTGCCATTGAAGATCTTCAAAATGGTCAACGGTGCAATGTTGGATTCTGGCTATGGGATTGCTTCAAGAACAATGATGTTCAAAAATTCTTTTATTTGCCATTATTAACTGCCTCGGAACAGGGGTGAGTTTGGATGCTGTTACA
The DNA here is from genome assembly GCA_018208015.1 of Medicago ruthenica. Lineage (NCBI taxonomy): Eukaryota > Viridiplantae > Streptophyta > Magnoliopsida > Fabales > Fabaceae > Medicago > Medicago ruthenica. The sequence continues at coordinate 116,099,402 of CM031371.1, read as the reverse complement.
AGTAAGTCATCTATTTGTATATCTTTTAGTCATTTTGCATGAATTTTAAGATATTGATTTATTGGCAAAAATGAGAGACAAAAGTTGGGTGGAATGGGTTACACTTTTCTTGTTAATGTTGGATATGAAAATCTTCCTCTTTTTTGTTCGTATTGTCAAAGTATTAGCCACCCTTTTTCTACTTATAAACATAATATAATTAGTCTAAAACATGATAAATTTTACATGAAAAAAATGGGCCTGGACTGGTGTGGCACCTGCCACAGCAGGCCCAGTCCAGGTCCGCCCCTGCCACCGGTTTAGTCCAAACAAAAAAAAAATAGCTTTTATATTTTATGTCCCTTTACTTATTGTTTACGGTTCTATGACAACACTACAGTGCAAGCTATTCTTTTTTTTTTGTTAGACAGTGCAAGCTATTTTGATCAATTTTAATGTTACACAAAATATTAAAAAAATATTACGTCTTTTTTTAAAAAAAAAAATAAACACTCCACAAAATTAAAAACTGTTATTTAATAATAGTCAACAAAATTATTTTATGTCACACAAAATAGTTCGCATAATTTAATTTTATGTCACACATTATTTATCTTTTTAATCAAATTTTAAAAATTGATTAATTCCTTCTCTAATTAAATTTAATGTGGCAACATTATAATAAATAGAAACATAGGGTCAATCCAGTCCGAAAATTTTGGATTAGAAACAACAAACCCAAAACAAATTGCTAATGTCAATGATTTAATACAAAAAATCTCAATAAATCAAACAAATGCTAAATTGTTATTTAATCATTTGGTGGGGTCGGTTTTTTTGTTACAATATAATCATAAAAAAGTTACAACAATTATCAAGTAAGAGATCTGAGCTATCTGAATAAAAAAACTATTAAATCTATGATTGTGGTTAAATTTTTTCATCATGAGAAAAAACTTCCTTTTCTCGTGCTAAATCTCACCTTGTGCCAGATATAACAACATTTCTTTTGATTATTGTATTTTACGAACAATGGTACGTACGTGTCTAATGAAGACGAAGCACATGCATATATATGTATATAGTATGAAATGATGATGATGACATTAAAAATGGTTAATGGTATGTGGCATGCATTCCGTTTCTGTCCTCACCATCAGTCTTCCATCTGATATATGATCAGTCCCTATGCATGCCATACCATGACAATATATACTTTGCATAGATACGCTCCCTGTTTATCCCACAGTATCATACTCTCTCCATAGCGCGTGCCATCCACTGCTTTGAAATTATTACGTTGATGTATAGCAACGAGACCCAAATCGCGTGAAGAGTTTGGAAGACTGTGACGTCATCTAAGCATGCAAAGGGTTAAGAACTGAGTATGTACAGTACAGAGAGAAGAAGAAGAAGAAAAGGGATAACGCGTAGCGGCGTAAGCGTTAATATTATAAAATAATGATAACATATTTATTAGGCCAAATATCATTAACATTCCGTTAGATTTTTATAACAAGATAATCCTTTAATTTTGTATTTTATAAATTAGTCCTTTAAGTCATGTAATATCTACATCATTATCCTATTTTAATCAAATTTAGTTAAAAAAATGTTTATACGGACATTTAATATTAAGTTTGTATGTCTAAATTCATTGCTCTCAAAACTAGGGTTCATATAGTTGTATTATTCAGTATTTATTTGAACTAAAATTGACCGATTACTTGATTTATAACGATGTTGATAAAATATATGTAATATTAGGTTTGAATTCAAAAACAAGAAGAAGAAAATGTATGTAAATAATCATGTTTAAGACCATCTACAATGGTTTCAACTTTCAACACTTTCTTTTTCTTTTCCCAACACTCCACATCATATTCTCTCTCTTCTACCTAATAATTCAACACTCATTCAAATTTTACACTCTCCAATGATTTTTTCAAAAACATTCAACACTCTACCCCACCACTTTTTATTTCATATTCTTATTTAATTTTATATTTTTGTTTTTATGATTACATAAAATTACAATTATCGATTATAATTAAATTAAAATAATAAACACTTAACAATTTATCTTTTAAATTTTTTTAAAAACAAAATTTAATTAAATAATTTATTTTTATTTTCTTATCTTATATTATTAATAAAAAGGTTCATCTTTCAATTAAATAAACTCTAGAAACAACAATAGTCATTATCAAAACAAACAATCATTACAAATAACTTAAAATACAATACAATAAACTAAGATAGTGAAAAACTTCATTTTTTTGTGTCCAAATCAAATTAAACAAGATTCTAGTTATAGACAAAAAAATCATGAATTTTGGTAAAAAAAAATTTAAAAAAATTCATTTGCAAAGAAATTGTTGAGTTCAAATAATTAGGATGAGATATGATTTTTGCAAATAAAACCAGCCATTCATTCTGCGCCGCGTAACATTTTCGGGACCCACCAGAACAACTTTCAACATGTTGAAAGTATTCAACACCAATCCACTTTCAACAAAGTGTTAACACTCCATTGCATGACATTAAACATGTTGAAATTCAATTTCAACATGCCATTGTAAGGGGAATGGATCCTCTACAGTGACTGCAGGGTCCAGTTAAATCCAAGCCTTTGAAAAAAATTTAATGCTTAAAAATATAAATATTAAAAACTTGAAATTAAGAGAGATAATATATTTAATGATATAGATTCTACACTGTAGAAAACTGGAGAAAAATACACAGGAGAGAATCCATTCCCCATTGTAAGTGGTCTAATTTCACAAACACTTTTAAACTTGTCACCTCAATGTTAAATGTTTCATAAACACTTTTTAATGAAGTTGGTTGAAAGAATGGTTAGCATTGTAAATATTTTATGACTTAAAAAGATCAATTTGTAACAAAAAAATATTTTTTTATAGGAGAAAAGCTTATCCAAAAAAGAATTAAAAGACCAATTTATAACAAAAAAAATTAACGGACTAACTTATTATAAATATCTAACTTAAAAGATCACACGAGGTATTTAACCTATTTATTATCTTGTGCGAATCAAATAAACAATATGATATTTGCTTATAAGTTTTTTTTTCATATCTTTATTCTATCATGTATACATATTCCATCATAACCATCAAACATACCTTTATTATACTAGAACCAATTTTTTTTTGACAAAATATATAGAACCATTTGAAAGGGAGATTAATAGAATTTGGACGGTCAAACTAATGGGTTAGTAGTAGTAGATATTTTACACCAATAATATTGTAAAAAGAAATCAAACAATTCTTAAAATAAATACATTACTAATATTTTAAAATGATTTGATAATACCTAAATAATAATAGGAGTACTCTTAATTTTTTTTGAAAGGAATAGTACTCTTAATTAATAATAGTAGCCATTATTATTTTAAATGTTTTGAACTGTATTATATATGGAGATCCATATAATGGTGCAAAAAAATGCTACTTGCAATCTGCCCCCCAAGGACCTCTCTCTATCTTTTCACTGTGAAATGCAAAGAATTGGTCAGTGGAGAGTCAGTAGTGATAGTAATCAGGAGGAGGGAGTGTGTGAATATGTGTGTGCATGACGTAACAAGTATATTACTGGAAACCGTGCTTCCTTGGAAGCGTGTAATGAGGTTCTGCGAAATTAAATTGGCTCATTATACAATATACAATATTTATGATTTAACTCTATCTTTGGATTTTTCTCCACCTTCTTGCATACGAAAACTTCACGGTCAGAGTCCACGAAGGGGACCCCTAGGCTTGTAGTAATAGTAGAATCTTTTATATCCAATATATGGCGGCAGATGATACAAAAAATGATTTTATAATTTTATCAATACAAATAACAAGATTTTGTAAATAAAGTAAAATAAGAACAAGGAAGTATTTCCCATTTACAGTTTCATATTCATGAATGGGGTACGAAGAGGGAGCAACGAAAGCTGTTCAATGGGGTTTTGAATTGAAAGACAAATTCTCCAATCTTCATTTAATAATTGAGGTTTATGATTGCGTGACTGCATATAATCTACAAATGTAGTAATTGATTAGAGAAAAGAAGATTTGTGACACACCAAGATTTATAGTCTAGTGAAAGATTGTTTTTTTAAGAAGATAAATTAGCCAATCGAAATTAACTCAAGGAAACATTGAATTTGAGATGGACGGACTTTGGTCTCAAGGTAACAACACCAAACTAACATAAATGAGTTTAGTTTAATGAAAGATGTTTTAAAAACTTGACGAATTAATGATCAAATATTAGTTATAAGAGGTATCCGTATATGGTGTCCAATGCATTGTATAGAATTAATTATTTAAGTGGATGAAATCTATAGAAAAAAAATGTCTAACACAAATTATAAAGAAAAGATTATATACATAATTGTGACACACAATTTATATAAATGTAATTATAAAATTAAGAACTATTAATTTTTTTATACGAAATTGTAATACAATGAAATAATGTTGACTGTTGCACATATGTCAATAATACACATATTTGATTTTTAATATATTTAATTATGTATTAAAAAAATTATATTTTAAAAATGTTAATTGAGACAAATCCAACAAATCTTATATACTACTATTTATCTTTATATAATATTAAAAAAATATGGTCAAAGTCTATTAGATGAATAGTGCACAATGTCTCTTATTTTAGAACGAATGAAGTATATATATATATACACGCTTAAAACTAATGTATCCCATTAAGGAACTACATATATTAATTTTGTCTAAAAAGTCTTATATTTAAATTTAGTATAAAAATTATTATTTTCAATGTAAAATTTTTACTTTTAAGTTTTTAACACTTTAAAAATAAAAGTTTCTTAACATGGGTCTTTATGACACAAAAGTCCAATTGCTTTATTTTTATAGAAAAAGAAGGGATACAATTTCATCATGAAGAAATCATCTTCGTTTATGCATGATGTAGGTGAGGAAACCTAGGCATTAGTCATAGGAATTATATTTCCATAATAAAAATAACGTATAGAAAGAAAATGAGAGAGGTGATGGATTGAATTGAAGGAGGAGCAGATACGTCCATCGGGGACCTGAGAGTTTCGTACAAACGTTGATGTATAAAAGAGTGGTCAGAGGGCCATCATTGTCTCAATTATCAGCGTGGGTGAGAGAGAAGAAGCAGAAAGAGTACATGCCTTGTACATCATAAACAACCATATAAAATGTACCTTGTTGGCTTGGAACGCCCTAACACACAAATCATGTTTCAATTTGTACTACATGCAATGCAATGACATGTTTTAGATGGAAATACGGTGTTTCACTCTCTTGTGGTTATGAAACATTGACTTATTGTTATTGTTGTCTGCGACGCTCCCCTGATCAAGTGGTGTTAGGGCCATAGTTTGGCTTAGTAGGAAGAGCATGAGTAGGATATGTGAAAAACTCACACTTGAAAGAGAGATTCTTGAGTTTAGTGTGAATGATTATTTAAAAGTACAATTGGGGGGACTTTGCATAAAAGTTGGTTTAAGATTTTGAAAGATATGATGATATACTTTTTCGGCAAGTGTATCATCAAGTAATAATAAACTTAATTTAAAAGTACAATTGGGGGGACTTTGCATAAAAGTTGGTTTGTAAATTAGATTGAATAAACTTAATTCATAATGATGACAAACAATTAGGATTGTCTGAATCCCCTCTATGTTCTTGTTTGATAATTCGATATCCTAAGCAATAACAATATATAAATTTCTTGTTTCATTGTCCGGTTTATCTAATATAGAATTCTAATGTCTTCGGTGAAACTCATATTATCAAAAGCTTTATTGACCGTTAAACTATTAGCCACATTAATTGGTTTTATACGTATAGATAAATTAAATAGAGAACAACACTATACTTATTTCCTGTTACAAAACCGATGGTTAATAGCGAATTATAACATAAAATCAATTCATAGTTGACCAGACAATGAAAACCATTAAGCACGAGGTATATTGAATAATCCCTTAAAAAAAAAGGTATAATGAATAAACATAGTTCAAATTGCAATAATAGAAGACTCATAGATTACATGGTTCAAACAATACCATATAGATTCATCATTCATCATAATCTAATCAGTTTAGCAACTCGTAGCGATAAACAACATAATCAAAGGATTAAAAATTTACATATGCAAATAGAGCGACAAAGGTCTTCAATCTTGTTAGGGTTGAAAATTGTCACTTTAAAGGTCGTTGAGATCACACTATATGCCTCTGGATCGTCAATATTTGGAACCCTTGCTTTTGGCTGAGAGTTACAATATATATATAGGCACACACACACCTAATTTTATCTCATGCTCCGTGCATGGCCTCACACGCGCTACACACGTCGCTTAAGATGACATGCCTATCTTGAACGATCAACACGCGCGCCACGTGCGAGGCTAATAGGAACTCCTATGTTCTTTCGGTGTCCACATCACAGACCATACTCGCATGCAAGGTGCGTGCATCTTAGGCCTCCTTCACATGACATCTTCACTCGTCATGTAGACTTCACTTTTGACTTGCAATTGGGACTTAGAGACAAGATTTTCCTAAGTTTTCTGGACTTCATATCTTCGTTGTGACTGTATTCATACCTCTATAACATCCACAAGACATCTTTTGATCGGATCAATCCATTGGTCTATACCAAAAAGACTAAGACACCATATAGAGTTGACGCCATTCAAAAAACCCTATAGAGTCGTCTAGTTATGGAAATACAAGACTCACAGTGACTCAATTCAAAATATTATAGATTCTTTTTCTAGACTATCAGTAACTCTAGATTCCTCTAAACATCCTAAACTAAAATGACAAAAAAAAAAAACCCTTTAAAACATTAAAATACATGATATGATAAGGAGTCACCACAACCCCGAAATTAAAGTATTGCTTGTCTTCAAGTAACCACTACAAGAAAACATGCAATTTGCCAGGGATTTAAGCCAGGAGCATGCACTCCTGGGAAAAAAACGAGGGCCACAACCAGGGAAGGCCCTGGCAAATTGCAAAAGCATTACGCGGGAAGAATAAGGATTGAGCCAGGGGTAAGCTCCTAGCAAAATGCCATAACCCTTGGCATGCATTTGGGCGCCAGTTTGAAATTCAAAGGTTGGAGACAAGGAGCAGAGTTGGCAACAAAGGTGGTACATATTGCGAGGGTTTTACCCAAGAGTTGCCCCTGTCATTGTGAAAAACGTGCATGAACTGACCAAAGCCTGCCAAAAAGCTATAAAGCTGGCCTGCCAGGGGTTAACTCCTGGCAAAATGTTGGTCAAACTTGACTCAATAGTGACCGTTCTGACGCAAAAGCTGCACGCGATTGTATTTTTTTTTTGCGAGGGGCATGCCCCTCGTTTTGGCTTTGTTTTGCCTATATAAGCACTTCTACGCCACGTTTTAACACTTCACGTATTCAGTAACACATATTTCACTCATATCTTCTCCTTCCCCTCTTCAACACAACACAGACCACTCTTCCCTTCTCCAACAACACTCATTTTTTTACAACTTTTTGGTAATCTCTTAACTTATATTTTTTTTTTGATTCTCTGTTTTATTTATAATATTGACATATAATTTTTTTTATGTCATTTGCATGTCCAATTAAGCTGCCTCCTGTGGTTCCTTGCTCGGCTGCTTTTGGATCTGTTTTGTGTGAAGCCTTAAGTTAGTATTTTCTCAACTTTAAATTTTCGAATTTTTTATTGGCTGGTTTGTTATATATATATGTTGTTGTGTATATATTGCATGTTATTATTGGCTGTAATTTTGTTATTGGCTATTTTTTTGTGATATATATTGCATGTTAATTTTTGAATTTTAGAATGATAGATGTTAATTAATGTATACTGTTTTAATTGTGTATACTGTTTAATTTCGAATTTTTTGTGATATAAATTTCGAATTTTTTTAATTGTGTATATTGTTTTTTTAATTGTGTATATTGTTCTTTTAAATTATGTATATTGTTTTTTTAATTTAAAACCGATTTTTTTAAGTTTAATTAGAGCAAATTGTTATTTATTCAAATTTTAATTTTAATGGTGTAATAATTTTCCAAATATTAAAAAAGTTTTTTTATATTTGTTAAAATTTCAAACTGTTTATTTTCAAGTGTAATAGATTATAATAATGTTTTTGATATGAAATTGGTTTTTTTAACTACAAAACTATTTTATTAGTAATTGGAATAAAAAAATTAATTTAAATGAATAATTATAAAACTGATGTTATTTAAAGACTAGTTTTTTTTAGTTCAGAAAAAAGTGTTTTAGAATAAGGTTAAAAAACTTTTTTATTAGTTTATAAATTTAAATTGTTTTAGAAAAATTAAATTTTTAATAAAAAAAAGTACACACAATTTAGTAGTACGTAAAGAAATTCCGCGCGTAAAAAAACTTTTGAGAGTAAAAAAATTTCGTGTAATTTTTTTTAGTTAGTATACAAATATTTCGCGCGTAAAGAAAGTTCGCGCATGAAGAATTTTCTTTATTAAAAACAGTTTCGTGTGTAAATAAATTTCACGCATCTTTTTTAGTTAGTATACAAATATTTCGCGCGTAAAGAATTTTCTTTATTAAAAATAGTTTCGCGCGTAAAATAAGTTTGCGCGTAAAAAACCAGTATACACAATATAGTAATTATAGGTTAGTTACTGATCGTAGGTTCTTACCTCATAATCACCCGTTTAGAAGAAGTAGGAATGACTTCTTGATGGATGAGAGAGTATTAGATGCCCCGCCCCCTAAGATTACATCAGAAGAAGTTTGGACAAGAGTTTGTGATTATCCAAAAGTCACTGATTTTGGCCAAACTGTCCCAATAGCAGGATACGGAGTTGACCACAACTGGACTAAAAAGAGTATATTTTGGGACCTCCCCTATTGGAAAGATAACTTGCTCAGACATAACCTTGATGTAATGCACATTGAGAAGAATTTTTTTTGACAACATATTTAACACAATGATGGATGTCAAAGGAAAAACAAAAGATAATGAAAAAGGTAGAAAAGATTTAGAACTATATTGTAAAAGAAGGGACTTGGAGTTAAAACCTCAACCGAATGGAAAGTTGTTGAAACTCAAGACAATCTACACTCTAACTTTCGAAGAAGCAAAATCAGTTTGTCAGTGGTTGAAGGATTTGAGAATGCCTGACGGATATTCTTCTAACTTGGGCAGGTGTGCCGATATTAAAACTGGAAGGTTACATGGGATGAAAAGTTATGATTGTCATGTTTTCATGGAGAACTTAATTCCAAGTGTGTTTAGTTCACTGCCCACCCATGTGTTAAATCCACTCACTGAGATTAGTCAATTTTTTTTAAAAATATGTGTGCTTCAACTTTGAGAGTTAATGAACTTGATAAATTGGACAAGATAATTCCAATCATACTCTGTCAGCTGGAGCAAATTTTCCCCCAAGGTTTTTTTTGACTCTATGGAACATCTTCCGGTGCATCTCGCATATGAGGCTAAGCTTGGCAGGCCTGTTCAATATAGGTGGATGTACCCTTTTGAAAGATTCATGGGTGATTCAAAACGAGCAGTTAAAAATAGGGCTAAAGATGAAGGATCAATATGTGTTGTTTACATTCACAAGGAAACCTCATACTTTCTCAGTCATTACTTCATCGATCGTGTGCTTATTCCAACTACTACAAGAAATGATGTTGATGTTGAAAATGAAAGGGATCCGTCGACCTTATCAGTTTTCAATCTACCTGGTCGTCACTTTGGCAAGGAAAGTGAACATTGGATGGTAGATCAGAAAGAGTATCGATCATCTCATGTTCATGTGTTGATTAATTGCGCAGAGGTTAAACCATACCTTGAGTAAGTAAAACAAAACTATTACTTTTTACTAGTACATTGAGTAAGTTAAAACACGTCTAACTTTGACTTAAATTTTGGTATAGCGAATTTAAGACCTTTTATGAAGAATTTGGTGATGATTCGCCTGGTTATATACATGAATATTTTCCCGGTTGGTTTAAACAACAAGTATACAATGCCGAACCAACCGAAGAAATCATTCGTTTAAGAGGTTTATCTCAAGGTCCTTTACAATGTTCCACTGAATATCATACATACTTCGTGAATGGATATAAATTTCATAGTCACTCATGGAGTGAGGGGAATAAGACATATAACAGTGGTGTATACGTAAAAGGAGTTATGGAATGAGGTGTAGATGACTTATATGGCGTGATCAAACACATTTACGAGTTGTTTTACAATCAGGATAAAATGGTGTTATTTTATTGTGACTGGTTTGATCTGTCACCTAGATGGACAAAAATGAACAAAATAAGCAACAATGTTGACATTCGTGTGGACAAAAAATATAATGTTTATGACCCGTTTATCATGGCACATAACGTTAGGCAAGTGTACTATGTTCCTTATCCCCCAACGCAACCACACAAACGAGGATGGTCAGTTGCAATCAAAACAAAGCCAAGGGGTCGCATTGAGACTGAAGAACTGGTTGATAAAGTTGAACAAATTGATGAAATTTCACATGTTAATGAGATAATTGAAGTTGAGCAAGTTACAGGTTGGCGTGATGCACAAGTTGAAGGAGATCATGTTGATCCTGCTGTTTTGTTGACTCCTAATGAAGATGAAAGTGATGAGGATGACGATCGTTCTGAACAGAACAATAATGAAGGGGATCATGATGAAGATGATCAAGTCGATGAAAGTGTATTTGGGTTATAATTGATGTATTGTTGTATTGTTATATGTATTGTTCTAATTGTAATGATGATTTTAATTTCAAATGGATGAATACGTTGTTGATTTGTGTTTAATTAAATAGTCAGCCATGCCTATGAGGGTTGAGGACAAGAGCAAGAGCAAAGGCCGCATGAGGCGGTATGTTAATCAAGTTGTGGACCCAGCCACACAGACCCGATTAACCCTAATGCCTCCCTCCACACATGTTGCATCTTCTAGCATGGGATCGACTGGGTCCTCCCAAGCTAGTGCAAATAGCCCTACATTAGCGCCACCATTCTCGTCACCAGCTTTCCCGTCATCTCCTTTCATTTTCCCTCCTGAATCTTCGGGTTATCATTTTGGGTCTTCACCTCTCTTTCCCTACCATACGGGCTATCCATTTGGATCTTCCCCACCTTTCCCATATGGGTTGCCTGAATAGCCAATCCCACCACAACCCCAACTCCATATACAAAACCCACCACAACCCCAACAAGAAGAGAATGATGGAGGCCAGATGGAGGGTGGTGGAGAGGTGGTGCAGGCCGTTGTTGACGAGGAGGTTTATCCCACGAATGATCAGAATCGATTCATCTTAAAGCCTAGTGGCAACTCGTAAGTATTATCATAATTCCTAAATTATCTCAATTTTAATAGTTTTATGTATATTTTATGTATAATATGAGTTTTTATTGTTTCAGCTTTTTGCCTTGCAAACCAGCGGCGGAAGCTATCAGCGATATCATTCACAATTGCTATAATAGATTGTGGAAGACTTATGATGATGTGCATGATGATGAGAAAGAGCGTTGGTTTCATCTCTTTCAGGTTACTTTAAATATATATCATAATTTGTATTTTAATTTATATGCACATTTGTTATAGTATACTAATTTTCTTTAATATGTTAACATAATTGCATGCTAAGTGTACTTGGGACGACAGGTACTATGAGACAATGTGGCGTAATTTTCATATCAGAGCTGCTGCACGTCTTTCAGATATGCTTTGAAACGCCTGTGTTTGTTATGAGGAGAAAAAAAAGCGGCCACATTGGATTGGAAAGGAATTGATGGTCCAGTTGGTTGACTATTGGGCATCTGAGGAGTTCAAGGCAAAGACTGAGAAAGAAAAGAAGAACCGGACGTCGGAAAAGGGGGGTGCATTCACACCAGTGGCTGTATAAGAAATGAAGAACATGCTGAACGTTTGGTAAAAATATTAAATTTTTAATTATTTTCCGTATCATATTTAAATTTGATTGTTCTAAATCATAACTAATAAATTTATGCATTTGACCTTAAAATTTAATGTTTAATTAATTAATAATTTTATTTCTTGTGAATAATAGGCTAAGAGGCTTGGCAGAGAGCCGTTCATTAACGAGCTTCATAATGAAACACACAAACATAAATCCGGCCAATTTTGCGATGAGCGTGCTAGGAAAATTCAAGTAATCCTTGATAGGTACACTGTAATTATTCGCTTTAGTTTTTATTACATTTTTAAAAACTAATTGTTATTTGTCATTAACTATTTTGTTATTATTTATACAGGAGGACTATGATCAGAAGCTTGCTGAGGCTCTTTCTCAAGGGTTAACAGTTAATCATGATTTGAGCCTCCAAACTTGGACCAAAGTTGCTGGCGATAAAACTAAAGGAAAGTTATATGACGCCGATAACTTAGCAGCTAACTACCGCAAGGGTGTTGCAGCATCCCTTAGACCCTGAATCATGGCGAAGGATCCTCCCACCAGCTTGAGTTGATCCATGCGATGCGTGAGCTTATTCAAAAATTGACAAAAGAGCAGCTCACGCAACAAATGACGAGTCACCAGGACATTGTGCAAGATTTGCTTACCAAACAAGGATCATATGAGGAGGAACTAGCCAAATTAAGGCAAGCACAAGCATGGAGTTCAGGTGCGCAAGTGCAAGTGGAAGACGTCGCCCACACAAGAGTGCCGATTCTGAATGACGATGACGACCCTTATCCAATCTATGGTGAAGAGGAGGAGGTGGAGAGCGAAGAAGAGGATTGAAGTTGGACCCTTATCCGTTTTATTTTCTTGTGACTTTATCTATTTATTTTCTTGGTTTGTAATATTTGGGGAAGGTTCTTATGCTTCCTGATACAATTTTCACTTATTTGCTACATATGGTCTGTAATATTATTTCGTACAATTTTAATTTCACTGTTGTTAGACTTAATATTTTATGTGTGTTAGTATTTTAATTTGTATTTTTAACTACTTTTTTTAAAAACAATTAATAAAAAAATTAAAAACATTTTTTAAAACAATTTTAAATGATTTATAGTTTTAAAAATGTTTTTAAAAATTATTTTAAATGATTTTTATTTATTTTAAATTATTTTAAACGTTTTATAAAAAATATTTTAAATGATTTTTATTTTTAAAATAATTTTAAAACAGTGAAATAAAAAAACAATTTAAAAATATTTTTTTAAATAATTTTAATAATTCTATTTAATTATTTTTATTTTTAAAATAATTTAAATTAAAATATAAAAATGTTTTTTAAAAATTTTTTATTATACATTTTCCCAAGGGTAAACCCCTCGCATAGCTCATGTCACAATTATGTGTCAGCCTGCAAAGGATTTGACATGTGACAGTGTGCAGTGCGTCAGAGTAGCAGGGATTTGGGTCAGACATTTTGCCAGTGGTTGTGCCAGGAACAAAGCCAGGAGCAATACGAGGGACAGAGACAGGGGGTGCCCCTCGCAAATCTGCCAGGAGCTGACGTCATGGCATAACAATTTGCATTTGGCTGTTTTGCGAGTGATTGGGCTCCTCGCAGAAGCCCTGTCAAATGGCTTTTTCTCAAGGCTTTTGACTTTTTCACAAGGTTTCTGCTCATGGCAAATTGCAACATTTCTTGTAGTGAACTAAATAGTCATACAATCAAAACACAATCAGTAAAGTAACATAAATTTCCAACTACAACCAATTTCGATGCTCAAATCATCACCCAGTCCCACTTTCACCTTCCAACATTCTTACCACTTTCATTCTTCATGAATTCAATCTAAAAACATACAAAAAGATACCTCAAGACATTCAACCAGACCCAATTCTTTATTTACATTCTCATAAATTCTCTCTAGTAGGTATGTTGGATAACTGCTCAATCAATATGTTAATGTCATTTGACCTAAACTTAAAGATTCTAAACTATCATTCAAAGTCAATACAAAACACACACACTTTTAAGGTCTTTTAAGGTTATAAATTAGCTTAGATAAAGGTGGGATATGTTTGAGAAAGAAGGCTAAAAGTGGATTTAAGTATCCACTAGTATTCCTTGTATAAAAAACCAGTTAAACAACCATTCCTACACTTTTCCGAAACAACATGGCTACTAAAGAACAACTTTTTTTTTTGAAGAGACCAAATTTTGATATTTGGCTCTTGTTTTTTTTTTCTTCTTATTTTACTATTATTTTGTGTAGACCGAGCTTAGATGGTTCAATCTACACTATATATGTGTGTGTGTGTTTGTGTGCGCGCGCGCACGTACATGTGTGTGTGCATGGAATTGCATATACTAATTTTAATGTGATTTTTTTATTATTGTTTTTTTTTCTTTATAGCTTCCTATGTGTTTAGTTTTCTATATTTATTTGCATAGTTATTCATGTATAAACTTTGTATTTGTGTTTATCCTTTAAACAATATATGTTTGTGGTAACTTTTATTTTGATTCTATTTTTTCTTTTAAAAAAAATTAAAGGTCATACATATATATATATATAGACACACACAATGCAAATACCCGTGCTATTGCACGAGTACATTATAGATATTATAGTTATGTTATATGTTAGCAACATGAAATGGGTAACATATTTGATTAATTAAAGAAACATAATAAACAATTTAATTGATATAATTGAAATTAAACAAAAAAGGTTGTAAAAGACTTATTTTTCATCAAGCATCTAGGCAGTATCAATGTAATTGAATGAAATAATTATGATCATCATGGTTTGAATTTCTAATTCAAATATTTGTCCGTGTTTGTTTAATCTTTACCAAAGACAAATATTTGTTTCGTATTATTTTGTATATAGTTAAAAATATGTGTTCGATACTTTTTTTTATATTTATCAGTAATAAATTATGTCTCATAATTTTTTATATTAATTAAAAGAAAATATTGATTTGGTATTTTTTTATATGTATTAATGAAAAAAATGTTTCATGTATTTTTTTATACTTATCAATGAGAAACATTTGTCCCATATTTTTTTATGCACCATGAACAAATATTTGGTAGTTTCAACGTAATTGAATGGAATAATAATGATCATCATGGTTTGAATTTTTTGTTCAATTATTTGTCTTGCGTGTTTTTATGTATCAGTAAAAAGTATTTGTCTCATGTTTTTCTTAATATTTATTAAAGACCAATATTGGTCCTGTTTTATTTATTTATCAATGACAAATATGTGTCTATTTTTTTTTATATTCAATTGAGATATATTTGTTATGTTTTATTTTATTTTTTTATGTTTTAGTGACAATATTTGTTCCACATTTTTTTATATTAATAAGTGACAAATATTTGTCTAATTTTTTTTATGTATTAGTGATAAATGTTTGTCCAGTATTTATTTTTTATAATTATCAGTGGCAAACATTTTTCTAGGCATAATTTGTAAGAAATCAATATATAAAATAGATATTCGTAAATAAAAATATTTAAGTGAGAAACATTTGCCTCGTTTACAATTTGTGTTACACATTCCTAATATAACTTTTTTTGAAGAAGCTAAATTAGCCTACCCAAATTGGCACCGGGGAAAATCGAACCTGAGACCTTGAGGAGGAGCACACTCCCAGGTTCCAAGTCAATACCACCAGACCAACCCAAGTGGGTCGTTCATTCTAAATATAACTAATTTATTTGTGAGTTTATCTCTTAACTAATTGATCACTGACAAGTATTTTGTCTCGATAAAATATATAAGAAATCGATATACAAAAAATAGATATTCATACATAAATTTTATAAGTGACAATATTAAAAAAACAATATTAATAAATAATAACATAACATTCTTATTTGAACTAATTGACCCACGAGAGTCCATCTCTTAATTAATTGACCCGTGATAATGTAACACCCATATAGAGATTGCCTAGGATCTCATACGAGTATTAAAATTTCGTACTGGATACATTAAATACAATGCAAAAAGTTTACATTTCATTAATACATAACTTGAGTCCTCAATACAAACTGAATCCAATACAACATATTCTTATTAATTTACATCATCTACAACAACTGACACAAATATACATAAACAAGAAGTCAGTACGATCAATCCCAAGCTTTCTCTTTACCTTTACGTCGTGCTTCCTGTGAACCTGCACCAGAAGGAAAGGGATGAGACATGATGTCTCAGTGAGCTCCGGCCCTACCTACTGTTGGCAACCACGGGGGTGACCTAGGGTCGCCGTGCCTACTCTTGGCAATCTTGGGGATTCCTACGATCGCCGTCATTCTCTACGTATTTCGCGATCAGGGGAAAACTAGGATCGCTGCATGTCTTTATCTTTTGCATTCATAATCTATCCTTAAACTTAAACTTAAACTTAGTGACCAAGGGGAAGTCTATGATCACTTTCTAATGTCTGGTGACTACTAGTCTTATCTCTTATCTCTTAGTATATAATATATATACGTATTCATCTTTCATAACATTAAGTTAGAAGTTAGTGTTGAACAAACATTAATTATCTGAGTTCGTTTTACGGAGTGCATCCGGGTGGAGTAACCCCGAAGTACATCTCCACTCTACCGGTGAAAATTCCTATCATATCAGGCTAACACCGGACTCCTCTTGTCGTCGTGCGGTCATCCTTGCGGAATAACGTGTCCCACTAGCGTGAACCTCCTGTGTCCCACTAGCGTGAACAACAGAAGACACGACTTAATAATAATCTTAACTTACGCGTATACCTCCCGTGTCCCACTAGCGTGAACGACAGAGACGCGAATTACTATTCTTTCCATAATATTCTTTACTTTTGCATGAACCTTTCGTGTCCCACTAGCGTGAACAACGAAGGCCACAGCTTAATATCTTAATAAATCTTTGAAACTGATCATAATAATCTATTCATTGTATATCTTTTGCATTCCCTAAAGGAATAGGTCTACTAATACTTAACATATAAATATAATGTCATAGGCTTATCGTTTTCATAAGCCACTGCTTGGTTATTGGAAACATTCCATAGCTTTAATAACCTTTATTCTTGCATTTCAAATGTTTTGCCAAGTCCTTATTCATCCATTCCTTAAATGTTTAAACAACCTTCCGGATATGTCAAGAATGGTGTTTTTCTTGGAAAATAAGGTTTTTATTGAAAACGGTTACTAAAAGCCTCGCCGGACGCGGTTACAGCCCACAGAACGAAACAGAACAGACCCGGGAGGTCTGTCTGATTTCGCTGGGCGAAATCCATTTCGCCAATGGCAAAGTGAGGCAGGGAAAAATGCTGGAAATCGCTGTAATCTCGCCCCGAGCTCGCCGGGCGAAATTGACAGTTCAGAATCAGTTCAAAACGTGATTTTCCACCACTTTTGACATATCTAAGCTTACCCAGGCAGCATAACAGTATAAGGAATGAATTTCTAATGCAAATTGATAGTTTAAAACATGATTTGTCAAGGAATTGGCATGCAAATGAGATTAGGGTACTAATTCTAAACTTAGCTCAAATTGTAAAATTCCACTCAAACTTACTCAAAGCGGGTTCTAAAACCCTGTGGAGCTCACCTTAAACCTCAATTGGTGCTGGCTAAATTCTGAACTCCAAAGTCCTAGCTTCAATCTAACACTCCTCTTGATTCTTCCTTGTTTCTCTTCTTTTCCTCTTGTTCTAAACTTCCAAACCAAGCTTGTTTTGCATAAACTTCACAAGATTGAGGATGAAGGCTTGATGGGTGAAGGCTAGAGTGAGGAGGGCGTGAGTTTGAGGGAGGGGAAGGAGAGAAATTCTGAATTTTGGAGAGAGTGAAGGAGAGAAAACAAATGAAGGGAAAATATCTTGTTCCCTTTTTTTAAACATTCCTCCATTCCCTCTTAATTACCAAAATGTCATTGCTTGCTTAATAAGCTTCTAACACTGATAACTGTTACGTCTAAGCGGGATATTACTTATCACATCTATCTTGGTAAAATTTGTAAGCAATCCAAATAGATATTAAGTGAGTGTTGCTAGCATTCCTCTATAATTTATAAGTGACAGTTATTTGTCTCATGTATAATTTGTAGAAATTCTTTATACAAATATATATATATATATATATATATATATATATATTGTATTATAAAATTATAAGTGATAAATGTTTGTTAATTTATTATTTTAACACTATAAGCAAGTTTAGGAAAAAAAATCAAAAGTGCCCTTTAAGAAACTGACGTGTCACAAATTTAAAGGCAAGAAAGAAGGATATTGTTTAGCAGTAAGTCATTTTCCTGAGTTTATAGGATGTGACAACATGGAATTAAAAGTACTACATTTTATTTATACTTTTATTTGCATTCTACTACATTATTCTTTTAAAAAAATAAATAGGATAATTCAAGAGGAATATCAAGAAATGGTAGAAATATGAAGGAATTCCTCCAAATGTTGAAGAAAGAGTGCCTAGGCTATATATACGATGAAAATATGAAATCAAATTGCCTAAACTATAAATATGCTTAGTATTACCTCAGTGTGACACTAGTTTTCACATAAAACACTCTTGTATGTTGTCTTGTTATTCCAATAAAGGTCCTTGTTTTTATTTC
Source organism: Medicago ruthenica (assembly GCA_018208015.1). Lineage (NCBI taxonomy): Eukaryota > Viridiplantae > Streptophyta > Magnoliopsida > Fabales > Fabaceae > Medicago > Medicago ruthenica. The sequence goes on along the minus strand of CM031371.1, from coordinate 116,080,810 downwards.
TTGTTTTCTTTTAATTTAGTAGCAAGATCATCACTATGATGCGTGATTTGTCTCTCCCTTATCTTCGGATCATGGAAAACAGTCATAGGATGAACTTTCCATAATTATTTTCTTTTCTTTTGTTGTGGGATTTCAAAACCCAATCTAGCCTTATTGTTTTTCAAATGGATTATGGGTATGATTGTTTGAGCTTCGCTAATCAAGATGATTGGTATAAGGATTACAAGATTAAAAAATCATTTGGTTATAATCACTTAAAATTATGGTATGAACAAGGTAACGAATATTGAAGTTGATATCAAAGGAATTGAGTAATTAGAATGTTAAGATTCAAAATCTTAGGCATCGACCAATGTACCAAAAGGTGAATGTAGTTGTTGCAAATAAAAGGCTAGACAAAGGCCATAAATCACTAGAATAACCTACATGTTTTTGGGATGAAATAGATATCAATGAGTCTTACTAATATATAAATCATAAGAATAGGGAACTATGTTGGTAAGACACACCCTTTGTTTTTTGAAAGAGGACAAAGAATATTTTATAGTTACCTCATCCTTAGGCAATGATTTCCCATAACACTAAAAATAAGATTTGCAATTGTTCAATGTAGTGATGAACTTCAATGATTGCAAGACGCTTTTCTTAATTTGTATATCTTCAAACCCAAATCAACCATCAGACTCTCAAAAACCAAACTAATAGCTAAAAGCTTAGGAGAAAAACAAACCTTCATAATCACAAGTCTCTATGGATCGATACTTTTTATTACGACGAGATACCCTTGCACTTACGTGTCTATCACTTCTGCTGTAGTCTTCATTTTCACGGTGCCTCTAATTGAAGCATCAAATAACATATGCGTCTTAGCCTTCAAACCATTAGTAAACATTTGCATAATTTTAATTTCATCAAACTGGTGACCAGGACACATATTCAAAAGTAGTTTGAACATCTCCTAGATTTCATAAAGAGACTCGCCATCTTGTTGGTTGAAACATGCAATCTCTTGCTTCATTTCAAAATATTCCGTGTTTGGAAAGAAGCGATAAAAAAAATTCTTTTGAGTTCATCCCAATCATTAATTTTACTGGGGGGAAGTGCGTTCAGCCAATCCTCTGTCCTTCCACTCAGAGAGTATCTGAATAACCTTAGCCTCTTGTAAGACTCAGAGACCCCGTTTGAATTTGTAGTGCAACATATTTCTAGGAAATGGGTTAAGTGCTCATTCATTACCATTTTCATAATATTCTTTCCCAGAAAAGTGGTTGTCCTTCAAAGATGCGAGGAATTAGTTCTTAATATCGAAAGTGACTGGATTCACCGACTGAAATCCAATTGAGATCTCTTCTAAGTTGCCCACCTTTCCATAGTCACCGAGAGTAATTCTATGTGGTTGTTCCCCTATCTTAATTTCTTCAGATTCAGACTCGCTGCCCAAAGGGAGACTAATTTGAGCTGATTTTCTTAATGAGTTTTTCTATCATGTGCAAATTTGCAAATGCTAAGAAGTTTAAAGTGGTATGTTTGTATTGGAACTTGTGCATTTTCTATCAAATATATAACTTTTTAATAAATAATTGTTGTTTTTCATTAAATAGTTGCTACTTTTGGTTACTTTAACATGTGCAATATTACACATGTTAGACAAACCCTTTCTTAATTCTTATTATCTAGCTAATCAATTAACTTTCCAATTTACTCTTGCATTATTCTCGATCTCAAAATCAAATAGCAAGGTACATGGATTATGATATGATATTGGAAACATCATCTAATCATTCTATTAATATTTCATGTGCGTGTTTTAACTGTCCTATTTTTGTTTATGGAAGAAAATTCCAAGTTGACCTCTCGTGTCTATCGTTAAACAATTTAGATGCATGGGATGTCTTCCAATCGTGTCTGTGTCTACAAGAAAACAAGTTTTTTTTTTGTGGGGATCAAAATCCTTCACAAACCAACCAAAATGGACACACATTTTAAGTTTTTACTAGACTCTAACCCGTACGATGCACGAATTTTGTAGAGCTTCATGTATAACTATCAAATTGGCTATATAATTACTTTTATAGTTACATTCAGTATTATGTTATCAAACTACCTAAAAAGCAACAAAGACAAAATATGAACTGCAATAAAAATGACAAATCGAAAGAAAAAATATATACAGAAGCCTGCACCAAGAAATTGGTCATAACCGCAAAATTTGTTAAATCTATAAAAATGAAAAGGAAAAGAAACTGCTATGTGGTGATCGAAAGAAAAATAATAATTAAAAAGAACTGTTATGTGGAAACCGAAAGAAAAAATAATAAAAAGGAACCGTTATGTAGTAATTGAAAGAAAAAATAATAATGAAAAAGAACCGCTAATAATGAAAATAAACTGCTATAAAAAAAGAATTGCAATGATGTTTTTTTTACAAGAGGAATTGCAATGATGTTAGTGGCTTAAAAAAATGACATTTTCATATGTTATCTGATTCAATTCCTTGCATACCTTTTTTTCATAAAAATTAATTAGGTCCGTCAAAAAGGACGATATTATGGTTATTAGATTCAATTGCATGATGGTGAGAGAGATAAAGGTGAGTGAGAAATGATTTAGGGATTGTGAGATTGAAAGAAAGAGGACCCGAAATTTGTGTTGAATCCATATTGAAGCAATTGTATGTCATAAAAAATATTAGTACTTTGATGATAAAAGTTATCAATTGAAAGCATGTGGTACCTGGTTTGATCCCTATCATGAATTTTTTTCATAATTTTTTTTTAAGATGTCGGAATCATTCCGTCAAATTTTAAGTTTTTACGGCAGAAAAAAAAGGCCACATATATATTTTATTTTTTAAGGGTTCATACGACAACAAATTTTTGGTTGTTTTGACCTCCATAAATAAGTAATCCAAAGTAAACAAAAACAAAATCAGCATCATGTAACCGTTCAAACCGCCATATAAAACCTAATTTAAAAAAAAAAAAAAAGATTTGTGGTGGTTTGAAACCCAACAAATCACGAGTTTTCTTAAAAGACAGAAATTACTTTTGTGGTGGTTCAAACTGCCCCAATGCCTGTATTTAAAATTTGCGACGGTTTGAAAGCGCCACAAATCATCAATTTTATTTCTTCTTAAAAAACAAATTATTTTTAAAAAGCATAAAATAATATTTTTAAAAAACATAAAACAATTTTAAAATTAAAAATGAATTATTTAAAAAATAAAATAAATAGTAGAGCAAATAATACTTTAGAGTGGGAGAATAGAATAATAATAGAGAGAATGTAGAGAAAAATGTTTAGAATGAAGTAAGAAATGAAGAGATAAAACGAGAATTCACAACTGAAGATATTACCGGGTTGAGTCACGACCAAGTCACGACCAAGTCACTCTCTTTAAGATGTTTCGCGGCACTACCCGAGTTTGTGCAAGGTAGACTGATAACCGTGCCGCCTCCAGGATAAAACAGACCTGTTCACCTGTTCGATTACGTATTGCACCGTAAGTAATCGTTCGAGAAGTTACACCCTTAATATGGTATTAAACCACTTTATATGGTACGAAGACCACTCGAAGCCGAAGGGACAGAAATGAGAAGGAAGGTAAGAAGGACTCGTCAACACAAGTCGAAAGAGGGAGAAGAGAGGAAAATCACAGGAAGCATCAACTGTGAATTTCGGGGTGAGGAATGAGTGAGGTCGAGCTCTCCTTTTATGGGAGAGTTCGTAACAAATCCGGAGTGACTTAAAGATTAAGTTAGCTTGCGGATTAAGCAGATTAAGTTAATCTTTAAGCAATTCCCGGATCGATTCAACGAGTGGATATATACGGAAACTTCCGGATATTCTGTTGGATTGGATATTTTCAGGTGATAAAAAAATATATTCTTTTTTTGACCCGGACCCACGCCCAACCGGACGGACGACGACGGCGATGAAGACTTCTTTTAAAATATGTTATTGTCATTATGAGTATGATTGTGTCTTTTGGTGTGACAAACATACCATCGGTATTTATGGATTACATGAGATGTATTTTTCATCCTTACTTAGATTCTTTTGTTATAGTTTTCATACACAAGATTCTAGTGTATTCCCGAACAAAGGAAGAACATATTGAGCATTTGAGAGTAGTTTTGCGAATCTGAAGGAGGAGCAGTTATTTGCTAAGTTGTTAAAGTGTGAGTTATGGTTAGAAGAACCGAGTTTCATACGACACGTATTTCAAAAGACACTACAAGAAAAAATGCATTTTGCGACTTCTGAAATCATGGATTGCGACTGTTAGAAGGGTCGCAGATATCCCTTTGCGACTGTTCCCCAACAGACACAGAAATTGGGGTCGCAAAGGGTATTTTGAGACTGTTCAACCAACAGTCGCACCAACAGTCGCAAAGGCTATTGCGACTGTTCCCTGTTAGGAACAGTCGCAAAGGAAGAGCATTCACATGGTTTTGAAGGGACTTGCGACGGTTCCCAACAGTCGCAAAGGAAGGGACTTGCGACGGTTCCAAACAGTCGCAAATGAATGTTTTTAATTTTTTTTTAATTATAGTCTGTTTTTAAGCCAATTTAACTAAATATATTATCAAATACTTAAAATGCAAAAATATATAACTATAAATGACTAAATCTCATTCATATAACTCATCAAAGAGTAACAACATTGATCCATGCATCAACTTAATTAAAACAATGGATAAAATGCATAGTTAAAACATTCACAAACCAAAACACTAGTGACTAAACATTCAAAACAACTATAGCAGAATTAAAATTCCCTAAAAATATCTAAGTATCCCTTAGTGATGTTGCTCCATTATCTTCAACCTTTCTTGATTATCTTCCATTCTTTTCATCCTTTTATCCTCGTATGGTGTCATGTTTTGACAAGAATGAGACCTTCAATACAATTACACTACAAGATTGACGATAAGCAAAGTCACAACGAAGCAAATGGCTAACATAGTAGGATAAGAAAATACTAGAAAAAATAACAATAAAAACTTTATATTAATAAAGTGCATATAAGAAACTTATACCAAGCTTACAAAGAGAAGCTTATACCAAACTTTATATTAATAAAGGGTTGATGAATATTACGCTTCTTTTTTGCGGTTTTTTGAAACGACAAAGTTTACAAGAGCATCATAGTGTAAAGCATATACAAAGGTTCAACAAAAAATCACCTATCTATTTCAAGTAATGTCCTTATTCTTTCTAGACCAATAACAAAGGTTCAAATGAATAAATTTTACCTTCAAAAGGGAAGTATGAGATCTGAAGAACTGCAAACGACGTCGTAACCCAATTGCAAAGAACAGAGATGGCAAAGCTGAAATAAGAAATTACAAAGAATTTAAAAAATCAAGAAATTAACAAACTATTGACAAACTATTAACAAACTATTGAAGTGAAGTTACAAACTATTGAAATCAAGAAGTAATAAATAAGGCAAGACAACCATTTTATGAAAGGAAAAAAAGTGTATCTCTGGAGTCTGGACCATTTTGATTTATAGCGTTTCGGAAAGCAAAATTGGGTAATCTAAACACACAAAGCCTCCCCCCACCAAACAAAAAATGAATTGAATCCCTCTAAAATGGTACGTGTAGAATAAATAATAAGGCATAAAAGTTAATCTCAATTATTTGAAGAAACAACGCTAAAAAAGGCAAACATAACCCAAAAGTCAAAGAGCACCATAAAAACAAAATAAGAAAATACAAAGAAACCAAAATAAGCTTCCTATCACGGTTAATTGCCTCGAAGCTGCAGGGAACAAAAACTCTATCAAGCAAAGTAGCAAACTCAGAGAAAACTAGTTCAAAGCAAGAGACGGTTCAAGTAATGACCTATTCCATGCAACACGAATTCGCAGATATCTGCACCACTTGATATAGTTATCTAGCACCTTCTTGAAAACTTCATTGATTGTTTTCTCATCAATTTTCTGTATATTCCATCAGACATAAAGAGAAAAGCAACAAAATTAATTTTCTTTCAAAAAGCATAAATCAAGTGGGATATGTAATATGTGGTTCAAGTGGTCAACATTGTAACAGGTAACAACTTAGCCACAGGCAGGTAAGGCACAGAGGGCAATTCAGTTGGAATATGATAAAAAGAAAAGATACAGAGGAATGGAAGTAATAACAATTCAGTTCAGGAAACTTTGAGAGGAAGTTAACCCGTAAAAGAGCTAGCTTACTGGCAGTCATTGTCCGATTTTCCTGTTCTTTATCATTTCTCTCTGTGTTTTCTAGGTTAAATTCCCATTTTCTGCTAGAGAAAAGGAGGTTCCTACCAGTCTTTGATATAAAATATAATTTTTAAGTTGCTGCATTCATGTATTGATCACATGTATAGTTAGATTAGCTGTGTTAAAAAAAAATAACATTCTACAAACCCGTTTTCACTCTTAACACAAACAAAAGTGGGCTTTTAAAGAAGAGCTCAAAGGGTGAACAAACCTCTTGCATGTAACAAACACCTACCAAATGGGCGACAAATTTTAACACTTTTTAATAATTTCCAACTTCAGAGTAAAACTAAAACTCTTCTATGCATCATAAAACAAACAATTTAAATGTATGAAGCTCTCTGATCCTATCAACAAATTCAACCTTCTCTTCAGAAAACAAAATAGCTATAAGCAAGCATAACACTAGTCGTGCACTCTTGCTCATACATTGAAAATCAAATCCGTACACAAACAATCAAAGGAATCAATGAATACAAAGATGCAGAAAATTTGCAAATCTATTTAAGATGTACAACATTGAAGAACAAAATTCTATCCTTAGAAAGCCAATTTCTAGATCACTACTTTCTACTTGAACAAAAAAATGGTATTGAACTCTTATATAATTTCACGCATAAGTTTTAAAACATCCCTCACAGAAAACCAGAAAGTATGATATCAACATATATTCAAAATAATTGAATATTCTGTGAAGACAGAAAATCAAGCAACATAGCACACTTACAAACTTGAAAGATAAACAGCAGATCATGAAACTGCAATTAATTAGAAACTTAAAACTGACTCACCGGATCAGCTTCAGCAGGCATGCCAAGTCGCGACTGTGTATTTGCTATTATCAGAACAACATTTTCACGCTGGTTCCTTACATTATCTTTCTGCATAAAAGAAAACTTAAGATTACCAATGACAGATATTAAACATGGTTGGAACCAAAGCATCTACACCTATAAGACTCATACTTCAAGGATAATCTTATTTATTCATTAATTATAACTATAAAACGTCCATGATAAAATCTAATGTACCATTAAACATAATTAATGAGGGCGATTAACCGCAGAATTGGCAGGAAAAAAAAGGTCTTACTTCGCCTAGAGATTTGTATGATCTAAATTTGATCCATACTCTGGGTTTATCGGTATTGGAACTGTGTCAGTGGCGGTCAGAAAGAAATGCAGCTGGTTCATCGTGACCAGAACTTGGTACAATAACAACGAAACAGTGTTTGATTCAGGAAAATGTTAGGGTTCAGCCAGGCCATGAGTATGGATCAATCAGAAGTTCTTATTACCGCAGTGAAGAAATAGAGATAGAGGGGATTTTGTATCTGAATGAGAAATTGTATTCACGGCTTTAGTTTTTACAGAAGTAACTGTAGTCATAGTGTCATACCATGGCTTGCTAAGCAAGCTTTCAAAATTTAAAATGTAATACACACACACACACACACACACACACACACAGACATACATACATAGACACACACACACACATGTGTGTGTGTGTGTAGGGTCATGCTAACTTGTGCCCTTAGGGCACATGTTAAGGAACCTAAAGTAGAAATATTTTCTAAAGTTTTGTGCATTCAATTTATTACAAATTCATTAATTAAATTCAATGCACACATTCCAACAAAAAGTTACTATATTTTGATTCATTAACTTGTGCCTTAAGGGCACAAGTTAGCTTTTCCCATATATGTATCCCAACAGTAAGATAGGTCTGTTATACTAAACATCAAACCAAAAAGAACTTACTTCTGGGAAAATTCTGATAGGATTGGTTAATGATGGCGCTTCTAGCGGAACAATATTGTAAGGCGTCTATTCTCCGGATAACGTCGCACTTGACTTTTTTAGTTTTCTCAACTGAGAAAACATATAAGACAGATGAAAAGTTATTTGTACAATCAGTTTGTTAAAGTAACTATTATTAGAAGTTTGCCGAGATCATGTAATAAAACTTTCAAGAGTCGAATAACAACAACAGATAGTCAAAAGAATTTTTATTTCTCAATGTCAACTGCTAACCCGAAAAACTGAAAGTGGCTAAAAATTTCGAAACACATACCAATTCATTATCAATAATAAATTTAATTGTTAAAGTTTAAAACACTATCTTGAACAATTGAAAACCGGACTGCAGACTATGAATAATCAGCAAAGTTAATTTGCTTAATGATAAACATCTTAAAATTATGTAAAGGAGTACCTCCTCCATTATGAGACCACCAACTCCACTGGGATCTGCATCCTTGCTAAGTGCCTCCATGACCTCTACTAAGGCGCGTAGCGTGGAAATTATCTTTTTCATTTCTGAAGATCGGAGTTCTAACCTAGAAGAACAAATCAATAAACAAAAAAATTAGACCATAGTAAAGCATAATCGAGATAAAATATTCCAATGGTTATATTCAACATAAAATGGAAATATAAATGAGACAGTCTTTCTTCATTTTTAAGACAACAAACAATGATTTCACTACCTTGCACATCATGATAGCATATTAACATTAACATATATAACGTACGGAAAGTAAATGGATAGTTCATCTTCCAGCTTCGGAAGCACATATCAGTATTAGCTTATCATTTTGCAAATAAACATATGCTTATGTGTTGCACCTTCAATGCGGTGATTTATTAGTCACAAGAAACTTACTACGTTGTAATTACCTGTGCGAAAAATGAAAGGCTAAAAGCTGACCTCATATCAACTTTAGCGACCAAGGAGGAAAAAGAATATTTCAAGAACTTATTAAGGAAGCTATCAAGCAAAAGCTTTCATATTTATTTTCACTTTGTGATAGATTTGGATCAAAATACAGACCAAACATTGAATTTTCATGAACATACAAAAGCATATCCTACGAAACAAATTGATAATTTAACCATACAGAAAAATAATTCAGAGTCGTAATTTAAAATATGCATCAACATTTTAGTCACAGATAAAAGAATAAATAACCTCTTAGAATTTGGGTTTGGACCTAACTCAACTACAAAAGCTAAATCAAACTGTGAGGTTTGCTCGAGTCGAGGCTAATAAAGATTGCTTTGGCCATATCTCTAGTCTGTGTGGGATCTGGACACACTCCTCACATCCGGAACTAGAATTCACGAGCATGGGCAAATGTTATCTTAATCAAATAATAACAACGCATCATCATGCCTGGGACGCAACATTTTAGTTTGTATCTTTACTGGTGGGCAAAAAAACACATTTATCATAGGTTATAATATCATCCAAGGTTTGAGTCTAAGTCGTCCCCAACAAACTGGCTTAAATGGTGAGGATTTTCTACCCTTTATACGCTCTTTTTTAGTCCATTTCTCTAGTAGGATCACAACAACCTTCTAATTTCACTGAAGAAAAAAATTACGTCATTGGAAAGTTTAATTAGCTAAAAATTCATAAGTTGGACATACTCTCCCAGTGTAGAGCTAAAAGTTCCAGACTCTTGCAATCTCTGTTCTTCTCACTGAATGTCATCAACTCTATGTTGTCGCTTGTACCGTTGATAAAACTCCCACAGGTTTTCAATATCACGGTTCCGATCAATTCGAACCCCTCCCTCTTTAGCAAGTTTTTGCTATAGAATACAGTTAAATGAAAACCGTTAGCAGGTGAGCTGTTAAGCCCTTAAAATTCACATGAAAGGAAGAAAAAAAAATCACGGAAAAGATTTCCAAAACCTTTAGCAATGTAATCCTAAAAACTCGCTACAATTACCTTAATAACAGACATTAAACCGGTTTTGAATTGAAGAACTCCTCTACCATCACTTTTGGGGTCGAGATTTTGAGCCATACTATATGCCTGCTCACACACTGAAGGTCGAAAGTATAAGGTCGTATTCATACAAATAGAACAAACAAACACTATGAACTTATTCACAGTTGACACATACTCCATATATTATATAAGCATGCAATCAAATTATGATACCTTGAGATTTCTAGGGCATAAATTTAGTTATCTATAGCAATTTAAATACACAAATCGAACAAAAATTTCAAACGCATATCACTGCAACACTATCTAGATCTAATATTCAAAAACAACTTCATCAACTACTGCATTTCTAACGGAAAGTTAAATTTCAGAAATGAATTATGAATTCAAAGCTTACGGATCCTGGCAACGTTGGGATCCTCCGATTGAATATCATCCGCCGCTTGTAGAATCAAATCAACGTTCGTTGTTTGCGCGAGCGACGGCGGAACAGCGCCGGCGATTCCGCTGGCGTGTCTAGCATGTCCTTGACCGGCATTTCTCAGCTGCTCCCTTTTCAGCGTCGCGCGAACGAGCTTCTCCCAGTTATCGCGCGGCGGAGGCCGAACCATGGCGCCGAAACGAATCGGGAGACCTAGAAGCGCGTGGTTTTCACGAAGACGGTTAGAGTTTTGATGCGATGTGCGCGATGAGTGTGAGTGCGGTTTGAATTAGAAGAAAAAGTTTTTCGTTGCTAGAGTCTGATAGAGTACTTAAGGAGTAAGATTCTCTGAAGAAGAAACGCGGATCGATGGTAATGCCAAAGGTAGCAGATTGTAGTTGTGTTTTTTGCTAGCTTTTTTCTTTCGCTTTTGCCTTTGTCCTTTTTAGACAACAAAATTTGGTTTTAGGGTTTGGAGTTGTGGGAGGGAGAATGAAATTGTAGGAGGGAGAATGAAAATGAATTGGTGGGAATGATGAATATTTGGCCAAAAAATATTTTGTGAAGGGTGTTTAAAAAAGTGTATAAAACTTGCGACCCTTAAGCCTAACAGTCGCAATAACAGTCGCAAAAGTGTAATCTGCGACAGTTCTAAGCCAAGGGTCGCAAAGTAAGTGTCGCAAAATGCCAAATTTCTTGTAGTGAGAGAAATAGTCGTTGGGCCTACTAAGATAAAATGTCATTGAGTGGAAAGCACCTAATTAGCAAGAAATTAGAAGTCTATTAGTAGTTTTATTTCATGTCAGTTTACTATTTTACCACTAATGGTTGTATTTAAGCTTGCCTTTGTGGCTCATATGAAAGCAATCAAACATTTCAACAATTAAATTCTTCTCTTTCCCTAAAAAAAAATAAAAATAAATTCTTCTCTTTAAAACCCTAAAACTCTCATTCAATACTATTCTCACATGATTTCTCTTTTGTATCAGATTTTATTCTAAATCATTAGAATTCTTACACTTAAGACTTGAATTTTATCGGTTCATTTATATAATCCATTTTTACAGTCTCAAACAGTTGTTATCGTAGATTCATTGAAGGTTTTTGTAAGTGTTCTGACGCAGTCGGAAGCGTAGGCTAGCAAGCGCTAAACCTAGGTTGAAAAGAAACAAGTTTGCAAGCGACAAACTTGTGAAAATAGGGTTCCGGAATCCACCAGAAATTGAGAAAAACTATCTAAAATATTATTGAATGAATAAACGTTGTCTCTTAAGCTACAACTGTTAAGCTTAAATAGGGAAATAACAAACCCCTAATGGGCCTAAAAATAACAAACAGAAGTAAAACAAAAAATAACAAACTGAAATAAAATAAATAAAATAACAAACTGAAATATTAAAAAAATACTATGAAAACCCTCCTACATCATGTTCCCTTTGATCAATTTGACCCATAAGGAAGAATTGTTTTTGTGCGATGCCTAGAGCGAGGAGTACTTTCAAAAACTTAAGTGAAGATCACCGATCTTAGTTTTGCCCGATCCGAGTAAGCTTTTTGTGGCATTTCTTGATTTGATATGGTGGAGGAGAAATAACACTATCTTCTTGTGTTATAGTTTTAAAAGAAAGGTTAAAACAGATAAAATTTTCATAATAATAAACTTGAGATAACTTCTTTTCCTTTTCAGTTAAGATAATTATTAAATGGTCATGACTTCAATTTCCTTGAGCGGTTACTTTTACTCTTTCACACGTTTTCCCAAAGTAATGGATCTGTTTTAAATTTTGAGTAATAAACCTGTCATTGAATTTTGTTTATGCTACATTGAAGGAAAGCTGCAATCACAGTGAGTTGAACATGAAAATGGCTGCATACACAGAAGCTCCTGGTCTCTGTCCATCTTCATGTTTATGTGAAAATCAGGTGTTGTGCACGTGCATTGATCTCAAAATTCCACAAATATTGAATGGACGGTGTTTTCTTTACTAGTATGGGAGTAAACCGGTACGTAAGAAAGAAAAAGAAGAAAAAAAAATATAAACACAAGATATCGTTTCTTTGGAAATGTTGGACAAAAAGAGATCTTCTTTTTTCCATAAAGGAAAAAATGTAAATAAAGACATGTTTTTTTTTTCTTGGAGCAATTATAAAGACATGTTTGGTTTCGGAAATATGTGTTTTATTTTTATTATTATGAAAATACTTATGGTAAATTACTTTAGGTACCCTGGAGTTTGGTTGGATATCGGTATTCTATAAGTAAAATTTGTTTAACATTTAAATATATTTTAAAATAAATCATACAAAAATATGATATGACATTGAATGATTGAATGAGCTACACAACCAAATATTATTTCATTTTATTTTTTTTTTGGTTTTGAACATGTTCTATATATTAAATTTAAAAAAAAATGTAAGATGAAAATAAAAAAATACATGGCAAGACTTTGGATTTCTGACTGTTGCTTTATGAAAAAAATCATAAATGGCAAGAGCCAAGAAGTCAAACCCTTAAATGGAATTTCATTTAGTCCAACTCATGCAAATTTTTTGTTGAAAGCATATATTGGGTCAACATTTAAACACTTTAAAAAAATTATATTTATATTTAGTGAAAAAATTATATTTATATTGACATTTTTAAAATATTAGTTAGTTTTTATTTTATTTTAGGCCAAATACCTCTTTTAGTTCTTTAAGTTTGACAAAAATACCGGATTAGTCATTTAAGTTCTTAAGTTTCAAATAAGTCCTTTAAGTTGTTAATTCATTACACCGTTACCCTTTTAAGGACCTATTTGAAACTTCAAAACTTAAAAACTTCAAATAGGTGCATTAAATTAACAACTTAAAGGACCTATTTGAAACTTAAAAAACTTAAAGGATTAATCCGGTATTCTTGTCAAACTTAAAGGACCAAAAATGGTATTTGACCTTTATTTTATATATTTTTAGAGTAGAATTTGATAGGTTAACCTATTATTTAAACCCTCTAAAAAAACTATAAGTTAAATGAAAGCCAACTGATATAAGTTCCTTTTTATACAAAAAAAAATCTATTGATTTTAGGCTTTTTGCTATGTTTAATACATTAAAGACTCAAAAATTGCTTTCCTAAGCAAGCCATAAATCCTTATTCATAATTTTTTTTTTACTATTTTTAATGAACTTATAAAACTTGATGGGAACCATGGCCATTCCGAGTTACTACTCTCCCTCATCCATTTGTATATAAGTATTGTCATTTTGTGGTGATTAAATTAAACTCAAAACGTTTATGGTGGATTGAAAGCTATGGGTTATAAACGAGGATTAATGACAGGCTTTTCTACCTCTAAATGAAACACTTTATTATAGAGAAATGTTTAGTTGAAGACAATCCTAAATCAAAAAGATTTGGACACACATTTAAATAATAAAATTTAAAAAAGAAATATAACCACATCATTTAATATCATTTTGCTTTTAAATTTTATCATTCATATATAATAAGAAAATCTTTTCTTTTCCCTTCCTAAATCTCACCCGTCCTACTTTCTTATGGTACGTATGTAAATATTTCTTTTTGAGAGGTTAATTAAATATTTTTAATAACTAATAATATTTTATAGGTGATAGAATGCAATAATTAAGCAGTCTTTAACCAATTATTAATAATATTCCTTGACATGACTCTTACAATTACTTTACTCCAATATCTATTCTAACAGTCTTGTATGAGTACGGATAGTAACGTGAAAAGTTTTCACTTCCATATTTCCAGGTGGATTGCTGTTAGTTAAATGCTTGATGTGAGTACTATACTCCTACTTCTCAGTTGATTAAAGAAAAAAAAAAAAAAGAAACATACATATATTATGTAATAATGTACTACTACTTTTCAGTTATCACTTTATTTGTCTGTTTATTTTAATTTTACTTTTTGAGTAGTATTCTATACTTTTTGTTTGAGAACTGAAGTGCCATTCCATTTATGAAACTGTTTTGTACAAAAAGCGAACACTTGAGTAGTTAAAAAAGCGTATGCTCCTAAATACAAAATTGTACATACACAGAAAACCAAGAAAATAAAGTGAACAAAATAAAAAACAATAAAAAAAAAACTTAGCTAATACAATTCCGAAATGACCCCAACTCTATATTCTTCTCTCACAAATTAAAAAACTTGGCACACCTTATTACTAAGACTAAGAGGTGGTATCATAGGTTTATGAATTGCTGAGTAGTATGATATGTGAATCACAACAACTCTTGTTCTTAAGTGTTTTCCATTGATTAGTAATATCTTCAGCTATCTTGATAGCATCAAAGTATGTTCCATGTAGACCTCTTCTTGTGAAACCCACTGTATACAATCCTTGCTCACCTTTCCAACCATGAGGAAAGGGTGTTTTTGGCATTCCATCTTTAGTGAAAAAATCATTACCCTGAATCAAGAAAAAATTATTTAAAATAAGCCATATAATAAATAGAATTTCTACAAGCATGTAAAAGAAGAGAAAAACAAAAGTTAAAAATTGAATTGAATTAAATAATTAGTTTGATGCAAAAAGAATTGACCAAAAGTTTAGTACTGTTTTATGACAAAAAGAATAGTACTTTTTAAAAGGGTCTTTCACAAGTTGCTTGCAAGATAGATATTTCATCAGATTATTACACATCATAAAACGTCACAATGAATGCAATTGCAGGCAGAGTTTTATGTATTAGAAAAAAAAAGTTGAACTCAGGTTTTTTTTTTTTTTATATAATATTTTAATGAGTGAAAAAAATTAATTAAATATTAAAAAATTGGCAGAGAACCACTACACCAAGCACAGAACTCAAACAAACTGATTTTATTCTTTGATCGTTTTGCATGAAGAAAAGAAGACATTTGTATGTTTCTGCTCTCTGCATGTGTCCCAAGCCTAGATAGTGATAGGTCATAAGTGCTTCAATAATAAGATAAAGCTAAAAACGTAACATAACAGATCAATTTTTAACCTTGAGCCAAGTAGGCACATTGCTCTTGTACCCTGTTGCTAAGATTATTGCATCAAATTCCTTTTCTTGTCCATCCAAAAATTTTGCACCACTTCTTGTTATCTCTTTCACACCTTCCATCACCTACAAAATTAATCAATCCAAATTTAATCCTAGCCTCAAATATGTACATAGCAAATTTAAATTGAAAACTAATAAATTTATTATTCTAGCTTGAACCAACAAAATGGGGTTATTTCCTTTTCTCTTAAATTAATTAATATAAAAATATAAAAAATATTAACATACCTTAATGTTACCGGATTTAATTTGTGCTATTTGACCAACATCAAGTACAGGAGTTTTCCCTGTTGCAAGTTTGAGCTCTATTGGACCAGTTTTAGGCCTCTTGATACCATAGTGATTGGTGTTTCCCAAGAAGAAGCTTGAAACTAACAAGAGAAACTTGTCTACTAATTTTAATGGAAGCCATTTATATAGTCCCATAGCTATTCCATATGTTGAGAAACCAAACATATCTCTTGGAAGAATATGTACCTTAAATCATATAAAATATTGCACCAAAGTTAGCCAAAAAGAACAAACTCCCAAGTTTGATTATTAGTTACCCAAATGGGAAAAAAAACATATACATGACATCATTTTAAGTACTAAACAATTATATATCTATGATATATGATTACATATTAAACAATAATAAAAATACGAGTTCCTTCTTTATGAATGACCTTATTAAAAGTATTAATATAATATAATAAAAAAAAAGTTCACAACATAAGATTGTACAAACTTAACTGGAACTATGGAATGACGGTGAATTTAGCAAAATCACGGCGACTAAAGCTAGTTTTTGACAAAATTGCGGTCATAGGTCTAATCTTATCGAACTCATCATGAATTCAAATATGTATTAAATTTTTTGATATTTTAACTCAAAAAATTTGTGCATGTCACGTCGATTGAAGATGCATCGGCCACATTAAACTGCATTTTTTTTATAATATCAAAGATTGTGACGCAATTGAAATTCGAAAGGAAAAAAAAGGGAACTTACTGAGTTTCTTGCAACCAAGTGAGGCATAGCATTGTGTCTACAAAGATCCAAACTAACTTCCATTCCAGAATTACCACAACCAATGACCAAAACCTTCTTATTTTTGTACTCAGAACCAGATTTATAATCACTTGTATGAACAACAGGACCATGAAAATGTTCCATACCATGAATTGTAGGAATAACAGGTTCAGCATTTTCACCAGTAGCAACAATAAGCCAAGGTGAATAATACTGAAAATCACCTTCTTTTGTTCTAACCATCCAAATTTCAGAACTTGGATCAAACTCAGCACTAAGAACGGTTTGATTAAACCTAGGATGAATATCAAAGTGATCAGCATAGGATTCCATGTAGGAAATGAACTGATGTTTTGTAGGATACTTAGGAAAAGTTTGAGGAAAACTCATCATAGGTAGTTCACAAAAATGTTTTGGTAAGTGAAGTTTTAAACGGTCATAGGTTCTATTTTGCCATAGTGAAGCTATGCAATCACTTCTCTCAAGAATGAGACTTGGTACTCCTTGTTCTGATAAACAAGCAGCTACTGCTATACCTGAAGGACCAGCACCTACTATGATAGGTCCATGAATCCATACACACTTTGCTTTTTCTTTGAAAGGATCCATGTAAGAGAACTTGAGAACTTGATTTTAGTGTAGTGTACTAGTTTTTTTCCTTCTTTCTTTCACTTTTTTGTGTTATGTGTGTGAATGATGATAAAGTGGGAATTTAAAGAGTTAGGAAGGAGTTTAATGGTGAAGTGAGAAAAGGGTCAAAGAAAGAGTTCAGAGATTGGTTAAAAGGTTGAACCTTTTTAAATGAAGGCGTGAAGGTTAAGGAAAGGATTTGATTCTGTTTCTCTCAAGGTTTTTTCTTAAAGAGAAGAAATGGTGAACATTTATAGAGATGTGTTATGGTGTATCTATGATGATGTGTATATGATGTGTATGTGTATGTGTATACTATTGTGTATTTTTTTCTCAAAATAATAGTGGCTTAAAATTAATATCATTTATTAATTTTTTTTTAGGGATTAAAATATTTTTATTAATTGTAGTTAGTGAAGTAGTTAAGTTAGATGAAATTCAATAAAGGTATAATAATAAGAAAAAAATAATAAATATTGAATTAATATTCTAATATAATAATTATTCTAAGAGAGAAAAAAAAATGCTAAAGAGTCTGATTGTTTTGAGATAGAGTGAGTATTATGTATATGAATAAATGAGAATTCATTTATGCATGGTGGTGGTGTTTTTTAAATTTTATTTTTGTTGGAATGAGTCATGAGTTGCAGTCACTCATACATAGAAAAAATTGTTTTTTTTTTAACTATGTCACGCTTTGTCAGTGTTCTGACTATTCTCTGCATTCTGTGGCCCATTTTTTCAATTTACAAGTATCAACCTACTGTAATTTTAAAGCAAAAGAGTATTATTTTCAGGGTTTTAAAAAAATAAAAAAAGTATTATTTTCAGGGTATACTAACTAAGGTACTAATAATAGTTAAGAAAGTTAAAAATAGTAGGTTAATATTGAAGACGATGATTTTGATACTTTATAAAGTTTTTTTTGTTGAAGAATATTTTTAAAAATTCACCATTTTTCAATACATTTTTATACAAACCTTTTTTTCAACACATTATCTACTAACAATATATAAAAGTCGAAGTACAACAAAATTTCATAATCGTCCTTATTAAAACTCATGATCTCCTTAATTTTATGTGCATAATGGTCATTGTACAAAATCTAATTTATTTGTTTTTTTAAAAATTAATTACAGATAATGCTTATCACAAGTGTAATCAAATTCCACGGATAAATATGAAACTAATTTATTTATTTTTTAAAAATTAATTACCAATAATCTACTAACAACTAATCTACTAACAATATATATCTACTAACAATATATAAAATTTGAAGTACAACAAAATTTCATAATTGTCCTAATTAAAACTCATGATCTCCTTAATTTTATGTGCCTAATAGTCATTTTACAAAATTTAATTTATTTGTTTTTAAAAAAATTAATTACGAAGAATGTTCATATCTACTAACATCTACTAACAATATATAAAAATCAAAGTACAACAAAATTTCATAATCGTTCTTATTAAAACTCATGATCTCTTTAATGTCAATATTTTGAAAATAGTCACGAGTTTTCAAAATTTTGTCAAATCGACTATCACATATCGGTACAAAAAAAACATATAAAATCTTGAACGAGTGCGGTTTAAATATTTAACGGTGTTTTAAATATAACATAAAAATATATTTAATAGACACACTACATTAATAATGTTGATTTTTTGAAAATAGTCATGAGTTTTCAAAATTTTATCACATTGATTTTTTCATATATCTATAAAAAAAATTTGTTTTTGCAGATATAAACATTTAAAATCTGCAACGGGAGCGGTGCAAACATTGAACAGTGTTTTGCATATAAAATAAATTTATTTAATAGACACACTACATCAATGTTGATATTTTGAAATTAGTCACGAGTTTTCAAAATTTTATCATATCGACTTTCTCATATATGTATATAAAAATTTGTTTATGCAGATATAAACATTTAAAATCTGCAACGGGAGCGGTGCAAACATTGAATTGTGTTTTGCATATAAAATAAAATTTAATCAATAGAAACACTGCATTAATGTTGATATTTTGAAAATAGTCACGAGTTTTCAAAATTTTATCATATCGACTATCACATATCGATACATACAAATTTTCTTCTGCATATATAAGCATATAAATTTCTCAACGAGTGCGATTTAAATATTTAACGGTGTTTTAAATATAAAATGAAAATTTATTTAATAGACACACTACATTAATGTTGATATTTTGAAAATAGTCACGTGTTTCCAAAATTTTATCATATCGACTTTCTCATACATGTATATAAAAATTTGTTTATTTAGATATAAGTACATAAAATCTGCAACGGGTGCGGTGCAAACATTGAATAGTGTTTTGCATATAAAATAAAAAGTTATTTAATAGTAACACTACATTAATTTTGATTTTGAAAATAGTCATGAGTTTTTAAAATTTTATCATATCGACTTTCTCATATATGTATATAAAAATTTGTTTATGGAGATATAAGTACATAAAATCTGCAACTGGTGCGGTGCAAACATTGAACAGTCTTTTGCATATAAAATAAAAAGTTATTTAATAGAAACACTACATTAATTTTGATTTTGAAAATAGTCACGAGTTTTCAAATTTTTATGTGCATAAAAATTTATTTTCGTATATATAAGCATATAAAATCCATAACTGGTGTGACTTAACTATTTAAATTTTTTTTGTTTAAATAAGAGAAAAAAAATTAATAGAAACATTAAATTATTACTCATAATTTTCATTTAATATCTATAAACATTCTACAATATTAACAATATAATTATTTTTTATATAATTATCACAATGTTACATGACCCGTGCGAAAACACAGATCTTTTACTAGTTTTTATATGAAGAATGCTAATTAGTGTCTCTAGAACGTTGATTAAAATACTAAAGAGTTTGACTATTTATCTAATCAAGAATCTTTCATAAACAATCATAAAATGACCAATTTAACCACTTTAATTAATAATAATTTCTCTTCAGTAGTCGAACTCAAGTGATTTAAATAAGATGAATTGTTCGTGAAAGCCCTAATTAAAATCCTCACATAAAACAATATTTAGTCAAGTTTTACTTACCTCTTATGAAAATCCAGTTTATCAAATCCCCTTTAAAAATACGAGAGTTCGGATAAATTAAAAAGATTAATAGTAATTTCTCTCATCCCAATATTTTTTTTTATTTATTTTAAATTGTATATGACAATTGTGTGTGTGGAAAATGGATTAAAATATGTATTTTGGATTTGTAATGTTATGGATTTGTAAGACTGTTTATAAAAGTTGGAAGCGTGGGAAGGGAGATTTTGGAAGGATTGGAGGTTCCAAATTGGCACAATATGTGAGTGTAGTAGAGTGAGTGAGTGGATGGTGTGGTGTCTGGTGTGTCAGGAAACGGTAAGTGGAAACTGTTTTATGTTGCTGTGCAAAATGCAGATGATGATGATGATGATGATATTGGAGATACCATAAGTACTAGTACTCATAAAAAAAGTAATTGCTGCATGTTGGTAAACAGCTTGAAGAATAGGGACTTTATTTGTGTGACATTAATAGTCCTGTTTTTGTACAATTATTTTTCAATTAGCATGAATCATTGTACGGATCGTATATGAAAAAACTAATACATCCTCTCACTTTAAGCACATAGTCACAATTGAGTCAATAAAGAGGCTAATACAATTGGCCTTATGGCGAGTGTTGAAAAATGTGATTTAGATTTGATGAATTTACTAAGTCACGCAATTTTGCATCTCAACTATTATTTGATTTCAAATTAACAATCGAGATTGATTATAACGTATTTTGTTACTTGGATATTATGAACCGTCTAGTATCAAATTGATAGTTGCGATTGCTTACAACGCGTAACTGCATGCATACTTATACCATAATAAGCAACCCATATCATTAAGAACTAATAAGTGTTTATAAAGAGAGCGGATGTAGTATCTATTGATTTTTAGAGCTACTTTTAACCTTCGTCCATTTCTTGAAAACCAAATCTCATCAGATTTGTCGATTCAAACTGGAAGAAAAAAAAAACCGTTTTACTCTCATCCGGATGGGTAAATCCAAAAGATTGTGTTTTCCTTGTATGAATATAAGCAAATTCAGATTACAGAGTGTGCGGTTTTTAGAACCATGCAGGGTAAAGAGAAGCTTTTGTTGATGTTAACTTTTGGATTATGAATGTTTGACCTCTAAAGCCCATTCCATAAACATTTCTACAGTTGATTGTAATTCTAATACATTTAATTATTGTTTGTTAATAAAAAAATTCAATTATTGTGACTGGTGTTAAAGTAAACAAATAAAAAGTGTTATATATATAGTCTTTTTAACTCATTTGTTAATTATATACACAACAATCATCCCTAATTTGTCTACCAGACTAAAAGATTCTTACATTATTTTTATTATAAAAAAAATCCTTCTCCCAACTAACTTGTGACACGTGGTTCTTTTATAAGAAGTAACATTGTTGTGAATTCTTATAAAAACACACCAATGAAAAGAAAGATGTGTGGAGCAAAGGAAGCGATAATCAATGAGCTAAAGAGCCTCAAGCAACAACAACAACAACAAATAGACCTAAGTCCTAGTGTAAAATAGCACCACAAACATGAACTAAACAATGAAGGTAAGGAAACAAACACATCAAAGATTGTTTACCCAGTTCGGTCCAATATGACATACTCTGAGGGAGAGAGCAGCTCTCCAATCCACTAAGATGAAAGTGATACAAATGAGTTACAAGAAATTAGTCTCAAAAGAACAAACCCTAATTTCTACCCATTTTTCAATCACCCATACTCACAATGAATCCTAAGAGATAAACACGAAAGGAAGCTTTTTGATCCTTCCAATTATGAAATCTCATTACCCAAGATGATTACAATGTTTCTCAACCCAAGAGAATCACTCTCAACAAAGACACTCAACCATAAAGTTACCTCCTTTGTTCTCCAAGTTTCTCTCTCTAAGCCTCTCTCAGTCTCTCTCCAAAATCTAAACTGAAAAACTTATATAGTAGCAGAGCATAGACAAAATCGTGTCACGGTTCCTTGCGTACAACTCAAGGTACACAAATCTTATCCACAAATCGTGTCACGATGGCCATAAATCGTGTCACGATTTGGCACTCCCAGAAACCATGCTCCCTGCCTCCAAAATCGTGTCACGATTTTGAGCTTCTTCAGAATCCCAATTTTGAAGTCAATAACAACATTCTCCACCTTGACAAAAAATTGGTGATGATGTCAATTTAACCATCAACCACCATGCTGCTCTCTCTAATCTCGAATTACTCTTCAATAAACTTGATCAAGTCCAAGCAATGCTTGAACCTTGATCTAGGTAATGACTTGGTAAACACATCCGCCGGATTATCTTCTGATGCAACTTTCTCCACCACAATCTCCTTTGATTCAATCATGTCTCTCACAAAGTGCAAACGAATGTCAATGTGCTTTGTCCTCTCATGATACACTTGATGATTCGCCAAGTGAATGGCACTTTGGCTATCACAATGTATCTTTACACATTCTTGAGTAATTCCTAACTCACCAATCATACCTTTCAACCATATGGCCTCATTCACCCCTTCAACAAGGGCAATGTACTCCACTTGAGTTGTAGATAATGCCATCACGGTTTGTTGATTTGCTTTCCAACTAATAGTCGTGCCATAAAGAGTAAACACAAAACCCGATAAAGATTTTCTAGTGTCCACATTGCCTGCATAGTCCGCATCTACATACCCCTCCAAAGCGTCTTTCTCTTGAGATGCTCTTGTGTACTTCAAACCGCCCTTCAAAGATCCATTCAAATACCTCAACACCCACTTCAAAGCTTGTCAATGAACAATTCTCGGATTTTCCATAAACCGACTCACAATGCTAAACGCAAAAGCTAAGTCCGGTCTACTACAAACCATTTCATACATGATGCTTCCAACCCCACTAGCATAGGGAGTAATCTCCATCATCTTCTTCTCATCATAGGATTGAGGACATTGTTTTATGGACAACTTTGTGTGGTGACCCAAGGGAGTGCTAACGACTTTAGAGTTGGTCATTCTAAAGCGCTCCACCACCTTCTTCAAATAACTAAGTTGAGATAAGAAAAGTTCGCCTTTGTCACGAGTCCTCAAGATATCACTTCCAAGAACTCTCTTTGTCGGACCAAGATCTTTCATCTCAAATTCACCATTTAACTTTTCTTGAGCTTCACAATCTCATCCTTGCTAGAGCTTGCCATCAAGATATCATCCACATATAGAAGAAGGTAAAGAATGACTTTCTCATCCATCTTTAACATGTACACACAAGAATCATACCCACTTCTCACAAAGCCGGTCTTCGAAAGAAATTCATCAAACCGACGATACAATTGCCTAGGGCTTTGCTTCAACCCATACAAAGATTTCTTCAAAAGACACACCTTAGACTTGTCCTCCACAAAACCTTCCGGTTGCTCCATGTAGATTGTCTCTTCAAGGTCTCCATTTGTTCCAACTTAAGGTTGAATTAATTCACAATACCCAAAAGTATCCTTATGGAACAATGTTTCACCACCAGTGAGAAGATCTCATTATAGTCAATCCCCTCCACTTGAGTGAAACCTTTCGCCACAAGTCTTGCTTTGTACCTAGGACCTTCACCTCCTAGAATTCCTTCCTTTTTCTTGAAGATCCACTTGCATCCCACTATCATTTGGTGTTTAGGCAGTTTCACAAGTTTCCAAGTTTGGTTTTTCTTCAATGAATCCATTTCCTCATTCACCGCCTTCAACCAAAACTTGCTTTCTTTGCTCTCAAATGCCTCCTTGAAGTTTCTTGGCTCCGAGTCTTGCAATTCTTCAACCACATTTAGAGCATAACACACCAAGTTAGCATAACCATATCTTCTAGGTGCCGTAATGGTCCTTCTTTCTCTATCTCTTGCCAATAGATAATCAGGATCCACCACCGGTTGAGTTCCACTTGCATCCGATGCCGGAGCTTTATCTTCCACATCTTATTTCTCTTCATCTGGAAGCTCCACCTCAAACTGAGTTTCCTCCACATTTGTTTCTGGTACTAATTTCTTTAGGTCTTTACACTTCATCCCCATACGGGTCTCATCAAAGGTAACATCCCTACTAATTAAGACTCTTGATCCTCCACTAGATTCCAATTTCCACAACTTGTAACCCTTCACGCCTTCTGGATAACCAATGAAGACACATTTCACAGCCCTAGCTTCAAGCTTGTCTTGCTTGATATGCGTATATGCCAAGGCTCCTAAAACCTTCAATGATGAGTAGTCTGCCGGTTTCCCACTTCATACGTCCATAAGTGTCTTGAAGTCTATTCTCGTTGATGGACATATGTTGATCAAATAAGCAGCAGTTGTCACTACTTCACCCCATAACCTCTTTGGTAACCCAGCTTCTAGAAGCATGCACCTCACTCGCTCCAAAAGGGTCATATTCATCCGTTCAGCAAGACCATTTTGTTGCGGTGTTCTTGGTACGGTTTTGTGCCTCTTAATTCCTTTCAACCTGAAAAACTCATTAAACTGCTCTAAACAAACTCTAGGCCATTGTCAGTTCTCAAACCCTTCAGTTTACTTCCCATGTGATTTTCTATAAGAGTATGCCATTCCTTAAACTTTTCAAAGGTGTCACTTTTGTTTTTCAAAAAGACCCATACCCTTCTAGAATAATCATCAATAATGGAAAGAAAATATAAACCTCCACCATGAGTAAGTCTTTTAGAATGACCCCAAAGATCCGAGTGCACATACTCAAAGGGCCTACTAGAATGATGCATACTACTTCCAAACTTTACTCTATGTTGCTTGCCTAGTATGCAATGCTCACAAAATTCTAGCTTGTCCAATTTATCTTTTCTTAGCAAAGCTTGTTTAGCTAGTTCCACTAAACCTCTTTCACTAACATGCCCCAATCTCAAATGCCATAATTCAGAATTATTAAGAGGTGCTACACTAGCCATTGATGCATGACCAATTACAATGGAACCATCTAAAATGTATAAACCATTCATCTTAGACCCTTTAACAGTAATTAATGCACCATGCGAAATTTTACAAACCCCATGCTCAATTCTAGTGCAATAACCTAGACTATCAAACATGCTTAGGGAAATTAAATTTCGCTTAAGTTCGGGAACAAACCTCACATCCCTTAGAAGGAATTCACGGCCATCAAACATCTTTAGACGAATGGTGCCCATGCCTTGGACTTTGCAAGCTTTGTTATTTCTGAGTCGAAGAACTCCTCATTCTTTTAGAGTCAAAGTCTAAAAATATTCCTTCATAGGGCACATGTGATAGGAGAACCCCGAATCCATAACCCAGCTCTTCTACGATTCCCAACTTGTGACCACTAATGCACCCGCACTCTCATAACCATCTTCATCGGACGCCACCGCAACTTGAACGGAAGAACTACCATTGCCCCCCTTTTCTGGGCAATCCTTCTTGAAGTGACCGGTCTTATGACAACCAAAGCATCGTAACTTTGATTTGTCAAACCCCTTGGACTTAGACCTCGACTTCCCCTTGCCTTTTCCTCTATGCTCACCCCTTCCTCTTGCAACATTCAAGCCTTCAACACCCTTATCAACCTTCAAGTCCTTGAACTTGGTCAATTCCTTGGTTCTCAAAGCCGCTTGGACCTCCTCCAAAGTAGTGGTGCCCTCTTTACCATAAAGGATGGTATCCTTGACACTTTTGTTGTGTCAAAACCGCTTGCATCTTAACTTTCCACAACCCGAAATCATGACTTTCGGTGAACTTCTCGATGTCCCACTTTGCACCCATGATACCAACTTTACCAATTTACGCCTTTGTCCCACGATGGGCGCCAATTGTTGTGAATTCTTATAAAAACACACCAATTAAAACAAAGATGTGTGGAGCAAAGGAAGTGATAATCAATGAGCTAAAGAGCCTCAAGCAACAACAACAACAAACATACCTAAGTCCTAGTGTAAAACAGCACCACAAGCATAAACAAAACAATGAAGGTAAGGAAACAAACACACCAAAGATTGTTTACCCAGTTTGGTCCAATATGACCTACTCTGGGGGAGAGAGCAGCTCTCCAATCCACTATGATGAAAGTGATACAAATGAGTTACAAGAAATTAGTCTCACAAAAACAAACCCTAATTTCTACCCATTTTTCAATCACTCACACTCACAATGAATCCTAAGAGATAAACACAAAAGGAAGCTTTTTGATCCTTCCAATTATGAAATCTCACTACCCAAGATGATTACAATGTTTCCCAACCCAAGAGAATCACTCTTAACAAAGACACTCAACCCTAAAGTTACCTCTTTTGTTCTCTAAGTTTCTCTCTCTAAACCTCCCTTCAAAAACTGAACTGAAAAACTTATATAGTAGCAGAGCACAAACAAAATTGTGTCACGATTCCTTGTGTACGATCCAAGGTACACAAATCTTATCCATAAATCGTGTCACGATGGCCACAAATCGTGTCATGATTTGGCACTCCCAGAAACCATGCTCCCTGCCTCCAAAATCGTGTCACGATGCCAAAATCGTGTCACGATTTTGAGGTTCTTCAGAATCCCAATTTTGAAGCCAATAACAACAAACATAGAGTATGTTAGTTTTTTGAACAAGCACATAGAATAAGTTAGTTAAATTTGTTGTATCATTTAGCTTCTAAAGAGAATAGAAGGCAATTAATTTATAATATGCAAGTTGGTGTAACTAAGGCTAATTATGTTGGAGATACAGCTACTTTACACCCCTCCTCTGCAATATTGAGGAGTTTTCAACAACGACAATCATCTTGGGGTGTGTGTGTGTGTGTGTGTGGGGGGGGGGGGGGGGTAAAATGCCACTTTTGGGCAACCCCCTCTAGCAAATCTAAGGTAGAAAAACCCACCATAACCACCTCTACAGCTAGCGGGAAAACACAATTAAGCCGGATTCTTGTCGATTAATCATAATGATCCTAATAGGACTAAAAAATTCCCTCGTCGATTAATATAATGATCTCAATCTTCGCCGTAAAAAACAGCATAAAATCATTATGATTAATCAACGACGGACATTGAGTCCGTTTACGCCTATACTAACAAAACTACAAAAACAAAACATGAGAGAAGAGATGGGAGATGGAAGAATGAGAAGAAATGAGAATGAGAAAAAATGAAAGAAAATGTTTCAATTTATAGATTTTTTGCTTGAATTCTATTGGTCGAAGAAAGTAACAGCTCCTCCCTGATTGACCACCGTCCTAACCGTTGTCCTACCTACGCGAGTTAACTCACGCTGGCCGGTAACCTGCGTGAGTTAACTCACTTTGATAATCGACCAAAATACCGAGCGTGACTTAAGTCACGTTGAGTCACCGGCCAAAATACCGAGTGTGACTTAAGTCACACTCATTACAGGTCAATGTGAGTTAACTCACACTGGCTTTTGGTGTAGCAGCAGAACAACATTGAATGCTGTCACCCAAACCATTAATGACCCGTGATCAATACACACTCATAATTGATCAAAATTACACCATTTCAACAACATAATCACACATAATCGATCCTAATTACACAAATTCGTCGTTAATAACACATAATCACTTAATCACACATAATCGATTCAAATTACACAAATTCGTCATTAATCACACATAATCACACATAAACGATCCAAGTTACACAAATTCGTCGTTAAATACAAAATCCACAAATTCGACACAAATTCATTAAAATGCAACATTACAGACACAAATTAGAACACATTACACTATTACACGTTAATAAATATTACATTTCAATGGATCAGACACAAAGATGTAAAATGTTATTTTCAACCATTAAATTAAACATGTAATCAACATCGATATCATCACGGATAATATATGGATAATAAATCGTCTTCCAAAAGTCTTCCTCCTTATCCTCCCCTAGGTTCACGCATGGCACCTGTACAAATACATTTGATGTTATTTGATTTTCACCTAGATGGACAAAGTATCTGTCAAGTTATGCCTTCAAATATCCAACTTGTTGGTGGGAGTTAAAAAGACCTTAATCGTCTTCTTTACGGCGAAGTGTCAGACATGAGCTTCAACTTGGACTTGTGCATCTTGAGAGATGTTTCACTTCACAAAATTTTATGGAGTAACAAGTATAAGAATAAAACCAAATGAAAGATAAAATAAATAGTTGAATAATTAGAGACATATAATTTTATAAAATGCGATCAATAATAATAACGAATAAAATTGTTGATGTTTTGTCCATCACAAAAAAAAGTCATATATTTATATAATCTTAGTTACATATTGGCCAACATGAAGAAAGTGGCCAGGAATTAAGCCAAGACACAAGATGTGGGAATGTGAGTTAAGTGGTGGAGCACCTCGGATTGGGAAATATACATATACCTCTTTCGGCCGAAACCAATTGAACAACGACTCTATTGTAGCAAGTTGCAACAATGTGACCCATATCCGGTAATGTCAACCACATATCTTCGTATGCAATTCCACCACTATTTGTTGGAGGGTGTAAACCATTCAAGATATATTGAAAATGCTTCTCCGAACTAAATATCTACAAATAATCACTCTTATTATTTTTCAACTCTTAAATAAGTGCACTATGAACCAATACATGATTTTCCTCATCCATACCCATGTGTCTAGCTATGACCCGGAATCCACAATTACCATCACCTTTAACATTCACAATATTTTCGATCTAAGGTCTCATGATCTTTGGGAATTGTGTTATGTATAGTAAATCCAGAATATACAGATCCGGGTGTATAGTAGAGGTTAAAGCTTGGGAGCGTGATGAATTGCCTATACGTGCACTTTTCCTCTTTGGAAGTGTTGTCTTGGCATGTGAAGATTGGCTATCGGGATTTTGAGAATCAACACACTCCCATGTAGAGCGGATTCGACCCGTGGATGACTCTTTCGGTGTAGACCTTTCCCTTTTAGGTGCTCCCTTGGTTACCACCTTTCTTGGAGGTGGAGACAACATTGTGTCTTCTGGAAATGCCAGTTGATGCATCAACTCTTTGATGTGGAGTTTCATCTTGTAAGGGGCTCTTTTGAGACGTTCTTGAATGTCATTCCACTCCTCCATCACCGAAAAATCATCATCAACCTCTTCTCCGCATACATTTAACCTTTGCCAATGAGGCTCTATGTCATCCAATCGAATATGCAATTTTTCTTTCTCTTCATGGCAAGAATACGTGCACAAGGCAACCCGTACGATGTCTTTTGAACACAACTGCAATCTTTCTTGGAAAAGCCGAATGTCTTGGAACATTCCTAAAAGATAAAACACAATGCGGGTCTAGATACATAACCCTCCAACTCGGAGTACAAAAAGTCTCCTTTGTATCTATGTTCTAAGATGGTACGACTCCTCCCAAAACTTGTTTGTATCTCAGACAATTTGATAGCCAACATCTTGTTTATTTCATCCCAACATGATGCCAAATCTCCCACATTACTCCTCAAATATTTTTTCAATTTTCCATGAGCCGATTGAACAATGTTGGTGGTTCTGCAACCTAGATGCAAGACTTTATCTGTCTATGCCCTCACAAATTTTTGCTTAATGGTGTTCAATATTGTGGTTGAAACATAGTCAAGGAACTTTGGAAATGGTTTGCATACATCTTGGAATCACATTACCACACTTGCATATGCATCCTCTGTAGAAGATTCAACCAAATCTTTCCAAGCATCCATGATTTTGTCAACAACTTCACTTGGCTTCGCCTCCTTCACTTCTTTGCTATCAACTTTAACATCCTTCGGCTTCGCATTGACTCTATAATCCGTGATGCACTTAGCCCTTACATTCTTCCCAATATGAAAATAACAAAGTAAAGCGGCGATTTCAGGGAGAACTTTGGCAATGACATTCATCAAAGCATTGTCCCGATCCGTGACAACCACCTTAGGCATGTTGAGTTTTGAGGACAAAAGACTAACCAACATCTCAAGTGCCCAAGTAAAGTTGTCCTCTTTTTCGGAGGCAAGAAAGGCAAAACCAACCAAATATGTCATGTTGATAGAGGTGACACCAACAATCTGAAATAATGACATTCTATACAAGTTTGTTTTGTAAGTGGAATCCATGACCAAAACGGTCGGAAAGGTGTTATGCATATTAATTGGCTCCGAATGAGCAAAAAATATGTCTTCAAGAGTGGTTTCCTCACTATTTGCTCTTGTGAAATAGACGTAGTATGCTCCTTCAACTTCGAAATCAAGAATTCCATCTCCGTCTTGTCACCTCTTATCCCCTTTCGCCATCTAGTTCGTGCATTGTACACTTGTTTGATAGTCGTCACACTTTCTTGGTTTTTTTCCTTTAAATCCATTAAAATATTCCTAGGTAACGTCAAGCTCTTTGTCTTGTCGATAACTCTCTTCTTCTCCTCCTCTTTTGGTCTTCCCGCAAGAAGGTGACCGCCTAACTTTGGCTCCAACTCATGGTTGTGAATTCCACAAAGCATGGCCAACCACCAATCATTTGTATTCTTCTCAAAGTAACCACGCAACATAAACAAACAATCACATTTCCTTGAGCCCTGATAAGTGGCAAAATATGATTAAATCCATGTCTTTTACAAAGCTTTTTAGTTACTTGTTATGCAAGTTATCTTAGGAAAAGCATGTAATTTATGAATAAATGCCAATTATTCTTTATATATCTTATTCTTCCCCATTTGTGTAGGAAAAAGCAAGTCAGGACCTGAAAATATCAAAGATTATTGAAGAATGCATGAAGACTTTCGCTCAGCGAAGTCTTGGCGAAAGGTTGGCGAAGTCAGGCAGAGATTTTAAGGAGTTTCTGATGAGCACTTTCGCTCAGCGAAGCCTTGGCGAAGGTAGGCAGAGAGTTCAGCTGGAACAGTAAATGTCACTTTCGCTCAGCGATTGCGTGGCGAAAGGTTGGCGAAGTGAGGCAGGGAATTTCTGAAACAGGGGAAGCTGTTTTCGCCCAGCGAAATTTGGATCGCTCAGCGAAATCATCAAGGTGGTTTAATGCTGAAGATGACGTGGCTGATTTCCATTGGGCACTTTTGAACGTTCGCTGAGCGACGTTACGCATCGCTGAGCGAAATTGTAACTTTCAGTCTTAGTATTTAAAGCTTTTTACAGCTTTTAGGTTAAGAACTTACTATTGTATTGCTTTCATTTTGAACGAAATTTAAGAGTTTATTACAAGAGAGAGAATAGGTATAAAAGGAGGCAAACTTCAAATAGCAAAAGGATTTCAAGTGAAGATTACATTAAGAAGCTTTGAGAAATCAAGCCTTAACATACTCTTCACCTTCCTTTCTTGTTTTGCATAGTTATCATGAGAATGATCAACTAATCTCCTTTGTTGGGATTAATAGGTAATCAATCACTCTATGTTTTTGATATTTTAAATATATGATTGTAGCATTTTTATATACCATGGAATTTATTCTTGCTTTTCACTCTTATATTGGATTTAATTGATATTGACAAATACTTTTGAATCTAGGTTTAGAATGATATTCTATCAAGATAAGAAATCCTAAAAATGGGATTTGGTTTTGATAATTACATTAAGTATTGGATCGTTAAAGCTTTCGAATCGTTTAATAGATTGAGAAATCATCGATTAAACGATACGATCGATCTCACGACGTCATTTGGACACGAATGACGCTGTCGAGTAATACGTGATAATGTCATATATAAGGAAAAGCTAGAATCCGTATTTATGATCAATCGAATACAAACAATGTTTGATTGATGAACTTTAATCCTAACACCTTTTATGTCCTATTACTCTACGTTTTATTTATAACGTTTTTAATGTTGAGTAGCGTAGTAATGAAAAAAGGTTAAACCCTAACTTAAGACGATAATCGACGTTGAACGGTTTATGATATCGCAATAATCCCTGTGGAACGATATAAAACTTATACTTACTTTTGTGCTTTAACAAGCCCGTATCTTCAAGTTTCAATTTCTTCTTCTTCTTCTTCGGTGGTTTGTATACACCACTCCATTCCTTTCACATTGCAACGTCACCATTGGATTCTTTAGACTAGATTTATCTATAGATATAGTAAATCTAGCCCTTGCTGCTTGTAGAGGAACCCAACCAAACAAATCATCTTGCTCTCGTCATCTTTCATTTGTTAAAAAAAAATGAGGCGGTGTTTACTTCATAACCGCAAAGCTTGGCAACACCGGTAGGTACCGGTTTAGGTTTTTCTTCAATGTGAGCTTGAAATGGAATTTTGAATTTAACCTTCACATCAACGGTTGGTTTGACATCAACGGAAGCTTCGTTGGAAGCTTCAATTATGGCCAGTTTCGGCTCAACGCCATCATCCACCACATTTTCAACCATCACTATATCTACTGAATAGAAAAATAACAAAGAAAAAAATATAAATAACTTGCGCAACAAGCTACGAAAGAAAAATAAAATTGGCGCAAAAATTCAAATACTGGGCACCAGCGTGACTTAAGTCACGCTGGCTAACACCTGCGTGAGTTAACTCACGTGTTGCTCCAACATGAGTTAAACCACGCCCAGGCAATGTTCCAGACTGACAAACCTAGCTCAAAAACCAGCAAAATCAAGAGAGGTTGAATGATACATTACTGATCATTGACATTTAATTAGCGTATAAACTTGCTTCCTAATGATTTGCAATGATTTTAGCTCAAGATTATGCTCCAAATTTTTGCACTTTTGGGTTTTTTAGAGGTGAAGAGGGAAAAAAGTGTGTGTTTGAAGTTGGAAATGTTGAATTTTGTCCCAAAACAGTAATGCATCGCAACATGAGTTAACTCACGTTGCTTTTAAACGTGACTTAACTCATGTTGCCTGCAGCGTGACTTAAGTCACGCTCGGTATAAATGAACTTCAATTTCTATGGGAATGAGCATTTTTGTTTGCGGGAAGAGCAATTTTCCAATCTTAGAGGTACGTAAGTCATGGCTACTATGTAAAAATGGCTTCGTAAACAAGTCAACAAGTTAATGACTGGAAAAGAAGTGAGAGACTTGAAGTTCATTTTTAGCAACAACTTTTATAAACTGATAGTCAATTGCTAGGTGGTTAATTCTAGTGTGAAATACAGTATTGACAATATATAGGTAATTAGATCAAATGTTATATGTGAAAATGGTTTGCATTTCAGAGAGTTGAATGCCAAGCTCAGATAGTACGTGTTGTTGTAAGCATAATAATTATGTGGTGGTTGAACCAATGGTCTGATATTCATCCTTTGTAGAGGAGAAAGCAACTGTCAACAATGTCACTACCCCAATCAGCATCACAAATGTTGGTTAAATGGAGTGTGGTTTTTTTTTATCAAAGCAATAAAATATAAAAGACAGGAGATGCCTGAACCAATACAACAGAGCCACAAAGTGGATAATCTGTGAAGAGAAAATCCAGATCTATCCCTAGAAAGGAAATATCCAAAGGAAAAAGATGGCTAAGTCCACCATTGTATAGAAAAGCTAGGTGGATTATGACCATTCATGGCCATTAAACTGCTATAAAAAAAAACCATCTCTATGAAAATTTGAACAAAAGTATTGAAATTCCTATCTATTTTATTACAATTGAACCAACTATTCCATAGCTGCCAAGGCCGCTTTGGAGGTACCCTTTTGGGCACGAGTCCTCATTCCAATGGAGTTAAAGCTAGCAGACTTCACTTTGTTCGCATGTTTCTTCTTCTTTCTCTCTTTCTTAGTGCTCTCAGATAGACTTGGGTAGTATTGCTCAAAGTCTGATATGATGGCTTCATCATTGTCCTCTTCTACCTCAAGTCTCTTGTAATGGCTGAGAGTGTCCTCCATCACCTCTTCTACTTCATCCCCCCAAAATTTGGAAAGAATCTACACACTCTTAAGGGCTGCAGCATAATGTAGAGAAGGTTTGGAAGCAGGAACCAAGATTTGGCTTGATGAGAGCTTATCAATTGTCAAACTAGCATAGTTGGTAGTTACAGGTTGCGGCATAAAAACAGTTGCATACATAGATTGATGAGAGGTGTTTTTGCCAAGAGTAACAGGTGCTGGTAAACAAATTGTTGACAACACCTCAACTGAATCCAAAGCCTTTGATGTAGACATGTAAGTGGGTGGAACAGTCATACCTGTAGGAGTCAAAGTAGGAGTGGCAGCCCACTTGGCTATAAGAGATGGATCCAAAGCTCCTTTGGCTGAAAAAGATGGGGGAGCAGGAGGGATGGGGGAATGACAGTCTCTCGTCTCTCCTCTCCAAATGCTTATCAGTTAGACCACTTACCATCCCCTGAGGCATGTCTGCAACAAAATCAGGAGGCTCAAGAGCATTAGGAGGGCCTGACAAAGCAACCATATATTGGGCATGCAAGGCCACACCAAGGTCCTTATCCTACTCATGACACAGTAAGTCAAAGGAGTTGTGAAGCTAATGATTTTGGCTTTCCAAACCATCCTGAACTTTAGGGACATAAAGCAGAGTGATTGCAGCAGAAACTTTACTCTCTTGGGAATTCTCAAAGACCAATACATATGGAACATTCAGCTCAGCAGATGCAGGCAAAGTAACTGTGTTGTAAGGCAAAGTTTGAGATGACGTAGCAGCTATTTGAACAATGTGAGTGACAACACCTTGGGGCAAAGTAGTTTCGTCAATGGGCAGCTTTCCTTGTTTGTCTTGTGCCTGACAAGTAGAGCTATGTGTAACTTGAGACTTGGGAGCTCTCCGATGAGAAATCTCAGTGGTTTCTCTGGCAGCTCTAGCTCCTAACCTCTTGCAATTCTGTATGGTATGACATAGAAATTTACAGTGAGAACAGAAGGGAGGTTGTCTTTCATATTGAATCTGAACAGGGAAAGCAAATCCCTCTCTCTCAACCAGCACTGAATCATAAAGCTTGTCTGACATATCCACATCCATTAGCACTCTAGCATAAAGACCAAAGAGCCTGACTTTTGTAGCATTATGGATGACCCGAGGAGTCCACACCCCAGAAGCAATTTCCAATAAAGTTTTTCGGCACCAATACTCTTGGGGAAGATTCATCAATCTGACCCAAATTTGGCACGGGTTTGCATCTGAGATTGAGGATTGAAATCCTAAGTCCAACAGAAGAACCTCAAAACACCATGCGTGAGATTTAACCTATGAAGCCCGGATACTCCAAAATAGAGACGTACCCGTATCAGATACGTATCGGATACCGATACTCCACGGATACGTACCCACGGAGTATCGGAATTAATTAATTTAATTTAAAATATATATTTTATC
Source organism: Medicago ruthenica (assembly GCA_018208015.1). NCBI lineage: Eukaryota > Viridiplantae > Streptophyta > Magnoliopsida > Fabales > Fabaceae > Medicago > Medicago ruthenica. The sequence goes on along the minus strand of CM031371.1, from coordinate 116,045,354 downwards.
GGATACTTATAAGATACTCGACAGATACACACAGATAACAACTCGAGCAGGGTTACCTGAGAATCACCATCCTCCGCCACCGCTTGAGCAAAGGTTTTCACAGATTTTTTCGGCACCGCCGGTTCCGAAGGGGCAAGGAAAGGCCAGAGATACACCATCTCGAGCAAGTAGAGGAAAAAGACAATCAGAAAAAGCAAAGAAAACAGAGACTCACCGGAGCCAAGAGGGGACATCCCGGAGAGAAAGGGTCAAAGAGAACGAAAACCCTAGATGAGCCAAGATCCACCTGAGAAGATGAGAAATCGATGAGAAAATGGGGAAAATTGAACAGGAAAGAGGGGAAAAACCTTCACCAGAGCAACATCTGAGAGTAGTTGGATTATCGGAGAATATGGTTATGGTGAAAAACGAGAGAGTTCCGTCGAGGTTTCTTATGATGGAATCACTGAACTAGATGCAAACCATTCAGGAGAGTATGTTTGCTTGCATATTATTGGCAGTTGGAGCTTGCATGCGTTAGGAAAGTTTGTTGAGGTCCATGGGTACGATTGAAGGGGTCGGTTGACTTTGGGTGTCTCGACAGTAAGATAAAATGGTTTCAACAAATTAAACATGTCTTGATAAAATGGTAGCAGATGTATATATATATATATGCACTTTGGGTCAGGCTATAGCCAAGGAATACACATGGTTCATATTGAGGTTCGAGTTTGTTATGGGTGTAAAGTTTAAGCTCACGAAAACATAAGCAACCAAAGGTTTTGAAATTAGTGTGATTGGGTGAATATTTGAATATGATATGATAGAGGTGCTCATATTGGGCATAGGTGTTGGAAGACGATTTATGAGGTAGGCGGCAGTGAGAAATACATGAGGCTAAAACTATGAAGAGTGAGATGCTTGGTTTATGAGGCATCATGAAGTTTCAGTAAGATGACAATGTTTTCTTTCAGATAGATCATTAATCCCAAGGGTGTGGGGGAGAAGTGATTAAGTGGGATAAGTAGTGGGGTTTAGTTCGATTGATAGTTAAGTCTTTGTGTTGAATTTAACGATGTCATTTTGAGAGGGAGAAGACAATGAAGTAAGAGGCATTTGTTCTGCCTTTATTTTGGATCCGAAAGAAAAGTTGTTACGCTAAAAGTATAAGGTTCACAATACAATTTGTGAAGTGAGAACTGTCCCCCACTTATAAACACTTATTCATGTCATATCACTTTTAATGTGGGCTCTTAACACTCCATACCATAAACAGAATTGAAGGCAACCAATTAGTGATATGCAAGGTTGGTAATTAAGGATAATTATGTTAGAGATATGACTCTTTTAGCTTCTACCTTTTGTTTGACTCAATCATTTGGTCTTTATTAACAAATTCTATAAGTTGTAAAAAGTATTGAATATCTGCAAATTTGTAGTGAGAAATTAGCCCCTTGATATTTATTATCTTTCTTAATACTTTCTTCGGTCTTAAATATAAAAATGATAAATGTATTTAAATCAATATATTTAACTTTTATGTTTATATTTAAGATTGAATTCATGAGAGAGAACCACTTAATATTTTATGTTGTCCTAAATTTAATAGTAAGTTAGTGTTGATTAAAAAGGTACATGTTGAAAAAGTCACGTTGCTTAGAATTGCAAAAGAATAGGGAGATCAATACTATATATATGACCTCTGGTTTTTGTTACAAGATGCACCGGTCAGAAAAAATTTAAGTTTAAATTTGGCTATTTAATTTTCTTTATGTCGTACTCTTGTCTTATAGTGTTATGAGATGTAGTTATATATTTGCTTTAGAAAGTGAGTGTATTGGGTCCATGGAGGGATTGAGGGTAGTCTATGTGTCGTAACAATTTTCACATAGTGTTTTTCTTTGGTTGTAATTAGACAACATTCATGATTTTTTATCTTTCGATTTTGAAGTTTACACCTTTTTTTTTGTTATGTTGTGATTGTTTTCCTTTATTTTCTCTATGTCATATTATCCCAACAACTAATACTAGAGGTTTTGGTCAGGTCTAACGATAGGAACTCTTAGTATGCTATGTGGTTACAACATTCTCTAATCTTTCACACTAGAAAAAAAGTATTGTGAAAGTGCTCCAATCACAATTTTTGATGTGAAGTTTGGGATAGAGAAAATATATTAAATAATAAACTTTGACTTGTATAATTTTCAAGCCAAGAATGTGTTAATACAATAAGGATTTCACAAGGTGTTGGTTATAGTACACAAGTATGTAAATTACCATTGATGCAGGGTGTGCTATGAAAACGTGTTGGTGGTTGAAGAGCTTCCTGCCAGCATGGAAGTTGCACCATAAGTTTCCAGCATATGAATTTTGACATGTTGGAAATTCTTAGAGTAGTTTAGATTCATGTGAACTATACTTTTATGGTGGAGTAAGATAGTTCTTTTGAACTATGATTGTCGATGTTGACAATGTGAAAATTCTTGGAGTGGATTAGCTTCAAATGATTATACCTTTTATGATGTAGTATGATCGTTCTTTTGAACTATGAGTGTTGGTGGCAACAACATAAGCATATGCATCTTTTCTTTCTATTTTACTCTTGTTTTAGAGTGTTGCAAGATGTAGTTAGATATTTGTTTTGGAGAGTGTGAGTGTAATGGGTGACATGAGGTGGTTGAGGGTAGACTCTATGTTGTAACAATTTTTACATAATGTTACTCTATAATTGTCATTATACAACATTCACGATTTTTCTTTGGTATTAATGTTTCCATGTTATATTCTTGGGTTGTGATTGCGTTTCTTTGTTTTCTCTATGCCGATTTTTCCAAACCACAAATTTAGCCAACAAAAACGGATGTATTTTGGTCTATCAATTTCGCTTAATTTTTTTTTTTTTGAAAATTTGGTATCTGACCTAATAAGAACCGACCAATCCGAGGGGTCTAATCACACCATTTACAATTGGAGGGGGGGGGGTATTTAAAGCCATAGCATAGCTCTGTGTGGACTTAAGCCACTGACGGAGTCAGGAGCGAAGACTAGTAAGCGCTAAACCTAGATTGGAAAGAAACAAGTTTGCAAGCGACAAACCTGTGAAAATAGAGTTCCAGAATCCACCAGAAATTGAGAAAACTCTCTAAAATATTATTGAATGACTAAAAATTGCCTCTCTAGATACAAGTTAAGTGTTTAAATACTAAGAAAACCCTAATAGGCCGAAAATCCAAAACAGAAATTATTAAAATTGGGCTGAAATAATAAAATCTAATTTTCGGCCTTCAAAAGACCTCAGATGGCTGAAAAGGCTCATACTTCATTACCTAGCAATGAGTTCTACTCGTGGGCTAATTCCCTTTCTGAAAAGGTATATTAAAAGTCATTCTGACATTGGATGACAAATCTGCACTATTCCCGTCGAATCTTTCTTAAGCGCAACTTCGTTTTCGATACGCGCAACCAGCCCTCCTACATCACCTACCAAAATTGGCATCAGGGGGATTGAACCTAAGACCTTGAGAGGAAAACATTCTAAAAGTCCCAAACCAACACCACTAAACTTACCAAAATGGGTTCTCTTATATTTAAAACTAGGAGTATATATTATTAGTTGTTAAAATACTTGGTAGATAAGTCAAGTTAGTTAAGGTAGTTACAATTAGTTAGGTGGTTATAGTTAGTTAACCACTATAGTTAGGTAGTTATGGTTAGTTAACCATTCTAGTTAATATCATAAGTGGTCTATAAATAAGACCATACATGTACTCATTTCTCATCTTTTATCAAATCTATATTTTCTACTATGTTTTCATTTGGGCTTCTACCTCATGAATACAACTATGCTCTCTATCTTGCCTACACATATGATCTTTCTCCCTTCGATTCCATGATTCTTAACATGGTATCAGAGTGATACCCTAGGGAGGAAGATGATGATGTTTCCGCTACCGATTCAGCATACGATGAAAATGAAGATGAAGAATCCGAAGGTGATGATGAAGTTCTTACGGTTTCTGCACAACCTCTGGAATCTTCAACTTCTGATGTTCACTTCGTTTTTGGTAGTTTCGAGTCTCCAATTCAACCGGTTTCTAATCCTTTAATCGAACCAAAATTCGATGGATTCTCCATCAAGATTGGGGAGATTTCTTGCGCTATCATCGATTCTTGCTGCAACATTGTGCATAACAATGATTATGTGTTCGTCGATTCGCAAGATGAGGAATTGCAGGTTCTTGAAACTAAATTGAAGAAGTGTGACTCTGAATTCATCGTTTCTGAAGCGCCAGATGTTCTCGTCGCAGTTTTACCGGTGAGATTGTGTAGCGCTGTTTACGGCGTCGCCGCCGTGAGACCTTTCGCCTCGTGGTTGTTCGTCGGAAAATAGTCTGAACAACTTGTTTCCACCATCAACAACCAGCTTCAGTTTCTCAAGTTACATGATGAATCAATCATCGATTTCGATCCCGGCGGAGGAATTGGTTCGTGTTTGTTGTTCTCCGTTTTCATAGTTCTCCGACAAATCCAATTCCGTTTGTGGTTGATACCTTGGGATCGAGGGATGCATATCCTGATTCCAGTGAAACTTTCTCTTCACAATCTGTTTGCAAACTACAACTCTAGGCAAGCAATGTTTGTTTTTGTTCAATCCACACCCTAAGACGCCATTGCAGAAGCTCTCGCGAGGGAGAATGTATTGTTTCGAAATTTCAATTCATGTATTGTTTCGAAATTTCAATTCAGCGTTTCAACATATTGCATAGAGGAAGCGTAAGCCACTATGAATTCTGACAGAGTGTTCAAAGAAGTTTTGGAAAAGCTGTTTTGGTTTCTTTATGCATTTTTGGTTCAGATTCTCTACAAAGGCAAAAGCGCGTCTTTGGGAAAATCGCGTTTTGGAGAAGCTGTCTCTGCTTCCGAAGTGCAGCTTCTGAAGCCTTAGAACCTGATGGTGTCTCAGAACCTGATAGTGCACATGCAGCATCCGAAGTGCAGCTTTTGAAGCCTCAGAACCTGATGGTGCCTCAGAACCTGATAGTGCACCTGTAGCATCCGAAGTGCAGCTTCTGAAGCCTCAGAACCTGATGGTGCCTTAGAACCTGATAGTGCACCTGAAGCATCCGAAGTGAAGCTTCTGAAGCCTCAGAACCTGATGATGCCTCAGAACCTGATGGTGCACCTGAAGCACTTGTTTGAAATTGCGTTCCTTTGCTGGATTTCTTGTCATCTCCTATTTTCTTTACTAGTTTACACCCCCTGTTTTCTTTAGTCCTTACAATATGCATGTTTCAATTGTAATTTCATTGTATTCCAAACTCAAATTGGTGAATTTCCCCATTTTGAGTTTGAGGGAGACTGTTAAAATACTTGGTAGATAAGTCAAGTTAGTTAAGGTATTTAGAATTAGTTAGGTGGTTATAGTTAGTTAACCACTATAGTTAGGTAGTTATGATTAGTTAACCATTCTAGTTAATATCATAAGTGGTCTATAAATAAGACCATACATGTACTCATTTCTCATCTTTTATCAAATCTATATTTTCTACTATGTTTTCATTTGGGCTTCTACCTCATGAATACAACTATGCTCTCTATCTTGCCTACACATATGATCTTTCACCCTTCGATTCCATGATTAATATAATAACAATTGTCCTAAAATATATATAAGAACAAAACAAGCCCAGAAACCTTAAATTTGGTTTATATGCTCTCAATTGAAAAATGAAAAAGACAGACGAATAAAAATAATAGGCTAAGGCCTAAAGTATGCACATATAGTCAATGCCAGCAAAGTGAGATAAGATATTATTGATCAGAAAAGATATACTATAAATGTAGAGTTGACGATTTCACAATAATAAAACCTATTTTCAGATATGCTTGTAGATGTCCAGAGAAGAAGAGACACCCAAAGAACATGCATAACTAAGCTACATTCATTTTGGTAAAAAAAAAACAAAAAAACTACGCTACATTACAAATACCTTCTGCGGTCCTTTAAGTTATATGTTTATAACATATTAGTCCTTAAGTTTTTTTTGTTAATAATTGGTCCTTTAAGTTATTTTTTGTTACAAATTGGTTCTTTAAGTCATAAAATATTTACACTGTCATCCATCTTTTCAGCTAACTTCGTTAAAAAGTGCTTATAGACCATTTAACATTAAGATGGTAGGTCCAAAAGTGCTCATGACATCAAACATGATTACTTATACACATTTTCTTATTGTTTTTGAATTTCAAACATAATTCTACATGTAAATATTTTATCAACAATTTTATAAATCAAATAATCGGTCAATTTTGTTTTGAATCAAGACCGAATAACACACACATGAGCTCTAGTTTTGAGAGCAATGAATTTGGACAAACTAATTTAACATTAAACATCCACATAAACACTCTTTGATTGAGTTTGATGAAATTAGGATAATAGTGCAAATATTTTATGACTTAAAGGACCAATCTATAACAAAAAACTTAAAAGACTAACTTGTTATAATCATGTAACTTAAATGATCAAAAATGATATTTGGCCTTAATTAATTGACGAAATAAAATCCATGTATGTGACTAGCTTTCAATGCATATATGATATTGCTGGATACGGGGATCTACAGAAACAGGTATTTAGATTCACTTGGTGTAGAAAATCTATCATAGAGAATTATATGCAGGGGGATCCCCACAAGATCTTCCATGGAATATATGTTTTAGCGCTTACTCGTGACAACGACAATTAAATCTACGACTTTACGTGTGAATCAACTGTTTACCAACTAATTTAACCATCATTTACAATTGTCCATAAAATTGATAAAAGCTAAGTTGAGTTTAATATAATATAAACTAAAGTTTAATATGAAGGATAAAATTGAGAAATAAATAAATAATTAGTATTAAAATGTAGAATTATATTTAAAAAGGACAACAAATTCGTATATAATAATAATGTCAAAATCATAATAATAATAATAATAATAATAATAATAATAATAATAATAATAATAATAGACTTGTCGTCCAAGAGGGTTTGAATGAAATTGTAAGGGATCTCTTCAAATTTAACCAAAGGTTAGAGGTTACTGAGTTTGATTTAATCCATAGAAATACAACAATGTTAAATCTCTTGAGGAGACCTTTGCCCATCATTGCACCCGTTCGAGGGATTAATCTCTCCAATTGCTTGTAAAGGATATTCGATTCACGCAGAAGAAAAAAAAACTTTTCAAAAAAATAATAGTAATGACATCAGTTATTATGGATGACAAAAAAATATAAGCATGATATGCACGAGTAAAACCCACCATGAGAATAAAGTGAATAACTTAATTGCTACATGCTGATAAAATAAATTCATATTTTAAGTACTCTCAATTAATAGATACAAACATGACAGTAATGATATCCGTACTCAAAGTTTATAATGGTAATTTAAATATGTAGTTTTTGAGCTATTTATACTACATAAAAAATCAGTTGTTAATTAAAAAAAAGTTTTAGTAGCACATGTGCATAATAAATTAAAGACAAAATATCTCTTTTGATCATTTAAGTTTGACAAAAATACTAGATTAGTCCTTTAAGTTTTTTAACTTTCAAATAGGTCCTTATTATCCTTTTAAGGACCTATTTGAAACATAAAAACTTAAAAAACTTCAAATAGGTGCATTAAATTAACAACTTAAACAATCTATTTGAAATTTAAAAAAACTTAAAGGATCTATTTGAAACTTAGAAAAACTTAAAGAATCTATTTGAAACTTAAAAAACTTAAAAGACTAGCCTGATATTTTTGTCAAACTTAAAGAACCAAATGAGATTTTTTTTAAATCAAATTATTTAATAGTTAAAATTTGAATCCAATTATGATGATAAAATATAAATAAGTGATAACTAATTAAATCCTATTTAAAAATTTGGATCCAAAGATAATATCTTGAAATTTATAGGTGATTTAAATTTGGTATAGTTTGTTGAGATATATTTGCTAGATAAAAATATTTAATTTTTTTAAATATAAAAAATTATGAAAATTAACATGCGAGATGCAACGTGCATAAAAAACAAAATAAAATAAAAAATTTTAAATTTAAATTAAGACTAATCAATCAATTTTATTGAGAAATACATTAAAATAAAAGTATAAATTAAAAAATGGTTAAATATACATAATAAAAATTAATATATGTATTTTGGTGAGATGTTTATGCTAATAGAAACAATTAAAACATCAAATGAAATATTTTGTGGATAGTATCAAATTACTATATGTATTTTGGTGAGATGTTTATGTTAATAGTAAATATTTTTTTAGAGGAATAGAAAATAAATTTTTTAAAAATAAAAAATTTAAAATAAAATTAACTTAGCAGTGACATGCGTAAATAAAAAACAAAATAAATATTTAATATTATTTAAATTTGAATTATGATTAATAATTAAGTTTATTGAAAGGAAAAACCTCGCTGAACTATTGATTGATATTTTTCTGCCACATGTCACCCAAAATGCCATACTTTAGGCATCATGTGCTATCCTTGCTGAACGGAATGACGATATATGAACGATTAGGCCTTACTATTTAAAATAGCGAGATTGACTCTTTAATATTTTTTCCCTAAATGTATACATCAACAACAATTTTTAAAGGGGCAACACTTTAAAAAAACCATTGCCGGTGTTTACATTTAGGGAAACAAATTAGGGATAACTTCGCTATTACAAATAGCAAGGTCCAACTAGGTTCATGTCCTCAACCTCACCAATCCAAATGGTGAGACCCAACTAGGTGGCCAAAAGTATAGTTCTTAGAATTTTTTTATCTAAGGGGGGTATATTTGTTTTTTTTTATTCCTTTATAAAACTGGGTTATTACAGAAAGAAAATCTCAATATACCATCGGTGTCAAATGCAAGAAGGTTTGGCGTAACACTACATATATAGGTTTAAATGATTAGTATATATATATATATATATATATATATATATATATATATATATTATGTTAAGTAGTACTCTAATATAAGAAGAAAAACAAAAAACATTAAAACCAAGACAATCATTAATTGTTGGAACTTTTTAAATGTTTTTACAAATATACCCTCATAAAAAATTATGAACTATTAAATATACCCACTAACATTAAAAAGACAAGCATTAAATGAGCGTTAAAAAAGTCTTTTACGCAATAAATACATTTTAAAAATTGTGACATTTTCTTATAAATAGGTCCAAAGATTTTTTTTAAAAATTTCTTATACTAATAAAGACCGGAAGATGTACAATATAGAGTATTGTTTAAAAGTCTATCTTAAAGTGCCTGGAATCCTATCTTGATTTATGTAGAGTTGGAGTCAGAGCTCTCAAAATCATAAATTCTTAAATTTACTTATTATAAGCCACTTAATTACCAATCCATTATGTCTTTTTGGGCCTAACTCAGGGGCTTCATGACCCTACTTTTAAAAATTTCTTTTTCCGCCCTACCCACTTCTCACCGTGCCCTCTAAAATTCCAAAATTGCCCTTAATTTTTTAGATTATATAATCCAAAATGATGTTTCCCTTATATTTTTGGTGGAAAAATGTTTTTTTCCCCACCAATTTGGATTCTAAAATTCAAAAAAAATAAGCACTTCAGATTTGATAATGTGAACACCCCCTATACATCCTACTTAGAAGCATGTATAGGGGATGCTCGGATTTTATAATCCGATTTTTTTTGGATAATAAAATTGGAAAACCTCTTACGCACCTTCTTGTGCCAAAAAATTCATGGGAAAATCCAGTTCTATTATATAATTTGAATCTTATCACCACAAAGCATGAATTTGTTTGTGACAGAAAAGCCATCTTAAGAACCATACTAACCATTCAAACCCACACTCAAGTGTGTTTCTTGTGTTTCAGGTGTTGAAAGTGCACATTTCTAGTTGGAAAAATAAATAGAAAATTGGTTTTCGGGCGACTGTGTAGGTTTCCTTTGAAACTTTTCCAAAAAATCAGAAATAATATCAAGAAACAAAACTCCCCTAAAAGGAACTTTTTATCAGACTCTACCCCTCAAAATCCAAAATTCTATCATTTAGATCCATTTTTCATTTTTAATATTCTAAAAAAAATCTAAAAAAAATTTGCATTACATTTATTTGATATTTAAAATTTTTTGTCGTATTTTTATATATATATTTTATTTTATTTGATAGATTTTGTCATTTTTACTTGGTGGTTTTTAAAAACCATATAGAGATTAGTTGTGTTTCAATCCGATTTCAAACCAAGTTCATTAGTTGTGTCCAATTATTCATTTATAACAATATCTTTAAAGAGATTAAGTTTCTATACCTCTATGCGTGGAATATGTCTTGTTAGAGCGAACATATCCGATTTCAAACTAAGTTCATTAGTTGTGTCGAATTATCCTCTATAACAATCTCTTTAAAGAGATTAGTTTTTATACTTCTATGCATGGAATATGTCTTGTTAGAGTGAACATATAGAGATTTTTTTCTTATAGATGAAAGTTTAATTAGGTGTCCGAGACTCACCAGATCAAAGTCGGCCTCAAGGCTCATCGAGCGCTAACCATAGTTTTACAAATCGGATTGATGATCGACTCAGTAAAGGTACTGGTTTACTGGGTCATTGGTCGAATCATTGAGTCATTGGTCGAACCGCATGACTGAACCGGATTAAATCGAATCACTCAGTTACATGACTGGTCTTTATAACAAATATTCTTTGTATTGAATTAGACTGAACTGAGTGACTTTGATCTCTCACAAATTATAAATTTTTTTTACACTAAATAAAAGCACGCTTTTATAATGTAAATAGAAACATATTCATAGATGTCCCTTGAACTCAGCTGCATATAGTTTTTTTTTTAAGATATAGTATTTATTCAAATAAATATTAAAAAACATTTCACTTCACATCTATAACACAAATAAAAACAAGTGTGCTAAAAAAATAATTGTAATCAAGTAAAATGTTTATGATTTTTTTTTGACAAGTAAAATGTTTGTGAAAATTATTTTGTATTGTATAATTATTTTTTGATTCAAGTATAGTTCTTTTTAATAACACATTATATTTGAGGTCACAATTTAATGATTTATGTATGATAGCTGGCATTGACTATGTGTTCATATTTCAAGATGTGCTTATTATATACTCCCTCCGTCCCAAATTGTAGGTCGCTTTGGAAAAAAAAATTGTCCCAAATTATATGTCGCTTTACAATACCAATGAAACATTAATGTTATTTTTCCTATTATATCCTTAACTATTTATTACTCTATATTTTTTCAATTCTTTAATTTATCTTTCTCATACCATTTATTAAGGACAATTTTGTAAAACAACTCATAATATCTCTTTCCCACACAAAATTAATTATATTTCTTAATACGTGTGAAATGCCCAAAACGTCATACAATTTGGGACGGAGGGAGTATAGTTTATTAGACGCATTTAATTTATACAAAGTGGTGCAATGGTTAACTGATTCCACAACAGGTGATTTGTCACGGGTTCTACTCCCACCCATAGGGATGGCAAAGCGGTCCAACCCGCCCCATTTCGTCCCGCTCCGTCATTAATCCGCCAAAAAAGGGGCAGAGTGGGGCGGGCCAACTAGTGATGGCGGATTGAAAAACTCACCCTATCCCATTTCATGGCGGAATGAAATAGTCTCAAATCCAACGGCTCAAACAAAACTTGGATTCTATGTTTAAATCCACATCAACAAAAATTAAACCAACAAGAAGAAAACCATAAGGAAATACTTGGATTCAATGTCTAAATCCACACCAACAAAAAAATTAAATAGTAAGCGATAACAATAAGTAGTCTTCAATCTAAATTAACAAGAGTGTTTGATACTTGGTTGGATGTTGACGATGAACAATTTACAACGGGACTAGATTTTTTATTTATTTATTTTTGATTAAGCCCGACGGGCCAACCCGCCCAGCCCCGTCACCTCCCCGTTTTTTAGTGGGTTATGCGGGGCGGGCACCCTACTAATGGCAGATTCAAAATCCCAACCCACCCCGCCAAAATAGGCGGGCTAAACGGGCCGACCTGACGGGCCCAACCCATTTTGCCATCCCTACCCACCCATGCCATTTTTTTTTTTACTAAAAATGATTTAATTCAATTTCTGCATCAATATCAAAACCGGTCCGGTTTGTAAAAACCGTCGGTTCATCGGTTCTCGCCGGTTCTGACTGAGTCGCACCGGTTCAAAAGCATGGCCGATCCGTTAAGCGACTCAAACCGGCCACCCCACCGGTTTCCGGTTGGACCGGTCCAACTGGCCTGTCCGGTCCGGTTTTTAAAACTATGGTGTTAACATAGGGTATTTACATATTATCTACGAAAGAAGTCATCACCAAACAACATGAGTTGAACCCACAATTTGATGGATGAGTCAACTACTTACCAACCGAGTCAACTTTCACTTACGCTGTGTTGTTAATTATTACTTATTAGCTACATGCACATTTAAATTTATACATTCTGGCACGCTGATGCCAACAAGTCCTCATTATATATAAGGTCCCCCACTCTCTTCTCAGTTCTCATCCCAACGATAATATTAACCCTGCTGCTCATATAAGAGAAAATATAAATAGTAGAAGAAACAAGTTGTGAAAGAAATATTCTTTTTTTTGTTTCGACCAAAGGGGCTGGCACTGCATGCGCAAGAGTGTGATCTCTTGTTTAGGAGAATAAAACATATGCATGCATGCATGAATTCAACTAACATAATTTGGGGACACGAGCTTAATTTATATATCTCCACTCTTCATATTACAAATTTCGGGACACAATGTAATTTTTTTTGTTAACTCTTCGGTTTCTAGGGAAAAGGACACCTAGTAATCGAGTTCAGCTGTAATGTAAGTAAAGTTTGACAAAAAATTGTTTCATCCAAAATTCGAACTCGAATTTTCTCGAAAGATATGTTCTTTCGTATAGTTCATTAACCATTTAAACTCAATCACTTAATTTCTGATTAACAATCATTCATCGGTCATTACCCGTCCAATTAAACAAGTCACAACCCCTTAGTAACTAATTTGGCAAAATATTTATGCGTGCAGTTCTTTTAAATTTGACCAATTTTTTGGATTGGTCATTTAAAACATGTATTTCTAATAGTTTCTTTAAGGGAAATGCTTGAAGATAAAAGTAAAAATATTTTCTTAAAAATTGTGCATTCAATATATTAAAAGTTTAGATATTTATCTTTTCAATATAAAATTGATTTTTAATACATTTTTTAACTCCTTAATTTGTGTTCTTAGAGTACAAGTTAATGTTGTTTTTGGATTTTCAAACTGTTGTATTTGGATTTCCAAATTCTATTTTGAAAAAGAATATCTACCGAAGTTGTTACTAGGTTGAGTCACAACCAGGTCGCTCTCTTTAAAACGTTTCGTGGCACTGCCCAAAATTGTGCAAGACAGACTATCAACCACGCCGCCTCCACGATAAAACAAGCCCAGCTACAACTGTGCGGTTAACTACTGCACTGTAGAAAACCGTTCGAGATATACACCTCCAATATGGTAACCTAGACCACTCTTTAATACTGAAACCATTCTAATATGGTATTGTAACCACTCTATTATGGTGCTAAGACCACTCAAATATGGTGTTATCACCATTCTAACCTTAAGTTCTCCAAAAATTCAATATGGTACTATGACCACTTAAATATGGTGATACCACAATTCTGACTTTTAAACTTCTCCAATAGTAGAAAAATATTGAAAGAATATTTATATACCGTTAAGATCATTCTTGATTCCGACGGGACATTATTTCTCCAAAAAGGGACTATGATCTTAAAAGTACTCTTTATTCTGAAGGGACATATATAATCGAAGGGACTATGTTCTTGAGATGTTTCTTAATTCCGAAGGGACATTATACCGAATAGGGACTAAGGTCTTAGAACACTCATAAATTCGAAGGGACAAAAAAAAGATAAGGAGAAGAATAGCTCGTTAACACAAGTTGGGGGGAGAAGAGAGAAAGAGTTCTCGACAACTCAATAGAACTCTTTGGTGTAATTTTTGAACTGAGTGGAGTCCTCTATTTATATAGAGATTTTGTAACTATTTTAGCTAAAATTGCGACAACAGTTACTCTAATGGATAAGATCAAAAGGAAACTTAATCACTAATCAGTTTAACAACATTTGTGGATAAGTTCAAAAGAGAAACAAATCCACAAAAGTGGAGGAAACAAACTCATTGGATATAAATGAATGAAAAATAAGAAACTCAGTTGAATTCTTATTCTTATCACAAACAACAGAAACTAAATTTATGGGAAATGATATTCACGAATAAAAATAATAATTACTATTATTTTTATCATTATCAAGTATTTAAAATTAAATACCGCAATTTAAACACTATTAATGTGTGTGTTCTATTTTATGTGGGACCCCCACTCTCTATTTTTAATTCACATCACACTAGCTCGAAGTCTTATTACTTGGTGTTTAATCTTTCAATTTCCTTCCAACTTCACACCAATGTTCCAACAATCCCCCACTTGAATTTTAAAAATGGTTTCAATAGTTACGTCAAAACGTTTCTATATGGTTGCTAATAAACAAAGGTGTCATCGCCTACAACTTGGACCTTTGGATAGCGGAAAATATTCGGATTCAACAAGAGTTGCTTACAACATTGAACTCTATCTCAGACATAGAGTCCGCACACAAACCTTTTTCTAAGGTGTATTCTAAAAGCCCGTGCGTTTATGGCCCTGCACGTCTATCCCAGTTTTAACAAACGCTTTAGGTATTCTGCCCCAAATTCCATAGGAATCGGTCTCAGTTCCACATTCGTATAGGTGAGTCTATCAAGAGTACTACTGTAGCTATGTACTCCACTCCACATATAATATATATCTCATTAAGAGTTTCTATTATCTCATCCTTCTGTCGCTGCAGGATTCATGCTTTCTTAATTTCCTCATAGCATGTTCTATCACTCATGACTTGTTTATCACTCATGACTTGTTATTAACCATTGAATATATTTCTTGGGATCTCCAGTAATTTAGGTCGGGTTACCATCACTTGTGATCTTTAGGCATTAGTCCCATCCTATTAGATGTGTTTATGACTTTCTTTCTAGTAATTCCTTTCGTCAAAAGATTGACTAATTCTTTATCAGTACGTACATGATCTACTTTAACCGTTCCTTTTGAGAGTAGCTAGCTCTCTAATTTGTTATGTGTTCATGCCTTAATTATCGTCTCTTACTATTGTAGTAACGATTTTCAATTTTGTAATAGCTACAATACTATCACAATGAATTAACACTCCTGGCAACGGTTTTACCTGTTGGTTATTTGAGGTTGGCTACATTGTTTGGTAAAATCAAAGTGCTCAAGCAATGCGTCTCCAGTTGTTTAAGAAGTCTTCAGAAGCAAGAAAGTGGATTAGAGGAGGTTCAGAAGCTGAAAACAGCATCAGAAGCTGAAATCCTGGGTTACTGTTCATCAGACGCAGTTTTGGCCTTCAGACGCAGAAATGGCCTTCAGACGCTGAACAGGTCTTCAGACGCACTGTTCAGACGTTGACCAGTGTTGACCTTCAGAAGCTGAATTTCAGAAGCTCTTTTCAGAAGCTGGATTTCTGCATTCTTTGTGATTAATCCTATGCGTATCTATTGAAGATTTATCATAGATTTATTCAGGCATTTGTTTTCTAGAAGGGTGATTAACTTGTTGAAGATCTTGGTGAAAGATTGGCTACGTATTTATGTTTGAATATATTTGTTGAAGAATCTTTGCAAGATAGAGTTCAGAAATATTTGTTTCCTTATTGAGCCTTTAATAATTCAGAATCATATCAATTGAAGAAGATTGGGTTCAGAATTATGCTGCTTGCTGAACCCTATTTAAGAAGATGTGATGCTGCTATTGAAGTTTGCTAGAGTCAATACATATTTTATTCTTAGAGTTTTTGTTTGTGTAAGCTTAGGCTTTATTTGTACACCACTCATCTGAGTTGGTTTAGATTGTTTGAGTTGTAAATCATTCTAAGCTTTTAAGTACGAATGATGTCTTTGTGTTGAAGAGTGTCTTCATTGTTTTGAGTTGTTTTCAGAAGTTGCTGATCACTGGGTTGTGATTAAGTAATTGGGAAGTTAGTAGTGTTCTAATACTTAGGTGGTGCTCCTGAGTAGAAATCAGACTTGTGGAGATTGATTGCTTAGGCTGGGAACAGGGGGTCTGTGTCTTGAGTCTTAGGATTAATTCCTCGTAGTGGATTTCCTTCCTGGATTGGTATCCTCCAGATGTAGGTGGTGTTGACACCGAACTGGGTTAACAAATACTTGTGTTTTTTACTTTTTGCACTTTATCTTTGTTGCTTCTGAACCTGCATCATTGTGCTCTGTTTTGCAAACCATCGTGCTCTGTTTTATATTCCTGAACCTGCATCATTGTCCAGGGAAGAGTTTTCTGGCAAGAATGGAGGGAGGATATGTCAACAGACCACCTTTGCTGAATGGCACAAACTATGAGTATTGGAAGTCTAGAATGTGTGCTTTTTTGAAATCCATAGACAACAGAACCTGGAAAGCAGTGCTAAAAGGTTGGGATCATCCAGTTGTGTTAGACAAAGATGGGAATAAGACTGAGGTGTTGAAACCAGAAGAAGAGTGGACAAAGGCTGAAGATGATCTTGCTCTTGGAAACTCCAAAGCCTTGAATGCTCTATTCAATGGAGTGGACAAGAACATGTTCAGGTTGATCAAGCAGTGTACCATTGCCAAGGATGCCTGGGAGATACTGAAAACCACTCATGACGGAACCTCAAAGGTTAAGATGTCCAGACTCCAATTACTGACCACTAAATTTGAAAACTTGAAGATGATGGAGGATGAAAATATTCAAGATTTCTATATGAATGTCCTGGATATGGCAAATTCTTTTGAGTCTCTTGGAGAGAAGATGTCAGATGAGAAGATAGTCAGAAAAATCCTCAGGTCACTCCCTAGAAGATTTGGTATGAAAGTGACAGCTATAGAGGAAGCTCGTGACAGCTCCACTATGAAGGTTGAGGAGCTGATTGGATCCTTGCTGAATTTTGAAACTGCTTTCTGTAAACAGACTGAGAAGAAAGGGAAAGGAATTGCTTTTGCAGTTAATACTGAAGATGAGGATCAACAAGAGTGTGATGAGGATGATGGAGACTTATCAGAAGCCCTTGTGTTAATGGGGAGACAGTTCAACAAAATTCTGAAGCATGTTGATAGAAAATCCAAAACCAAAGGTCAAAACTTCAAATTCAACAAGAGTAAGCAACAAACGGATGTGAAGAAGACCAAGACCGAGGAGAAGAGCAATCAAGCAAAAGGTGTTCAGTGCTTTGAGTGTGAAGGTTATGGACATATTAAGTCAGAATGTCCTACTTTTCTTAAGAAGCAGAAGAAGAGCTTGGTTGTTTCATGGTCTGATGAAGACTCAGAAGAAGATGTAGAGTCTGAATATGCAAAGTATGTTGTTGCTCTAACTGGAAGGTATAAGTCTGATAGTAAAGGTAAGGGATCAGGAGCTAGTTCAAAGACTGAAGCAATTTTAGAGTCTGAGACATTATCAGAGTCTGACTCAGAGTCTGAAGTTTCATCAGTGTCTGAAGCCAGAGTTGAAAAATCCTCATATGATGAACTGGCTGACAATTACAAGAACCTATACATCAGAAGTGTAGAAGTCTGCAAGCAAGTAGTGGATCAGAAGAAGACCATCTGTCAACTGGAAGCTGAGAAGGATGAACTCTTAGTGCAAAATTCTGATCTCAAAGAAGAAGTGAGCCAACTAAATTCCCAACTTGAGAATATGAAAAAGCAGGCCAGAATGATGAATACTGCTACTGATGTGCTGGAGGAGATACTGGAGAATCAGAAACAAGGAAAACAAACTAGTTTAGGATTTGTTGATCATACTCAGAACCTCAAACAGAAGAATCCTCCTAAAAGGTTTGTTCCTGCTACTCAAACTTATGATCCTATGATTGGAACATCTAAGATGAGACCTCAGAAGCAATCTCAGAAGTTTAACAAGAACAAGAGAAGAAATCATACATGTTGGAACAAAATGTGTTTAACAAGTCTCTCATAAAATAAGGGGGAGATTGTTGAAACATTTATGTGTAAACATATCTCTTTTTATGGTTTTGATGATAACAAAGTATTAAAGAGAAAATTGGTTATATGCTAATGCTTTGTTCAAGTGTTTCAGAACCACATGCTTAATAAGTATTGATTGATAATGGTTATGAAGAACAAGCTAAAGAGCAAGAAGGAAAGCCAAGAAGCAAGGTTGCAAGGCTGAGAAGAAACTGGTCCTGAAGAAGTGCTCCTGAAGTGAAGCCTCTGAAGTGGTCCTGAAGTTCAGCTTCTGAAGACTGGGTGCTTCTGATGAAGTCAACAGAAAGTCAGCATCTGAAGACCAGCTTCTGATCCGTACAACTGAAGCAGCTTCTGATCACTATTCACTGAGAAGCTTCTGAAGCTGATATGGCATGGAAAAGCAACCAGTACTGTGCGCATTTAATGCCTGGAGATGTCAGAACAACTCAATGGAACAGTTGTCTCCCTGACCCAAACATTCTCCAGTTTTTAAGGTGGGCCAATTCAAAAATGGCACCTGCCCTGTTCTGACAGAAAAAGTGCAGCACACATTTGCAGCAACCTAGTCCAATTGCAACGGCTAAATTCCTGTTTTCCAGCAAATCTCCAACAGCTCTATTTTTATCTATAAAAGGAGAGAGATTTGAAGAAGAAAACGTTGAAGACTCTTTGAAACGCATTGCTGAAACTCTGCCCTGTTTTATGTGTAAAAACTGTCAAAGTTCAAATCTCTTAGAAATTCTTCAGTCTTTGTAACTTAGAATTTCTGAAGGTTAAGAGTCTTAACCTGTGTTGTATTTAGAGAACACCTCTGATATTTGATCAAGTGTTCATCCCAAACTCTTTTACTTGTAAACCAGTTTGGTCCCTCAAAGTCTTAGTCTGAATACTAAGCAATTGTAAACCTCATTCCTTTGTGGTCTGAGTCAGAAGCCTCTTGTCTTTGTGACTTGAGCATTGGGAAGTCTCTTGTCTTAGTGACTTGAGCGTTGGAAGCCTCTTCCTTGGTGGTTGAGCATAGAAGTCTCTTTCTTTGTGATTGAGCAGCTGGAAGTCTCTTTCTTAGTGATTGAGCAATTGTAATCTGAACTGATTATAGTGAAACTCTCTTGTTGGATACAAGGGGACAGGACTACTTCTCACATTGAGAAGGAACCTGTATAATTTCTGTGTGTCTCTCTACCCTTATCTCTTTTCATTATTGTATCCGCTGCATAACTTCTGATAAGCTGTTCAGAACTGATTCTTATTAGCTTCTGAACCTGACTTAAGTTTTGAAAAGAAAAGAATACAAGTTTTAGAGTCACACAATTCAACCCCCCCTTCTTGTGTGTTTGTTTTTCTCACCTTCAATACATGGGTTTGTCATCATTGTGGAAAGAGGGGCATATTAAACCATTCTGTTTCAAACTGTATGGTTATCATGAGCATTTTTAGTATAGAAGAGTAGAACTAGCTGCAACCAGAAACAATGTTCAGAAGGTGTGGAAACCCAAAGACAAGACTGTTGGCCTCATAGCTCATACATCATTGAGAGCCACCTCTAAGGAAGATTGGTACTTTGATAGTGGTTGTTCCAGACACATGACTGGTGTGAAGAAGCTTCTGAGTAATTTAAAGCCTTATTCCAGAAGCTTTGTAACATTTGGTGAAGGAGCAAAAGGTGAGATTCTTGGAATAGGAGAATTAATCAGTGAAGGATTACCAAGATTTGATAATGTTTTATTAGTGAAAGGGTTGACATCAAATCTGATCAGTATAAGCCAGCTTTGTGATCAAGACTTGAAGGTAAATTTCAACAAGCAAGAATGTTTGGTAACTGGTAATGAAGGTGAGGTTTTGATGAGGGGCTGCAGATCAAAAGACAACTGCTATTTGTGGGTGTCTGAAGAAGAAAGGAGTCTGTCTACTTGTCTTATAAGTTCAGAAGAAGAGGTCAGACTCTAGCACCAGAAACTGGGTCATCTGCATCTGAAAGGTATGAAGAAAGTGATGAATTCTGAAGCTATCAGAGGTCTACCTAATCTGAAGATCAATGAGGACAGTGTTTGTGGTGATTGTCAAATTGGAAAACAAACAAGAAAGTCTCATCCCAGATTAGGACATCAGGTAACAACTAAAGTTCTTGAACTGTTACATATGGGTTTAATGGGACCTATGCAAGTTGAGAGCATTGGAGGAAAGAGGTATGCATTTGTGGTTGTTGATGACTATTCAAGATTTACTTGGGTTAGCTTTGTTAGAGAGAAATCAGATACTTTTGAAGTATTTAGAGATTTGTGCATTCAGTTACAAAGAGAGAAGGACAGTATGATCATCAGAATCAGAAGTGATCATGGGAAGGAGTTTGAGAACAAGAAATTTTCTAAGTTCTGTGCATCTGAAGGGATTAAGCATGAGTTTTCTGCACCTATAACACCTCAGCAAAATGGTATAGTTGAGAGGAAGAACAGAACCTTAGCTGAATCAGCTAGAGTTATGCTACATGCTAAGAAGCTACCTTACATGTTCTGAGCTGAAGCTATGAATACAGCTTGTTACATTCATAATAGAGTGACTTTGAAGAAGGGAACTACTTCTACTTTGTATGAATTGTGGAAGGGAAGAAAGCCTACAGTCAAATATTTTCATGTTTTTGGGAGCAAATGTTATATTTTGGCTGATAGAGAAAACAGAAGAAAGCTGGATCCTAAGTTTGATGAAGGAATTTTTCTGGGTTATTCAGTGAACAGCAGAGCTTATAGAGTGTTTAATTCCAGAACCAAGGTTGTTATGGAGTCTATTAATGTTGTGATTGATGATTTGTCTGCTGAAAAAGAAAGAGATGAGTCTGAAGTGGTTCCAGATACTGAAGCATCAGAAGAACAACTGTCAGAAGCAGAAAATCAAGTAGAGTCTGAAGCAGAAGAAGTTCATCCAGATCATGTTCCTACTGGTAAAGGACCCTCTATTAGAGTTCAGAAGGATCATCCCAGAGATTTAATCATTGGGAGTCATGAGCAAGGTGTCAGAACCAGAAGATCAGACTTAGTTGCTACTGATTCTTGTTTTGTGTCAAAGTATGAACCAAAAAATGTTAAAGAAGCTCTAACTGATGAATTTTGGATTGAAGCCATGCAAGATGAGTTGAATCAATTCAAAAGAAGTGAAGTGTGGGATCTTGTTCCAAGATCTGAAGGTTTGAATATGATTGGCACTAAGTGGATTTACAAGAACAAAACAGATGAACATGGTACTGTGGTCAGAAACAAGGCAAGGTTAGTTGCTCAAGGTTACACTCAAGTGGAGGGACTGGACTTTGATGAAACCTTTGCACCTGTGGCCAGATTAGAGTCCATAAGATTACTGTTAGGAGTAGCATGCATTTTGAAGTTCAAACTGTTTCAGATGGATGTAAAGAGTGCTTTTCTGAATGGTTATTTACAAGAAGAAGTGTATGTTGAACAGCCTAAAGGGTTTGTGGATCATAATTTTCCTGATCATGTTTACAAGTTGAAGAAGGATTTGTATGGATTGAAACAAGCACCTAGAGCATGGTATGAGAGACTGACACAATTTCTTGATACTCAAGGCTATAGAAAAGGAGGAACTGACAAGACTTTGTTTGTGAAAGAAGAAAATGGAAATCTGATGATTGCTCAAATTTATGTTGATGACATAGTGTTTGGTGGAATGTCAAACAAGATGGTCCAGCTATTTGTTCAGCAGATGCAATCTGAATTTGAGATGAGTCTTGTGGGTGAGCTTACTTATTTTCTTGGACTGCAAGTCAAACAAATGGAAGATACTATATTCATTTCTCAGAGTAAATATGCTAAGAATATAGTTAAAAAGTTTGGAATGGAGAGTGCCAGCCATAAGAGAACACCTGCAGCTACACACTTGAAGCTGACTAAAGATGAACAAGGAGTTGCAGTTGATCAGAGTCAGTACAGGAGTATGATTGGGAGTTTACTGTATCTTACTGCAAGCAGACCTGATATTACTTTTGCTGTTGGAGTGTGTGCAAGATATCAAGCAGATCCAAAGATGAGTCATTTGACACAAGTAAATAGGATCTTGAAGTATGTCAACAGTACAAGTGATTATGGAATCATGTACTCACACAGTGCAAGTTCTGAATTGATTGGGTATTGTGATGCTGACTGGGCAGGAAGTGCAGACGACAGGAAGAGTACTTCTGGTGGATGTTTCTTTCTGGGGAATAACTTGATTTCTTGGTTCAGTAAGAAACAGAAATGTGTCTCATTGTCTACAGTTGAAGCTGAATATATAGCAGCTGGAAGTAGTTGTTCACAGTTGGTATGGATGAAGCAGATGCTGGAAGAATACAACATTGAACAAGGAGTTATGACTTTATTCTGTGATAATCTCAGTGCTATTAACATTTCTAAGAAGCCCATACAGCACAGCATGACCAAGCACATTGATATCAGACATCATTTCATCAGAAATCTTGTGGAGGAAAAGATTGTTCAGCTTGAACATGTGGATACTGAGGAGCAGATTGCTGACATTTTTACAAAAGCTTTGGATGCCAAGCAATTTGAGAATCTAAGAAGCAAGCTAGGAGTTTGTCTGCATGAGGAGTTATAGCAATTATAGATTGCTGAGGGTGAGCAAGCTGGAAGTGAGGAAGATGAAGTACCTGCCAGATTTGCAAATGCTGAGTGTGATCCTGATCCTGAGTCTGATATTCATTCAGTTTTGAGGATCTGTGTTACATATTTAGTTTTTGTTCCCTATATGAAGTCTGAGTTTTGTGCATGTGAAGTCTGTTACTGTGAAGTTTGTTTAAGTTTAATTGTGAAGCTGGAGTGTTCATGTGGTTGTGTGTTTGTGAAGCTCCAGGGGGAGTGTTCATGTGATGATCAGAGACTGAGAAGTATCAGAAGAAGATCAGAAGTTGTTGTGTGTGCTTCAAGAGTTCAAGATGTGTTGTGATTTTTCAGAAGATGAACTGAAGTTGTTTTGATTGGTTTAACATAGCATTTATCCGCTGCTTATCTCTGCTGCTATGTGGAAGTTCTTCATGGCTGAGTTTATTTTTTTGTTGAGTGAAGGACTTGTATTTGTGTTGCATTTGATTTTAGCCAAAAATTTGCCATAGGGGGAGATTGTTGGTTATTTGAGGTTGGCTACATTGTTTGGTAAAATCAAAGTGCTCAAGCAATGCGTCTCCAGTTGTTTAAGAAGTCTTCAGAAGCAAGAAAGTGGATTAGAGGAGGTTCAGAAGCTGAAAACAGCATCAGAAGCTGAAATCCTGGGTTACTATTCATCAGACGCAGTTTTGGCCTTCAGACGCAGAAATGGCCTTCAGACGCTGAACAGGTCTTCAGACGCACTGTTTAGACGCTGACCAGCGTTAACCTTCAGAAGCTGAACTTCAGAAGTTGGATTTCTGCATTCTTTGTGATTAATCCTATGCGTATCTATTGAAGATTTATCATAGATTTATTCAGGCATTTGTTTTCTAGAAGGGTGATTAACTTGTTGAAGATCTTGGTGAAAGATTGGCTGCGTATTTATGTTTGAATATATTTGCTGAAGAATCTTTGCAAGATAGAGTTCAGAAATATTTGTTTCCTTATTGAGCCTTTAATAATTCAGAATCATATCAATTGAAGAAGATTGGGTTCAGAATTATGCTGCTTGCTGAAGCCTATTTAAGAAGACGTGCTGCTGCTATTGAAGTTTGCTAGAGTCAATACAGATTTTATTCTTAGAGTTTTTGTTTGTGTAAGCTTAGGCTTTATTTGTACACCACTGATCTGAGTTGGTTTAGATTGTTTGAGTTGTAAATCATTCTAAGCTTTTAAGTACGAATGATGTCTTTGTGTTGAAGAGTGTCTTCATTGTTTTGAGTTGTTTTCAGAAGTTGCTGATCATTGGGTTGTGATTAAGTAATTGGGAAGTTAGTAGTGTTCTAATACTTAGGTGGTGCTCCTGAGTATAAATCAGACTTGTGGAGATTGATTGCTTAGGCTGGGAACAGGGGGTCTGTGTCTTGAGTCTTAGGATTAATTCCTCATAGTGGATTTTCTTCTTGGATTGGTATCCTCCAGATGTAGGTGGTGTTTACACCGAACTGGGTTAACAAATACTTGTGTTTTTTACTTTCTGCACTTTATTTTTGTTGCTTCTGAACCTGCATCATTGTGCTCTGTTTTGCAAACCATCGTGCTCTGTTTTATATTCCTGATCATTAACTGCCAGAATTTCATTACCCACTAGTGGATCTTAACTAGCAAGCATTTTCTCAACTTGCTTCTTCACTAGTTTTCTCTAGTGTTCTCATCTCAGATCATTCCATAATGGATTGAGTCAATATCATATGTTTCAACAAACAACTCCTCTAGTGATGCTCAATGTACAGCCACTGGTCGCTTAAGACTTATCTGAAGGATGTTCTATTTTGTATCTTGTATCATTCAAGTACAATAAGATACTGCTCATAATGTAATCCTAGAGTCATAGTCTTCTTAAGGCACCTTATGACTCTTCCAATAGCATACCAATGTTTCTCATCCGTCTACTAGTAAACTTGCACAAGAGTCTCGTGACATATGCAATGTCGGGTCTAACACAGTCAATGGCAAACCTTAGGACTGCCAACGATGCTCACATATTCTATTTGTCTAACTCCATCTCAAGTGTTCTTGAAGAGTTTTACACTTGGATCATAAGGTATGCTTGCAAGTTTACAGTCAAATAATTACATTTCTTAAGATCTTCTCAACATTGTGAGATTGATCAAAAAAATTCTCTTTTTTTGATCTAGTAATCTTGAAACCAAGAATTACTTCAACTTTGTCTAGGTCTTTCTTATTAATGTTGTTGATAAACAATGATTTAACATAATTTACAACATGAATTTTTGAACCAAATGTGAGCAAGTCGTCTACATATAGACATATGATTGTGCAAATGTTATTTCCATTTTTGTAGCAAATACATTTGTCACTTTCATTCACTTTATACTCATTTGATAGCATTAGGATGCAAAAAATTTCATGCCATTCCTCAGGAGTTTATTTTTAGACCATACAAAGAATTATCTAACTTACAGACCTTGTTTTCTTGTCCATGAATCACAAAACTTTCAGGTTGTTCCATATAGATTTTTTCTTTTAGTTCACCATTTAATGAGGCAACTTTCACATCCATTTAGTGTACTATCCAGCGGCTAAAGGGACTAGCACCCTTATGGATATGATTCGATTGACTGGTGACTAAGTGTTGAAGAAATCTATATATTTTTTTCTTTGCCTAAAACCTTTTTCTAAAAGGTGAGCCATGTATTTAGCAACCGAACCATCAGGTTTTAGTTTCTTTTTCCAAAATCCAAATACAACTGTTTAGTTTGCATCCAGAAGGCAAGTCAACTAAGAGTCGTGTTTCGTTAGTTTCTAGAGAATCCATTTCAGCGTTTATTTTTTTTTCAAAAGTTAGCATCCAATGAAGACAAAACTTCTTGAAGGCCAGATGGATCCTCTTCCAATATACAAACCATATAATTAGGTTTATACTCTTTAGCAATTATAACTTTCTTACCTCTTCGAGGTTCTATAACATCTCGTACGATGTTTTCATAACTGTTTCTGATTACTGGAATGTGATCAGATGTAGTGCCCCCACTAGGTCTCAATTTAAAAGGGAAATTATTTTGCCCCCACTAGTGCCCCCACTATTCTTTATTTAAAGGGGTATTTATTTACATAGAAATCAGTATCGTTTAATTCTATGCTTGCTTTAGCATTTAGGTCATAAAATCTATATGATTTGATATTTATAGCATACCCAATGAATACACATTCATATGCTCTACTAGTGAGTTCAACTCTCTTGGGGTCCGAAATCGGAATATAGTCCAGACAATCTCAAGCTCAAAAATAAGACAAGTTGGGTTGTCTTTTCTTCAAAACTTCTTAATTAGAAATTTTGTTCTTAGATTTGGGTACTCTATTCAACATAAATTTCAATTTTTGTTATAAAAATTGAACATATCAAATATGTCAATTTTATTTTTCACAATTTACAATCATCAATAAATATGATAAAATATATTTTTATCATTTCTAGTTTTAGTGCCATCAAGTTCGCACATATCATAATTTATTAAGTTTAGAGGTTCAAATTCTCTAAACACTAATTTATATGAACTTTTGGTTCATTTATTTTGACTGCAAAAAATAAAATTTTCTAATCATATAACTTTGGAATTAAGTCCAAGTTACTCAAGTTTAAAATTAAACGCTTGTTCATATGATAAATTTTGACATGTCAAATATTAAAATCACACAACTTATAAAATAGAAGGAGAATTTAATTTTGAGCATATCATCAAAGACGCACTCTTTTCCCACAAGATTGCAAGGTGCACAAATCTCTCTTTAAGTCTGAGTCAACTCAATCTTATTCAGTAGAAATCTGAAATACAGATTCTTTCTTATCCTCGGAGCATACATCGCGTCCTAGAGAATAATTTTCTTTTCGGACTCGAACGGCAACTCCATATATCTAACGCCAACAACTTTAGTGATGTTTGAATAATCTAACAACACTTTCTTATTTTCAGCAGTATCATATGTTTTTGAACATATCATAATCACATCAAACATGGCACATGGCGCTAATGTTTATCCACCATTCACTTAATTCACCAACTAGATTGATTAACTAGTCATATCAGTGAATTTCTTTTTAGTTAGGTTATGCAGCAGAGTAGCAATTTACTTGTTCATATACTTGAGGGACGTATGGCTTGGTTTCTCACAATTGTATTAAAAATAAATTATGAACCATTTCTTGGTGGTGGCCGCTGATTTTCATTTAGAACCATTTTTTGGTTCTTATTCTGTTGGCAGTTTAGAGTTACTTATTCACAGTGTGGTTCTAATTTTCGAAAATAAATTTCAAACAGATTCAAAGTCGCATATGTGAATTTCTTAGTGTTGTTGTTATAACAACAAGCACTTCATCGTGTTCAGTATAAAGATGTATTTCTATAGTTTTTTTATCCTTCTTGTATTTAGGGACAATAAAATTCGAGTTAGTAATTTCTTCGGTCGACATGACAGAAGGAAGCGTCTTAAAATTGTTGTTTTTGAATTTCCAAATTGTTGTATTTGGATTTCCAAATTCTAGTTTGAAAAAGAATATCTACCAAAGTTGTTACTAGGTTGAGTCACGGCCAGGTAGCTCTCTTTAAGACGTTTCGTGGCACTGCCCAAAATTGTGCAAGACAGAATATCAACCACGCCGCCTCCAAGATAAAACAAGCTCAACTACAACTGTGCAGTTAACTACTGCACTGTAGAAAACCGCTCGAGATTTACACCTCCAATATGGTACTTAGAGCACGCTTTAATACTGAAACCATTCTAATATGGTATTGTAACCACTCTATTATGGTGCTAAAACCACTTAAATATGGTGTTATCACAATTCTAACCTTTAAGTTCTCCAAAAATTCAATATGGTATTATGACCACTCAAATATGGTGATACCACCATTCTGACTTTTTAACTTCTCCAAGAGTAGAAAAATATTGAAAGAATATTTATATACCGTTAAGATCATTCTTGATTCCGACGGGAGATTATTTTTCCAAAAAGGGACTATGATCTTAAAAGTACTCGGGGACATATATAATCGAAGGGACTATGTTCTCGAGACGTTTCTTAATTCCGAAGGGACATTATACCGAATAGGGACTAAGGTCTTAGAACACTCTTAAATTCAAAGGGACAAAAAAAAGATAAGGAGAAGAATAACTCGTTAACACAAGTTACTCTAATAGATAAGATCAAAAGGAAACTTAACCACTAATCAGTTCAACAACACTTGTTAATAAGATCAAAAGAGAAACAAATCCACAAAAGTGAAAGAAACAAACTCATTGGATATGAATGAAGGAAATATAAGAAATTCAGTTGAATTCTTATTCTTTATCACAAACAACATAAACTAAATTTATGGGAAGTGATATTCACGAATAAAATAATAATTACTGTTATTTTTATCATTATCAAATATTTAAAATTAAATACCGCAAATGAAACACTACTAATGTGTGTGGTCTATTTTATGTGAGACCCCCACACTCCACTTTTTTTAAATTCACACCACTAGCTCAAAGTCTTATTATTTGGTGTTTAATCTTTCAATTTACTTCCAACTTCACACCAATGTTCCAACGGTTAACAAACCTTTCCTTCAAAGTTTTTTTTTCTTAGTTTAACTCCGTTAAAATACATTAGTTACAAGCTTGACATGTCCTTAAAAATGCTGAGGTGACAACTCCAAATAAGTTACCTAAGATTCATCTAATTATTTTTTTAGAGAGTAATAAATGACCGTATATACGAGGCAGAGGCATGAGGCCCATGAATTATAGATATTTTAATGCAATATGTTGCAAAAAGATCAATGGAGAAGGGAATATACCAAGAATTCTGATTTTGTTTCAAAAGTTCTCCACGTTGGCCATCATTAATATTGCTGAATTTCCCTTCTTGTTCAATAATTGACTTATCTTTCTTTTCCTTGTACGTGCTATTTTTGGCATGGAATGGCAGCTTTCCCTTTGGTAGGGCATAACTCCAATATATATTTTTTTAAAAATTGAGAAATCGTTATTTATTGAAGTAACACTAATTATTATCAATTTTATAATTTAGGTGGGACTTGAGTAAGTGATTAATTAAAAAAAAATTATATAAAATCTGTATATATCAAAGAATTGTAGATATATATCATAACTTTTTCTCATAAATGAACATTTTCGTAAGTATTTATGTCATGAGATACAACTAAATAAACTACAATCTAAACTTTCGGTGAATCAAATCAGAATACCTAGTAAATAGCTTAATTGTTCCTTTACTGAAAGAATTATACCTAATATAGTTACATGGGGTTCTTCATTCATGTATGGCTTTAGATTTATCCTTACATTGAGAATATGAGAACCATGTTTCCTAAAGATAGATCAAAGCTTCCAAGATTTCATCTTTTTTGGAAGTTGAATTTTTTGATACCAAAGGTGAAGATAAGTGCAAACAACACTGAGAAACTAACCACAACAATTGCAACCACTCCTAGGAAGTCATGTTCAAAACCAAAGTAACTCTTAACAAATTCTTCAACCCTTTGACCATTGTCAAGTGTGTCCAAGTTGTGTCCATATTGGGAAGTCACCAATCCATTCAAGGTCCATGCAACAGGACAAATCCAATAGTACCATTTCCACCATATTGGTATTCTCTGCCATTGTTATCAATTTTCAAAGTTAGACCATGTTTAGATAAACAGTTTAATTAAGCGCTTATAAAATAAACAATTATCATTAAATAGATGTTAGGAAAGGTTGTTAGCTGTAACTCACAGATAATGGAATAATGAAGCCTGAGAAAAGGCACCATATTGCATAGAATGAGGTGGATAATATGCCAGCAACATGTGGATTTGGAGTTATGGCCATTGTCATCATACCATAGAATGTATAGTATAAGAAACTAAAGTAAGTGAAGAAGAGATTCCACAAAACTTTTGATGCTGTCCACTCAAATCCCATCATGGCATATACTATGATCCCATATACAAGAGCCTGAACCAAGATGTGGGGAAGCTCTATAATAACCTGCAATTCATGATAAACAATTGTTGAGTTCTACATTTCAATTTCATTACTCCTTGACAACCCTTTTCATTGAATAATTGGTTTATTGAATGAATCCCATATCTCTTATTTTTGTCTATTATTTATTGACAGTCCATGTTACGTATGACTCATATTTGCTGATGAGTGAGTTGACTCTCAAACGTAGACCAAATTATTTAAATACAGCCGTCACTATATTTGTCTCTATAACCCTAAGAATTGCATAGTAGAAAAATTACAACATTCACTCTGATGTCTGAGACGCAGGCACAATTGGCCGAATTTTGTGACCAATCGTTGTTTTCTTGTGTGCGTTTGTCAATCGTTGTGTTCTTGTGCGAGTTTATTAAATGCAATTAGTAGTCAATAACTACTTACTAATTCTTCTTCATGAAAATGAATAATGGAGTAATTAATACCTGTGCAAGAGCATATGGCATAGCTGAATACATTCCTGCAGCTCTTTCTCTGTAGAAGACTGTTCTCTCAATTGCTACTATTGGTTGTACCGAAGCACCATTTACAACCCCTATGAAGGTAACAGCAGCATACATTGACCCCATTGCATTGAATAAATCTTGCTCCTTTTTACTGTGATTATTGATAATAGAGCATGGTAAGGATTTGTTTTGAATTTTATTTTCATGCTTTAGTTATTGTGAGAACAATGTAATGATTCCATTTCAATATACCTTTTCGCGCCAACACCCCAAAATATCAGGCCAAACAATAAACCTGTCATTATAGTAAATAGAAGTCTAACAGCTGTATATGACGTATTCCTCCAATATGATAAATGTTGTTTCCATAAACAAGCTATACATTGTGCTACAAATGTCTGTGAATATTGAGCGATCTTTTGAAATTTGAAAGAAATATTTATATACCATTAAGATCATTCTTAATTCCGACGGGACATTATTTCTTCAAAAAGGGACTATGATCTTAAAAGTACTCTTTATGCTGAAGGGACATATATAATCGAAGGGACTATGTTCTTGAGATGTTTCTTAATTCCGAAGGACATTATACCGAATAGGGACTAAAGTCTTAGAACACTCATAAATCCGAAGGGACAAAAAAAGATAAGGAGAATAATACAAGCTGGGGGGAGAAGAGAGAAAGAGTTTTCGACAACTCAATAATTTTTGAACTGAGTGGAATCCTCTATTTATATAGAGATTTTGTAACTATTTTAGCTAAAATTGCGGCAATAGTTACTCTAATGGATAAGATCAAAAGGAAACGTAATCACTAATCAGTTTAACAACACTTGTGGATAAGTTCAAAAGAGAAACAAATCCACAAAAGTGGAGGAAACAAAGTCATTGGATATGAATGAAGGAAATATAAGAAACTCGGTTGAATTTTTATTCTTATCACAAACAACAAAAACTAAATTTATGGAAAATAATATTCACGAATAAAATAATAATTACTATTATTTTTATCATTATCAAGTATTAATTTAAAATTAAATACCGCAATTTAAACACTATTAATGTGTATGTTCTATTTTATGTGGGACACCCACTCTATTTTTTTAATTCACATCACACTAGCTCGAAGTCTTATTACTTGGTGTTTAATCTTCAATTTCCTTCCAACTTCACATCAATGTTCCAACAATCCCCCACTTGAATTTTAAAAATGGTTTCAATAGTTACGTCAAAACGTTTATATATGGTTGCTAATAAACAAAGGTGTCGTCGCCTACAACTTGAACCTTTGGATAACGGAAAATATTCTGATTCAACAAGAGTTGCTTACAACATTGAACTCTATCTCAGACATAGAGTCCGCACACAAACCTTTTCCTAAGGTGTATTCTAAAAGCTCGTGCGTTTATGGCCCTGCACGTCTATCCCAGTTTTAACAAACGCTCTAGGTATTCTACACCGAATTTCATAGGAATCGGCCTCAGTTCCACATTCGTATAGGTGAGTCTATCAAGAGTACTACTGTAGCTATGTACTCCACTCCACATAGAGTATAGATCTCATTAAGAGTTTCTATTATCTCATCCTCCTGTCACTGCAGGATTCATGCTTTCTTAATTTTCTCATAGCATGTTCTATCACTCATGACTTGTTATTAACCATTGAATCTATTTCTTGGGATCTCCAGTAATTTAGGTTGGGTTACCGTCACTTGTGATCTTTAGGCATTAGTCTCATCCTATTAGATGTGTTTATGACTTTCTTTCTAGTAATTCCTTTCGTCAAAAGATTAACTAATTCCTTATCTGTACGTACATGATCTACTTTAACCGTTCCTTTTTAGAGTAGTTAGCTCTCTAATTTGTTATGTGTTCATGCCTTAATTATCGTCTCTTACTATTGTAGGGGATCTCAACTAGCAAGCATTTTCTCAACTTGCTTCTTCACTAGTTTTCTCTAGTGTTCTCATCTCAGATCATTCCATAGTGGATTGAGTCAATATCATATGTTTCAACAAACAACTCCTCTAGTGATGCTCAATGTGCAGCCACTGGTCGCTTAAGACTTATCTGAAGGATGTTCTATTTTGTATCTTGTATCATTCAAGTACAATAAGATACTGCTCATAATGTAATCCTAGAGTCATAGTCTTCTTAAGGCACCTTATGACTCTTCCAATAGCATACCAGTGTTTCTCATCCGTCTACTAGTAAACTTGCACAAGAGTCTCGCGACATATGCAATGTCGGGTCTAACACAGTCAATGGCAAACCTTAGGACTGCCAACGATGCTCACATATTCTATTTGTCTAACTCCATCTCAAGTGTTCTTGAAGAGTTTTACACTTGGATCATAAGGTATGCTTGCAAGTTTACAGTCAAATAATTACATTTCTTAAGATCTTCTCAACATTTTGAGATTGATCAAAAAAATTCTCTTTTTTTGATCTAGTAATCTTGAAACCAAGAATTACTTCAACTTTGTCTAGGTCTTTCTTATTAATGTTGTTGATAAACAATGATTTCACATAATTTACAACATGAATTTTTGAACCAAATGTGAGCAAGTCGTCTACATATAGACATATGATTTTGCAAATGTTATTTCAATTTTTGTAGCAAATACATTTGTCACTTTCATTCACTTTATACTCATTTGATAGCATTAGGATGCAAAAAATTTCATGCCATTCCTCAGGAGTTTATTTTTAGACCATACAAAGAATTATCTAACTTACAGACCTTGTTTTCTTGTCCATGAATCACAAAACTTTCAGGTTGTTCCATATAGATTTTTTCTTCTAGTTCACCATTTAATGAGGCAACTTTCACATCCATTTGGTGTACTATCAATTTATAAACAGCGGCTAAAGGGACTAGCACCCTTATGGATATGATTCGATTGACTGGTGACTAAGTGTTGAAGAAATCTATATATTTTTTTTCTTTGCCTAAAACCTTTTTCTAAAAGGTGAGCCTTGTATTTAGCAACCGAACCATCAGGTTTTAGTTTCCTTTTCCAAAATCCAAATACAACCGATTAGTTTGCATCCAGAAGGCAAGTCAACTAAGAGTCGTGTTTCGTTAGACTCTAGAGAATCCATTTCATCGTTTTTTTTTCTTTTCAAAAGTTAGCATCCAATGAAGACAAAGCTTCTTGAAGGCCAGATGGATCCTCTTCCAATATACAAACCATATAATTAGGTTTATACTCTTTAGCAATTATAACTTTCTTACCTCTTCGAGGTTCTATAACATCTCGTACGATGTTTTCATAACTGTTTATGATTACTGGAATGTGATCAAATGTAGTGCCCCCACTAGGTCTCAATTTAAAAGGGAAATTATTTTGCCCCCACTATTCTTTATTTAAAGGGGTATTTATTTACATAGAAATCAGTATCGTTTAATTCTATGCTTGCTTTAGCATTTAGGTCATAAAATCTATATGATTTGATATTTATAGCATACCCAATGAATACACATTCATATGCTCTACTAGTGAGTTCAACTCTCTTGGGGTCCGAAATCGGAATATAGTCCAGACAACCCCCAAGCTCAAAAATAAGACAAGTTGGGTTGTCTTTTCTTCAAAACTTCTTAATTAGAAATTTTGTTCTTAGATTTGGGTACTCTATTCAACATAAATTTCAATTTTTGTTATAAAAATTGAACATATCAAATATATCAATTTTATTTTTCACAATTTACAGTCATCAATAAATATGATAAAATATATTTTTATCTTTTCTAGTTTTAGTGCCATCAAGTTCGCACATATCATAATTTATTAAGTTTAGAGGTTCAAATTCTCTAAACACTAATTTATATGAACTTTTGGTTCATTTATTTTGACTGCAAAAAATAAAATTTTCTAATCATATAACTTTGGAATTAAGTCCAAGTTACTCAAGTTTAAAATTAAACGCTTGTTCATATGATAAATTTTGACATGTCAAATATTAAAATCACACAACTTATAAAATAGAAGGAGAATTTAATTTTGAGCATATCATCAAAGGCGCACTCTTTTCCCACAAGATTACAAGGTGCACAAATCTCTCTTTAAGTCTGAGTCAACTCAATCTTATTCAGTAGAAATCTGAAATACATATTCTTTCTTATCCTCGGAGCATACATCACGTCCTAGAGAATAATTTTCTTTTCGGACTCGAACGGTAACTCCATATATCTAACGCCAACAACTTTAGTGGTGTTTGAATAATCTAACAACACTTTCTTATTTTCAGCAGTAGCATATGTTTTTGAACATATCATAATCACATCAAACATGTCACATGGCGCTATTGTTTATCCACCATTCACTTAATTCACCAACTAGATTGATTAACTAGTCATATCAGTGAATTTCTTTTTAGTTAGGTTATGCAGCAGAGTAGCAATTTACTTGTTCATATACTTGAGGGACGTATGGCTTGGTTTCCCACAATTGTATTAAAAATAAATTATGAACCAGTGTCATTTCTTGATGGTGGCCGCTGATTTTCATTTAGAACCATTTTTTGGTTCCTATTCTGTTGGCAGTTTAGAGTTACTTATTCACAGTGTGGTTCTAATTTTCGAAAATAAATTTCAAACAGATTCAAAGTCGCATATGTG
Organism: Medicago ruthenica; assembly: GCA_018208015.1. Classification (NCBI taxonomy): domain Eukaryota; kingdom Viridiplantae; phylum Streptophyta; class Magnoliopsida; order Fabales; family Fabaceae; genus Medicago; species Medicago ruthenica. The sequence goes on along the minus strand of CM031371.1, from coordinate 116,010,471 downwards.
AATTTCTTAGTGTTGTTGTTATAACAACAAGCACTTCATCGTGTTCAATATAAAGATGTATTTCTATAGTTTTTTTTATCCTTCTTGTATTTAGGGACAATAAAATTCGAGTTAGTAATTTCTTCGGTCGACATGACAGAAGGAAGCATCTTAAAATTGTTGTTTTTGAATTTTCAAACTGTTGTATTTGGATTTCCAAATTCTAGTTTGAAAAAGAATATCTACCAAAGTTGTTACTAGGTTGAGTCATGGCCAGGTCGCTCTCTTTAAGACGTTTCGTGGCACTGCCCAAAATTGTGCAAGACAGAATATCAACCACGCCGCCTCCAAGATAAAACAAGCCCAGCTACAACTGTGCAGTTAACTACTGCACTGTAGAAAACCGCTCGAGATTTACACCTCCAATATGGTACTTAGACCACTCTTTAATACTGAAACCATTCTAATATGATATTGTAACCACTCTATTATGGTGCTAAAACCACTCAAATATGGTGTTATCACCATTCTAATCTTTAAGTTCTCCAAAAATTCAATATGGTACTATGACCACTCAAATATGGTGATACCACCATTCTGACTTTTTAACTTCTCCAAGAGTAGAAAAATATTGAAAGAATATTTATATACCGTTAAGATCTTTCTTGATTCCGACGGGATATTATTTTTCCAAAAAGGGACTATGATCTTAAAAGTACTCGGGGACATATATAATCGAAGGAACTATGTTCTCGAGACGTTTCTTAATTCCGAAGGGACATTATACCGAATATGGACTAAAGTCTTAGAACACTCTTAAATCCGAAGGGACAAAAAAAAGATAAGGAGAAGAATAACTCGTTAACACAAGTTGGGGGAGAAGAGAGAAAGCGTTCTCGACAACTCAATAGAACTCTTTGGTGTAATTTTTGAACTAAGTGGAGTCCTCTATTTATATAGAGATTTTGTAACTGTTTTAGCTAAAATTGCGGCAACAGTTACTCTAATGGATAAGATCAAAAGGAAACTTAACCACTAATCAGTTCAACAACACTTGTGAATAAGATCAAAAGAGAAACAAATCCACAAAAGTGAAGGAAACAAACTCATTGGATATGAGTGAAGGAAATATAAGAAATTCAGTTGAATTCTTATTCTTTATCACAAACAACATAAACTAAATTTATGGGAAGTGATATTCACAAATAAAATAATAATTACTGTTATTTTTATCATTATCAAATATTTAAAATTAAATACCGCAATTGAAACACTACTAATGTGTGTGGTCTATTTTATGTGAGATCTCCACTCTCTAGTTTTTTAAATTAACAACACTAGCTCGAAGTCTTATTATTTGGTGTTTAATCTTTCAATTTCCTTCCAACTTCACACCAATGTTCCAACGGTTAACAAACCTTTCCTTCAAAGTTTTTTTTTTCTTATTTTAACTCCGTTAAAATACATTAGTTACATGCTTGACATGTCCTTAAAAATGCTGAGGTGACAACTCCAAATAAGTTACCTAAGATTCATCTAATTATTTTTTTTAGAGAGTAATAAATGACCATATATATGAGGCAGAGGCAGAGGCAGAGGCATGAGGCCCATGAATTATAGATATTTTAATGCAATATGTTGCAAAAAGGATCAATGGAGAAGGGAATATACCAAGAATTCTGATTTTGTTTCAAAAGTTCTCCACGTTGGCCATCATTAATATTGCTGAATTTCCCTTCTTGTTCAATAATTGACTTATCTTTCTTTTCCTTGTACGTGCTATTTTTGGCATGAAATGGCAGCTTTCCCTTTGGTAGGGCATAACTCCAATATATATTTTTTTAAAAATTGAGAAATCGTTATTTATTGAAGTAACACTAATTATTACTCCCTCCGTTTCAAAATACATGTCCATTTTGGAGAAATTTTTTGTGTCAAAATACATGTCCATTTGATAGTTTAAGGATACATTTTGTCTATTTTACCCTTGCCTACCAATTAATTGGATTCTAGATTTTCTCCACAATAATTATTTTCTACTAATAGATGTTGACCCAATTTTAAGTGGATTTAGTCATGCACTCTCCCAAGAAATGACTACTGGACTCTCCCAAGAAATGACCAAGGGTGTTTAAATGATGGACTAATTTGTTTAATTAATTTTGGTATTGGTATTGGGAGTAATTATGAGATGGGGTAAATAAATGTAAAATGGAGGAAATCAAAGACAAGGGTATAATAGAAATTTTTTGTGTCAAACTAGCTTGTCCTTGGTTACTGCAATTTCTCTAAAATGGACATGTATTTGGAAACGGAAGGAGTATCAATTTTATAATTTAGGTGGGACTTGAGTAAGTGATTAATTAAAAAAAATTTATATAAAATCTGTATATATCAAAGAATTGTAGATATATATCATAACTTTTTCTTATAAATGAACATTTTCGTAAGTATTTATGTCATGAGATAGAACTAAATAAACTACAATCTAAACTTTCAGTGAATCAAATCAGAATACCTAGTAAATAGCTTAATTGTTCCTTTACTGCAAGAATTCTACCTAATATAGTTACATGGGGTTCTTCATTCATGTATGGCTTTAGATTTATCCTTACATTGAGAATATGAGAACCATGTTTCCTAAAGATAGATCAAAGCTTCCATGATTTCATGTATGGCTTTAGATTTATGTTTGAATATATTTGCTGAAGAATCTTTGCAAGATAGAGTTCAGAAATATTCGTTTCCTTATTGAGCCTTTAATAATTCAGAATCATATCAATTGAAGAAATTGGGTTCAGAATTATGCTGCTTGCTGAAGCCTATTTAAGAAGACGTGCTGCTGCTATTGAAGTTTGCTAGAGTCAATACAGATTTTATTCTTAGAGTTTTTGTTTGTGTAAGCTTAGGCTTTATTTGTACACCACTGATCTGAGTTGGTTTAGATTGTTTGAGTTGTAAATCATTCTAAGCTTTTAAGTACGAATGATATCTTTGTGTTGAAGAGTGTCTTCATTGTTTTGAGTTGTTTTCAGAAGTTGCTGATCACTGGGTTGTGATTAAGTAATTGGGAAGTTAGTAGTGTTCTAATACTTAGGTGGTGCTCCTGAGTATAAATCAGACTTGTGGAGATTGATTGCTTAGGCTGGGAACAGGGGGTCTGTGTCTTGAGTCTTAGGATTAATTCCTCATAGTGGATTTTCTTCTTGGATTGGTATCCTCCAGATGTAGGTGGTGTTTACACCGAACTGGGTAAACAAATACTTGTGTTTTTTACTTTCTGCACTTTATTTTTGTTGCTTCTGAACCTGCATCATTGTGCTCTGTTTTGCAAACCATCGTGCTCTGTTTTATATTCCTGATCATTAACTGCCAGAATTTCATTACCCACTAGTGGATCTTGTAATTTCAGAGTGCAACCTAAGAGGGGGGGGGGTGAATTAGGTTGAATGACTTTTAATGGATAATTTTTCTGGTTTATTGTGTTCTTGTAAATTTTTCCGGAATTTTGTATGAATGTATGAACGAATGCTTGGAAAAATAAAGAGTGTAGGGAAGAAGAAGATGGACACAAGGAATTTATAGTGGTTCCCCTACTGGTACTCCACTCCCCCACAACCCTGTGAGGAATTCACTATGTTAGAATCTTTGTTACAAGCAATCTCTCCCCAAGACCCCCTAACAATCTTTCTAACATACACAAGATAGCACCCCACTATCTTTCAACAATTCTCACCAACAATGGCAAGAAAACTTTACAACAATGTAATTGAAGAATAACAAATGTATGGCTGTATATTTTTATCAATATCACTCTTAAACAAATGGACTTAATGCTCAGAAAACCTTTTTAATAAATGTTAAAGTGTGGGCAAAGTTTTCCAAACAATTAAAAGAAAGTTTTAATGCAAGTGATATTGAAATTCACAATTGAGAGGTTGAAAGTTATTGTCTTGGTTATTGCTTTAATTCTCAATTGAATTTATAGAGGCTAAAAAGATGTTTATGAAACAATACTATTTTTTAAAAATGGTTTAAAATGAAAAGACACAAATTTAAAATGGCACCCATTCATAAAATTTGAATATGAAAAGCATTTAAAATATAGTAGTTGTTGCAAGAAAAACTAAATCCAAAAATAGCCGTTAATACAAAATGAAATAAATATGTGCATATTAACTTGATTCAATAATATAGTAACTAGCCGTTGGCCACACTTTGATTTATTAGACAAAATATTTTCTTTATAAAAGCCAATGGTAACAAAAAGATTATGTGCCATTTTAATTCTCAATGCATGCTAAAATATTTTAATTATGTTTTTTCATTATTGTAAAATTTCCATAATAAATTATGTTTTTTCATGCAAAAATATTTTTTATGCAAAATCACATTTATATGAAAACATTGTGAGTGTGTGATTTATTTTCAAAAGATTTTTAGACATTGCTTCATATGGGATCTTAGAAAAAAATGGTTGTAATTATTTTTTGAGCATTCTAAGTTGTTCCATAAGTTAAGAATGATAAATCAAAAAATAATTTGCCATACTTACAAAGTGTATAACCAAGAAGCCTAGACACTAATCTTCATTCTTAATCTTCATCTTGTGCCTCCATAGTTTTTCTTCTTTTGTGATGTGAGTTTGTTATCATCAAAACCCAGCCAAAGTTAGAAGGAAATCTTCTTCACAATCTCCCCCTTTTTGATGATGACAAACCATATTTTTTTGACAATGTTTGCTCAACGAAACTCCCCCTATCTTGTATATCTCCCCCTTTGTTTTGCAATTGGATAACCTTAAACAATTTAAGAACAAAACACAAACATACACTTTCTCCCCCTTTTGACATCATCAAAAAGAAGAAAGAAAGGATAAGATCCAAAGGGTCGAAATAGAAAGGAAATAATAAACTTTATATAAAAATAACTTATCTTCTTCACAATGAATATTCAATCCTTGACATTATTTTGCACATATCAAATGAGATAAATATTTTAAATACAATGATTTCTCACACAAAATAATAGCATCATTAAAGCATCCAATTGATATTTTTTCACAAGTCACATATGCTACTGTTATAACATTAGTCAAATATTCAGACATAATATATTTATTTAAATTAATTAATTATATTCCAAAACTTTTTACCCTTGAACAGTAAAATACTAGCAAGTAACGTTCATGTTTTAGGCTAAACATTGCAAGCATGAAATAACAACAATTAACATTTAATATGCATTCAAATATGTCTGATAAACCAAACTTATTCATACTTGTCAAAATTCACAAACATGAATCGTTTCTAAGTCATGCATGCATTAATTTAATACCATACATGAATTTAGAAGACAAAAAAACATCATATATCTATATAAAATAATTGTGTACCTTTCACCATGATCATTAATAAAAAAAAAGTGTTCATCTCTCCATCAAAGTTGCAGAGATAATTTAACCACACATAAATAATAAATCGAACCATATCATATGGTCTTATATCTTGAAGAACCCGGTCTAAACATGACAAGATTTTCATATGGTCTTCAAGTACCTACAAAACAATTAATAGAACTTTCTAGGTACCCATTGTAATTTGGGTCCTTGTGTGGTAATTCCTTTCTTTACCCAAACAAATTCACCATAAGGAACTCCAACGTTTCTTATGTAGCAAGTATTTGGAGTATGGCCTTTTATGTTACAATAGAAACATGTTAAATTATGACCATGATGTGAACCAAAATTATTTCCTTTGTAGAAATTATTCTTAACATTTGAATTATTTTTCTTAAAGGAATTGTTAGAATAATTTCTTCCTTCAGAATTAATTCTTTGATTCACATTCTTGGAAGAATTAACAACATGCATTTTCTTGGTTTCTAAGTTGTTGGAAGTTGTGCCTGCTTTAACAAAGATTGTTTTACTTGTACTTGGTTTATCAAAATTTGAAAATCCAAGACCGGTTTTATTTTTTAAATCTCTTTGTTTGCTAAGAACATCTTCCAAACTATTGTGACCTTTTTCAAAATTTTTTATTACTTGATTTAATTTAATAATTTTTGTTTCATGTTCTTTACATTTATTACATGAAGAATTTTTGACCTTTTCTAAATCCACTTGTGCATCAAAAACTTTTCTTTCAAGTGAAACAATTAATTTCTTCTGTTTTACACAAGTTTTAGAAAGTTTACTACATTCTTCATATAATTCATCAAATGCATTTTGTAATTCATCATATGAAGGTTTAATATCAAGTTCAGAATCACTAACCTCTTGTTCATCATCAGAGTGATGAGATGCCATTAGTGCAAGATTTGCATACTCTTCATCCTCTGATTCAGAAGATGAACTTATGTCATTTTCTTCCCATGCAATGTAGGCCCTCCTTTGCTTGAATTCTTTCTTTCCTTTGTCACCATTTTTGTTTGTAAAAGATGGACAATTTGCTTTCATGTGACCTTCTTTCCCACATCCAAAACATGTAATGTTTTGGTTTGACGTAGAGCCCTCATTCTTCTTGAAAGATTTTCTTTTATTACCAAACTTGAAGGACTTGTCCTTTTTAAGAAATTTTTTAAAACTTTTTGCAAGAAGATTGATGGTCTCACCTTCATCAGAACTTTCTCCTTCATTTTGTTGTTTTGACTCAACTCTTAGAGCAATGCTTTTGTTCTTCTTCTCTTGCCCTTCATGCTTTTCCAATCTTCCAAGTTCCATTTCATGTTCTTGGAGTTTACCAAACAAAGCGGCAGAAGTCATTTTAGAAAGACTTTTCTTTTCTGATATTGCAGTCACCTTTGGTTGCCAAGCCCTTGTTAATGATCTAAGGACTTTGAGATTTAATTCATCATTTGTGAAAGTCTTTCCAAGAGCCATCAAGTGGTTTGTTAAGTGAGAGAATCTCTTTTGTAAATCAAGAATTGATTCACCGGGCTGCATTCTGAACAATTCATATTCTTGTGATAAAGTGTTCAGTTTTGATCTCTTCACTTCTTCTGTGCCTTCATGGGTTACTTCTAGAGTGTCCCAAATTTCTTTTGCAGTTTTGCATTGAGAAATTCGGAAGAACTCATCCATGCCAAGGGCTGAATGAAGCATGTTGATTGCCTTCTTGTCAAACAACAATTTTTTCTTATCATCATCAGTCCAAGATGTTTTTATTTTTACTTGGACAATATCATTCACAACCGTTGTAGGAATGAATGAACCATTCTCAACGGCATTCCATATTTCTTCCCCTTGTGCTTCCAAGTATGCACGCATGCGAATTTTCCAGAAATCATAGTATTCACCAACAAAGCATGGAGGTTTGTTGCTACTACCACCATCTTTGAACACAATGTTTGAATTTGAAGCGGAAGCCATTTTTCTGGATCAAGGAGCAAATTACCTTAACTTGCTCTGATGCCAATTGTAATTTCAGAGTGCAACCTAAGAGGGGGGGGTGAATTAGGTTGAATGACTTTTAATGGATAATTTTTCTGGTTTATTGTGTTCTTGTAAATTTTTCCGGAATTTTGTATGAATGTATGAACGAATGCTTGGAAAAATAAAGAGTGTAGGGAAGAAGAAGATGGACACAAGGAATTTATAGTGGTTCCCCTACTGGTACTCCACTCCCCCACAACCCTGTGAGGAATTCACTATGTTAGAATCTTTGTTACAAGCAATCTCTCCCCAAGACCCCCTAACAATCTTTCTAACATACACAAGATAGCACCCCACTATCTTTCAACAATTCTCACCAACAATGGCAAGAAAACTTTACAACAATGTAATTGAAGAATAACAAATGTATGGCTGTATATTTTTATCAATATCACTCTTAAACAAATGGACTTAATGCTCAGAAAACCTTTTTAATAAATGTTAAAGTGTGGGCAAAGTTTTCCAAACAATTAAAAGAAAGTTTTAATGCAAGTGATATTGAAATTCACAATTGAGAGGTTGAAAGTTATTGTCTTGGTTATTGCTTTAATTCTCAATTGAATTTATAGAGGCTAAAAAGATGTTTATGAAACAATACTATTTTTTAAAAATGGTTTAAAATGAAAAGACACAAATTTAAAATGGCACCCATTCATAAAATTTGAATATGAAAAGCATTTAAAATATAGTAGTTGTTGCAAGAAAAACTAAATCCAAAAATAGCCGTTAATACAAAATGAAATAAATATGTGCATATTAACTTGATTCAATAATATAGTAACTAGCCGTTGGCCACACTTTGATTTATTAGACAAAATATTTTCTTTATAAAAGCCAATGGTAACAAAAAGATTATGTGCCATTTTAATTCTCAATGCATGCTAAAATATTTTAATTATGTTTTTTCATTATTGTAAAATTTCCATAATAAATTATGTTTTTTCATGCAAAAATATTTTTTATGCAAAATCACATTTATATGAAAACATTGTGAGTGTGTGATTTATTTTCAAAAGATTTTTAGACATTGCTTCATATGGGATCTTAGAAAAAAATGGTTGTAATTATTTTTTGAGCATTCTAAGTTGTTCCATAAGTTAAGAATGATAAATCAAAAAATAATTTGCCATACTTACAAAGTGTATAACCAAGAAGCCTAGACACTAATCTTCATTCTTAATCTTCATCTTGTGCCTCCATAGTTTTTCTTCTTTTGTGATGTGAGTTTGTTATCATCAAAACCCAGCCAAAGTTAGAAGGAAATCTTCTTCACAGATCTCAACTAGCAAGCATTTTCTCAACTTGCTTCTTCACTAGTTTTCTCTAGTGTTCTCATCTCAGATCATTCCATAGTGGATTGAGTCAATATCATATGTTTCAACAAACAACTCCTCTAGTGATGCTCAATGTGCAGCCACTGGTCGCTTAAGACTTATCTGAAGGATGTTCTATTTTGTATCTTGTATCATTCAAGTACAATAAGATACTACTCATAATGTAATCCTAGAGTCATAGTCTTCTTAAGGCACCTTATGACTCTTCCAATAGCATACCAATGTTTCTCATCCGTCTACTAGTAAACTTGCACAAGAGTCTCGCGACATATGCAATGTCGGGTCTAACACAGTCAATGGCAAACCTTAGGACTGCCAACGATGCTCACATATTCTATTTGTCTAACTCCATCTCAAGTGTTCTTGAAGAGTTTTACACTTGGATCATAAGGTATGCCAAGTGTTAATGCTTTCAATTTTGTTTTCATATATCTTTTTTTATTAAATTGTCATTCTATTTTCAATATACCAAATCATAAAAAACAATTTTCTTTTTGTGAGTGAAAAAGGAAAACTTGGGTAGACACCCGACGCTTCCCCGAATATTCGGAAACGAGGTAAACACTTCGCTTTTGTTTGAATATTCGTCCTCCGTTTAAAATCAATCCTAACTCACCAAATTAAACCTTTTCACGCCCATGCGCATTTTCAAACGGATACCATCGCCCAAGCGCGAGTCCGTCCTTTTTACCTTCTTTAAGCTACCATCACAACGGTAGTAGGTAAAATAATTTGTCGGTCTTCATTAAGCTATCATCACAACGATAGTAGACCATGTTTTTTTTGCATTTAAAAAGCAAACTTTTTCTCCCAAGCGCGATCAAATCATTTTTCATAATTAAAATCAATCAACACACAAACTTTTGCTACAAAGAACTACGTAGCTTTGAATTCTCCATCGCACCGGGAGATACGTAGGAGCAAGATCCAATTCTTGTCAAGCACATTAATAAAAAAGCTTTTTTTAGTCTTTAATCTTTTTTTCTCTTTTTGTTTCTTTTATTTATTTAAGTTTTTTTTTATCTTTTAATCTCTTCTCTTTTGTTTCTTCTTTTATTTATTTCTTTTACAAACATTTGGCATATAAACTAACACAATTAAACGCTAAACTAACTAACGGTTCCCGTTGAGTACAACGGATGTGAGGGGTGCTAATACCTTCCCCTCGCATAATCGATTCTCGAACCCAAAATCTTTAAAATGTGGTAATTTAGAACTTTTTTCCACTTTTTTTTTGAAAAATTAAAAGTTCAGTCGTGAAATAAATTAGTGAGTCAACGCTTATCAATAGCTTGATCTCCGAAATTCGACGCGACAAACCCCATTTAAAAAAGCACTCTTAACATCCATTTGATATAAGATGATATTATGATTTACTGCATAGGAAAGAAGTAACCAGATTGCTTCTAGTCTTGCAACTGGAGCAAATGTTTCAGTGTAGTCTATTCCTTCCTGCTGACTGTAGCCTTGAGCAACCAGTCTAGCTTTGTTTCTGACTACTTCTCCTTGTTCATTTAGCTTGTTTATGAACACCCATTTTGTTCCAATAATGTTCTTGTGATTTGGTTTTGCAACTAAATCCCAAACATAATTTCTTTGAAACTGGTTGATTTCTTCTTGCATAGCCACAATGCATCCATCATCTGCAAGTGCTTCATCAGTTGTTGTAGGTTCAATCATTGATAGTAGTCCAATTAAAGAATCATTCTGACAGAATGCTGATCTGGTCTTTCTTGGACTGTCCTTGTTTCCAATGATTAACTCTTCAGGATGTGAGGACTTGTACTTGAATGAGGTTCTGGGTGGATTTGCTTCTGAAGAATCATTAAGAGCTTGTTCAGAACCATCTTGATCTTGATTGGCTTCAGGAGGAGTGTCAGCATCTGAGAGTTTTTCAACTTCTGCAGTATTTTCAGCTTCTGGACTTTCTTCAGATTCAGAAATCTGTTCAGGTTCTTAAGGGTCCACTGAGAGCCTTATATCTGCAAAACTCTCAACTAGCTCTGGTATTTTATTACCAGGCTTCTTATCATCAAACCTAATGTGTATTGATTCTTCAACAACATGTGTTTCAGAATTGTACACTTTGTATGCTTTAGATCTCTCAGAGTATCCTAAAAAGATACCCTTGTGAGTCTTAGCATCAAATTTCTTTAGGTAGACCTTATTGTTTAGAATGTAACATGTACATCCAAACTGATGAAAATAAGAAATGCTTGGCTTTCTTCCTTTAAATAATTCAAATGTTGTTTTGTTCAGAATTGGTCTTATATAGATTATGTTCTGAATATAACATGCTGTGTTAATAGCTTCTGCCCAGAAGTACTTTGCAATTTTAGATTCATGAATCATGGTTCTGGCCATTTCTTGCAAAGATATGTTCTTTCTCTCTACAACTCCATTTTGTTGTGGAGTTCTAGGAGAAGAGAACTCATGGAGAATTCCATGTTCTTCACAAAAAGTTTCAAATGGTTCATTTTCAAATTCACCACCATGATCACTTCTGACTTTTAAAATTTTCAAATCATTTTTTGTTTGTACTTGCTTGCAGAATTTGTTGAACACATCATATGTTTCATTTTTGGTTCTAAGGAATTTAACCCAAGTCCACCTACTATAATCATCAACAATTACTAGCTCATACTTCTTCCCATTGATTGAAGTTGTTCCAACAGGACCAAATAGATCAATGTGAAGCAGTTCTAAGGGTCTGGAGGTAGAAACAATGTTTTTGGATTTAAAAGAAGTTTTAGCTATTTTTCCTATCTGGCATGCTCCACAAAGAGCATCTGAGTGATAGTTAATGGTTGGTAAGCCTCTGACCAGTTGCAACTTGCTAAGCTTAGAGATGAGTCTCCAGTTAGCATGTCCCAAATTTTTGTGCCATACCCATTTCTCATCACACACTGACAGAAGACAAATTATCTTCTGATCAACCAGTTCTGAAAAATTAATTTTATAAACATTGTTCTTCCTCTTTCCTTTGAACACAACAGATTTATCTTTGTTGTTGATTACAGTGCAAGTGTTCTTATTAAACAGGACATCATAACCACTGTCACATAATTGACTTATGCTAAGTAGGTTATGTCTTAGTCCATCTACCAACCAGACATTATCAATGGAAAGGGAAGAATTACCTATCTTACCAGTACCAATAATCTTGCCTTTCTGATTTCCTCCAAAACCCACATTTCCTCCCTCTTTCATGGTCAGGGTTAGGAACATAGACCTTTCTCCTGTCATGTGACTCGAGCACCCACTGTCCAGGTACCAAGACTTTTCCTTTTCTTTGGATGTTAAGCATATATGCAACAGAAATTATTTCAGACTTAGGTACCCATATCTTTATGGGTCCTCTTTGGTTAGTCTTAAAAGGATAAGGCTTCCTTTGCACCTTTAGTCTGACATTTTGAGGTTTGAAAGGTTTTGCACAAACTGGTTTAGTATTCCTTGAAGGTTTCATAAACACAGTCTTTTGAAAATGTGAGTTTGAAGTTTTCAAAGACTGAGACTTGCTTGTCTTAGGTTCTGAACTCTTCAGACTTTGAACCTTTTCAGATTTAAAGTCTGTTTTCCTCATAGTCTTAGACTTAGAATCTTTTGGTTTAGACTTTGGCAAAGTTTTAGATTATGCCTTCATCTTTCCCTTAGATTCTGAAGCTTTAGATTCTGAGTTGTTCAGAACCTTAGGTTCAGTAGTCTCATTTTCTGATGGATTCAGTTTCTCAGAACTGTCAGATGCAGGTACAAAGCACACCTCAGTGTCTTTCATAATATTTCCAGAACAGGATGGTATATTAGTTTCTTTTGAATGATTAAATGGATCATTTTTGAAACCAATACCTTCTCCTCTGTTTCTGCTAATATTATAAATCATAGAAGCAACCTTACTTCTGTTGATTCCAGTTAAGATAAAATCCTGAAGATCAATTTCTTGTTCACTAGGAATTTCTTCAGGTTTCTTATGAGCCATTTCTCTGAGTTCTCTAACTTCTTCATCAATCTCATTGGTGTGATTCTGAAGTTGGAGATTCTCATCAGTCAACAAGTTATGTTTATTTTTTAAAGATTTTAATTGACTTAACTTGCTTCTGAGGTGGTTCATAAGATCTTTAACTGTTTCAATAAGTTCAGAACGAGTAAGTTCAGAATATACCTCATCTTCATCTTCAGAGTATGAACCTGACTCTGTATCAGAGAATGTTGTTGCCATTAAAGCCAGGTTAGCTTCCTCTTCATCATCTTTATCAGATTCAGATTCATTGTCAAGATCATCCCATGTTGCCATAAGACTTTTCTTGAGTTTGTTTCTGAAGTTGCTTGATTTAGAGCTGGTCTTCTTAGATTTCTCCTTTGACTTGTCCTTCTGTAGTTCAGGACAGTCAGCAATGAAATGACCAGTCTTCTTGCAGTGGTAGCAACCTTTCTGATCTTCCCTCTTGGAACCAGATCCTTTGAAGTTGCTGCTTCTGTTAGAAAATTTCTTTTGTCTTTTCATTAAGTACTGAAATCTTTTAGAGAGCATTGCAAGCTCCTCAGAATCTGAATCTTCTTCAGATTTTCCCTTAGGAAATTCTTCATCAGATTCAATAGCTTTTAGAGCTTTTACAGACTTTCTTTTGGATTTCAGTGCTATAGACTTAGACTCTCTAACAGATTCATCTTCATTGAGTCCCAGTTCATGCACTTTGAGTGAGCTTATAAGATCTTCAATACTTAGAGTATTTAGATCTTTAGCTTCCTCAATAGCAGTCACTTTGGGTCTCCATTTAGATGGCAGACTTCTGAGGATTTTATTCACAAGATCAGTAGTAGTATAGCTTTTCTTCAGAATCAAAAGTCCAGAAACCAGAGTTTGAAATCTTGAGAACATAGTCTCAATATTTTCATCCTCCTTCATTCTGAACAGCTCATACTGCTGAACCAGAATATTTGCTTTTGCTTCTCTAACCTTCTTGTTACCTTCATAGTTAGAGCAAAGAGATGTGAAGATGGTTTTAGCTGTTGATTTATCACTCAGCTTTTGATACTCACTGTGAGGTAGAGAATCCACAATGATACCTCTAACATTGTGATGCTTTCTGTAGATCTTTCTTTCAGCATCAGAAAGACCTCTTCTGTTAGTAGCCACTCCTTCTTCATCAACTGGAATAGATATTCCATCTTCTATGATATCCCATAAGGAGTCATCAATTCCTATGATGTGGCTGTACATCTTGCTTTTCCACCATGAGAATTTCTCAGGATCACCAGTAAACATAGGAGGTTTATGGTGTGAACGAGATTTCCTTTCATCTGTACCATAGTCAAATGATACAGAAGCATGATTTCTGGGAGAGGGTGGAGGGGAACTGCAAGAAGCCATGTTTTTCTCAGGATCTTTACTGACTCACTGTTAGGTGATTGAATATCAGAACCGGTGCTCTGATACCAACTGAAGGTGAGAAAAACACAAGAAGGGGGGTTGAATTGTGTTGGCTTTTTCTTTTCTCTTTCGAAAACTTTGGTTAGTTCAGAATCAGATGTTGATCAGATTCTGAAACTATTTTAGAGTTGTTTAGCAGCGGGTAAAAGGTAAATGAGAGAGAGAGAGAGAGATAAGTTTATCCTGGTTCCTTCCACAACCCGGAAGTAGTCCAGTCCCCTTGTTACTAACAAGAGATTTTCCACTATAATCACAAAGATTACAATTGCTCAAGCACAAAGCAAGAGACTTCCTATGCTCAAACACAAAGTAAGAGACTTCCAATTGCTCAAACACTAAGTAAGAGACTTCCTATGCTCAAACACAAAGTAAGAGACTTCTTTGCTCAGACACACAGTCTAAGACTTTGAATCAAACAGATTTTACAAAAGAAATAAGTTTAAGTTGAACACTTGATGTACTATCAGTGGTGTTCACAAAATACAACACAGATTTAAGACTCTAAACTTAAGAAATTCTAAGATAAGAAGTTTGTAAGAATTTCTAAGTTGTTTTGATGACTTTCAGATTTGGCAGAACTTTGTTTCAGAAAACAGAGTGTTACGATTTCAATCTTATGAGTCTTTTTACTTCTTCTTCAAAACTTCAATCCTTTATATAGAATTGAGAGCTGTTGGAAAGAGCCAGTTTTAGCAAAAGAGCCATTGCACTAGAAGCTACATCCAACATTTAATTCATTCCTGTCATTGTGTGCACAAACCAGAAAACATAGCACAACAATTTTGAATTGTTTACTTAAAAGCGGGCTGCGTGTTTCATCCAAGGAGGCAACTGTTGCATTGAGATGTTCTGACTGTACAGTGCTTTACTATTGACAGTGACAGTTGCTTTGCCTTAAAACTCAGACTTCAGAAGCTTCTCTTCAGAACTGGCTTCAGACACTGTTCATCAGAAGCAGTCTTCAGACGCAGTTCTTCAGAAGCTAGCATCAGACGCACTGTTCATCAGACGCAGTCTTCAGAAGCTGGCATCAGACGCTGCCTTCAGACGCTCCCTTTAGAAGCTCTTCTTCAGACGCTGCCTTCAGACGCTGCCTTCAGAAGCTGCCTTCAGAAGCACTTCTTCAGACGCTGATTTTCTTCAGCTTTGCAACACTTGCTTCTATATTTTCCTTCTTGCTCTCAACTTGTTCTTTCAGGACCATTGTTAGATACCAATCTTTAAGTACATGGTTCTGCACACTAGAATCAAGCATTAGCATATCCAATTTTCTTTTTAACACTTTGTTATCATCAAAACTCAAAAGAGAGTTGTTCATACATTTTGTTCCAACAGTTTTATATCTAGGAGTTCCTAGGTAGAAATACCACTGGTAGTGATTAAGTGAGAAGGCTGTGAAACAGGGGCTGTTGTCATAGGACTTCGAATTGATACTATTATAGTGGATTTCCTTCCTGGCTTGGTAGCCTCCAGACGTAGGTGTGTTTGTCACCGAACTGGGTTAACAAATCACCTGTGTTCTTTACTTTCTGTCCTTTATTTTGCTGCTTCTGAACCACTGTTATACGTACTCTGTTCAGCTCTGTTTTACGGTTCAGTAACAGGTTCTGCCAGAATTTCACAGCAGAGTAGCGATTTACTTGTTCATATACTTGAGGGACGTATGGCTTGGTTTCTCACAATTGTATTAAAAATAAATTGTGAACCAGTGTCATTTCTTGATGGTGGTCGCTGATTTTCATTTAGAACCATTTTTTGGTTCCTATTCTGTTGGCAGTTTAGAGTTACTTATTCACAGTGTGGTTCTAATTTTCGAAAATAAATTTCAAACAGATTCAAAGTCGCATATGTGAATTTCTTAGTGTTGTTGTTATAACAACAAGCACTTCATCGTGTTCAGTATAAAGATGTATTTCTATAGTTTTTTTATCCTTCTTGTATTTAGGGACAATAAAAATTGAGTTAGTAATTTCTTCGGTCGACATGACAGAAGGAAAGCGTCTTAAAATTGTTGTTTTTGAATTTCCAAACTGTTGTATTTGGATTTCCAAATTCTAGTTTGAAAAAGAATATCTACCAAAGTTGTTACTAGGTTAAGTCACGGTCAGGTCGCTCTCTTGAAGACGTTTCGTGGCACTGCCCAAAATTGTGCAAGACAGACTATCAACCACGCCACCTCCAATGTAAAACAAGCTCAGCTACAACTGTGCAGTTAACTACTGCACTGTAGAAAACCGCTCGATATTTACACCTCCAATATGGTACTTAGACCACTCTTTAATACCGACACCATTCTAATATGGTATTGTAACCACTCTATTATGGTGCTAAGACCACTCAAATATGGTGTTATCACCATTCTAACCTTTAAGTTCTCCAAAAATTCAATATGGTACTTTGACCACTCAAATATGGTGATACCACCATTCTGACTTTTTAACTTCTACAAGAGTAGAAAATATTGAAAGAATATTTATATACCGTTAAGATCATTCTTAATTCCGACGGGACATTATTTTTTCAAAAAGGGACTATGATCTTAAAAGTACTCTTTATTTCGAAGGGACATAGTTTCTTAATTCCGAAGGGACATTATACCGAATAGGGACTAAGGTCTTAGAACACTCTTAAGTCCGAAGGGACAAAAAAAAGATAAGGAGAAGAATAACTCGTTAACACAAGCTTGGGGAGAAGAGAGAAAGCGTTCTCGACAACTCAATAGAACTCTTTGGTGTAATTTTTGAACTGAGTCGAGTCCTCTATTTATATAGAGATTTTGTAACTGTTTTAGCTAAAATTGCGGCAATAGGTACTCTAATGGATAAGATCAAAAGGAAACTTAACCACTAATCAGTTCAACAACACTTGTGAATAAGATCAAAAGAGAAACAAATTCACAAAAGTGGAGGAAACAAACTCATCGGATATGAATGAAGGAAATATAAGAATCTCAGTTGAATTCTTATTCTTTATCACAAACAACATAAACTAAATTTATGGGAAGTGATATTCACGAATAAAATAATAATTACTGTAATTTTGATCATTATCAAATATTTAAAATTAAATACCGCAATTGAAACACTACTAATGTGTGTGTTCTATTTTATGTGAGACCCCCACTCTCTATTTTTTTAAATTCACATCACACTAGCTCAAAGTCTTATTATTTGGTGTTTAAGGTTAACAAACCTTTCCTTCATAGTTTTTTTTCTTAGTTTAACTCCGTTAAAATACATTAGTTACATGCTTGACGTGTCCTTAAAAATGCTGAGGTGACAACTCCAAATAAGTTACCTAAGATTCATCTAATTATTTTTTTAGAGAGTAATAAATGACCGTATATACGAGGCAGAGGCATGAGGCCCATGAATTATAGATATTTTAATGCAATATGTTGCAAAAAGGATCAATGGAGAAGGGAATATACCAAGAATTCTGATTTTGTTTCAAAAGTTCTCCACGTTGGCCATCATTAATATTGCTGAATTTCCCTTCTTGTTCAATAATTGACTTATCTTTCTTTTCCTTGTACGTGCTATTTTTGGCATGGCATGGCAGCTTTCCCTTTGGTAGGGCATAA
This sequence comes from Medicago ruthenica, assembly GCA_018208015.1. NCBI lineage: Eukaryota > Viridiplantae > Streptophyta > Magnoliopsida > Fabales > Fabaceae > Medicago > Medicago ruthenica. The sequence goes on along the minus strand of CM031371.1, from coordinate 115,992,715 downwards.
CTCCAATATAGTATATTTTTAAAAAAAATTGAGAAATCGTTATTTATTGAAGTAATACTAATTATGATCAATTTTATAACTTTTTTCGAAGAGATTTGAACACGTTAAAATTATAAGATCAAATTCTTACCACTGAACTGACACCTCATAGTCTATTTGCTTAACTATAATCTTCAATTTATATGGGAGTACTTGCTTATTTCATTCTCAAGAGTATAACATGTTCCCCCACTTGGGAGATTTGAACTAGGCCCTAGCAATATTTCACAAAGATTCTTGTTACCCTTATGCATATACTTCCTCCGTTTCATTTTAATTGTCACTTAACTTTTTACACAAACTAAGACAATAAATGTATTTTACTACTTTTGATACAACAATTTATGTTTTTTACTATAATAGTCTTAATTATTTAATATCATATGTCATATATTTCTCTCTCTGTAATAAATTACTATGAGCAATATAGGAAAATAACATTTAATGTTACATTGAACTTTGAAAGTGACAGTTAACTAAAAACAAAAATTTTCTGCAAAAGTGACAATTAAAAAGGAACGGAGAGAGTATGTTTTATTTTGTAAAGCCATTACCTGGTATTTAGTAATGGCTATTTATTAGCGTCACTAACAATATGTTCAACATGCTTCATAGAAGGTGTATTATTGAAAATTTATTGGAGTCTCAAATTGTCATGGTTTTTCAATTTAGCAATGTATATGTGTGCTTCGGCACCTTCATTTTATGAGCTAGTTTTTGCGAGTGGGATCTAAACCAATTTCATGGTATTAGAGCTGGATTTTGTAGAGCATGTGAGAATTGGACCTAGTCTCACCGCGTGAAAGTGGATATTGAAGTTGTATTTGAGTACCTCATTGCCAAAGTTTAAAAGCTAGTTTTTAAGAGTAAGATCCAAATTCATTTAACACGGGTAAACTGTTTGGATGTTAATGTTGATTGACAATTTAGGTGGGACTTGAGTAAGTGATTAATTAAACAAAAATTTATATAAAATCTGTATATATCAAAGAATTGTAGATATATATCATAACTTTTTCTCATAAATGAACATTTTCGTAAGTATTTATGTCATGAGATAGAACTAAATAAACTACAATCTAAACTTTCAGTGAATCAAATCAGAATACCTAGTAAATAGCTTAATTGTTCCTTTACTGAAAGAATTATACCTAATATAGTTACATGGGGTTCTTCATTCATGTATGGCTTTAGATTTATCCTTACATTGAGAATATGAGAACCATGTTTCCTAAAGATAGATCAAAGCTTCCATGATTTCATCTTTTTTGGAAGTTGAATGCTTTGATACCAAAGGTGAAGATAAGTGCAAACAACACTGAGAAACTAACCACAACAATTGCAACCACTCCTAGGAAGTCATGTTCAAAACCAAAGTAACTCTTAACAAATTCTTCAACCCTTTGACCATTGTCAAGTGTGTCCAAGTTGTGTCCATATTGGGAAGTCACCAATCCATTCAAGGTCCATGCAACAGGACAAATCCAATAGTACCATTTCCACCATATTGGTATTCTCTGCCATTGTTATCAATTTTCAAAGTTAGACCATGTTTAGATAAACAGTTTAATTAAGCGCTTATAAAATAAACAATTATCATTAAATAGATGTTAGGAAAGGTTGTTAGCTGTAACTCACAGATAATGGAATAATGAAGCCTGAGAAAAGGCACCATATTGCATAGAATGAGGTGGATAATATGCCAGCAACATGTGGATTTGGAGTTATGGCCATTGTCATCATACCATAGAATGTATAGTATAAGAAACTAAAGTAAGTGAAGAAGAGATTCCACAAAACTTTTGATGCTGTCCACTCAAATCCCATCATGGCATATACTATGATCCCATATACAAGAGCCTGAACCAAGATGTGGGGAAGCTCTATAATAACCTGCAATTCATGATAAACAATTGTTGAGTTCTACATTTCAATTTCATTACTCCTTGACAACCCTTTTCATTGAATAATTGGTTTATTGAATGAATCTCATATCTCTTATTTTTGTCTATTATTTATTGACAGTCCATGTTACGTATGACTCATATTTGCTGATAAGTGAGTTGACTCTCAAACGTAGACCAAATTATTTAAATACAGCCGTCACTATATTTGTCTCTATAACCCTAAGAATTGCATAGTAGAAAAATTACAACATTCACTCTGATGTCTGAGACGCAGGCACAATTGGCCGAATTTTGTGACCAATCGTTGTTTTCTTGTGTGCGTTTGTGAATCGTTGTGTTCTTGTGCACGTTTATTAAATGCAATTAGTAGTCAATAACTACTTACTAATTCTTCTTCATGAAAATGAATAATGGAGTAATTAATACCTGTGCAAGAGCATATGGCATAGCTGAATACATTCCTGCAGCTCTTTCTCTGTAGAAGACTGTTCTCTCAATTGCTACTATTGGTTGTACCGAAGCACCATTTACAACCCCTATGAAGGTAACAGCAGCATACATTGACCCCATTGCATTGAATAAATCTTGCTCCTTTTTACTGTGATTATTGATAATAGAGCATGGTAAGGATTTGTTTTGAATTTTATTTTCATGCTTTAGTTATTGTGAGAACAATGTAATGATTCCATTTCAATATACCTTTTCGCGCCAACACCCCAAAATATCAGGCCAAACAATAAACCTGTCATTATAGTAAATAGAAGTCTAACAGCTGTATATGACGTATTCCTCCAATATGATAAATGTTGTTTCCATAAACAAGCTATACATTGTGCTACAAATGTCTGTGAATATTGAGCATCAAAGTATAGATCTTTTGAACCTTGAGAAGGAACACTAAGCTCTTGGATCAATTGTTTATTTCTCCTGAAAAAGGGAAAGTATTAGTATCGAGATCTTTCGGCGGTACTCCATCAAAATAATAAATTTCAGTGAGGAATTATTAGAACAGAAACTGCGATTCAAAAGAATAAAGATACAAAAACGTATTTTTACAAGGAGTCTAACCGGTGTAGTTCAGAGTTTTTGTACACATCAGTGAAATTGACCTTAAGATTTGCCTCTTTTCCGGCTGATGTAATTTCCAACATCCATGTTGCAGGATTATACCCATCTTTGATCTTAGGAACTCCTTGAATAGCCTATAGTATTAATTCACTAGGTGAATATTATATGCTAATGCTTCAGAAACTACTAATTAATATGCACAATCTCATTTACATTTTCTCACCTCGAAGTACTGGATCAGATCGGAACATTGGTTGCCTATTGGACCAGCATATATCTGCTCACCTCCCAATTTCAGAAGTAGCAGCTGAAAAATTTGATATTGAAGCATTTAGCTTAATTCTTCAATATTTAGTACTTAAAATAAAATGGTGATTGAGAATTCTTACCTCATCAAAGGAATCAAATATGTCAATACTCGGCTGATGGATCGTGCACACCACGGTACGTCCTGTGTCCACAGTGTTCCTTACTGTTCGCATTACAATCGCAGCTGCTCTAGCATCCAGGCCAGAGGTTGGTTCATCCAAGAATATTATTGATGGATTCGCTACAAGTTCAACTGCAATTGTAAGTCTCTTGCGCTGTTCGGTTGAAAGTCCATTTTCGCCTGGCAATCCAACAAGTGCTTCTCTTAATGAGTTAAGCTCTACAAGCTTCATAACTTCCTCAATAAACATCTACATCTCATAAAATTGAGTTCAAGTTAATGATTATTGATTACCGATACTAACTAGTTTCTATGTATTCTGAGCAATCTTGTGATGTTTAAATCCTATTTTAAGGCTTAGTGTTTCATGCCTCTAATTTCAAAAGAAAGCAATTATACCTTTCTAGTTGCATGATCAACTTCAGGCGATAAACGAAGCCATGCAGAATATAGCAAAGATTCATAGACCGTAACATTGGGTGAGTGAATATCGAATTGTTCACAATACCCCGATATGCGAGCGAATGATTTTTGATTCTTTAGATAGCCGGATACTTTGATGTTTCCTTCAATATATCCACTAGTTTTTCTTCCAGCTAAAACATCCATTAAAGTAGTCTTTCCAGCACCACTTACACCCATCAAAGCTGTTAGTACTCCAGGTCTAAAAGCACCACTAACACACTTCAAAAGTTCGAGACGATCCTCGGTAACTCCTTGATTTTTCATTCCCTATATAATCAACATAACAGACTTAAAATGTTAGGATGATTTTAATTATGATGCTCCATTCCATTTTTCCCCACTATGATCTTAAAAATAAAAGTAAGTTACCTGTGGCATGTCAACAGAATATCTGATATCATCAAAAGTTAGGGATAGAGGCTGAAAAGGAAGAACCATGCCTTTTCTTCCACTACTGCTAGCTTTGTTTTCGCTAACTGCTTCGTCCATCTTTGTATCTGATTTTTCATCAAAATCATTAAATATGTTATGGCAAGTACATTGACTATATCTTGGAGATAAAAGACTCACTAGAAGAGTTCTCTTGTTGTTGCGATTGAATAAACTCTTCGTCTGTTGAAGCATTTCTCTCTTGCAATTTCTCTTGGGATAAGCCTGCTTGATCTTTTCTGAATGCTGCAAAGACAACATAAATGAGACACAATTATGTGTTAGAGAAAGAAGTTCAAGTAAATTTCATTGCTCGAAATGAGAGACGGAGAAGTACTTACGACTGAGAAAGTGCAAAGCCAACACGAAGAGAAAATTAAATAGAAAAACATAACCAATCAAAGCTCCAATTCCAATCCAATACCAATAAGCTTGAGGGAAAAATCCGCGAGATTTCAGTATCGATACTCCCAATGTTTCATTGGAATTAGGAACAACCTGCAACATGCAAGGAAATTTATCTTATACAAAAATCCATACCAAAGATCACTGAATTGCCGATCATAAGATTTCTTAACTATAAAAACATTAAAAACAAAAGGGGTTGGTTACCTTTCTCCAACCATGTCCAAGAAATTCATTCACAGCTATAGCATTTTGTCCATACATCAATGGCGACGACCAATAACCCCAAAGAAACCATTTATGCACATCCTCTAATGCAAAATAACAATGTTATCATAAGAAAGATTCAATACATCAAGAAATTTTGAAGTTACATTACCATTTTTACTTATCTAGTACACATCCTCAAATACAAAAGAAACAACTATATCATAAGTTTATTACATTAGCCAAGTTTAGAGTTACACTATAGTTTCTTACCTCTTGAAATAACAAATCCTCCCAAAACAGTAACAGCAAGTAGTGAAAATGTTCCAAATGTGTTTGCCACTACAATATCCCTTCCCAATGCTGCCATAAACCGAAATAGCGCAGACGCCATCTGATTAATGCATAGGACTACCAAGGACTGTTTAAAAAACCTGCCAATCAGATTTATCATTAGGCTCAAAAAATGATTTATTAATAGCTTATCTAAGAAAATTTCATATGATTTAGTTTCACTGTACCTTCCAATATTTGGATCAAAGCCAATGGCGTAGTAAGAGATGCATTCCCAAATGGCAACTTCTACGATAGTTATTGGTATTTTGAGGATCCATGGTGGAAGAGAATAAGCCCATGAAGGATAGAAAAGAAGATCTCTTTGCTTGTAAAAGATAGGAAGTTTCATGATAGTCATATTTAGCTCTGATATTCCATTGAACATTGCCACAGTGACCGTGAAGAATAGTGCTCCCATGTATGTTTGTGCATCCTCAATGGTAGAGTGGTACATCTTGGTTCGTAGAAATAATGTCGTCGTCAAGGTAGCTAAATATGTAAGCTGAGAAGGATGAAAGACAACTTGCTTAATGTCACAAAAAGTAAAGATAAAAATAAGAAGAAAATGACACATGAAACACTTTATTTAACATTTTTACGGCATAACTGCACCAGGAGTCCTTTACTCGATCAGATTTTTGGACATAGAATACTGTTTTAAAATCAGAAAATATAATGGTAGTAGTGCTTGAATGTTTCTCACTTGTGTGGTTTTGAATATGTAGACAAAAGAATTTCTCCTCATAAGCAATAATTCTCTGCTAGCACAAGCCCTTAGCAGCTCCTTCTTGTTAATACCATATTTCTTTGTGATCAAGACATTTGAATGAAATTTAGACTTGTCAAAAGGATTGGCCAGATCTTCTCCAAGCTCTTGATCAATGTGAAATGATTCAAAGGCTTGAGCAAAATCCTTGACCGTGACAAAGTTATAAGGTTCATCTTTACGCGCCCAATATTGCCATTGATCTTTTCTTGATGTCACCTATTGCATAAAATTAGAGGAAAAAATAACTATAAATTTATTAAAAAAAAACAACAATATTTTTCAAAGGAAGACTGATAGTGAATGACATTCATACTTCTTGTAAGAAATCAGCAACGCCTTTTCTTTCGGGACACTTGAAACCGGTCGATTCAAAAAACTCTAGTACATTTTCTCTTGGTCCTTGATACACAATTTGTCCATCAGTGAGAAGCATTATATCATCAAATAGTTCATAAGTTTCTGGTGCTGGTTGTAGAAGAGAAACAAGTGCAGTTCCATTTAGAATATGAATAGATTGCTTGATTGAGTTGATTATCTGAAAAGTTGTTGAACTGTCCAAACCATTTGATATCTCATCCATGAACAACACCTTTATAGGTCCAACCAGCATCTCACCTTCACCAAAAATGATTAATCGTAAACCTCATTATTTAAATTTCAAATTAAGGTTTTCAGTTTCTTTGTCATGTTTTTCCTTGTCAAATAGATTTTACCAGTAGTGAGTCGCTTTTTCTCGCCTCCTGAGATACCTCTTATCATTTGGTCTCCTACCATTGTGTCAGCACAAACATCAAGGCCCAAAATCTGCAACATATCACAAAGGGGTACATTAAAACCTTTTCTTGTTTCACAAGTTAACTATATTTGGTGAATCTGGACTATTACCTTAAGAATGTAGTCAATGACCACACTGTTCTGGTGGCCTTCTATTGCTGCTTCCTGCATATTTTTGAGCGAATTACTAGCTAATAATTTAAGAAGCTTTATCACAGTTCAACATGTTCACCATTTCAAACATAAGGATTCAAAACATAGTTTAAGCCCTGTTTGGATATACTGTTTAACTAAGCGCTTATAGCATATGTGATTACCAGATAAGTGCTTAATTCTACACTAATCAATGACAAAAGATAAAGTAAAGTCAAACTATTTTAATATAAGTTATAAGCTGTTTTCATAAGCTATCGTGGAGAGCTTATGGAATTATACTGAAATAAGCTTATGGACATGTCATAGGCTCTTTCCATAAGTTATCCCAAACAGGTTCATAAATACTATGCCAATAGATAAGTTCAGAAAAGTCAATCCAAAAAGATTATTAAATTCTTACCTTCATATAGGCATTAATATCAGGATCTGGTTCAATATTTGATTCCTTCTCTTTTCTCAGTAGTTCAGTCAACATTTCTGCATAGTGATAAGTGATGAAATTCAAAACTCTGATTAAGACCTGTTTAAAATATTTGGATTTATTTAAAAAAAAATTCTTTTCTCTTTCGTTACCGTAATTTTGTCCAACCCCTTGACATCTTGCTGAGAAAGCTAGTGTTTCCCTCACAGTCATTTCTCCAATGTGATTATCATATTGACTTACATAGGCTGATGTTCTTTGTGGAACAAACTCTTCTAGTCCTTTCCTATTGTATGTTACTCTCCCAGATTGCTGAAGTTTCATCACCAGTCAAATTTAGTTATTATCAAATTCAAATTTAAACTATGACATAGTGTTGTCAAATTCAAATTCCCTGGAGTAAATCTCAATGGGAAATTGGAAATGGACATTATGACATGGTATTGTCAAGTGTCTATGAAAACAGATTCCCTGCAGTAAATGTGTAAATTGAGCCGTCCGATTTCAAATCAATAGCCGAGATTGTTTTTATTTTGTATCGTGTTACTCATACAGCAGGAAATCCATATCTCATTGGTTCTTAGAGTTAATTACTGAAGTGCACTATTTTAACCCCTTTTCTGCCCTAAAATGATTAACACCTAAATTAATTTCCTTACCTTCAAATCTTTGCCAAGTCTTCCAGCCAATGCCAACAACAAAGTGGTCTTTCCAGAACCAGGTGGCCCTAAAAGCAATGTCATCCTGCAAAAATCCCATAATCTGAAAAAGTCAATATCTAACTAGAAGGCATGAATGTTGATGGATACTTAATTTTTGTTCTTAACCCTCCGGTTTTCAGGTGAAAGAGACACTAATAATCCAGAGTTCGTCTGGGAGATAAGTAAAGTATGACCAAATATTGTTTTAGTCGATTCAAATTCAGGTTCTCCCAAACGATTTGTTAGCTCATTAACGACTAGAGTCCAATCATTTGGTTGAGGGATACTTATTTTGATATCTAAAACAAAACATAAAATGAAAAACAAAGAAGTTGTTTTTAATTCACCTTCTTGGCTTTATGATTCCACTAACATTCTGAAGGATATCTAACTGTTTCTTTGGACTTGGAATTATTTGAAGATTATTTAAACACCCCTTAACAAACAAAAAATAGCATAGAATGAATAATCAGATACAATAATCCAATGAATAAGTAAGAAATATTCTTTGCAATATTGAATTACCTCTATCACATTCACAAAGAAGTTAAGTAATGTAGGCAATGCTCTGCTTCCAACATAAACTTGTGCTTCCACATTTATATCCTCAAATCTAACTTCAATTGTTGGAAGTTCAAGTCCAACTCTGTGCAAGGTTTAGTTTAACAAAACAATATAAGAACAAATATTTCAATCAAATTTTCAAAGTCAATGCTTTATAAATAGGATATTTACAAAAAGACTAAACATTATAAGGCTCAGTTCACAAAACTTGTTCAAAAAAGCTCTAAAGGAATCTTGTAATAATTACGAGATTTCGGTGAGTTTGTTTCTGACAACTCACCAAAAGTACATGTCTCACACTCTAAGAGCGCTTACAAATGTACTTACACTCTAGGCCTCAATCTTTTGTTAAAATTAGCTTCCCATAATTTTTTTCTTCCCCCAAAAGCTTTCATTTAATTTTTTCCATGAACATCTATGAGCTTATAAGGATTTTTCCATAAGATTTTTGAAAAAAAATGGGGAAGGAGAATGTTAATCAGTAATAATTAAAGTGGCGTTAATAGTCATTTTACAATCGTGCCTAATGAGATTTGAATTCTGGTCCTTAAAGTTATAAGGTCAAACTTTTAACACTGAACTAACATCTCACACAAGTAGAAAATCGTAATCTTTTTCGAACAAGAACTAATCATCAAAATGGAACCAAATTAAGAAATAGTATTAATACCTGTTCATTCTTTCCTTGAGTTTCAACAAGAACTTTTCATTATCTTCTTCAGCAATTTTCACAAGTCTTTCTAACAATGCCCTTTTCTCTACCAATTTAAGTTGAATGGTTTCAACATCTTTTCCTTTTCCTTCTCCTTTGCTCTCTACATTTTTCTTAAAGCATGCACTTGTAAGAATTCTTTTTATTGCAACACACTTTAGAGCTTCCTCATCATCTTCACGTTCAGATTTTGAGAAAACATCCATGCAATGGTTCTTCCATGTTTTAGTGTCACTCCTCTCCATTTATCTGATCATATACAAAGTATATATTATTCTTCCATGTTTGTGTTATATTTATAGAGGGGGATATAACTAGAGTTGAAATTTTTTAGATTAGCTAAATGGATAATGGAACAGCAAGATATAGACAAAAACTCGAATTTATGTTTGTACTTGTATTGTAAGGTGCGCTAATAGCTATGTTAGTGTAAAAGACATGTGAAATGATAAAGCTAACTAAGAGAATCTTTCAATGGTATCTCTTTTTATTGTGCCTCATCATATTTAATCCAATATTACTCTTTTTTGAATATTAAAAACAAAAAAGATCCACTGTTCGAATTTCATTTCTATCCAATTTGAATATCAGAATAGTGGATATAGTTATGATTCAATAGGTTCCACTTACTTTTTTTTAGAATCTTTCCCATTTTTTGATTGGAATAATAGAAAATAGGAATATTTTACAATTAAAGGAACATTCTAAAAATAGATATATATCGAAAAGAATACTATTTCACTTTCTGACTAGAATGAGTTTACTCTATTCGAATGAATTCGAATGATAACAATAATTTAATAGAATAAAAACTCGATTTTTAATGAAATTCAACTATTCCTTAGTTTTTTTTTTTACAAAGAGAAACTTCTTACAAATATCAAGAATATCTCTATTCTTCCTTCAAATCGGAATACAACTGTTGTCATTTTTTGAAAAAAAAGCCCCTTATCGGATTTGAACCGATGACTTACGCCTTACCATGGCGTTACTCTACCACTGAATTAAAGGGGCTCCATCATATTTAATCCAATATTACTCTTTTTTTGGTAAGTTTGTATGTGCTACATCATATATTATTATTTTTTTACAAAAATAAATGATGTTCATTCATACAAATTAATAGAGTACATTGATACAATACAAATTCAAAGTCGCCAAAAACAAAAAAGATGAATCTGCAAACAAACCCACAACGTTCATGTTAATAGCATAAAACAGCAGAGTACATATTACTTTACTTGATTTCAAAATAATCCCTCATTAGAGTTAAGGTATGATTTTGTAAAAAGACTATCCCAAAAACTTGGTCTTTAACATAAGATTTACAAATTTTACACAATTATGTGAACGTATAAATAAAGTTGAGATGGTTCATGTGATTTAATACATGTCCTTAAAGATTGAACTATTCATATTATGATTTAATAGTATGATTTTTCCATATGATTTAAAATATTAAATCACAATATAAATAGTCTGATCTTTATTCAATGATCACGATCAATGAGTATCTGAGTGTGTAAAAACACGAAATCTATAATCCAAATTTAATTACACGTCACAAATAATGATATGCAAAATTAAAAGGCTGCCCAAGAGATAGCAAAAAAACCATAGTGAAATTTTGATGTAACAACTAGAAATGGGTAAATAAGTGAAAGAAAGGGAGGCAAAAAAAAAACATATAAATGGCCTGACTGCACCAGATTATTTAAGAATTCATTAAAATCAATCTATAAGCTTGGAACATAAAAAATTAAAAATTCAAATTGACTTTATTGATCAGAAACAAACAAAGGCTAACAATGTTTTGAAAACACTAACATTGAATTATTGTCCAAATTCTTGTTTGAGTGTGAAAACATGTACTTGATTGGATAAGTTTATTTAGAGAAATGATTTTTTTTATTGTTTAAGAAAACTTAGGTAAAAACGACGCTAGCCTTCGCCTTGTATATAATCAGAAACGCCAAATTTTACAGTGATTAATTTGCTAACTCATCACAATTAAAATAAAAATGATCACTTTTTATTTTTTGTAAGGGTTTGTCTAAATAATGTGTATCACTCATCTTGATTTTGTAAACCATGAAAGTCTTGTGTCTCTTATTTATATTATTAAAAGTTTTATATATAATATAATATTTTCCATTTGAACATTGACATTTGGCATATGGTATACATCATTGGATGTGGAAACCTTTAGGATCGAACAAAGACCCTTTGTCATATACTGTTGGATATATACACTCAGTTCCGATCAAACCTATGATAATAAATTTAAAATTGGATTTATTTTTTTGTGTCCAAATTTAAAAATAGATTTTAAATGCCATTACTTGTTACATTAGACATATGGAGTAACAGAAAAAAAGACATTAGACTTATGGAGTTTTCTCGCTTACGTCGGATCGATGTATAATTGAATCATCATATTATATTCATGTATTTTTTTAAAGAATATTATATTTATGTATATTTCTCTCATTTTAATATTGATAGATAGAAGAAATAACAATAGTCATTAAAAACGCACACACATAAACAGATGAGTAAGGGTTTGAATTCCGATCAAGACATCCGACCTAATAATTTTGACATTTTTGTCAGCTGAGTTACCACTTATGCAACTTCAATTAATATGAAATAATTTTATAGGCACATTCAATTAGATTTTATCATGTAGATATTTGTTTAGATATTTTAAAAATTAATATGATAATACGTCTAAATGGTAAAAAAATTACTCCATCCATCTTAAAATAATTGTCACTTTAGAATATCAATGCAATATTTATTATTTTTTATACTATTATACCCTTATTTATTGAATTTCATCCAACTTAATTACACCATTAACTACAATTAATAAATGTATTTTAGTAAATGATAATAATTTTACTATTAAAATCAATACAATTAATCATTTTTTTAAAAAAATTATACACAAACCTTAAACGACTATTATTTTGAGACGGATGGAGTATTAATTGTCCATTGTGAGTTGTTTTATCTAATTATTCTTCTTTCTAACTAGATAAAACCCGTAGGAGTAGGGAAAAAAAAGGAAATGAAAGTTTGACGTCATGGGTGACATATTCAACTTTCACTATAAGTTGTTGGCTTAATAAAAGAAATTGACTAATAAATGTAATATTTTTAGAACCAATTAAGTTTTTTTTTGGGAAGAACCAATTAAGTTTCAAAGTTTGATTTCCTCTAAAAAAAATTAAAGTTTGATTAATTGGAACCATTGCATGTAAGTTCAATGTTGAGAAGATTAACAAACAAGTAATCAAGCTCATTTAGTTAATGAGCAACCTATGAATCGGCAAACTCTAAATTATGAGTCTCAATTGGTTAAGGAGCAAACTTATTTAATTTCTTTACTAAAAAAAACTTATTTCATTTTCATAAGATTGATGTTTTAATACATTTTGAAAAAAAAAAAAAACATGAGGACTAGTGTAAGACCTTGGGCCCCTTGCAAGCGTGTGACCAACAAGATTTGTTTGTCATTTAACAAAATAACGCTCTTCCTTTATGTGTGAAGTTTGGAAATGAAACAATTAATATCTTCTGTCGTGTTTTTCCGACTAATGTAGCCTCATGCTTCAATTTTAGGTTTATAGTATTAAGCGAACAGTCAGGTTAATCCTACTCCAGTAGTACCAATAGGCGGCATGAGGGAAGAAGCACTACGCTTAGGAATCAACAACACTAGAAAACTTTGTAAAAAAGAAACTTCCTTTCTTATTAGGATCAGGACTAACGAGAATGGTTGGGACAATAAACATCCATCTCGTTCGTATTTTGGATACCCATATAACCATCAAATACTGTTGAAGTGACTAATTATGGGAAATTTAACAACGTTGAGGACAAAGAAATTGTTGAAGTGACTATTTATATAGTAATAACATACTTGATGTTAATAAAAGATCCTTTACATGAAGGTTGTCTAGAGATTTCGTGTAAAAAAACTAGTCCCACTAAGTTGATAATGAGAATATTGCAACCTTTTTGGATTTGATTCTATAGATGTTTATCATTACACACATGAAGAAGGGCATATGAGATGAGAGGGCTTCTTACAATTTTTTGTGTGTCGTCTTCTACGAAATCGGCTTCCTACAAAGCATAACGTACATAGGCGTGGCATTCTTCAACATCTTGCTCAACTTTGTGTCAGTGGGTGAGGTTTGGAGGAATCGGCGGAACATTTGTTTTTATGTTGTCCTCATTTTGGTCCTATTTGGCAACTTCTTCGACGATGGATTGGTATATCGTTGGTTGATCCTCTCTACTTATCTGATCATTTTATGCAATATGGTCAAATGAGTGGAAACTCAAAAAGTCTTCGGTCTGTTCTAAATTTAATATGGTTTGCGTTTGTTTGAGTGATATGGAAAGAGTGTAGTAATAGAATTTTTAATACCAAGGAATCATCGGTACAAGAAATGTTGGATAAAATTAAGTGTCTCTCCTTTTGGTGGCTTAATGCATTAGTTTGTTTGGGTATTGACTTGTAATTTCTTGGTTTATACGATGCCAGTGTAACTGTCTCTGAACTCTACTTTCTATTGTGGTACACCTTGTGCTAGACAAAAAGTAATTTTAGTAATATCATATTTCATTTTGCCTTATTTAAAAAAAGACATTGACGCTCTTGTAAGGGTGCGAACAATAAGATTAGCTTGCCTTTTAATATAACTAATACTTTGATTAATATTAAAAAAATCCTACAATAATAAGGCTATTTATAGTAGCTTTTCCAAAATATATTTTTTTCCTAAAAACAAAGAACTCAGGTGTAAGTGTTTCAAATCTTAAAAAAATGACTTTTATGAATAGTAAGCAAATGGAAATTAGTTTTTCTCAAAAATCTCTAAAATAAAATCTTTTTAAAACAATTTTTTTTTATGTCAAAACAAACGTGAGTTAAAATCCTCTTCATTTAAACTCTTCTCCATTTCTTTTATTTGGAGAGATAAAAGACACACAAACGTACCCAATAAAAAATGGATACAAACTCAATAACATCTCGAAAGTGTCCATCTCTTTTACTTTTTCTTTTTGTTCTTTTGACACACTCCATATATATTATGTCCTTTAATTTATAACAAACAATGGTAAAATGTATAACGAGTCTTTTTGTTCCTATTGTTTCTTTACATAAAGAGTAACTCTTTTGTTTTACATGCCAGGTGGTAGCATGAATAAATAAAATTCTAATCATAAAAACAATATTTTCCCATTTGTAGGAATGCACTTTGGACTTCCTCATATGCTAGGAATAGGAACAACCTAGAATTTGCATTAGGAACAATCTATTTGTCAAAGAATCATATTTGAAGTGATTTCATCTTTTTTGGAAGTTGAATGCTTTGATACCAAAGGTGAAGATCAGTGCAAAGAACACTGAGAAACTAACCACAACAATTGCAACCACTCCTAGGAAGTCATGTTCAAAACCAAAGTAATTCCTCACAAATTCTTCAACCCTTTGACCATTCTCAAGTTTGTGCATGTTGTCTCCATATTGAGAAGTCACCAATCCATACAAAGTCCATGCAACAGGACAAACCCAATAGTACCACTTCCACCATATTGGTATTTTCTGTCATTGTTAATCAATTTTCAAAGTATGTTTATGTCATGCATTAAACAAAAGATGTCAAGCAATCCTTCCACCCCTCCTGCAAAATATCAGTCGTTTGATTAATCTAACATATAGAGATCATAAGTCTCGGCAGTTAGATTAGTCCAACAACTAAGATTTAACTGGAGAAGATGGAGGGATGAATTTAGATTGTCTATGGTCGGCAGTCTCACACATTCACATAGTTATCACATCGGTGGTCATTTGATCAAGATCGGACAGTCCATCTTTCAAACTCAGTATTTTAGATTTTAAAAAAATATATGCATTGAAATTTGAACTGTCAGATCTTGATCTAATGGTCATGATGTGTTGATTGTGACTGCAGCCTGCAAACAGTCCAAATCAATGGAGGAATACATAGGATCCAAGTCTTGGAAAGTTTAATAAGTAGGCACAACTAACCAATAGTTTAATAATAATAGTTGTCACTCATGCTAAAGTTATTATAATGTTTTCCTAAACTTTTGATTAATTGTGTCTAATAAACTATAATGATGCAAGAATGGATCAAAGATGAGAAGATTGTGACTTACAGATAAGGGAATGATAAAGCCTGAGAAAAGGTTCCAGATTGCATAGAATGAGGAGGATAGTATGCCAGCAACATGTGGGTTGGGACTGATGGCCATGGTCATCATACCATAGAAGGTGTAGTACAAGAAGGTGAAGTAATTGAAGAAAATATACCAAAAGAATTTTGATGCTGTCCACTCAAATCCCATCATGGCATATACAATGATCCCATATACCAGGGTCTGGACCAAGATGTGGGGAAGCTCTATAATAACCTACACATATAATACAACAGTTCAACTGTTAAAACATACTACCTTCCTATATAAATACAAGACTTATTGACTAAATCACAAAAATTAATAAAGTTGATAGTAGTATTAAAATCGTTAACAGTTGGTGTATTTTTTTTACAAATTTACCATTCAAGAGGGAGAATTAGTTTATGTTTTCGCCATAGTATTTATACTTTACCTGTGCTATTGCATAAGGCAAAGCAGAATACATTCCAGCAGCTCTTTCTCTGTAAAAGACTGTTCTCTCAACTGCTATTACAGGTTGCACTGAGGCACCATTTTGTACTCCAATAAATATAACAGAAGCATACATTGATCCCATTGCATTGAAAAGATCTTGCTCCTTTCTCCTGCAATACAATTCCTTTGAATTTCATTTTTTACATTGATTTAGTAATCATTTAAATGTATTGTTTACTTTTTGCACGTACCTTTTCAAGCCAATGTTCCAAAATATGATTCCAAACAAGAAAGCTATTAGTGTTGTAAATAACAGTCTAACTGCTGTATATGATGTGTTTCGCCAATACGATAAATGTTGTTTCCATAAGCAAGCTTTACATTGTGACAGCATAGTTTGTGTATATTGAGAATCAAAGTATAAATCCTTTGAATCTTGAGGAGGTATACTTAATTCCTGGATCAATTGTTTGTTTCTCCTAAACAATTAAAAAGTATCAGTAACCAATAGATTAAAATCTTAAACACTGCCTCATGGACAAAATTTAAAACATTAGTACATAGCACAATAAGATATAAGAAAGAATTCTAACCGGTTTAGTTCCGAGTTTCTGTAAACATTAGTGAAGTTGACCTTAAGATTTGCTTCTGATCCTGCTGATGTAACTTCCAACATCCATGTTGCAGGATTATAACCATCTTTGATCTTAGGAACTCCTTCAATAGCCTATAGTATCCATGCACTATGTGAATATAAATATAATATATACATTCCAATGTAACAATAGTAGCAAATATGCTTAATTTCATTTACATTAGACTCACCTCAAAGTAATGAATCAAATGAGCGCAATGGCGGCCTAATGGACCAGAATATATTTGCTCACCTCCCAATTTCATAAGTAGAAGCTGAAAAGGTTGACATTGAAGTATTTAATTAACTATGAAATTTATCACCTAAAAGGCCAAAACAAAATTCTACCTTAATGGCGGTAAGATTTGTTACCTCATCAAAGGCGTCAAATATGTCAATACTTGGCTGATGGATCGTGCAAACCACCGTACGTCCTGTGTCAACGGTGTTCCTCACTGTTCTCATTACAATTGCAGCTGCTCTAGCATCAAGGCCAGAGGTTGGCTCATCCATGAATATTATCGATGGATTCGCTACAAGTTCAACTGCAATCGTTAGTCTCTTGCGTTGTTCGGTTGAAAGTCCAGTCTCGCCTGGCAATCCAACAAGTGCTTCTCTTAATGAATTAAGCTCTACAAGCTCCATAACTTCCTCAATAAACATCTGCATCATCACATAAAATGGAGTTCAAGTTTATAATATATGGATTCAATTCTTATATATACACTGCCAGTGTAAAGATATTTTACATTGTCAATCAGTCATAAATGTTAAATCATTAAAAACGCTTGACTTTAATCATAGATACTAAATCATTGATTTGATAGGCTATGATTTCATTACACTGTAAAAAAAATTACACCGACAGTTAATACAAATTAAACTCATACTATATTACATCTCAATGCAATCTGAGCAATCTTGTGAGCAATTCAAATCTTAGTTTAAGGCTTTTGAAGATTATTGTACCTTTCTAGTAGCTTGATCAACTTCAGGTGGTAAACGAAGCCATGCCGAATATAGCAAAGATTCATAAACTGTAACATTAGGTGAATGGATATCAAATTGCTCGCAATATCCCGATATGCGAGCAAATGTTTTTTGATTCTTTGGATAGCCGGATATTGTGATGTTTCCATCAATATATCCACCAGTTTTCCTTCCAGCTAAAACATCCATTAGAGTAGTCTTTCCGGCACCACTAACACCCATCAAAGCAGTTAGTACTCCAGGCCTAAAGGCGCCATTGATACCCTTCAAAAGTTCAAGACGATCCTCGAAAACTCCTTGATTTTTCATTTCCTACAATCAATATAACAGTCAAACAAAAATGAGAGTTATTGAGATACACAAAAGCATGGAAATACTTTGAAGAAATATCATGTTGATTGATAAACATAAATATATAAATAAAAAGTACTAGGTGCAATGCTTTTCATTCAGAAAGATTACAGTGTTTTTGTCAAAACAAAAATACAATGCAAAATATTTAATTGGCTTGTCCATTTGAAACAATGTTGTTAAATTGCAGTACGCTATTTAGTACAAAATGTTGTCAAATATGGACGCTACAGCATGTTGCATAGCTGAATTTGAACAAACTGCTATTTTCCGTGATCCACGAATGACAATACTGATTTGGAATTTTGGCAATGGAAAAACTACTAATTGAAGAAAACACTTTATATGTTTTAAAGACAACCAAATGACCAATACCATGAAAATAGAAAGGCTAATTAGAATTATGAAATAGAACATCTTAGAAGTATGTGGAGTACCGGTGGCATGTCTACAGCGTATCTGATTTCATCAAAAGTGAGGGATAGAGGTTGAAAAGGAAGAACCATTCCCCTCCTTCCACTTATACTAGCTTTATCCTTACCAACTCTTGCGGAAAACGATCTCGATGGCATAAGTTCTTCTTCTGCTATCTTTGTTTCTGTTTTGTCATCACAATCAAAAATATGTTATGGCTTGAATACCAAATTTCAAACAAGAAAACAAAGAATCTAATAACATTATTTCAAGGACACACCAGAAATTCTCTTTTGAGTCGGTAACTGAGTAAATTCTACAGCTGTTGAAGCATCTCTCTCAAGCAATTCCTCTTCAGATAGGCCTGCTTGATCCTTTCTGAATGCTGCAGATGCAACATATCCAATGATCAGAAAAAGTTCCAAGTAAAGTTCAAAATCTCAAAAAGAGATATGAAAGACGGTACTCACGGCTGAGATATTGTAAGGCCAATGTGAACAGAAAGTTGAATAGAAAAACATAACCAATCAATGCTCCTACACCAATCCAATACCAATAAGCTTGTGGGAAAAAACCGCGAGTTTTCATTACCAAAACTCCCAATGTTTCATTGGAATTATGGGTAACCTGCATCATTCAATTATTTTTGTCATAAATATATCTTTCTAAAGCTCATTGTTACTCTTAGAATTTATTCATTATTAGAAGCAAAGGGGATTGATTCATTACCTTTCTCCAACTATGTCCAAGAAATTCATTCACAGCTATAGCATTCTGTCCATACATCAATGGTGACGACCAATAACCCCACAAAAACCATTTGTGCACGTCCTCTGATGCAAAAAAAAAAAAACAGATTTAACATAGAGATTAATTCATCGCTTCTGTAAACCACCAATTTCATCCCTGCACTTACACCCTCTCTCATACTTCGTCTTTTCAAGTAAATACAAATAATAAATAGAGCCTGAAATTGTTTTTTGTATCCCATTCGTCTTTAATGTCTTTTCAAACTCGTTTCGTTAGTCCATGACGTTTTTGTCAATATGTAACAACAAGAAATAATGAGATAGATGTGACAAAACATTAGCGACTAATCATCATACTAGTTTACTTGAGGGAAAAGTAAGAGAAATTGTGTAAATTTTAGAGACAAAATTGGTTATTTACTCGATTCATTAAGTTACATTACAATTTTGTACCTCTTGAAATCACAAATCCTCCCAAAACCAGAACTACTAGTAATGCAAATGACCCAACAGTGCTTGCAACTATAACATCCCTTCCTAATGCTGCCATCAACCGAAATAGAGAAGAAGCCATCTGGTTAATGAACAGGATTATCAAGTACTGTTTTAAAAGCCTGCCAATAAAATTTTAAAATGAGTAATGATTACTAGAAAAAGAATTGAATTGGTAACAAAAATTAGAAACAGAAAAATATGAAATTTGTATATCAATTTTGCAACTATAGTTAGCGACGACAGAACCAGATATTTTATTTTTGACAAAAGAACCAGAGATGTATTTGACTTTTTGGTCTCTAACTTTCGTCGCTAATGAGTTTTTCATAATAGTAAATTTGTAGCTTAGTTGATGATTTGTGATGTGGTCACTTCTTGCCTTACAAAACTTGGATCATAGCCAATAGCATAGTAAGTGATGGCTTCCCATATGACAGCTTCAATGAGAGCTATTGGTATTTTTAGAATCCATGGTGGAAGAGAATAAGCCCATGAAGGATAGAAAAGAAGATCTCTTTGCTTGTAAAAGACAGGAAGTTTCATAAGAGTCATATTTAGTTCTGATATTCCATTGAACATTGCTACTGTGACTGTGAAAAATAGTGCTCCCATGTAAGCTCCTCCATCCTCTACAGTATCCTTATGCATCTTAGTTCTTAGGAACAATGTTGTTGTCATGATAGCTAAATAAATAAGCTGAAAAGAATGAACAAGGCAATCATAAGAACCAAGCAAAATATAATAGACGAACAAAAGAATATATGAAAACACTTCATTTAATACTTTTGTGGCTTAAATATGTTTTTGATCCTGCAAAGATATCACATTTTTGTTTTTAGTCCCCGTGAAGTTGTTCATGTTGAAATTGGTTCCTGTAATATGTGTGCAATACTTTCATTTTAGCCCTTATGTAGCACATATTGGTGAGATTAAAATAAAAAAACTCTATATATTACATGGATCAATTACAATTCAAACGTAAACAAATATTCAGGGACTAAAACAAAACAATGACCAAAATCAAAAAGTGATATATTTGTAGGGATTAAAACAATGAAATATTTTTACATTGACTGAAAGGAAAAAGTGATAAATTTGCAGTGACCAAAAGCATGTTTAAACATAGTTTCGTTCATTCATAACACAATAATTGCATTTCAAATCAACTGATATGAGCAATATTAGTTGAATGTTGCTCACTTGAGTGACTTTGAAAATGTGGACAAACGAATTTCGCTTCATAAGCAAAAATTCTCTGCTAGCACAAGCCTTCAGAAGCTCCTTCTTGTTAACACCGTATTTCTTTGTGGTCAAGACATTTGCATGACATTTAGATTTGTCAAAAGGATTGGCAAGCTCATCTCCAAGTTTTTGACCTACGTGAAATATCTGAAAGGCTTCTGCAAAATCCTTAACAGTAACAAAACTATAAGGTTCATCTTTATTTGCCCAATATTGCCATTGATCTTTTCTTGATGTAACCTATTGCATAACATTAGAACCAAGTCAACTTCACATCAATACAAGAAAGAAAATAATTTCTAAAAGGAAGACTTAAAGGTGAATTAATCAAACTCATACTTCTTGTAAGAAATCAGCTACTCCTTTTCTTTCAGGACACTTGAATCCCATCGATTCAAAAAACTCAAGTACATTTTCTCTTGGACCTTGATACACAATTTGTCCATCTGTGAGAAGTATGATATCATCAAATAATTCATAAGTTTCTGGTGCTGGTTGCAGAAGAGAAACAAGTGCAGTTCCATTTAGAATATGGATTGATTGTCTGATTGAGCTGATTATTTGAAAAGTTGTTGAACTGTCCAAACCAGTCGATATCTCGTCCATGAACAATACCCTTATAGGTCCAACCAGCATCTCCCCTTTACATTTTTCACCAAAAAAATAAATAAATATCATTATCAATCAACCTCCTTATAAGTTTCAATTTTAAGTTATGACTTTAATTCATATACACCGTCAACGTAAACATTTTTTACACTGTCAATCAATCGCAATTGTCAGATCATTAAAGACATGTGAATTTAGTCATAACAAATTCTAAAGTCACACGTGTATGACATATGATTCATTGACGGTCTAAAACTTTTTACAATGACAGGGTATCAAAATTAAACTCTGGCGTTGTTTACTCATGCTGGTCCCAATAAAAAAATACCTGTTGTGACTCTCTTTTTTTGCCCTCCTGAAATACCTCTTATCATTCCATCTCCTACCATAATATCAGCACATATTTCCAGTCCCAAAATCTGTAACATTTTTAAAAAGGAAAAAAAATTTAAAAAATTGTACATTTCCTAAGTTATTTATAGTCCTTTCATAATGTATGTATGATGAATCTAGACTCTTCTTACCTTGAGAATATAGTCAGTTACCACACTTGCCTGCTGTCCTTCTAGTACTGCTGCCTGCATAGTTTGGAACGAATCACATGATCCGGAGTAAAAAAATGCAGTTTCCTTATAATGTAAATTATTCGGAATTTCAAAGACTTATTTCTCACCTTCATATAGGCATCAACATCAGGATCTGGTTTAATCTTTGCTTCCTTCTCTCTTCTTAGTAGTTCAGTCAACATGTCTGAAAAGTAGCGAAATTCAAAACCCCGATTATGACAACTTATGAAGGTGAAAATTTAATAAAAAATGTTTTTTTTTCCTCTTTATTCTTCTTGTAATATTGAAAATGAAGAAACTAACCATAATTTTGTCCAACCCCTTGACATCTTGCTGAGAAAGCTAGTGTTTCTCTCACAGTCATTTCTCCAATGTGATTATCGTGTTGACTTATATAAGCTGATGTTCTTTGTGGAACAAACTCTTCTAGTCCTTTCCCGTTGTATGTTACTCTCCCAGATTGCTGAAGTTTCATCACCAATCAAATTAGTTATTATAATTAAAATGAGCGAATAGGCAAATTGGTCATCGAAATTGTTTGCGTCACTCAAAGTAGTCCCTCATTTTTGTGAAATTGTCAACTTCATTCAAAATGATCCCTCGTTAACTTCTACTGTTGTGACACGTTAACTAGACATGTCACGTTGATCTCACATCAATGCAACACACTAGCGACTAAATTCCCTATGAAATTTAGATCATCTTAGGGATAAATTTGTCACTAATTGCAATTGTGCGGGACCAACTATTGGCAAATTAGTTCTTGAGAGAACTAAATTTCATAGAAAAATTAGTGTTTCTTGGTGGTATTGCTGTGAGATTAATGTCGACATGGAGGGGTGACATATGAAGTTAACCTGACATGTCATAGTTCCTAACAATAAAACTTTACAATTTTAGGGATGTATTAGCCAATTCGCAAAAATCAGAGACAATTTTGGCCAATGTTTACCGTTTCGAGGATCAATTTACCTATTCACCCTAATATAAAAACATTATTCAAATAATTTATCCCATCAAAAAAAGATGAAGAAAAGTTCATCCCCAACATTTATGACTCCTAAACTCAGATTCCTTACTTTTAAATCTTTAGCAAGTTTTCCAGCCAAGGCCAAAAGCAAAGTGGTCTTTCCAGAGCCTGGTGGCCCCAAAAGTAATGTCATCCTACAAAAAGTTTGTCATCAGAACAAGAAAAATCTAAAACAGCAAAAAAGGCAAAAAAGAAAAAGAAACATAAATAGTCTTGAATTTACCTTTGAGGCTTTATGATTCCACTAACATTTTGAAGGATATGTAATGGTTTCTTTGGACTTGGAATGATATGAAGATAATTTAAGAATCCCTTAACAAAAAGAAAGAGATCATTTTATAAATAATAATCAAAGGTAATATAAATCCAAGAAAAGGGTAGAAAGCATAAAGTGGCATATTGATTAATCACCTCTAAGACATTAGCAAAGAAGTTGAGCAATGAAGGCAAAGCTCTGCCTCCAACATAAACTTGTGCGTCAACATTTATATGCTCAAATCTCACTTCAACTGTTGGAATATCAAGTCCAACTCTGTACATTTAGTTTAACAAAAATCAATCATAATTCTAAGCATAAAAAATCACCAAAACTATTTCAAATGTATCAAATTTACAAGTCATGATTGGCTTAGGACATCAATGTTTCCAAATGAAACCATGCTTCAAAATTTAAACTCTCAAATCACTTATTAAAACCAATTCACTCATCTCTTTTTCAAACTGAACTTCATGTATGTTGCATCATTAACAGTTTTGAGCACAATATAACTTGATCATCAAACCGGTGTGTTAATTCATGAACTCTTGCTTGTAGAGTGATAAACAATGTTTCAAACATAGCATAATTTGAAGAAATCGCTATAGTTCTGCAGTACACTATTTGGTACAAAATGTTGCTAAATAGTATAGCAACGCTATAGCAGTGTTGCGTAGTAGAATTTGAACAAAGTACTATTTTCTGCAATCAGTGATTGACAAGACCGCTGCAATTTGGACTGCAACATCGAGATTTGTTATGTTTCTGAAATAGCGATTAAGGCAATCATGAATCACAGTCTCTTTTAAACTTCATGTTGTTGCATCATAAACAATTTTGAGGACAACACAACTTCAATTGCAGTTTAAAACCTTGATCACAGTCTCTCTTTACTTTTTTTGCTTTCAAAAAAAGGAACTCCAACTGCGACTACAACTGTAATTTAAAACTTTGGCGAACAGCGGTTATAAACAATTAAAGACATTAATTCATACCTTTCCATTCTTTCCTTGAGTTTCAACAAGAACTTCTCATTATCTTCTTCAGCAATTTTCACAAGTCTCTCTAGTAATACCTTTCTCTCAGTTAATCCAAGCTTTTTGATATCAATCTCCCTCCCTTCACCTTCTTCATCATTGATTATACTTCTCCTAATCCTTAGATATGTAGGAAGTCTCTCAATAGCAGCCCATTTAAGAGCTTCTTCATCATCTTCACGTTCAGATGTTGAGAAAACATTCATGCTATTGTTCCTCCATATGTTAGAACTACTTGCTCTTCTTAAGCTATCAACTCTTGATACTTCATTGCTCTCCATTGTTTTGGTCTCTAAAACTACAACCTCATACTCAGATGTTAGTGAAACCAAACATTGATATGCATTTTTTTGTTCTTATGGTTCAAATGATTTCTTGCATTCTCTTTCATGACAAAAGAGTTACTATATATTTACATGGATTCCTTTTATATCTCACTGCTTTTGCACGTTATCTATCTTTTTTCTTATTTCAAATGTCTTAGTATATTCTTTTTTTGAGCTTAATGAGAGGTACCCTAGAAAAGCATATGTACTCCCTTAGCGTGATATTAAATAAATATAAAATTTAAAAAGAATTAGAGAAAATGATTGCATACCCCTCCCTAGTATGACTAGATACAATTAACAAAATTAAATATCAATTGATGGGTAAATTAGAAGACTATAAATTGATGGAATCATTGACTATTGATATCACTAGGTTGAAACATGTTACGAGATGTTCTCTCTTGTCCACTACGGAAAATACATTGCTGGAAAAGTGCTCCTCCTTCTTCTCAAGGGTTATGGAACTATACCATCCAAAATATGATATTTTTTTACTATGTCTCTAATTTTTTTAGGGAAAACTCCAAGAAGTTTTGTTTCTAAATATAAGTTTATATGTAAGTATGAATATTTCACATTATTACAATATTTATAATGTACAATCAACCAATGAGACACATTGTAAATTTTATTGTAAATATTTAATCAAATTGATGGTTTTGAACTTGCATGCATGGATGTGTCTCCTTTAATCTAAATTCTCTATTAATATCGACTTTTGTTTTAATGTAAATCTTCAATAAGATAGTTGGTTTCATTACACCTGAATTCATTCCATATTTTTTTTTAAAACATGTGTGAATTCAAAAAAACTACTAGCAGTTCAAAAAATTACTATTAGAACATTAACTACACAACTTTCAAAACATAATTTTAAAAACTAGGCGCTCATGCAATGGGTACATACCAAATAACTGATCATCTTTCGGGTCATGCTAATAAATGCATTTTTTTTCGATTTTTAGAACATTAACTACACAACTTCTAAAACATACCCTTCCGTCCATTTTTATAGGACTAGTTTACAAAAATCACGTGTATTAAGGAAAATTGTTAGAGTAATAAAGTTGTCTCAAATGTGTGTAACTATTACTAAATTACCCTTAATTAAATATATATTTAATGTTAACTTTTCATATACCAAGACAAATTGATAGTATTAATAAAGGATATATTTAGAAAAAGAGTAATCAATGCATCTAGAAATTTGTATATGATCTTATACTTAGGGACAAAACTTTTTTGTAAACTACTCCTATAAAAAGGGACGGAAGGAGTAATTATTATATAAAATTCCTTAACAAAAGTCTTAACTTAAGTACACTCGTTTTAATTTTCCTTTTAAAATTGTATGAAATAGTCAAATGCAACTATTATCGTGAAATACTTTAAGCAAAAAAACTAAAGTGCAACAAAATGATGGGGGGAGAAAGATAAGACGGGCATAGTCCAATTGATACTTTCAATTTTTCAAAGACGTAAGAAAGCATGATATGGAAAACATGAAGAGTTGTTACACGATAGAGATGGCCAACCAATAGAAGAAAAGGAAGAAAACGAAAAACTTACATGGAAAAGGAGTTCATAAAGCAAACAAGGTGGAAAATGACGAGCATACCTCAAAATTGTTCCTTAATAATAATCCTTGTGTCACTACATATGATATGATGAGCACATTGATGTTGTTTTAATGGAAAATGTAATCTCATCTTTTGATGGCAATATCATTATTTTCTTAAAATCACTCATTCTTGTACTACAACATGACAACGCAACAGAAGGGCCACATTCTAGTAAGAACAAAAAAATGTGGGGTAAAAATTTAGACTTAGGAGATAAATTATTGAAACAAAATTGTAACAAAAATCCGTGATATACGTAGGAATTATGCAAGCAATGCATGTGTGTTTTGTGTGTGCTTAATGTGAGGCTAGAAATGAGCTTCAAGTTGAAGTCATTTGCTTCAATCATTTGGTATGTACCAATAAAAGAGAAAATATCAACGTAAGAAATTACTGTATTACTAACAGTTTACATCTAAAATGATTTTTTTATAAGAATAATAAGATTTGCTTATTCCTTCAAAAAATAAGATTTGCTTATTAAAAAATCATTTTAATATTACATCCCTTCTCTCATTTCTAACAAAAATCGGTTAAGTCATTTTTTTTCAAAATAGTGATCTTGATGAATTTATTTGTTCAGTCATTGGAAATACATGATTAAACGGGGTTCCAAACCCGCTCTCTCACTCATTATTTTAAGGGTCTTGTTAACGAATGTCTCGAACACATTTAAACATTTTAAAATAAACAGTTATTTTTTAAAAAAGTCAAATATTTCGATTTCCAATACATTGAATATACATATTTTCATAAATACTTACCACTTATGGTACTTAAAGAGTGTCCCGGAGGCACTCATTAACATTTTCCTTATTTAAAAGCATACTTCTTCTTGGAGCAATACGAACTGCTTGGTTTGATTGATGTATACATATTTATTTTCGGTTGTTTTAATCGAACGAATATCAATTATGTCTTTATTTCAATTGTAAAAATGAGAAGGGTCATTAACATCTACTAACAATAAACGACATATGTCTTCGTTGCGGTTTTAAACAATTTCTAAATACTAGTCCATGGTAGACCACTTTATGATGGTGATCCATATTAAAATTTCTCTTTGCTAAGAATAAAAATCAAATCAGCGTAAGTTGGTTTGATCCTACGATATACCAAGGTTAGAGAAATCATACCATCTTATGGGAAAATGAATAAAAATAAATAAACTTTTATTTTTAAAGGAAAAATTAAATAAACTTGTTTACTTGAGAAACAAATGATGTTTAATTTTCCAGTTCAATAAACTATTATGGTATGTTTTAAATTAAATGCAAGATTTTTTTTTCTTCTTGTAGTTTTCTTCAATTGAAAGTAATATTATTTAAGACATCGTCGAACACTAAATATATATACTTTTTTCAGTTGGGATTAGAACGTTAGGTTATGTTTGAATAAAGAGTTTTAAAAGGGAGACTTACTTTTCTCATTTAAATTACAAACGCCAATTAAGTGTAATTGAAGTCCTTTATGATTATCTATCATGTTAATCTTTCAAATTTAAAAAAAAAAATAAAAAATAGAGTTAGTCTTCAAAGTTCTCCCCTCCAAAACTCTCCAAACAGATTTACTTCAATTTGCCTATTTAGCTGGTACTTCAAAATCGAAACATTCTTTTATGATTATGATTTGGAGTGCTTGCATTTGGATTATTTGAAAAGAACAAAAATAAAAAGATTTTCTCTAACAAGGCTTGTTCGATCTTCCAACTTTTAGATCGTGTTAAGCTCATCTTTTTCCGGTGGTTGAAGGTAAAATTCAGCAATATTGCTTTTGATTATCACAATTGGTGGTTTAGCCCTTTATTGTGTTTGGGCATTACCTAGTTTTGTAATTATGCTTTTTGTTTTGTTTCTTGTTTCGTGTTAATATTGTATCTCCGTTGATTTTTGCTCTTCTTTAAGATACACCTTGTACTTGAGAGAGGACAATGTGATAGTAATATAATTTATTTTGACTTCTTCAAAAAAGACTAGCCCCGAGACAACTTTCAACTTGTTTGACTAGTGTTTCTTTTCCTTCTTTTTCAAATAATAATATTATGATGGTAAGAAGTTGACCTAACATGAGCAAATGAGTTTGGAAAGTTGGATTTAATTCTTTTTTTCTTTTTCACATTTAAAAAAATAAAATAAAATATATGTCCGGCGCATTTATTGGTGTCCTTCAAATACAAATATTCCCCAACTAAATTTATTTATAGTATCCATCATGATGGAATAAACTATATTTTATAATTCTTTTGGTGAGATGATGACACAAAATACCACCAACCTAGCTAGCTGATTAGCTGGGATATCTTAGTAAATTAATAGATTATATATACCAATGCTCAGCATCATTTTCAAGTGTTGGTGATAACAATACGTGCATGTAGAGATCCAACTTTATTTCAAGATAATCTCACCATTATTGACATTCACACACACACATACATAAATCACTATTAATATTTATTGACTCATTTCATCAAGATAGTGGGAGAGAATTGTAAAATAAATTCATCTTCACAGAGCTTAACTGCCTCCTCTTCTTGAAGTGTCACCATTACCACCCTTCCTAATGGACCCTCATCATTTGATGTTGGAAGAATCAAAACATGTCCTTCTCCAAAAACTGGCTCAATGTAATATGAGACATGAATTGGTTTAAACTTGTCTTGAAACATAGCTAAATAAGGTTCAACATCCTCTAAGCTAGTAAAAACCAAATCATGACCGTTCATCATTGCTGATGACTTTACATCATTATTTTCAAACCACTCAATTAAATCCATTATTTCTTCATTGCCAATTTTAGTTACAACATTACTTATGGCCTTGGTAGCTTGTGGAAATTTGTCCTCATCTAAATTGAAATTTTCTTCCAAATGCACCTTATTATATAGCATGGAGTTCCCAAAGAATCCTTCATCTAAACCCAAGTTTTTTCTTACATCCAAATATAGGGACATGTCAACAAGTCCATTTTTCATTCCTTTGATTTTGCTTAAAGTGACCCAAAACAACCCTGCTAGTGCTTCAAAGGGTGTTGGGCTTAATGAATCATTGGGCTGGGCCATGGATATGCAAGCCTGAACCATCTGGTCTGAGAAGCCCATAGAAATGGTAGTGTACTTTGCTTCCTTAATAGAAATGGGATTCTCAATTAAGGATTTATAGTGAGATATTAAGCTCATATATGAGTTGTTATTATTAGGCTTTTTGTTTTGTGTTCTTTGATGAGGTAAAGGGTGGAATATTGGAGGAGAAGTCATTTTGTTGCCTAATGAAATGTCAGCCCAAGCCTTCATGAATTTTGTTGCACAAATGGAATCTGCCAAGAGATGAGTGCAGCTTAGGCCAATTGCTAATCCACCTTCTTCAAATTCAGTCAGCTGAAATTAAGATCAGAATTAGATGATCATTTTAAAGCATGAATATGAATTTAGCAGACAGAAATGTTGACAAGAAGCTGATTCAATTATTAAGATGATCATTTTAAAGCATGAATATGAATAATAATGATCATCTTAAATTCAAACCTCTTTAAAACAATATACTGAAAAATTGATAAGAGTGTATTATTTATTTGCTATAAGATCTTTAAATCTCTTCTTAATATATCCCATCAAAAGCATTTTTCAATACAGAAAATTCAAACCTGGACATAAAAAGTGGACCAATAATAAGGCTTCTGAAGCATATCTTCCCAATAAACAAGTTTAAGTTCTTTTTCCCTATCCACGCTTCGTAGCCACTCTTCGACACTTCCTTTGGCTTTTGCCTCAACCATTCTAACACCAGCATCATTGCACTTGATCTTCCAATGTCCCATATCATCTCTTACCAACCTTCCAGTCACTATAGGGAAATGACTAAGCATTTCTGACAAAGTCTCTCTCAACTTCTTGGTCAATTGACCAAGCTCTAAGTCTCCTGAAGTTTGGTAATAGTACACCATCCTAATATGGTTTTTCTTCATGAAATGATCCAAAATTGATAAGGGTAAGTACTTTCCTGGTTCAATTGCTTTTGTGCTCACCACAGTTCTTTTGCAGATAATATTTACTGTGGTTGCCATTTTTATGCAGAAAGAATAGGAGGATATAACAACACTATGCACCTATTGTATCAGTAGTACAAGAGTGACTAATTTGGCTATATGAATCTGTGATATTAGTAATGATATTATGTATGAGGTTTTACACATATCTAAGCTATATTAAGGCACAAATAGTCATATAATGTTATATATGTGAGAAATGAATAGGTGCATATAATTTGCAGATTTCAACGGGAAACAAATAGTGTGAAAGAAAAACAAACAGCCAATACATGAGGAAATGATAATTTCATGTTCCTTGAATGTTGGGTTATTTGGGAATGTTGTTGAAGGAAGTTCAAGGTTAGGTAATATAGAAAATATTGAAGTATTTAATCACAAGGGTAAAATAGATAATATCCCTTGTCACATTATATGCATTTTGATTATCCAACAAGGATCTTGACACATTCCAAACTGAATATGTTCATTTAGAAATGTTGCACATGCTACTACTACAGCAAAATGAACATCCAAAAACCTGTCTAAGTAATAATATGCCAAAACTCTCAAATTCTCATGGACTTCAATCTTTATATGGTGACTTTCACAATTTATTTTTTAAAAGATTCTTAGGTTGATATAAGAAAACTTGAGACTTTTACTGCTTTAACAGCAGAGTGGATAACCAAATCAACACAAAAGCTCCACTTTGTTCGTAGAAATGAATTTAGGTGAGCTCAAACAAACACCCCTAAATAGTATTACATGCTAACAATCAGTCTAAACAAAAAATAACAGAGGCAGAACAATAAAAAAGATTTGCATTATTCAACCTGTGATATCAAATGTGATAATTATCTCAAAAAACAGTACAGGATTGTTACATTACATCAGAAGGAAGCGATGAAAGATGCGCTATATCACTTCATTTTTGCTTCTGTAAACAGAACATGACGATTAACTCTGGGATCATACTTACGAAACTCGAGTTTCTCTGTAAACTGTCTTGGTTTCCTCTTAACATAGAAGAATCCAGTTCCAGCAGCAGACACAAGTTTTACAAACATCTGAGCTTTCTTCTTCGCGTTACCCATTTCTTACTCTAGAAAGAAAAAAGAAAAAAAAAAGAAATGTATTATATAAAATCAATGTGCATTTTGAGGTCCATAAATTCAGTTTCTATAAAATGTTTCTAAAAATAAACCAAATGGGATTGTAATATTATATGATCATTTATCATATTATTCATTCAATTTTTAACATCTCAAATACAAACTTAGCCCTCTAAAACTCTCGATCCAAACATACCCTACAAGATATACAACAAAGTATGCTTCAACAAATTCAAAATTGTAACAGAATTTTAAATAAAAAAAATACATCAAATTATGGAGTACATGTAGGATGCAAATCAAGTATCAACTGTTAAGAAATCAATTTTAAGCATTATGAACATGTTCATTTCTAGTAGAAAGGTCAGTGCTTACATCCTAGACTAAACATGAATAGAAATATGATTGCCGGTTGTCTTTATGGTGTGTGATTACGTTCAATTAATTCATTTTTTCGATATCGAGCTTCATAGATGTGAAGATGTTCCAACTATGCCAAGAGATCAAAATCCAATAATAATGTATTTATTTAGCACATGAATAGAAATATGAACATAATCAGTAACATTAATTTCACAAGAAAAATTGAAAGAAAACAAAAATGCTTTCTCACTGTTTCTGGCAGAAGACGAGATACTCCGGCTGCTTTTGATTCAACTGCTGAGTTTTGGGTTTTTGTGTTTTAGGGTTTTATTTCATTTCTTCAAATTAAAAAGGGTTAAAGTCTCGTTTGGTTTGACTTTATGTAAAATAGCTTAGTTAAATAAATAAGTTTTTATTTTAATTTATAAGTTCTCACTAATAAAAATTGTATCTTTATAAACTATCTTAAAAATTTATAATTAATACATAAAAATTTATGTATTTGCATAAGCAATATTATATAAGCTCTAAAATAATCTAATCCAAATGAGCCATAAATAATGTTTTTCCCCCTGCCATTTGGACGACTTTTGATTTACCCACTGTAAAATATATATTTTTAAATTCCCCTTGCCATTTAAAGATTCTATCAAAATCAACATTGATCTCATATGACTTGTCAACTTATATGACGTGGCACGCTGACTGGATAAATTCTTTTAATTTTTATTTTTTTAATTTCCATGTGTCATTTCTATTATTAAATAAATTAAAAATTTATACAAAAAAAATTAAAACAAAATCTTTTTTATTTTCCCCGCTCTATTCTTCATCATCCCTATCACCATGATCTTCATCTCTCCCATTCAACATCATCCCTATCACCATCATCTTGATCTCTCTCATTCAACATCATCATCAACAAACATAGACCCCATGATTTTTTTTTTTACAAGTCAATAGAATTTTTAAAAATAATAATAAACAAATTTGGAGACGCAGCAGACACAACACCAACAACAATTCATCATCTTCCCTTATGATCTTTTTTCCTCCATCAACAACACAACACATCATCTAAAAAAAGAATTGGAAACACAACACAAAACATTACATTAAAAACCATTATTTTCATTTTTCCTCTTCATCCTATAATCATTATTTTCAACCAAATCCCTAAATTCATTGCCGAAAATCATCATCAAAATCAAATCTTTAAAGCCCTCTCTTGATCTAATTTCTCAAACCCAAAAATTGAAATATTCAAACACCAAAGTTATCATCACCCAAAATCGCTATAACACACATTTGGAAAATTAGGGATTTGCTAGAGTAAATTGGGGAGAAAACAGAGAAATAGACAAGAGAAAATAAGAGAAAGGAGGAAGAGAAAAGGATGGAGGAATAGAGACGAGAGAAAAAGAAGAGGAAGGAGAAAGGAAAGAAGAGAAGGATCATAGAGAGAGAACTGTTGACGAAGATATTTTGTTTAATGTTTTTAATTGTTTAAATTAAGTTTTTAATTAAAACAATTTCAAATAGAATAAAAAAAATTGGAAATGAATTAAAATATTACAACTCAGCATGCCAACTCATCAATTTTATACAGTCAGCATGTCATGTAAGCACATTTGCACAGTCAGATGTGATTAGGGTTGAAATCGAAAGAATCTTCAAAAGGCAAGGGGGAATCTAAAAAAATATATTTTAGAGGGGGTTAAACCAAAACTTGCCAAAATGGCAAGGGGATAAACGTTATTTAAGCCAATTAAAAAGGCTAAAATTACACCAGGCTACTTTAAGGTTAAGTTTGAAGTTTATAACAAATGGGTCATTTATGTTATTTTGGTCACACATAACTTAAGTTTGCAAACTGTTTCAATTTAAGTCATTATGTTAACCAAACGTTACAAAAACAATGATGTGACGTTACGTTTTTGTATGATGCGGCAGTTAAGAAGATGACATTAGCCATATCATATCACAAAGATGGTGTGTTTGACCCATCAACATGTCAAATCATACATTTAAAAGGACTTATGTGCGACCAAAATAACTTAAAGGACTTATCTGTTACAAATCTCAAACTTAAAGGACTTCTGGTGTAATTTAACCAATTAAAAATGTGTTTATTTTTTTCTTCATGGGCCTTTAGGTGGAAACAAAATTGCTCTTTAGGCACCTATGATTGCTCATAGGCACCTTAAACTACTGAAAATACCTTAGCGGCAATTAATTATTGTTCAATGTTGAACAGGAGTTAATTATCATTGGTGGGAACTGGAGTTAAGTATCAACTACAGAGAAAAATGCAGCGTTGAACTGAAATGCACAACCAAGACACAAAATGGCATGTCTACACACACCTCTCATTAAGAAACACCATTCAACAAATAGTAATTTATCCAACAACAATTATCGCTCATAATCAACAATAATATATCATCATTCATAATTCAATAACATTATATCAATTCAACATTACATCAACAATACACAAACAATTCAAATTCAACAGCAATTCAACATTACGAAAATTGACAACATTACACAATATTACATCAAATAATGGTTTGATTTGCACCAACATGAACAAATGTTGCATCTCTGACTTTTCAGCTCTGATGGACTTTTTGAATTTGTCACGTGTTTTGTACACTTGTTTTATATTCGCCAAATTGTTTTTTCTTTTATCTTTCAAATTCATCAAGATATTCTTAGTTTCCACCATTTTCCTTGTTAGGTCAACAACGACATTATTGTCTTTCTCAGTTAATCTACCAGCAAGAATGTGACCTTCTAACTCTTGCTTCATCATATGGTTGTGCACTCCATTAAAAATACACAAAGACCAATCATTTGTGTTCTTTAAATAAGCACGCAATCTAAATAGACATCACATTTCCTTGATCTCGTGTTTTTCGGTTCAATTTCTTCTTGGGTGCTTTGTACATGTCACCCCTTTCACAAGCCAACACTAGCATTTAATAGGATTTCTTTATAATTAAAATAATCTCGTCTTTGTTGCTTGTCGACGAACCCGATCAATCATATCATCTCTAACTTTCCATTTTTCTTCAGTAAAAAAGTAAGGCGTTGGATCTACTTCATTATCACCAAATTTTGAAGCATTGTAATCAACCATGTTATCTTTAGAATCAACATTTGGTTTTACTTCAACAATATTTGGTTTCAATTCAGCGGAAGCTTCAACAATAGATGGTTTGAATTCGATGGAAGACTCAACAAAATTTTCAACCGCATTTTCAACTATAACTATGAATAAATAACAAAACAATGCAAAAAAAAATTATAAAATAATACAATTATTAAATGCAACGCAGTTATTGGAAAGAGAGAAAAAAAACTAGGCATGAACAATTATTAATTAACGTCAATGGAATGGTAGTTAATTGTTGTTCCTACGACCGGTTTTTACCATTACGTTTATCATGTTAGGTTCAGAAAATCTTGATAAATGTAAACGGGTTAAAAAATGCAATACTTATTTTTTGACATCAAATGTGTGTAAAAACCTTCTAGCAATCCTTCTTTGATATTTTGAAACATACTTTTTGCAACAAAAAAAATTGAACTTTTTGGTTATGGATGGAATAGGGTGATGTGCTTTGTTCTCACTTAAATTTGCACACATTTGAAAAAATATGTCCTAGAACCCTTCTTATCCTACCACATAGCTTTGGATTTTTATTTTTTGTCTACACACTCGTCTCTTTCCACATATAGTGGTGGAATCCACATAAATTTCAGTCAACAAAAGAATAAGTGATTTTTAGGCATAAAAAACAGTAAGTGTTAAAAAGAGAATGTCGTGAGCGTTCATTAATAAAAAAAAAACATATCTTACATACACTTGCACAAATTATTTTAACTAATTCAATATGATTTTTTTTAGTTACAACCCAGAAATATTAAGTTACACCCAAATCCGTTTAAAATTTAATTATAATACCGAGATTGCTCTTGTTCATATAAATCATACCCTATGTTCATCTTGCACTCTAGTCTTCACATCTCTTTTACAAGCTTTTATGGATAAGTGACCAATTTTGATGAAAGATTAAAGATTGAAACAATATTATCATAATATTTCATCGCATATATATAGTTAAGTGATTTTTTGTGTTTTCCATGCTTTTTCCGTTTTTTTTGTTCCAATGTCTACGTGACCTTAATTCATGTAACACTAACGTATGCCTAAATGATATTAATTCACTTAACACCGCCTGACCTTAGTTGTGTTGCTTATAATACATCATTACATATTTTAATGGAATAAATTATTCAAGCCAGCATGCAAGCAACAATACAAGAAAGAGTATTCCTTCAAAAAAATTGTATGATATTATCAATATTTTAAAAAGGTCTTCGAATCTATGAAACTGTCAAGTTGATCTCAAATTTAGCCACTTATTGTTAATTAGGTCCTTTTATTTCAACAATTTACTATCAATGTGGTCCATGTCTTAAACCACTTTAAGCACTTACTATCAATTTAATCTCTACCATATTTTAAGAAAGACTAATTTGAGTAAAAATTGACAAAGTCAATGACTTTTTTGAAATATTCATAATCTTAATGACTAATTTGGTGGTTTATTCATATAAAAAAAGTCGGATGTAACAAAAAAAATATAAGTAATGTCGGCGGCAAAGGTTTCCTTTTCCTGCGAGTTTCTTCAATTATATTTTTGCAAGTTTAGGCGTCAAAAGTAGGGAAATGGGAACTAGAGATTTATGCTCTAGGACTCAATAATGTTTATGGTTTGAAACTGATAACCACAATGGAGGCTGTTGTGACGTTGCTGTTTATTGCTTAAGGAGACATTTTAATTTGGACAAATGGTTTCATTCTGAAAATTTTATGGGATATTTTTTAGTCATGTGATTTAAAGGGCATTATTAATAGAAAAAATCAGAATTAGAAAACTAAAGCATAACTGATCTTTTTTATTTTCTATTTTAATTAGATTTAATTTTTTTAATTAAAATTTAAAATAATATTATTAAAAATAAAATAAAATAGTAAATAAAGTAGTTTAAATGAAAGAAAATAAGTAAAAAAAAAGTCAACTTAATACACTTCAAAATATAGCCAAGTTGCCATGCATGGCCAGCATTCAAAAGAAAAAGTTTGAACTATATTGCAGAGCCCTCCGTAAAGAGGACTCTTCCAAAAACTATCGTATGCCGCTAAATGTGACGCTGACACGGTATTCTTTAGTAAAAGGCGAAAGAATAATTCGCTATGTCATCATCACACGACTCCGTGCTTCATAAGAGTAGAGGTCATTTGATTTTAAATTCGAGCAGCTCAGTTTCTCTTATGCATTAGTCGATGTGGGACTTTGATCTGAACATAACACCTCTCAAAAAAGAACATGACTCCAGCTCTTACAACATGTAGATAACTTTACCCTCAACAGTGAAGAACCTCTTGCCGCTTTAAACAAGCATTTCATGAAACCAATTGCATGGATCAAGGTATGGAGCGTGTTCTTTACTGATATTTCATACAACAAACTTGTGATATCAGAGGAAGTTCAAGAACAGGTAAATTTATCTTACATTGGTAAACTATATGCAATTCCATGCCATTTCAATCTTTTCCTGTCATTTGTACTATTATATTCCCTTGCTGTGATTTTGAATTTCTTCAGAGCATTGTTTTTTGCAAGGATATGAAGGAAGCATCAATTTATTGATAATTATATTCCACATATTTTAACTGTTTTAATCTCTTTCAGATTGAACTAGTACATGCTCAGTTCAAAAGAGCCAAAGCTCAAATAGAATTTGCTGATTTACAATTAGACTTGGATATAGTAGTAGCACAGAAAGAAAAAGTTTTATTGGTCAATTAGTCAACAAAGAAGAAGGGACTAGTGCAAGGCAAGAGTCAGATGGAGAGGATTCATCAGAGGAGAAGAAAGAAGATGCTGAGATGGTCAATTTATCAATGCTTAGATTAGAGTCATATTAAAACATTAGTCTGAATATCTATTTCTATGCTTACATTACATTCTTATTTTAGATTATTATAGTTAGATTAATATTCTTAATTTGAAACATTGTTATGCTGAATTACAATCTCAATAGTCAATATTTGTACATCAGGCATTATAGTAGAGTAGGTTGAATATTTAGTATTAAGACATGGACAAGAATGTTAGAATTATGAAGAATTTTAGTTTATAGTGCAAGTTTTATGTGAGCTTTTGTATATTTGTTACCTAGTACTAAAACATTTATGTTCTTGAGCAAGTCATTAAATTAGTAATGTCACCACTCATTGTTGGCTTCATTGATGTGAAGTGGTGGATGTATAATGTTTCATTTTCTACAGAATTTTGACTTCATTATTGCCTAGGTGATGCAGAACTTTGGCCTCGTTGTTGTCTATTTGCTTGGGTTGTTGGCCTTTAATTTTGATCATGTTTGTTGGATGATGCTGAGGATAAGAAGGACCAGTACTTAAGAATGTTCATTTAATTTTCATTGATGACACTTTTGGGAGGTAGAAGCTCACAATCATTCTTATTTATACAACTGAGACAAAAACCTTATCGATGTCAGTTCTACAAAACAAGGAAAATGAATGCATTGAGTTTTGAGGCGCACATATTCATCTTCTCTTGTTTTTGCTGAATCAACACCAATCAAATCACTGTCTAATTTGTGAGGACGAGGTTGTGCGGACACGAAGGACCGTGAGCTTCTACTTTCGGAAGGCAGTGTCTATCGGTTGGAGTTTCAAAATTCTCAAATATCCACTAAAACTAATGAAAGACCTACATATTTAGTTGAATAGCCTCTCACTGCATGAAAGCAAGTATAGAACCGTTAAAATTGTGATGCTAATTTTGGAAAAATAAAAGTGAACGTATACATGTTGTTCATTTTAAGGGACTAAATTGACCAATTTTTACAATTTCAGGTACTAAAATGTTGATTCACTCATTTGATATTCATCAGAAAAAACTAATTGCCATAATCTTCATTGTCAAATTAAACTGCCCAGGGAGTCGCCTTATTAGTGTAACAATTGCGTTGATCGTGAAGCAATTGTTCATCAACAAAAACTATACCAAAACATGCAATCAAATGGAAGATGTAACAGAAGCAAATGACAAAGGAGCATCATTGAAAAAAGGTGTGTTTGTTAGTATAATCTCCTGACACTCCTCTTGCCTTGCTGACTTGGGATCAAAAGGATCTCTATCAGGGATCACCAGACCTTGTTTTATGCGACCGAGATGCCTCGCATGAAGAACTTGCTTGGAAGTAACTGGTAGTCTAATGAACTGATACTCTTCCAAAGTCGATTCAAGCTTTTCTGCTCCCCATTTCTCTATGCATTTGCCTAACACCGCTGCATCTAATATTGTCATGTTTGTGCTTCTAAGGTAGTGAGGCGTAGTAGGGTGAGCTGCTTCCCCTACCAATACCACATTGTCCCAGAATATCTTCTCTAAGGGATCACTATCATATATGAAATTTAAGAAAGGTTCCTTGGTTTCTTTCATGACCTTTGCTAACTCAGGAATCCATACTTTTTCTGCTTCTTGGTGCATCTTCTGGATCATGTCAGTAGTTACTTTTGTCGTCACCGAGGTTCCCTGAAGAATTTTGAAACCAAAAATTAAAATACAATCAACACTAGCTTATCTGACAACAATAAAAGGAAGCATGAATATCAATGCCATCAATCACCGAAAAAGTGGTTTATTAAAACTCAGCTACACTTCGCAGAACAAACAATAGTGCAGTT
Organism: Medicago ruthenica; assembly: GCA_018208015.1. Classification (NCBI taxonomy): domain Eukaryota; kingdom Viridiplantae; phylum Streptophyta; class Magnoliopsida; order Fabales; family Fabaceae; genus Medicago; species Medicago ruthenica. The sequence goes on along the minus strand of CM031371.1, from coordinate 115,953,058 downwards.
TGTTAAAATTCTGCTACACTATAGTGCTGCTATAAAAGGAAGCATGAAAACTATAGATTTCGGAAAAAAAATGGAGAGTAGGCTTGTTTGATTTAAAGAAACTTTTTCTCTTTTCTGCTTTTACTTTTAATTGTAAAATTGTTCCATGTCTTCTCTTTGTTTTCTATAGAAATATTTGAAAACGGGAAAGGGCGGCTTAGTGTACAACGCTCCCACCAGATGGAGTCAGGGGATGGTGGATTTACGCAACCTTACATCCACAAGCAAACTAAGCAAAACAATGAGCAAATTTGTTGTTAAAAGTAAAAATAGAAAATAAAAACAGAAAACATATTTTGAAACTAAAGAGGCCCTAAACTAGAAAGCTTTTCCAATATCGTAGTTAGGAACATAATTTAAAGACCTGTTTTGAATTGAAACATGTTTTGAGGAGCAACATGACAGAAAATTTATTTAAACAAACGAGGATGATATTTACCAATTATGATAACTGTTATTAGTAGATTTGGATTCAATGAACAATCTTACCTTTACTTCAGGCTCTGGCTGATTCACATACCAAATCCAATTGAGTTTTTTATTCGGAAGCTCATATAACACACTGTGTGTACCTGAGGCCAAGTCAAAGTACAAGCATTTTCCTAAATCAGGGTATGCCTTCTTGATACCTGTGATGGTTTCTGAATTCTCAATTTTTGAAAAATCAAGAACCCCTCTCCAAGCACAATAGCCTGAATACCTGCAAAACATACTTGACCTCAGAGAGCATTCTCCATATAAAAGAAGAGATTAAGTTTGATGCACAATCAGTTAGTGTTGTCAAATTGGCGGATACAGCGGCCCTATATCACTATAGCGTAACATAAGTTTAACAAACTTCTATTGTTCCGCTATACACAATTTAGTACAAAGTGTTGTCCCTATAGCACTATAACATAGCATAATTTGAACAAACTGCTATGTTCCGCTCTTCGCGATTAACAACACTGCTATTAGGGTAAAACTTTTTACACTGTCAACCAATCACAAATCATCCTTTATATGACCTTTATGATAGATAGGATTGCAATCAAATATTTTTAGTGATCAAACGAATATGATTGACTGACAGTGTAAAACAATGCGTATCAATTAAATCCATAAAAGAAAAGGGAAAGTTAAATTCAGTTCAGATACAGACCTTAGTTTAAAATCGGGGAGATATTTCCGGCGGATTGAAGAGAGACAGCCATCTGCAGCAACAAGCAAATCTCCTACAATCTCAATAACCTCTCCAGTTTTCACAACTTTTGCCTTTACTATGACAGGACCTTTTTCATTTGCGACATGGAAAGAAAGAAAAATATGACCCCATAAAAATAGTTGTGGTGGAAGTGATTCATAGAGAACACCATGAAGATCACCCCAATGTGCTGCTCTGAAGTTTAAACTTTCATCTCTTGTCAATGTACAATTAACCTTCTTCTCACTATCAGTTGCCAGGTTCTGTTCAAGATTAAAAAAAGATGCAAAAACAAACAACATTTTAACTCTTTCTTTTTAAGTTTAATTTTCACGCATTGTCACTCTAAAATGTTTTACACTGTCAACCCAACACAACCAATCATGTATGTTACTTTAGTTGTGATTATGATAAAAGTCAAATTTTTCTGATGATTTGACGGTTATGATTGATTGAAAATGTGAAAGTCCTTTAAAACAACCTGATACATATTCATCGATGATTGAAGCTTAAAAACTATATACCATGATTAATATTAATAAATAATTTCTAATAATTGTGTTACCGATTTCCATGTGCAAGGAGGGCTTCATGAACCCAACTTGGAGTCCCATATCGGGAGTCATGAACCTGATGTGAGGATCTATATAGGATTGGACAACCCTCCCCTTTGAGCCATGGTTATGAGGTGGAGTTAGGTTCAATGCGTATCAAATTGTTTATGTCATTCCACATAATTGATTAACTAAATTAATTAACCTAACGAGATGTATAGCGCAAGATTCATTCAGTTCAGTGCATCCAGGAATCACCATTTCATCAGAATTCATAGAAACTAGGTGAGTTTGAAACATTTGGCTATAAAAAAACACTAATTAGGATTTGTTTTGTTTGCAATTGTTAAAAAAACTAACCAAACATAAACTTAGTAGATGATACTGATGGTCATTTTACAACTGTACTATATGAGATTTGAACTCTGCCACTTAAGGTTATAAAGTCGAGCTCGTACCACTAAACAAACACTTCAGGGACAAATGACATAATTCATATTGATATAAACATTAAACAAATAAAATAAAAGATAAAGGGATGGTAGAAATTGACCTGATCAATAGTTAGTGGATGAGTGGTGTTATGTAGGAATTGTGGTGGTTTTGAAATCCAAGATTGAATGATTTGTTGAGAGAGGGAGTTGAGTCCAAGACCTGCACCAGTAGGACTTCCAGTTGGAGGTGAGGTGGTTTTTTCAAGGACAATGACATCCCAACCAGCTAAGATAAGGGCATGTGCACTTGATATCCCTCCTATGCTACCCCCAACAATTACTGCCTTTGGTTTTCTTCCTTCTCTATCCATCTTCTCTTCAATTCAATCACCTACTCATCACATTAATACTTTTGGTCATAATACACACACATTAATGGTTAGGATTTGGTCAACAATATTAAATTTGACACCTGGTGTAATTTGATTTTCTCCCATATATATATATATGCTCAACAATAATAAATCAAATATATTAAAATATTAATTTTTTTATAAATAAAAAAAATTAGAATATTGAATATTTACAAGCAGAATTTATGTAAACTTACCAATTGGGGAATTCCAAACACCAAAGTCAGAGGAATTTATTTTGAAAATTTTATAGGAAACTAGACTCTAACCCGTGCGATGCACGAGTTTTGTAGAATTTCATATATAAAATTAAATTGGCTATATTATTAAGTTACATTCAGTACTAATATGTCATCAAACCACTAAAAAAAGCAACAAAAAAGGTGCAAAAATTATATTACCTTCATATGTGATTACATTCTTATTAAAAGAACAACTAAAATAAGCAAATTAAAGATAATAAACATGTTTCAAAAGTCAAAATGAGAAAGCAAAGTAATGTTACACTAAAAAGTAAACAATAAGAGAAACAAAAGAATCTGACAAAATTACACTAAAAAGTAACTAAAAGACTTCCATATAATCATAAAACAATCCAAAAGCAATATATGTTGGATGACAAATTTGAATCCAATACAATTGACTACCTACAATTATGGTTACAATACATGAATACCCACATATTTGAATCCGTACAAATAGCTACATATTCACAAATCACAATTGAATAGCCGATCAAAATGCAATATCAACTATCTGCAGTTTGTCGTGTCATCACGAATTGTAACCAGAATTTAAGTATAGTTCAACCAAGAAAAAGTTTAAAGAAAATTATACTTTCATATCTCCGAAGGAATTTGATACTTCCATGCATATTCAAACTAAATGGTAAGTCATAAGTTGATAACAAACCAATACAATGAAGAAAGTATGAAATTAAAGAGAACATACAACATATTTCAACAAAAACACACTCATAAACCTTCATAATTAAATAATGTAGCTTAATCAATATGCATACCTTCTTGAGGCTCCTCATGCTACAATCTCATTTGAATGCCCTTGTTGTAAATTCAGTTGCACATGCCATATTGCAAACATGAAATGATCTAAAAAAATGAAAAAGGATATAGGGATTACAAAGTTTAACAAACCAATGAGAGTCAATATCAACAAATTGAGATAGGAGAATAGCCTTATGTTTCAATCTCTTTGAGATACCATTAGAACGTGATCAACCAATTCTACAAATTACCTAAAGAATTTTATTAACCAACTCCATAATGGGGAGTTATACATGTCCCAAACACAACACTAAACAAAGATATGCTATTATCCTTACAATTTTGGCAATTAAAAACCGACAAATCAAATAACCATAATACCATTATTAAAAATAAAAAAGATAACAAACCCAAAGAGACACACAATAAAATAAGTATTTTTAGGAATATAGTAACATAATAGAAACGTGTTTGCAACCAACGGTACTAACCTAAAAGCTCCACCGTGCTCCCCAACCAGTAGTATGAAGACAACAACAAATATCTTAAGCTTCTCACCATTACCAACTTTCATCATTCATTCAATGAATTAAGGGACTTTTACACCATATTTTATGGAACATATATACACATATGTTCAGCTTGTAATCATAAGTGATAAGAGGCAAATTTCATCCAAGCACACATGATGAAATAACTATAAAAAAAATGCCACGTATTGCATCATTCAAAGGTTTAATTAATGACTGAAGAAGTCATTAATAACCCACGATATTCTTTTTCTCCCATGTTTTCCTGTTTTTAAGGGTAAAGTCACTTAACTACATATCAAGTTTGCCAAAAATAACCCACGATGCAGAGAGAACTGCATGGAGAATTTCAAGGATATAATAATTTAATTGGAATGGTTAGTGGCTTTATAAAAAAAAGACCTTTAGTATCTGTATATCTATTTTAGAAGCAAACAATTAGACATCATAAACATTAGTACAGTAGTGGCAATTCTATAAATTAGCTCCATCTTGAACCTGGTTCGATCCTTGATAGGAGTTTTTTAATAATTTTTTTCAGAACTAAAAATTAGGGCTAATCATTAGGGTTAGGGCAACACTACTTAACATTTAGTATAACTAGACTCTAACCCGTGTGATGCACGGGTTTTTGTAGAGTTTAATATATAACTATCAAATTGGTTATATTATTATTTTTATAGTTACATTCAATATTATGTTATCAAACTACTTCAAAAAACAACAAAAACAAAAGATGGACTGCAATAAAAATGACAAATCAAAAGAAGAAAAAAATATATACAAAAGTCTTCGGCTATTAAGTCTATAAAAATGAAAATGAATTGTTATGTAGTAATCGAAAGAAAGAAAAAAATAATGAACAGGAACTCCTTTGTGTAACCGAAAGAAAAAAAAAATAATAAAAAGGAACTGCAATAGCATTAATGGCTTTAAAAAAATGTAAAAAAAATGACCTTTAGTACGGTATATTCATTTTGGAAACAACATTCTTTCAGTAAAAGTGGTAAAAGATTTAAAATGTTGTTATGTGTTACCTTATTCAATCCCTTGCAGACCATTTTTTTTATAAAAATTAATAAGGTTCGCCAAAAAAGGCGGGATTAGGGTTATTAGGTTTAATTGCATGATGGTGAGAGAGATGAAAGTGAGTGAGAAATGATTTAGAGATTGTGAGATTGAAAGAAAGAGGACCCGAGATTTGTGTTGAATATATAAAAGTGAAGCAATCACATTTCATCAAAAACATCAGTGTCTTAGTGGTAAGAGTTGTGAATTGGTAGCATATGATATCTGGTTTGATCTCTAGTAAGAGTTTTTTCATAAATTTTTTTAAAACTAAAAATTAGATATATGAAAAGGTTAAAAGGCATGTCATTATGTGTTTCTCATGCAATAGAATTATAGTAAACTAAGAAAATGTTTTTCCTTTACAATGTTAGTAACAGAAACCTTTTCTTATAGAATTTCTTATGATACATATATTTTTATAATCCTTTTGGATTTAAAATTTTCTCTAAGAGGAAATTCTAACTAGCTTAAACTCGTATATTATAGCCTGAAATCATATATTTTTATAATCCTAAAGGCATGGTGGGAAGTTATAGCGGGAAGTTAATAATAACATGGTGTAGTTATTGTGGTAATAGTGGTTCTATAATAGGAACGTGGAGGGAGTGATGCTTCAATTTAATTAATTATAATTTTAATTCATTAGTATAGGGAAAAAATGTGGAAGAGAGAAGAAATGAGAAAATGACATAAATGTTGCATATTAATTTTGGAAGCAAGATTATTTCAGTTGAAACTTAGGTGGTCGAGTGGTAAAACATGTGTTGTGATAGCATTTGGTGCACGGTTCAACTCTTGGCTATTTGGTAACCGAAAGAAAAAAAATAAAAAGGAACGTTATGTGGTAATTGAAAGAAAAAATAATAATGAAAAGGAACCGCTAATAATGAAAAGGAATTGCTATCAAAAAAGGAATTGCAATGACGTTAGTGACTTTTAAAAAAAATGACATTTTCATGTGTTATCTGATTCAATTCCTTGCAGATTTTTTTTCCATAAAAATTAATTAGGTCCGTCGAAAAGGGTGGTGTTATGGTTATTAGGTTCAATTGCAAGATGGTGAGAGAGATGAAAGTGAGTGATAAATGATTTAGGGATTGTGAGATTGAAAGAAAGAGGACCCGAGATTTGTGTTGAATACACAACATTGAAACAATCACATGTCATAAAAAACATCAGTACCTTGGTGGTAAGAGTTGTGAATTGAAAGCATGTGGTACCTGGTTCGATCCCCACCATAAGTTTTTTTTTCATAAATTTTTAGAACTGAAAATTAGGGCTAATCATTAGGGTTAGGGCAACACTACTTAACATTTAGTATGAAAAAAAGAACAATGAAGAAAAAGCTAAAATTCACACAATCACATATCAAAATCAATGATTTTCAAACCCTAATGTCAAGGATTCGAAATTAACAAATTTCAGACAATCAATATCAACATTGGTCATAATTTTTTGTCAATTCGATCAAAGATGGTGTGAATCGGTGAGAGAAAGTGAGTTACCGACAATGACATTTACGTCAGTCAGTTGTTGGTGAGGTGGCAGTTGCGGCGGCGGCGTGATGGGTGTGGATCAGTGAGAAAAAGTGATTTTCCGGCGATGGCAGTTACGACGGCATGTGTTGTTGAAGTGGCAGTTGCAATGACGGCGGGATGTTGTTATTGGGGTCACCGACGGTGAAAATGAAGTTGAATCGCATGATGTGTGTGAATGACATTCAATTCGTGTTCAAATGATGTTGGAATTCAGGGTTGTGAGAATGACTTAAAAGTGAACTCGAATTTGTGCTAGATAAATAAAATGAAAGCAACTATAAGTCACAAAAAACTTTAGTGATCCAGTGGTAACGGTTGTGATCTGCCAGAACTTGGTCTGTGGTTCAACTCTCAGCAGGAATTGTTTTTCATAAAAAATTTTCAAAATCAAAAATTAGGGTTAGTCATTAGGGTTAGGTCAAGACTACCTAACCCGTGCGATGCACGGGTTTTTGTAGAGTTTCATATATAACTGTCAAATTGGTTATATTAATATTTTATAGTTACATTCAATATTATATTATCAAACTACTTCAAAAAACAACAAAAACAAACGATGGACTGCAATAAAAATGACAAATCAAGAGAAAAATATATATATACAAAAGTCTTCACCAAGAAATTGGTTCTAACCGCAAAGGCTATTAAGTCTATAAAAATGAAAATGAAAATGAACTGTTATGTAGTAATCGAAAGAAAGAAAAAAATAATGAACAGGAACTCCTTTGTGTAACCGAAATAAAAAAAAATAATAAAAAGGAACTGCAATAGCATTAATGGCTTTAAAAAAATGTAAAAAAAAAATGACCTTTAGTACGGTATATTCATTTTGGAAGCAACATTCTTTCAGTAAAAGTGGTAAAAGATTTAAAGTGTTGTCAAGTGCTACCTGATTCAATTCCTTGCAGACCTTTTTTTTATAAAAATTAATAAGGTCCGCCAAAAAGGGCGGGATTATGGTTATTAGGTCTAATTGCATGATGGTGAGAGAGATGAAAGTGAGTGAGAAATGATTTAGGAATTGTGAGATTGAAAGAAAGAGGACCCGAGATTTGTGTTGAATATATAAAAGTGAAGCAATCACATTTCATCAAAAACATCAGTGCCCTAGTGGTAAGAGTTGTGAATTGGTAGCATATGATATCTGGTTTGATCTCTAGTAAGAGTTTTTTCATAAATTTTTTTAAAACTAAAAATTAGATATATGAAAAGGTTAAAAGGCATGTCATTATGTGTTTCTCATCCAATAGAATTATAGAAAACTAAGAAAAGGTTTTTCCATTACAATGTTAGTAACAGAAACCTTTTCTTATAGAATTTCTTATGATACATATATTTTATAATCCTTTTGGATTTAAAATTTTCTCTAAGAGGAAATTCTAGCTAGCTTAAACTCGTATATTATAGCCTGAAATCATATATTTTTATAATCCCAAAGGCATGGCGGGAAGTTATAGCGGGAAGTTAATAATAACATGGTGTAGTTACCGCGGTAATAGTGGTTCTATAATAGGAACGTGGAGGGAGTGATGCTTCAATTTAATTAATTATAATTTTAATTCATTAGTATAGGAAAAAAATGTGGAAGAGAGAAGAAATGAGAAAATGGCATAAATGTTGCATATTAATTTTGGAAGCAAGATTATTTCAGCAGAAACTTAGGTGGCTGAGTGGTAAAACATGTGTTGTTATAGCATTTGGTGCACGGTTCAACTCTTGGCAGGAATTTGTTTTCATAAATTTTTTTCAAAACCAAAATTAGGGTTAGTCATAGAGTTAGGTCAAGACTACCTAACATTTAGTATTATAAAGATAAAGATAAAGATAAAGATAAAAGATAAATCAAATGCATATGGTTCTTATATCTCAAACACACAACATGATTGAAGATTTATCCTTCAAAAAAAAAATGATTGAAGATTTATATTAGCAATGAGAGGTGATGTATCAACCCCTCAAGTTGTTCATAAACCCCTTTAATTTATCGGGTCGTAACTCCCAATTATGGAGTCGTAACTTTCAATTGACTTATTTTTAAGGATTTGAGAACTTGTGAGACCTATAGAGCAATCACCTTTAGCAATAGAGTTGCCAAAATCGACACTTGGAAATGCTTTTTTATTGTCTTGCATATATGAGCCATACTTTAACAAAGAGTAGATAAATAGAGCAAATCCAGACTCAAATTTCCTTGCTATGTTTCATAAAATGTTGTGCTCTTATGATTTTTTGTGTGTTAAACCATCCGGTTCCCATAGAAAGGAGACCCTGGTAATTCTGAGTTCTGCCAGAGGTAAATAAATTCTGATCTTGTTTCATCAATGAATCAAATTGCATTTATAATTGTTTTGGTGATATGGTTGCATGACTTTACTTCAAGGATCAAGCACAAATATTATATTAATTTGCTAACTTTGGCTATTATTTTTTGTCTTAACCATCCTTTTTTTCAATGAGAATGAGATTAGTAATCGGAAGTTCTATCGGGAGGTATGTAAAGTTTAATCAAAGATTGTCTTAGTTATGATCGAATTCTGACTTTCATAACTATCCGCCCTTAATTTGAGCTCATTAATCATTTAAGGTCCTTAGCTAATTTTGGTTATGGTCTTTATAAAATCTTTTTCGTTGATTTTAATACCTCTAAATTTCCTAAGTATTGTTTATGATCACTGTTGTATGAGTAATTTTAGTTCTGGTATATGTGATTTTTTTTTCTTCATCACACTAAAATATTACAGCACTATTTTTTGTCTTTTAACATTCATTTCTGAATAGAATTCATTCGAGGTCAAGAGAATGCTAGCTTGTTAACATGACATCATACATATTATAATGTGTCACCTAAGTTGGAAAAAAAAATACTTTTAAATTTTGAATGGATAAAAACCAAGAAAAATATTTCTTAAAGAACAAAACCAAAGTTTGTTCATTTTAAAACATATTTAACCATGTACTTATAATATCATTTTTCAAAAAATAATTGAGTCTAAAGCAAATTAATTAAAGTTAATCATTGACCCTTTGTATAATATATGGGATATATGACCATATGTCTGCAATAACCAGGTGAATGAAGAGCAAATGGATAGAGAAGGAAGAAAGCCAAAGGCAGTGATTGTTGGGGGTAGCATAGCTGGTTTATCAAGTGCACATGCTCTTACCTTAGCAGGTTGGGATGTCATTGTTTTTGAGAAAACCATCTCACCACCAACTGGAAATCCCACTGGTGCAGGTCTTGCTCTCAGCCCTCTCTCTCAACAAATCATTCAGTCTTGGATCTCACATCCTCAACTCATACAAAACATCACTGTGCCACTAACCTTTGATCAGGTCAATATCTACTAATCCCTCCAGTATCAAATATAAGCAAAAAAAAAAAAAAACTCAAACAAAATCGATGTATTTGGTTAAAATTTTAAATCGGATACATTAACTTTCTTTGACTTTTTTTTGCTTATATTTGAGAACAGAGGGAATACCTTTTATTTTTGTGTATCTTTTCAGTTATTAAGTTATCTCTATTGAAGGTGAACTCTCTTATTAAATTGATGAATATATATTGGACTTTGTTTCGAATGAACGTGATGAGTTGCACCATTTTATTATGTCTAATGACAAGTCATGTCTCTCAGCCGTTTAGTTATTTAATATTATATAAGAGACAAATGGACAAGAGATTGATCATAAATCTAGCAACTCGTATTATGTATTTCTCTAAACGAGTTAATACTCTGTTAAACCAATAAAAAGAACCCTTTTGAGTTTTGATATTGATGTATAGATGAAGTATTCCCTTTGAGAAATTGTAGTCTTTCTCAGGTTAAAAAAAAAAAAAAAGAATTGAAGTTTTATTTGTTCTTTTTTTAATCTTGAACAGAACCAGGTTACCGATAGTGAGAAGAAGGTGAATTGGACATTGATAAGAGATGAGAGTTTCAACTTGACAGCAGCACATTGGGCTGATCTTCATGGTGTTCTCTATGATGCATTGCCACCACAAGTATTTTTATGGGGTCATCATTTTGTCTCTTTCCATGTTGCAAATGAAAAGGGAACTTCTGTCATAGTAAAGGCTAAAGTTCTTCAAACTGGAGAGATCATTGAGATTGTAGGGGATTTGCTTGTTGCAGCAGATGGTTGTCTCTCTTCAATCCGCCAAAAGCATCGTCCTGATTTAAAACTGAGGTTTGTATCTTAGAATGATGCTGAGTTTAACTCTCTTTTCTTTATATAAAGAATGTCCTCTAAGGGTCAAGTATGTTTTGCAGATATTCAGGCTATTGTGCTTGGAGAGGGGTTCTTGATTACTCAAAAATTGAGAATTCAGAAACCATCAAGGTTATCAAAAAGGCATATCCAGATTTAGGAAAATGCTTGTACTTTGACTTGGCCTTGGGTACTCACAGTGTGTTATATGAGATTCAGAACAAAAAGCTCAATTGGATTTGGTATGTGAATCAGCTAGAGCCTTTACTAAAGGTAACTTTGTTCAACTAATCCTATCTCCTAACCAGATATCTGTATCTTTATTGATCATAATTCTTCAATTAAGTTTTTCTGTCATAATGATCCTCAAATCAGAACTGTTGCATGAGGATCAAACAGCTTATATTAGGAGTTCGTAATTTGAAGCTATTATGTTGTGGTAGGAACTATGATGTACTGACACAAACACAAACACGACACTTACCGTTACACTTTAACACTGATAATCATTTGATAAGTTAAAAGTGATTGAATGTAACCGCATGTGTCAGTGTCATAAGAGTGTAAGACATAGACGCGTGTCGGACACTAGAATCATGCCTTCGATCTAAGTGTTGGTGCTATGGTGCTATAAAGGATAGGAAATCTGATTTATATATAACAGCAGTGCTCTTTTATTTTTTCTGGTCAGCAACAAATCTGGGTCCATTTCAAACAGTCTGTAGATTACATTCCTAGTCAGGTTCTCAGAGAAGCTGTCTAGCATAATCATCATTTTTTTAATAGGAAAAATTGTATTAATAAGAACTAATCAAAGCATAAGTTATGCTAGGATTAAGAAAAAAAATCTTACAGCAGAAACAATGTTTAGTTTAATTTCACTCCAGCAGCCTTACACAGAATGAGTATCTGAATTTTCAACATACTGCTGCAGCACACTATACAAACTAAAGCAATCCAAAACCAGTTTCTGTTTACGGCCATATACAATCCATTTTGACCCTAAATCTGCAGAGTTCATGCTTCCTTCTTTTGCCACATCAGCTTCTATTGATTGTATTTTGATATTTTGCGTAGTCATTTTTCCTTTTGTTGATTGTACTTGATATTCAAGGGAAAAACTTTTCAGGGAGCCTCAGTGACAGTGAAAGTAACTAGTGACATGATCCTCAAGATGCACCAAGAAGCAGAAAAAGTATGGACTCCTGAGTTGGTAAAGGTTATGAAAGAAACAAACCAGCCCTTCCTAAATTTGATATATGATAGTGATCCCTTGGAGAAGGTTTTTTGGGACAATGTGGTATTGGTCGGGGATGCAGCTCACCCTATTACTCCTCACTGCATTGGAAGCACAAACATGTCAATATTAGATGCAGCAGTGTTAGGCAAATGCTTAGAGAAGTGGGGACCGGAAAAGGTTGGATCAGCTTTGGAAGAGTATCAGTTCATTAGACTGCCAGTTACTTCCAACCAAGTTCTTTATGCAAAGCGTCTTGGTCGCTTAAAACAAGGACTGGTGCTCCCTGATAAACATCCTTTTGACCCCAAGTTAGCAAATCCAGAGGATTGCCAGGATCTTCTACTGAGGAACACTCCTTTTTTCTATGATGTTCCGTCGTTATTTGCTTCAATTCTATCCTTTGTTTGATTTCATGTGATAGTGAAGTTTTTATTAGTGTGAAGAAAATGAATTTCTTATTTAGCACAACTATTTGTACACTGACATGGCAATTAGCATAGCTAGCTATTTGATCAATGAAAATTCTATCCTCTAGGCTATACTATGTACTCTAAAAATAAATAAATTGCATTCAAATATATGCTCAATTTTAAGCTAAATAATGGCCAACTTGTTCTTTGTATTCCCTGTAGAAGATATGGAGGGAAGAATTTTGGTTCCCTACTTGCAAGAAGTGAACTGTACTTTGATCGTTGAAGCAATCATTTCAATAGAGATGGGTTCTCAGAGGGGCCGAGGCAAAGGCTGAAAAATGAAAGGTCTTCCATTGAGATTGCTTGTGGTTGACAGAGAGAAGAAGGTTCCTTTGGGTCTACAAAGAAGATGAAAGGAAGAAAGGAAGGTGTATCAACCAGCAAGCAACAGAAGCAGTAGATACGCCATTTAACCAATTAAATATTTAAGTAAAAAAATGTGTTGTATCCATTTTTAAAAGATTAAAGAGGAGGTTTATGTGCTACATAGCAATGAACAAAACAAAATTAATAAAACCAAAGCAGCTTACTTGCAAATATTGAGATTTGATCTGATCTGCTATTATACAGTGATAGTTGAAGATAGAAATTGGTACTACTTGTGAAAATATCATAGATATTAGTAATACATATTACTTCAATGGTTTGTAACAAATACCTTCTGCCAGAAGAATATAGTGGTTGTATACAGCCTTAGAAAACACATGCCAGAAAAGAAGAATCCATACATTTCAAATCACACATTCAATGGGAGCATAAATGTTAAATTAGTAATTTGACAACCAAATTGCCAATGTAAAAACTTATAAAATTATCAGAATTGGTTATTTAAATAAAATATCAGAGAAATATTATAAGGTAAATCTATGCCTCGACTCACGATCAGTTTGCAAGCCTGCGCCTACCGTGCATGCTCACGTTGTAGAAGCCTAACTGGACTAATAATTTCAGAACATTTTTACTGCAAAGAATAAAAAAGTGAACTGAACAATGATTTGCTAAGATCAGGTTTAGATTAACTTCTACGTTATAGAAGCTTCGTAAGGTAAAATGAGTTTGTAGTTCTTTGCTAATGGAAAAGTTGAAAACCTCCAACCCCATCTTATAACTTAGCCTTCAAAAACATGAGCAGCGATGAATTTCAAAGTCAGAGATCACAAAGTTTTATAAAATAGAAAGAAGACAGACAGAAGACAAATGTTGCATTCTAGTAAAGAATATTCAAGACAGATAGTGAATTATCTTCATAAAATTATACCTGAAAAACCAACTGAATTAACTATCTGAATAAAGCCACTGAATTATGAAACAGTAGTTTGACCATAAAACATAGTTACTATCATTTACTGCATACTAAAAGCAAAAATAATTATTATTTGCCATTTGTTAGGAATGAATATAATCAAGTGATATCGTTAACTGGTTTTTGGATTGGCCTTACAAATTTATGATCACTCCATCCAAAATTGAAAGCACCAACACAAATGTGGTCGATCGAATACATCCTTCAGTTGTACATTAATAGTGTTGATGATCTGATGCCATCTTTCTTCATATACAACACGAATTCTGCAAAAACTTTTATAGAGATCACTGCAATATTATCCATCTCATAGAAACCAATGCTGAAGATATGGAAATTAAAAATAAGATAAACGATGCGAATAAAAATGTCACTTATAATACGTCAAGCTGACATAGCCATTAAAATAACCGAAGACATTAATTGAGCAGAGACAATCTCTACGCCTCACCTTAGGATAACTACGAAAGATGGTTATAAAATCTGCAAAGTGAAAGAATAAAAAGCATTAATTACAGGAGGAAGCTGCAAAACTAATATTTAAAAATAGCACAAGATGGATTCTCAGCTGCATTCTCATCCTTCCGAAGTGTACTTCACAACTTTCTTCAAGATGGATTCCGTTGGTTGGTGAGCGTTCTCCAATGCCTTAGAGACTGCTTGCCATTTCTCCCCGTGTTTCGGTTCAGCAGCAACACATCTCTTCAATACATCCTTCTGATTCTCCTCAGTTCCATGCTGCAATTCAAATTTGTAGCACAAGGCCCAAAAATCACCGATGTCAGGAGCAAGTGTCACAGCCGTATTCAGCAAAGTCCTGGCTTTCTCCACCTTCCTGTTGTGCCATAATAATTTGGCCGCAGCAGCTATAACATGGGGATCACTGCTACATTTCTTTAGTGCATCCTTGCTTTTGGTTTTACGCTGGGGATGAGGAGCCATCTCGATTGAAGCTGCCCATAGAATTCCACTGTTGGGACACTCCTGCAATGCTTTTGCCATCAACGTATCAGCTTCTTTCTTATATCCATGCTTTAATTCTGCTCTAATAGCTGCTAGCCAGAGTTCGGGGTTTTGAGGATTCTTCTTGCGAGCCATTGTGAAAATTACACGAACTTTACTCAGCCCATTCATCTCCTCTTCAAGATTAGCAAGAGAGAGCCAAAGCGGCACAGAATTAGGACAGTTTTTCTGTCCAGATTCATAGACCTTCTTGGCTGTCATCATGTGAGAATGCCGCTTCTCAGGCTGGTCCTGCTGCTGTGCAGTCTTAGCAAGCAGTTCCTCAAGCTGGCCAAGCATCAACCACAATTTATAGAACGAAGGGAATTGCTTCAATCCTTCATTTAACATTCTCCTTTCCTCTTCAACGTTTCTGAGTTCTCTCTCAACTATTGCTGACTTCATCCAGACTCTCTCTGTACCTCCTATCTGATCTCTTGCTTTAGCCAACAACAATTTAGCTCTTTCAGGTTCATGATTTTCAAATTCGAGCTTAAAAGCCGCAAGCCATAATTCCTCCGAATTTGGTATGGCAGCATAAGCTTCTTGGAGAAGTGCACGAGCTGCAGGCACGTCTCCGGAAAGCCACTTTTCCTTGGCAAGCATAAGCCAAAGAACTTCAACCTGTGGTATGTAGGTGACTGCTCTACGAAGTAAATCATCAAAAGATTCCCTTGTACCGTGACTTCTTTCAAGTTGTGCTGCTTTGATCCAAATGCTCTTCTTAGTTAAGAAGACATTCAAGGCATGATCATATATGGCTCTGGCAGTCTCAATAGAATCTCTTTTCTCGCATTCCTCAGCATCGGCTACCCATGTTCTCTTCCTATCTTCTTCTTCAACTCCAATTCCAATTGTATTTTTTATTATTGCTCGGCACGTTTCAACCGAACCACCTCGTTCTGCCGCCTCTGCTTCCTTCATCCAAGTTTCTCTATCGATCACCACACCTCCTTCCTGCAAAGCCTTCTGAATTCTCTTGCCAACCTTGTCTGTATTCCCGTTAGCTTCTTCCAACTTGGCCTCCATTATCCATATAGCCGCCTCCTTTGGCAACCTAGCAAGTGCCTTATTAAGAACCTTCTTAGCATTGTCATAAGTTTCCAACCTAGCCAGTGCAAGCCACAATTCCACATGTAAAGGACAACACTCCACGGCTGTATGAAGTAAAAGCCTGGCATCTTCCTCATTCGCAAGCTCCACAACCGCCTTCCAAAGCCTAACCGAATTTGGAACACACTCCAACCCTTTCCTCAAAACCCTACTCTTATTCACATCATCATCTTCCAAATCCGAAGCCTGCATCCACAGCTTAACAGAATTTGGAATAAACTTAACACCTTTCGCTATCACACCCTTCGCTTCACCCGGATTCACCAACCTACAAGCCTCCAACCAAACATCCTCATTCTTCGGACATTCTTCACATCCTTTCTTAATCAATAACCGCGCTTCCTTAACCTTCCCCGCCAACTCCTCCAACCTCGCAGCCGCAATCCATCCACAAGCATACTTCGGATTCGCTCGAGTAACACTCTTCAACAACAACCTCGCCTTATTAAAATCCGAAACCTCAGCATCACTAGCAATAACATTGTTACAAAGAACACTAAGATACCCCTTTGGATCAACATTAGTCATCCCCGAAATCGAATCCGATAACCTATCCAATTTCAATGATAAAATATTCCCTCTACCCTCACCAACAGCATTCAAATCATTTCCACCAATTACTGACACATGTTGCTTCTCTTTCATTGCTTTCTCAAGAAGAGTATCAGGAACAGGAACAAAACTCTCAAACCTAGATTTCTTCTTATTCCTTGATGAATGAATACCACTCTGAAATTCATCAAGACTCTCCCAATCCTTCATAGATAACGTATACAAATTCCGTTTCAAACCAGAAAATTGTTCAGTAAATTTAGGTTTTGAATTTTCCTCTATCGGAACGCGGTCGTTTCTCTTAGACCTACTCATTCTGTTATCAATTGAATCCCAAATTTCATCGGCTTCTTTGTCATCAACATCGTAATCATCCGAATTGAATAATCCAGCGTTGTTGTAACCTTCAAATTCGTCGAATTGTGTATGATCTTCATCGTCTTCGTCGTTTACGGGTTCTTTTCCTCGGCGATATTCGGAATCGCCGATTGTGGTGGCGCGTGCAGGACCGATGTCGGAGCGGGTGGTGAAGCCGGTGGCGCCACGGCCAAGTCCGGCGACGTAATTGGAAGGCGGTTTCGAATTTAGAAAATTCATCGCTACTCTCAAACAGTTACAAAATAGGTTTCTTCGAATGTAAAGAAAACCGCCAAATTTATAGGTTCGTTCTTAGGTGAGAATAGGCCAGAAGCATATGTCAGCCCAAACCCGAAGTCGGTTTTTTTTTTTAATAGAAAATGTTAAAAGTCTTTTTAAAAGTTTCCTTCAAAAAAAAAAAAGGAAAAAAGAGTATTTATCTAACTAAAAAGATTACATCATAAGCCATAAGAAAAAGTCAAGTAAATTGGGATTTTTTTAACAAGACAAAATGAAATATATTAACACCAAAAGACGATTCTCCCTGATACAAGGTGTATCAGAGAGACTCATACAGATTTACAACAGTAACAGTTTGGAAAGAAAAACC
Organism: Medicago ruthenica; assembly: GCA_018208015.1. Lineage (NCBI taxonomy): Eukaryota > Viridiplantae > Streptophyta > Magnoliopsida > Fabales > Fabaceae > Medicago > Medicago ruthenica. The sequence continues at coordinate 115,935,433 of CM031371.1, read as the reverse complement.
GAAAGGAAAAAAATGAACCTATACCCAGACAAATAAAAGGACATAACAACCAACTATGATAACCTAAAGCAAAATTAGTGTATTTTGCCTTTAGCCACCAAAATAAAAGCAACTTTACCTTATCCAGAAGTGGAGGGATTGATTTTTCCTTATTTTTGAATAACTTGTTGTTTCTTTTAATCCATAAAACCCAGATGCAAGACAGCCAAATTAGATGCAAAAAGGAATGTCGCGCCTTAAAAACATTTGCTGAGTAAACAAACTGAACAAAATGATCTGAAATATGAGGAGGATCAACCGAAGCGAAACCTATCTAGGTACACACAAGGTGTCAGAGTTCTAAATAAATTGCAAGATAGAAACAAATGTTGAGTTATCTCTACTAGGGCTGGACAAACAATTGGAAAACCGGCCCAATCCGTCCGAACCGGATGGGCCGAACCGGTACGGGTCGGGTTGCACGGGTACACGGGTTGTGTTGTTGCAATAAACTGGGTTTATATGGTTTGTCTTGGACGGGTTCGGATAGCAAATAATGGACCAGCAAAATCCGGTTCCGCCCGAATTACCTATCCAGCCCAGCCCAAATAACCAGTTCAGCCCATAGTATATATACTAGAGTTAAAACAAACCCTAGTTTCAGTTCTTCTTTTCTTTCCATTCTGGCCGCCGCTTTCTTCTTTCCAACCAAAACCAAAGTACGTTCCAAACTTCCAACATCCAAACCCTAACCTTCATCTTTGTAAAACTTGTTCCTCTCCTTCGAACCTAAATCCAATTCTTCATTCCATTCGTCTCAATCAACTCTCCAAGATCTTTGAAAGGTTTGTATCCCATAATCATGTTTCTTTAGCCATTAATCCGAATTTTTGAGTTTCCTCTTTTGCTAATCTATTTTTCTACAGATGGAATCTGATGATGAAGGAAATGATGCAATAGCTATGGAAAATAGTAAGTTAATAATTTGTTACTTTTTTTGTTTTGGGTAGTTCTGTTACCTTTTTTTTGTTTTGGAAAATACTTCTGTTAATAATTTGTGCTAAATAGTGTTTTTATATTATTTTCACGAAAAATGCTACTTGGTAGTGTGCATAATATAATCTTGTAAAACCAATCTCTTTTATTATTGGTTGATTAAGAATGTAATATTCTGGGTTGTTGTTCTAATGTTTATTTATACCCGTGCTTAGTTGGTCTTGTTGGGATTTTTCAGACCCTAACCTCTCTCACCCTGCTACTCATTCAAAGCCAAAGTGGTGTTCTATACTTAATATTCTGGGTTAATTCAAATCACACTTAAAATGTATGTATCATATACATGTTTTAAAATATCGAATTTCATGTTCGATTTAAGCGTGTTCTGTGTATTTTTAATCTTGTGTTTTCTTGATTTCTTTGTGGGGTTGAAAGATGGAGTATGGAGATGGGAACTTGCAAGGAGCAAGTGTAGGAGTCCAGAAGCTTGTACGTTGATTACCTTATGCTGGATTAGTTAATTGTTTATTTGAATATGTGTATGAATTAGTTTTGACAACATGAGCAAACAATGCTACTTCTTTCACTTATGTGTCAAAACTTGAATTTTATTTGATTTAATTCTAATATGCTTTGGTTTTGTTTCTCTTTACTTCTGATATGATTTTTTTTTTATTCTCTTTGCTTTTTTAAAGTGTATTGTATGTATGCATGTGATAATTTTGATACTTGAACATGCTTCTGATATGCTTTATTTATTTAGTTATTATATTGTGTAGTTGCACTGGTAAAAAGGAAGCTTGAATTTTGATGTATTTGTGTGCTTAACTTTTGAACATGTCACTGGATTAGACCAAACATCTGAGTTCTGATTCTGCAACCATACAGTTTAATTGCTTCTCTCACTCATGTAAATTCATTGCTTTATTGCTTGGTATAATTCTAGGATTTTTTTAGAGTAACTATCACTTAACGCTAGTGCTGGACAAATTTAACTATCACTAACTTCTGTTTTTGATGTATTTGATGTATTGGAGACTTAGATTGTTTTGAACTTAGAATGGCGGGGCAAGTACACAATAGCAATCAAGGAAGTCAAGGAGCTGGGTTTGGCTTTAGGAATTAGAGATGATAATCAATGTTGGTGTTTGGAGTTGTAACTTGTAAGTGAACATGTTTCTCTTTGCTTTTTTTTAAGTGTATGTATTTATTTATGTATGTATGTATGCAAGCAAACATGTTTCTCTTTGCTTTTGATATGGTTTATATTTAACATGTTTAAAATCAATTTTTAAACGTTATTAAGTTTGAGTTCTGTTTCTCTTTGCTTCTTATATTGGTTATTTCTTGCTTCCCTTGCATTTTTCAAAGTGTATGTATGCAAACATGTAATCAAAGTTGATGTAAATGTGTAATCAAAGTGTATGCAAATAAAGTTCTCTTTGCTTATTTTTCCTTGATCACTTGTGTATATTGATGGCTTTATTTCCCAGTATTATTCTATACTTTTTTAGAATAACTTTCACTTGGAAGCTCTAACAAAAGTTCATAAGAATAGCCACCCTTTATGCTATTTTATTCTCTTTTTAAGATTAAGAATAATTATCATTGCTGATGGTTTTTCATTGTTTTCTGCAGCATCAGGGTTCAAGTTTGTCTATGTTGAAACATCAGCAAGAAGCTTGCTCTATTGATTTATAATAATAGTGAAAAAACTTGAATGTTTAGTTTTATATTGGATGAATGTAATTAATGTCTTGATATAGTTCTTTAAAGTGGTTTAAAATTGTAATTTATTTAGTATATTGTGCCAATTGATTAACCTTTAAGATTAGTATGAATGGGCTTAATAATATGTTGAATGCTCCAATTTGAAAAACTATATATATATATATATATATATATATATATATATATATATATATATATATATATATATATATATATATATATATATATATATATATTTAATCTCTACACAGGTCCAGTTTAAGAATTATTGAGGAAAAAAACCAGAATTTTTTTCTATTGAAAAATATTTCTTTAAAAAAGTGATTGCCCAAATTCAAATTGGTCCATAAGGGGTTAACCGACTGAACCCACCCGTGTTACCGACTTATCCGATTAAACCGAAACCGACTAAACCGAGTCTTAAAACAGTCGGAATTGGGCCTAGGAGTTGAAACCGTGGGTTAGTGCGGTTTGAGGTTTTGGGCCCGATTTCCGACCGAAACCGACCGATGTCCAGCCCTAATCTCTACATTGACGCGCCCACTCACACAAAGCTGTAATTCGTGGGGAATTATGCCGCGTTAATTTTAGCATTTTTTGTCGATTGTTATGATTTATGGACTAAGAAAAGTCTTTTAGGCCTATAGACTAAAATTTGGATTAAATAACAAATTTGTCAACTTTTTCAATGAAAGCTCATTAGTATATTATATTAATTTTTCGAATATTTAAATTTTATTATATACTATAATTGAAATATTATATCATATATAGTCAATTTTTTTTAAATGTCATGTTAAAGGTGAAAATAAAAATTAATCTCATTGGTATATTAGTACTTCAGTATATTTTTTTTGTTTAGATTACGTCCATGTAAATTCAAAAATTGTTACTTTTATTTTATGGCAAGTCATATATGTAAACAAACAAAATCATGCCACGTGACTCGATAAACTAACACTAGAGTCTAAAAACAACAACTTTTTAAAATTGCAGAAATTTCCCTTAAAAAAAATTACAGAAATTGTACTCAAGTAAAAAAACTTAAATGGACTATAAAAAAAAAAAATTGAAGATATTAAAATCATAATTAAACCTTAAATTCATGTTTATTTAAATTTTTAAACCAAGTATTTTTTTTTTGTCAATATACAAAGTGACAAGCACCACCTAAAATTTACATACACGACTGTAATTCTCGAAAGTTTCAAGTTTAAATCCGAATCAAAGTGTCCAACTTAAAAGACAGTGTTAGCAACACTGTCTTTTCAACATTTAGTTTAACACACACACTTTTATTACATGAAACTTACCTGAGTTTCATCACTTTATATATCTCTCATTTCAAAAGTATAAACTCCACATTAATTCTATGGTGGAGATCGAACCAGGTACCACATGCTTCTAAATCACAACTCTTACCACCAAGGTACTGATGTTTTTGTGACATGCAATTGCTTCAATGTTATGTATTCAACACAAATTTTGAGCCCTCTTTCTTTCAATCTCACAATCCTCAAATCATTTCTCACTCACTTTCATCTCTCTCACTATCATGCAATGCAGCAATTGAACCTAATAATCATAACCCCCGCCCCTTTTTGACGGACCTAATTAATTTTTACGAGAAAAAAATGTCTGCAAGGAATTGAATCAAGTAGCACATGAAAATGTCATTTTTTTAAAAGTCACTAACGTCATTGCAATTCTTTTTTTGATAACAGTTCATTTTCATTATTAACGGTTCCTTTTCATTATTATTTTTACTTTCAATTACCATATAACAGTTTCTTTTTATTATTTTTTTCTTTCGGTTACTACATAACAGTTGCTTTTCCTTTTTATAGATTTAACAGCCCTTGCGATTAGGATCAGTTTCTTGGTGTACGCTTACTACGTGCTACGATATTAAAGTTGCATCTTTAAAATTGTTGATAATTTGACTAATTCATATGATAATTTTTTCAGTAGAAACTTCACTTTTTAGTGTAATTTTGTCTACATTTTTGTTTCTCCTATATTATATTAATTACTTGTAGTTATTTATTCTGCCTTTTTATTTGCAAAAATCACTACACTAGATTATAACATTACTTTGTTTTCTCACTTTGACTTTTGAACACATGTTTACTATTTTCAATTTGCTTATTTTAATTGTTCTTTTAACATGAATGTAATCGAATATGAAAGTTGAGAAAGTAGGAAATCGGGAACATAAACTGGTAATGTTATTTGGTAACAAAATAAAGTTAATAACTTAAATTGGTGTAATTTTTGCACCTTTTCTTTTGTTTTTTTCCCGATCGTTTCATAACAAAATACTGAAAGTAAAAATATAATCAATTTGATATTTATATACGAAATTTTACAAAACTCGTGCCCGGGTTAGAGTCTAGTTATACTAAATGTTAGGTAGTCTTGACCTAACCCTAATGATTAACCCTAATTTTTAATCCTGAAAATTTTTAAGAAAAAAAGCTTCAACAGGGAATTGAACCGTGCACCACATGCTATCACAACACATATTTTACCACTCAGCCGCCCAAATTTCTAACAGACCAAGCTCTAACAGAGCACAAATGCTACCACTAGATCACTAAAGTTTTCTATGACTTATAATTGCTTTCATTTTATATATCTATCACAGATGCGACTAATTTACAACATAAATAATTTTGTACGATGCCTTAAAAATATATTTAATTGAATAAATAATAAATTAATAAAATTGTGTACGAAAAATTGCAAAAATCACTACACTAGATATCTTGCTTCCAAAATTGATATGCAACATTTATGTCATTTTCTCATTTCTTCTCTCTTCCACATTTTTTCCCTATACTAATGAATTATAATTATAATTAATTAAATTGAAGCATCACTTCCTCCACGTTCCTATTATAGAACCACTATTACCGTGGTAACTACACCATGTTATTATTAACTTCCCACTAAACCTCATCCACTTTTCCTCTCATTATCTCACTATATATATGTATATGTGTGTGTGTGTGTATATATATATATATATATTATTCTGGTTTAGTCTCTATGTATTCTTCTTCTTCTCATTTTTTAGAGGCTCTGTAAATTCTTCTATGCACTGCCTTTGGTTACCGTTCATTAAGTTTTCAATGTATGTATAGTTCATATTATCTCTATAATCCTTTGTTTATGCTTCGTAAAACTTTAACTGTTTTATTGTTTCTCTCCACCCAATTGTGATTTCCCTTTCACTTTTCCACCAATAAAATTCATAATTTTCAATGGTTTGAAAATACTTTTTGTGGATCCCATTGTGTCTTTTGTTTTCTTAGTTTGAACTCGCAGGTTGTGTATATAAAAGCCTCAAAGTGAATATGAAATATTTTAGTGGCGCCTCAGTGTGATATTGTAAGAGTGTTCCCTTTTTTTTTTTACTCTTTTTCTTTTAACATATCTGTGGTTTTTGGAAACCAGATTCATAATATTGACAATATATATGAAAGCTCGAAAAGGTGAAACTTATTCTACAACGGAGCCTTTCAAATGTACCACACTGATTGCATGATGGCAATAGACCTTTAATAATTTTGATTACCAGAGTGACCAATTTTATGAAATTAGATTGTTTTAGACTTCGGTTGTAATATGTTTGTACAATACCCATTTATTTAATCTATTATTTTTGAGTTAATCATTGTATTTTTTTAATTGGATTGATTAAGTGTAACTAACATTGTAAAGGTGAAAACCTTTTTTTTTAGTTTTCTATAATTCTACTGCATTAGAAACACACAATGGTCTGCTTTTTAAGCTATTCTTTTTTATATTTTTATAAATTGTTGTCAATTTTCCAAACCAAAAAAGATGATATGCCACTAGCTTTCTCTAGAAATGAGAAATTCTTTTCTATAATTTATTACGAGACATTTTTTGGGATTATAAAAATATATGAGTTCAGGCTATGGTATATGAGTTTAGACTAGCTAGAATTTCCTCTTAGAGAAAATTTTAAATCCAAAAGGATTATAAAAATATATGTATTATAAGAAATTCTATAAGTAAAGGTTTCTGTTGCTAACATTGTAAAGGTAAAATCCTTTTCAGTTTTCTATAATTCTATTGCATGAGAAACACATAATGACATACCTTTTGACCTTTTCATATATCTAATTTTTAGTTCTAAAAAATTTTATGAAAAAACTCTTACTAGAGATCAAACCAGATACCATATGCTACCAATTCACAACTCTTACCACTAGGGCACTGCTGTCTTTGATGAAATGCGATTGCTTCACTTTTATATATTCAACACAAATCTCGGGTCCTCTTTCTTTCAATCTCACAATCCCTAAATCATTTCTCACTCACTTTCATCTCTCTCATCATCATGCAATTAAACCTAATAACCCTAATCCCAGCCTTTTTGGCCGACCTAATTAATTTGTATAAAAAAAAAGTCTGTAAGGAATTGAATCAGGTAGCACACAACACTTTAAATCTTTTACCACTTTTACTGAAAGAATGTTGCTTCCAAAATAAATATACCGTACTAAAGTCATTTTTTTAAAGCCATTAACGCTATTATAGTTCTTTTTATTTTTTTTCTTTCGGTTACACATAGGAGTTCCTTTTCATTATTTTTTCTTTCTTTCGATTACTACATAACAATTCCTTTTCATTATTATAGACTTAATAGTCTTTGCGGTTAGGACCAATTTCTTGGTGAAGGCTTTTGTATATATATATTCTTTTGATTTGTCATTTTTATTGCAGTCCATCTTTTGTTTTTCTTGCTTTTTGAAGTAGTTTAATAACATAATACTGAATTTAACTATAAAAATAATAATATAACCAATTTTGATAGTTATATATGAAACTCTACAAAAATCTGTGCATCGGTCTATTCAATTCTAAAAAATATAAAGTTTTTCCTCTCAAAAAATAAATATTTTTTTTTGTTCATCACCTCACGCGTCAAAACGTGCGTGAATAAACGCGTCAGTTCACTTTCTGACGCGCTTTTTTCCACTCTCACAGTTTCAGTTTCACGCCCAAACAATGCGACGCACTCCTCCGTCTCTCCATTTCCTCGCCGCCAGCGACGACGCCTTCTCCACCGCCACAATGTCTTCACGCCCCTACGTACTCTCTCTCTCTCTCTCTCTCCTCTCTCCTTCTTCATACTAACAACGCATTCATTTTTTCCTTCAAATTTTGCAGCACCGAGGTCACCGGAGAGGATACTCCGGCCGTTCATACTCCCGCGGAAGAGACCAGTTAGCTACCGGAGACGACCACTTACGGTCAGTCCGCGACTCTAATTCAGCAATCCGGCGAGGTGAAAGTGAAAATATTGCGAATCAAACACAGTACCATCAGAATCCATCTTACGATCTTCATCGTCATCCTCCACCGCCGTTTTACCATCTGAATCCACCTTACAATCCTCGTCCTCATCCACCACCTCAATATCAGAATCCTTCTTACAATCCTCGGCCTCATCCTCCGCCGCTGCGTTTTCGGCCGCCGTATGATAACCGACGTGAATTTCGTCCGCAGCAGAATTTTTATGCAAAGCCTGCGGATTATCGAGAGTGGGAGAATGCATTGATGCCGCCACCTCCTCGTTGTGGTAACTTCACTCTTGTACTATGTGATTTCATTATGATTTTGGTTTAAAACTTAGGGATTGGGTTGATTTTGATTTTTAGCAGTCTGAATTCATAATGTTGCTGTTTGCATTGTTAATGTTTACTGTGTCATGTAAGGGCGTAGGGCGTGTTTGAATTGATTTATTTGAGTTTATCTACCGACATAAGCACTCTGAGACTGTTTGGGAGAAGTTATGGAAACAACTTATGACATGTTCATAAACTGTGTTTAGCTCATTTTCATTAGTTTTTAGAGATCGCTTATAAAAACAACTTATAGCTAATACAAAAACACTTTAACTTTATTTTATCTTTTGTTATAGAAATAGCTTACGCATAAGCTGCAAATTAAGCTGTTTATCCAAACAGGGCCTAAATCTGTCAGATTACGAAAAATTAATTTGAGTTGTAAACTTGTTAATATCAAGGAACAACCACATGCATTTAGGCATTAATTCAAGAAATCAAATGACAATTCGAGATACATGGTTTGGTAAATGCCATTTCTAAATTTGTGATGCTATTGCTTAATGGAAAACACAAGTTTAATAGAAAAATGAGGGTGGTAAGACGAATCATCGGGTTCAGAAGTTCAATATCTTTCTATAAATATGTCCTAAGTAGGAGCTTAATCCACTACTTAAGTGAAAAATAGTGAAAAGATGAGGGTGGTAAGAAGAAAACTTGGTTCAACATTTCAATCTTTTACTAGAAGTATGTCCAAAGTAGGAGGCTCCGAGCTAAATCTACTACATAAATGAAATATTGTAAATCTCTGATGCTTTGGTGAGTGAGAGGACAATAGGTTTGAGGTTGATTGTTTATTACTCTTCCCCTTTCCCGCTCTTTGTTGCCCATGATTTGTTGTTTTGGAGTTTTACATCAATACATCGTCATACTAATTTAGCTTCTGTATTTTTTCTTTCTTTGTACAACAGAAAGGTTTAAAGTCCTTTCCTATAATATATTGGCGGACTACCTTGCTATGGACCACTGGAGAAAACTTTATTATCATATACCTTCTTACATGTTGAACTGGCAGTGGAGAAAGAGTAAAATTATTTTGGAGCTTGGCTTGTGGTCTGCTGATATCATGTGTTTACAGGTTATCAATCTATTACATATTATGCCACAATGCTAACTTCTTGCTCAAACATGCTATTTGACATGTTTGTGACCATACACTGTAACACTGTTGTAAAATTTGGTTGGGCTTGTTTGTAATACATAAGAGAATGACATATTGCAAGAGAGATTCTTCACTTATAATTTTTGGCGTCAGACTTGAAATTTTACATCTCATCACATATTCTACCTCATTTTCCAAAAATGCTTTACATTAATTTGTCAAACATGGTTTTTGAGTTACATTAACATCTCAGCAAAATTTGGAATTTTTTTCATGCCTTCTTTGCTGATCATATCATCATTATTTCTCAATTGTATTACTTGCATGGATACTGCACATGGAAAATCTGATTAACTGTAGAATTTAAAGAAAATTCCCTTTTGATCTTATTTTCCAGGAGGTTGATAGGTTTCACGAGTTGGAGGAGGATTTGAAGTTTAAGGGATACAGAGGCATCTGGAAGGTTGGTTAGATGAGCTATATGTTTGAAGGCTACATGACATAAGCATTCCTACTGTAAAATTTTTTTGTTCAGTGCTGCTGGTGCCACTTTTTATTAATATTATTCTTTTTCTCTCAGGCTTTGGTTCTACTTTGAACTTTGTTACGATGACATCATTTTTATGCTTATGTGATAATCAAACTATCAATGATATATTTTTGGAACTAATACTTGTCTGAACCTTACAATGTTGATTAATCCATGTAGCCATCCCACTTTGTGGAAAACGTTTGGCTGCTTTTGTTTTATGATGATTAGACCATCAGACATTACATAATATTTATTCATAAATATATGAATGTCCCTTTCATTTGGGCTTTTATAGTTCTCTGTCATTTTTGGGAGTAGAAATGCTGATATTAGCTAGCTATTTATACAGAGAACTTTGCTTTTACTTGAGAAGCATGTTTGTATTATTATTTTTTTTTTTTGAACAGCAAACAACTTTTATTCAATATGATAGAATATAAGTAGAAGTGATGCTAGATCCACCAATTTAGATGAAGTACAAGTAGTACTCTAACTACCAAAAAAATCCCAACACACCTTACTTTCCTATACAAAGCAAAGGGCTGGCATACCATTCATACAATATACAGAGATACCCCATTTTTGCTATTTTACTTGAGAAGCATGTTTGTATAAGCGTGTGTATCATGTAATGATAGATGGGTAGTATTTCCACTTCTCTCTATATTCCACATTCCACTTCTCTCTATATTCCAAAAGTTGTAACTTGTCGTGTGATGTGGAGTGACCTTTCTTCCGCATCATCACTTTCAGCAGTTTTTTTTTTTTAAATTTCTTTTGATACGATTATTCTCATTTTGGTTTGCTATATCAATTATTTTGCAAAGAAAAATGAATTGTTATGCTTCATTATGAATTCTAACGGCATTTCTGTACTTATAGATGCGTACGGGCAATCCAGTTGATGGTTGTGCAATCTTTTGGCGAACATCAAGGTTATCTGGATGCTACTTATCAAACTGTGATTTATTTTCTTTGATAGTGACTAATACGCGATTATCTTTTGGAAAAAATCACATGCTCCCTCCCCCCCCTCATATTTGGCTTATGCCTTACACGTTATTTTTATCACTGAAACTTACAATGTTATTATCATAGGGCACTAATCTACAATATAATAATTAAGCCAGAGACTTGTCAAGTTGTTATATTGAAGTTTTAATTTCATTCAGTAATTTTTCTTTTTATAAACAAATGTTAGCCGTTAGTACATTATGTTAGTATTTGGACCCTGTACCACCTTCTCGAACTCCTTCAGGTGTCCCAGCTCAACCACATGAGCTACGCCTTGAGGATCATTCAGTAATACATTCTTAACATTTTCTAATTAGTACTCTCTAGTAAACTGATAGAACAACTTTGGTTAGTTAGTTTTAGGTTAATTGGGGATTTAGATAGGGAAATAAGGCATGTTACCGATAAATAGCGATATAGGGGTTGAGGATAGTTAGTCATTTTGTGGGAATTAGAATTGGGAGAGTTCTGGATCTCTCGAATATTCACGGTTGTGTGTTCTTTCTTTCTATTAATAATCTGAATCTCAACCAGTTCCTATTATAACCTGGACTAACTTTGGTATTATTTGCGGCTATTTTCTTTTATACTTTTTACTCTTGATCTTGTTGATATTCAACATCTATCTCATTCCGTGCTTCTAACAAATAGTAATATTGCTTATCCTGCTTTATCATAGGTTCAATTTGGTATATGAAGAATGCATTGAGTTCAATAAGTTGGGACTCAGAGACAATGTCGCTCAAATATGTGTACTAGAGGTACATAAAAACTCACTTACTGGCCTTTTTTTATTTGTTCAATTTCTATGGAGACAAACTGTAAATCTTCAATTATCCTACTTTTCACCCGTTTATTGATGTGCTTGTACTTCTTTCTTATACGTGACTCCATTGAACAGTGCATTAATCAAAATGGATCTCTCCCACCCAGGTAATTACTCCATATTCTTGGCTAATCAATTTTTTATATTTCTATTAGTATCAGTTGGAGTTTGATATTTTTTACCCTAACAGTTTAATATTAATCAAAACCTAACAGTTTTGAACGTGGGTAAAAAATATCAAACTCCATCTGATACTATGTCATTAACCAACTATTTGAAATATAAAATTTTTATATTTCTATTAGTATCAGTTAGTTAACCCTAATCTGTTAGCCACAACCACACCACCATTATCTCTTTCTTTTCTTCTAGTGCACCGTTTTGTAACTAAATAAAAAGGGGGAAAATCGTGCATTTCCCTGGACCGGGCGGTTTCCACAAACCGGACCCAGTTTGACGGCTCAATCTGGGTTTTCCGGGTTTTATCTGGTTTTGACCGACCAGCGGTTATTTGAGGCAGACCAAGATGGTACCAGCTCCGGTTCCCGGTCCAACCGGTTGAACCAGCCGGTCCGGTTTTTAAAACATTGATATTTAGCACCAGAATGTGGTTTTAATTAAGGTCAACATAACTGTGATCTTGTTTCAAAAGCTTGGATAGAATTTCCTTAAATCTAAGAGACCGTGTTTAGGTTCACAAGAGTATTTTATGCCGCTGACATAAAGCTTTAGAATGATGCACAAGGTTGCGAAATCATTTTAATTGAGCCTTGATTGTATTAGGATGCTTGCAACTTTTCTTCTAATGACTTGGGTATTGATAGCCTTATGGGGTTTCTTTTTGTTTTTAAATTATCATTCATATTTTATGAAGTGATGAATATCTTTGTATGCTCAAAATAACATAAATGCAGCATTCTTCAGCTTGACAGGTTCTCGTAAAGTTGTGGTTTGCAACATTCATGTGCTTTACAATCCGAATAGAGGAGAAATTAAGCTTGGCCAGGTATGCACTGTCTGTTTGTTATAACATTTTCCTATTTTGATTAACCCTCTGTGCCACTTATACTGTTTGTTTTGGATGCATCATTATTTAATGCTATGAAAATGCTCTTTTACTTTGATGGCTATTGACACTGTATACTTCATTCTAAATTTAGCGTTATTTATTTTTTCTTTATTTTGGTTTTCTTTTCATCCACTACTTTTATTCTCAATGCAGACTGCATACGACAGTGGTCCTAATTTTCTCTATTATGGTTTAAAGGCCTGATATATTTGTAATTGTTCAATATTGTCTCTGAAAAATATGACATAATTTGTCAATAATTTTTCTTACAATCCTCGGCAATTTTTAATTCCATCCCATACTTCAGTACTTCGTTGGAAAATGGAAACATTTGTTTCTAGTGTATTGTAATTAGTAAGAGGGTATGTTGTGAATAGAGGCACTATAGTGGAGTGGGAATAGCCCATGGTGCAGTACTTAACTATCCACGTTTTGCAGTAGTGGCTGCAAATTGCAGTCAAATTGCGGCAAAATGACCCTTTGGTGGCCGCAAAATGGTTAGGGTTTTAATGCTTTTTCACCCCCTGATATATCCAAGTTTAAACTTTTTAGGGCTGTTTTGTCATTTCCAAATTAAAGTTTAAGTTTCCCTACCTCCCTAGTTTTTCAAGGAAAAAAAAAATTAGAGATGCTCTGTTCTGCTCTGTGTTTCTACGACTTCAATTAGAAGTTAAGTTATATTGTGTTTTGATTTTGAATACATTTTGAACTTGAATTAGTAGTTAAGTTATATTGTGTTTTGATTTTGAATGTTAGTGACAAATTATAAAGGTTAATTATAAGTTTCAATTATAACTACCCCTTTAATTTTGTACACTGTTGGAATTTATGTTTAGTCAGTGTTAGCGAATGGCGGTTATGGTGGCGCCATGGCGGGTTTTGACCTCACCAATATGGCAGGAAAACAATATGGCGGGTTTTCCTGCCATAACTGCGCCATAAGGCAGCTGATATTGCGGGATTTCAGGCCTTAGCCACAAACTGCCATCTCCCATACACAACACAGTTTAGTGTGTATAATGTTTTTTAGTCTTCACAATAGCTGCCATCCCGTTATCCACTATACCATTTTAGCGGTTTTGGGTTCAGGCGCTCCACGGTCCGTGCTGCCATCCGAGATTAAAAAAAGTATTGGTTACATGATATGGTTGTATGTTTAGGTGTACCACTTACTGCCTGCACCTATTTTAACCCGTTGATTTTAATGTTTATATCAACTCGTCCCTCTATAATTGCCAATTCAGTATTGCATGCAGCTAAGAACCCTTAAATGTGTGCAATTTAACTGAATCGTGAAAATCCATATGTTATATATGTTGGCCTTCTGTGAAAATTGAGTAAAAAAATGCCTCCTGTGAACATTGACATCTCATCTGACTCTGATTATATCCGTATTTGAACTGATAATCTCAGATTCTCAAGCTGACTCCGCCATCATGTGATTTCTAATTCTTCTTGTAATTGCTTTTCGCTTCATATTTTTTTCAAGCAGGTCAGAGTCCTGCTGGATAAGGCTCAAGCTGTTTCTCAACTTTGGAATAATGCCCCTGTTATTATGTGCGGGGATTTTAATTGTACGCCTAAGGTATTTTTTATTATTATGCCTTTTCCTTATCATTTTGTAAAGTTTGGTCGTAGCCTGTATAGCATTAACATTCATTATCTTGTTGCAGAGTCCATTGTACAACTTTATTGCAGAACAAAAGGTATACCCTTTAGTTTTTTACTTTGTCAACTTTGATGATTGACAGATACAAAGATGTAGATATAATATTTTTGTATTATCACAGCTAGATTTGTCTGGAATAGATAGGAATAAAGTATCAGGGCAAGCTTCTGCTGTAATTCGAGCACCATGGACCTATGGTCCTAAATCTAGGTAGACTTATGCATTTGCTTTGTTTGTGTGATGAAATGTGTTACATTTCTTGCGTTTACAATCAATATACATATGCTAAAATCTTCGAAATTATTGCAGTGAAAGAAGACCAGCTAATGTTTCGGTTCAGGCCATAGCCGCTGAAGGTGACAAGGAAGTTACTATTGAACAAAATAGTTCTTCGTCAGACATGCAGAATCCGGTCACTGAAAGTAGCAGTTTAGATAAACAAAATACTCGCCTGTGTTATGTTTATGTCTGATAAGAGAGATGTGCAGTGTAGCAGGGAGACTGATACATGTGCAGGAGAAGATACTCGGGAGGCGGTTGACCATAATAAGATTTTTGGTGAAGTTGATGGCACGAAAGAGGGGCCAAGTCCTTCTTATAATAAAGGTATAAATGATTATGAAGTTCATGACGTCACACCTATAACATCTTCAACTCTTGAGACAGTTCACACTGACCCAACTGGAATGGGAAGCACAGAACGTATATCTGATGCTATCTCAGCTACAGATCAAGAATCATCAAGTGAAAAGTCCAACTTGCATGACCATAAAGGGACTACGCATGTGGAGTCTGACTGTTCCCCAACCTCTCTTCAAGAAGGTGATCAAGCTTCAAAGGTGAAGATAGATATTGAGTCAACAGATCTTATTAACCTAGAAGTATCGTCAAATAAACCATCCAGCAATACTTCAGTTTCTGATGATTTTGAAGCCCCTCATCCAGGGTATAGAGAAAGCTCATCTTATGAGGTCATTGCTAATGACCAAATGAATTTATCTTCAACTGAATATCTAGTTGGCAAATCACATAAAATTACCAACATTGACTTTCTACTAAATGAAAAGCTAGAGAAATTTTCCTTTGATGAGATAGATCAAGCCGATGTAAACAGTGGGAATATTGGTGAAGATGCCGTTGATTTCATAAATTCCCTGCATACTGCCAGAGAAGGTATTGATATTGAACTTGGCCTATCTGTGAAATCATATCAGTTTTGGGTATTGGATTCTGCTTCTAACGACTTGATGCCGCCTGCAGAAAGCAATGTTACAGAGGATGACTTATCTCCAAGTCCGATGTCCAAGTCTATTGATGCAGAGAGAACTACTTATAATCCATCATTGTGGACCCCTGCTGAGATAGAAACTGCGACAGGAAATGCAGAGTGCACGTTCTTGGAGCACCCTTTATCGCTTAGGAGCACATACACAGAAGCTATGGTAGATGTAAAAGAATGGCTTGCATTGCTTTCGTTTTCTTTTCCTTTTTAAGTTCACTTTTATAAAGCTGGCACGTCATACTAATATTTAAAAGCTGCTGTTTACTGGCATTTTCATATTTACTTTAAAATTGCGGCTCTCTCATGTTCATGTCATTGTCCTCAGCGTTCTTTCGTATATGCAGGACTCTTCAGGGACTAGGGACCCCAATGGTGAGCCCTTGGTAACTAGTTACAACAAGTGCTTCTTGGGCACTGTTGACTATATTTGGTAAGTATTAAACTCTAAAGATTTTCTGCAACTGTTTTGCTCTTCCGCGCTTCTTATTTTATTTTGAATTTTGAATTGTAACATTGCAATATGCATGCCATCAAAAAGTGTCATTGCTTAAGTAATTGAGTTGCATGATGTTTTTTCAGTTATCATTATTGATAGATATATTTAAGTATTAATTAGCATTCAAAAGAAACTAATGTGCACAATGTATGCTTAACTCTGAACAAAAGAAGTTGACAGAAATACACATTTTTTCCTTGATCTGGGTCACACAGGCGATCTGAAGGTCTGCAAACAACCAGAGTTCTTGCTCCAATACCTAAACGAGTCATGGAAAGCACTCAAGGATACCCAACAAAGGTAAGAATCGATTTGTAGTTTTTGTGTGAAAGTTAGCAGATGGATAGGTTTATATGGATGCTTTCTAGTGAGTAGTTTTTCACTCATTACCATAAAGATGATGTTACTCACATTCCAGCAAGAGGCTCTTGTTGTCAGGATAGTATTAATGTTACGACTTCAATGGTGTACTTTTTTTAGTATATATGCTTAAATCACCAGGGGAGGGCGGGTGCTCTCACGTGTTTGGTTACAAAATTGTTGTGGTTTAAACCAATTTTAGGATGGGTATAAATGATTTTAATGAGAGAAACTATTTCTAACTATTCTTCTCGAGTAAAATTGATTACAAGACCATGAGACTCACCATTTTGTTTACATTTCCTTATCAAACGTGGTTTTACTTTATCATCAAAGTGAAACATATTCTTAACTCTTAAAATATTATTACGAAGGACAAATAATTTTGTTTACCTCAATTTTTCCAAATCATATTCTATTAAAGTTTAAAACATACCGGTTGAGATCCTGCCTGACTGGACCCATGTTTCAGTACAATTTATATTTTCAATATATGATCACAGGTCCTCGTGATCGAAATCCACTTCTCTTTCCTTATACTCCTTACTGTTGCTTGAGACGTGCATTTATTTATTTTTCCGTTCCATAACGTGCAGAAATGGGGTAGCGATCATATTGCCTTGGTTTCAGAGCTGGCTTTCTTGGAAGATGGTACTGCCATCAGCAAGGATGTTGTATAGGTTTTTACTTTGATGAATAAATTGTTGGCATTTGCCATTGTAAGATCTTAAAATGTGGTGCCAGGTCTCGGTCTGTCTAACAGTCCCCTTCAGGTTTTATGTTGTGGGGGAAACAAAAGGTTCTCCAGAGGCTAGTCATATTTATTTGTAAATATATAATAATATTGATTATCAAATTAATTCTGTACATTATGTTGAGCTCTTTTGTGTTATTTAAGATGCATAGCATAAATTATTCAGCTAACTTTTTGTTTGATTGTTTACTATTCAATACGATCTTCTCCTTTTGGAGTGAGTCACCAATTCCGTCTTCTCTGGTGTCAATTAGAGCTGCCCTTCCTCACTGACAAGCTAACAATATTGCATATGTTGTCACTTGTCAATGAGGATGAGAGGGTCGACCTAGAGATGGACGATTGGTTTGGTGCAACATAGCTTTCTTTCTCCAGATGGATTACCAAGAATGTAATTGATGGTAAAACTTATAGGGTGACCGTGATGAATCTGGCAGAGAAGGGATGTAAGTATAATCTGTTTTGCACGGTTCAGCTGGGCAAGAAGTATTAGGTTTAAATTGAGTGCAGATCCTCTCCATTTAGGGAGGAAATGGCAATCTCAATTTCCATTCATTAAAACACGACACGTGGAAAAGTAAGATATCAATGGCTCACATTTATTTGTAACATATACTCCTATCAATTATTTATTTCAAAAATAAAAAATAATGTTTCTTTATCCCATGATTCCTCCTTGCTCGGTTTCAGCAACACACACTTCGTCTTCAACCTTCACCATCGGCATCGTGCCCTTCACCGGTTTTCGTCGACTGTTGTATCACTGCTTGCAACCACTTGCTGCCTCATGTCCGAATTTATTCCCTCTTTCTCTGTGACTGTTATGTTATGTTTACAGTTTACTGCCTTAAAGTTCAATCTTTTAAGCCCTTTCAAATCTTCTGATATAGTTCAATCTTAATCCCTTTCAATGCTTTAAAGTTCAATCTTAATCCTCTTTCTCCTTGTTTTTTTGTGTTGTATCTACCGTCTCATGATCTTTGGTTTTAGGTTAGATTATTAATAATCATGACCAATTTGAGTTAGTATGGGTTGAACATGAGATGAGACATAAACAGACCAATCTTTTTTAGGGAACAAACAAACCCATTGACACCCACCTCTGATACAAGGGCAATCAAGAACAGCAACAAGAAGAGCCCCTGCCTCCTATGATGCCAAAACGATTACGAGCTGGAACAGTGATGACAACCTTATGTTTGGCAACACGACTATGGCGGCGGTACGACAAAGTAATGAGGTGTGGTCGGCAACATTAATGGGTTCTGCAAGGCTAAACTCCAAACAAGAGAGAAGGAAACGGCGTGGTTTTCTATGTTTTTTTATTATTAAACTAAAATTAAATAAAATGAATCATTGAATCAATCAGAACCATTGATATTTATTGTCATTTCCTCCCTAAATGGAGAGGATCAGCACTCATTTAAATTATAGGTTCAAAATTTATTTTTCTCGTTCAGTATTGAACACTATTTTTCACAAACATTACCATAGTTATCTCATTCGTGTGACTAAATAACACAGGTCCTACAATCCTTCAAAAAAAAAAAAAACACAGGTCCTACAAAAATTATAATGCTCATCAAATAGACATATGCCGGTCAAATTTCACATAGTGTTCAAAAGTACTACTATATGGTTTCAAAACATAGCAATAATCTATTAAAAACCCAATATCTCTCTGCTTAAACTTGAACTACATTGGCATCAATGATGCTTTATTTTAATTCGACAAAAAAAAAAAAAATCTCACAACTCTGCACCATAAACATCCTTCATTATATCCTTAAATATTTGATCACCAACAATTGCCTGCAACTGGTTCTCGTACACATTTCTGGCCACTCTTCCATTCTAAAACACGCCACAAATAATTATAAGAAAGCATGTTTATCTCACAAGAAATGGCAATAATAATATCATAATATTGTACCAAAAAAATAATATTATGATCAAATGGGAAAAAACGAGAATTCTTTGCTACCCATGAAAAATGTTGGATAGTAATACTCATAAGACAAATATAACTAAAAAAAATCCAATTAACTATAAGGTATGGTTAAATTGAATTATTTGAGCTTATCTATTCGTATAAACACTTGTCAGATTTTTTTAGAGAATTTAAAAGAACAACTTATGAAAACAACTTATAGTTTATACGAAAATAGTTTAACTTTATTTTATCTTTTGATTTATAAATAGCTCATACATAAACAGTTAATAATCGTAATAAGAGATTATGCTATAAGCTTCAAATTAAGCTGTTTATCTAAACCGGGTGATGTCAATTGATTGAGTATTAGGTATTATATCCAACAAAACTTTGAGGTACGGAAGTTACCACCAAAAACTTACCTTGTAGTTATCATATATATCTTGAAGTGCAGGGAGATTGACAATAGGTATCCGTTTCTTAATCTCTAACATCACCCTGGAGCTTAAGAAAGTATCATATGTAAACATGCTGCTGTAAACATGCTGCAGTCCACTACAAAAAATAAAACAGAAGAATTTATACACCAAACTGGCAAACTTAAAACTTCAGGAGGGGAGGGTAAAAGTTCCATATTTACCAGGCATAATAGCAGAGGTTTTGCAGGTGACAACACAAACAGGGATTATACGTGTGTTGATATCATTTGTTAACTATCTTGATTTGTTGGGAAGAGGCTGCTGCACTTGAAACCTGAAATGATTAATGGTTATGCACGAAAACTCAAAGCGTATGGGGTTGCCACACTAACCTTTAGGTTCGATTCGCCCCCACCAATAACTTTATATTGGATGCAATAGGAATGTCCAGCGAATCCCCTTCAGGATACTATGAGTTCCTTGATGTGTATTGCACAATCACACCAAGCGTATCTCCTAACAATATTTGACAGAAATATGTTTCCAACAATTCACTCATGCATTAGAGAATTGATGGATGATTTAGAGTATGAGAATGAGGGAGAATTTGACTGTAATTGATGTCAAAAACGTGCTCCTTCTAATACACAAATGCCATGCATTTATAGTGCATCATATGCCCCTTCATATGAGAGAATGCAACTTTTAATCAAAAGTTACAACCATATACATTCAACTTTTGGCTTGAATCAATGCAATGATTCATGATTTATCAGTAAATGATAACTTCCCAATGTATACAAGTCATTCCCATGAAGAGTTACAACTTTTGGAACCCAAAACTATGAGAAAAAGTGCAGAAAAACACATCCAGTCCCGTGGTAATCGATTACCATATGCAGGTAATCGATTACCCAAAGTCTCTGTTTACCGTTTGCAAATTTTGCTTGATGTAATCGATTACATCAATATGGTAATCGATTACCATGTGTAATTTTCTGTTTTTCAGTTTTTCTCACCTATTTTGGAAATCTCCAACAATCCCCCACCATTTTCAAAATACTAAATCCCATAAAACTGGAAATTCCATGGTTTCAGATAATGGTATCTCACGATTTGAACCATTACTTAGTAAATTAAGTTTTCGCTCATTCCCAAATAGTATGGTAGGCAAGCTTTGAACCAACTATTCATTAGAACAAGTGTACATAATTTACACATAGAATCTCAATATCATTAATAAAGAGAACTGTAAGATGACACATTAATAAGGCCTTGTGTCATATATCCCTTTTCATGAAAACTTAAGAGTCAAGCCCTTGAACTCCGTGAAGCGGCCAAACTTCATTCTCACATAGGTAGACTATATCGGAAATGCCCCATAAGTATGCATTTCAGCAAATGTATGCTATATGTCCATTAAGAGAAAAATCTCAACCTACCATTTTTTAATCTTATGGTCCAAGTACTTTTAACCTTGGGATGTATCTATTAACAAGTACTTCAATTACTCTAATAATGTACTTTCACCATTGAACCCAAGACTTGATGTTACTCAAGTGTGGGTTGAGTTTCCATTATTGGTAATCAATTAGATATGGGCTTGAGTCCCATCCCCAATGATGTCTTCAACACCATGTCTCTTGTCAAACCTTTCGTCAAAGGATCTGCAAGATTCTTTTCTGTTCTTACGAACATGATGGATATTACTCCATTAGAGATCAAGTCTCTTACATAGCTATGTCTTAAACCAATATGCCTTGATTTCCCATTGTATACTTGACTATAGGCCTTTGATAGTGTGGATTGACTATCACAATGTATGGATACTGGTGCCATTGGCTTTTGCCAGACTGGTATCTCATACAACAAATTCCTTAGCCATTCTGCCTCTTTACTTCCTGCAGCCAATGCAATAAATTCTGCAGCCATGGTGGAGTCGGCAATGCATGTCTGTTTCTTTGAACCCCAAGAAACTGCACCTCCACCAAGGTTGAAGATCCATCCACTTGTGGAAGCATGATCCTCAACATAAGTTACCCAACTAGCATCTGTGTATCCTTCCAAAACTGAAGGGTCTCCACTATACGTTAAACAATAATTCATTGTTCCTTTCAAGTATTTTAATACTCGTTTCACAGCATGCCAATGTTCTTTACTTGGATTGCTAGTATACCGACTTAACCTTCCAACAGCATATGCTATATCAGGTCTTGTACAGGTCATGGCATACATCAAGCATCCGATTACTTTTGCATATTCAAGTTGTGCCACCGGACAACCTTTGTTTGGTTGAAAACTAACAGTTTGGTCAAATGGGGTAGAGACCGGATTACAATCTAAATGATTGAATTTCTGAAGCACCTTTTCTATATAATGAGATTGGGATAAACCAATGTGGTTACCATATCTTATGATTTTAATTCCTAAAATCACATCTGCTTCGCCTAAATCTTTCATATCAAAATTTTTGGATAAGAAAGCTTTAGCCTTTTCTACCTCATCTAAACTTGTGCCAAAAATTAACATATCATCTACATATAAACAAATCATGACACCTTTTCCATTGTGGAATTTACTGTAAATACACTTGTCAGATTCATTTATAATGTATCCATTGGCTAACACAACTTGATCAAATTTTTGGTGCCATTGTTTGGGTGCTTGTTTCAACCCATATAAAGACTTAGTTAATTTACACACTTTATCTTCTTGACCTTTGATCACAAACCCTTCTGGTTGTTTCATATATACCTCTTCATCCAACTCTTCATTTAGGAAAGCAGTTTTAACATCCATTTGATGGATAACAAACTTATGGATGGATGCTAGTGCAATTAGCACTCTAATTGATGCAATTCTTGCAACAGGTGCATATGTATCAAAATAATCAATTCCTTCTTTTTGTGTAAACCCTTTGGCAACTAGTCTAGCCTTGAATTTATCAATGGTACCATCAACTTTCATTTTCCTTTTAAAGATCCATTTACAACCTATTGGTTTGGATCCGGGTGGGAGATCTACTACTTTCCAAGTTTTATTACCCATAATTGAATCCATTTCTTCCTGGATAGCTTCTTTCCAAAAGGCTGAATCTTGAGACTTTATAGCCTTTTCATATGTAACTGGATCACTCTCAAGGTTAAAGCAAATTGGTCCATAACTATTTATGGATGTACCAGTTCCTTCTATAAGAAACATGAAGAAGTCAGGTCCAAAATCTTTTTCTTTTCGGATCCTCTTACTCCTTCTAAGTTCTGAACCATCCAATGTATCTACATTTGATTCATTGTTTTCTAAATTTGGTACATTAGAATGAACAATGTCCTTGGGATAAGAGAATGATTTAAATCTATCTTCTTGAAAAATTGCATCTCTTGACTCAATTACTGTATTGACAGAATATGAGTCATTCGATTCAATAACCAAGAATCTGTATGCTTTGCTATTTTCTGCATAGCCTAAGAATACACATTCAATTCCTCTTTCACCCAACTTCTTTCTTTTTGGTTCAGGCACTTTCACAATTGCTCTACAACCCCAAACTTTTAAATAATTAAGATTTGGCTTCCTTTGTTTCCAAAGTTCATATGGGGTTATTTTGTTCCTTTTGTTTGGAACCCTATTGAGGATATAACATGCTGTAAGCATTGCTTCACCCCAATATCCTTTAGATAATCCAGAATAGGACAACATGGCATTAACCATTTCTACCAAAGTCCTATTCTTCCTTTCTGCTATTCCATTTTGTTGTGGGGTGTATGGTGCAGTAACTTGATGCACAATACCGGTGGATTCAAAATAACTCGGATGATAGAATTCTCCTCCCCTATCGCTTCTAAAGCATTTAATGAAAGTTTCATGTTGAAGTTCTACTTGTGCTTTAAACATTTTGAATTTATCTAAGACTTCATCTTTTGAATGCATTAAATAAACATAACAAAATCGAGTGCAATCATCAATGAAGGTAACAAAGTACTTTTTACCACCAATGGTGGGCCAACCATGTAAATCACATACATCTGAATGAATTAAATCTAGCACCCTAGAACTTCTTTTAACACTTTTAAAAGGTTGTCTTGTAATTTTAGTCAACATGCAAGTAGTACATGAATCAAAGTTTTTATCAAGATTAGGAATTAGATTTGATTTCATCATATCCTCCAATTTTCTAAAATTAACATGTCCCAATCGCATATGCCATAAATCACAAGACTCAACAATATAAGCAGAAATCATATCATTATTATTAATATTTGCAATATTACATTTGAACATATTCTCACACAAATATCCCTTTCCTACAAACATACCCCCTTTTGAGAGGATAAATTTATCTCCCTCAAATACAGATTTGAACCCATTCTTATTAAGTAATGGTACAGAAATCAAGTTCTTCCTAACTTCAGGAACATAAAATACATCTTTAAGAGTAAGTGTCTTTCCAGAAGTGAATTCAATCTCTATGGTCCCTTTTCCTTGGACTTGCACAGTTGAAGCATTTCCCATGTACAAAACACTCCCATCTTCATTGATGGTCTTAAACAATTCCTTGTTTTTGCACACATGACGAGTAGCACCAGAGTCTATCCACCAAGAATCAACATCTTCAATCATGTTGATTTCAGAAATGACCGCAACAAGATCATCATTTGTTGCACTTGAATTCTTTTCTTTGTTCTTCTTTTTCAAGAACCTGCACTCATTCTTAAAGTGTCCTTCTTTCCCACAAAAATAACATTTACCTTTCTTTTTCTTTTTAATGTTATTACCATTGTGGTTTTGAGACTCATCATTTTCATGATTTCTCTTTTTGGAAGTCTTACTTGATTTTCCCTCTTCCACAACATGCACCTTCTCTTGAGTAATTTGATTTTTAATACCTTCTTGTTTTCGGTATTCTTCTTCTAAACGAAGGTGATTTCCAAATTGCTCAAGAGAGACATCTTCCTTCTTATGTTTCATGGATCGTTTAAAATCTTTCCATGAAGGAGGGAGTTTGTCAATTATGGATGACACAATGATAGTTTCATCCATATGCATGTTATGTTGTTTGTAGTTGTTAAGAATACGTTCAATATCATATAATTGTTCCATAACAGGCTTACCATCTACCATTTTGTAATCATTAAATTGTGAGACAAGGAATTTCTTACTTGTAGCGTCTTCACGCATGTATCTGGTTTCCAGTTTGTCCCACAAATCCTTTGCCGATGGGCTGCTCTGGTAGATATCGAACAGAGAATCAGACATACCATTCAAGATATGTCCCAAGCAGATGTAGTCATCGTTGTCCCATTTCTGTCTCTCTCTGGTCTCAGCAATGGTTTCATCATCTTTCTCCACGGGCCTTGCCATGTTCAGAACGTAAGCCACCTTCAATGTTGTGAGAAGAAACTTCATTTTCTTCTGCCAACGGATGAAGTTTCCTCCATCAAACTTTTCCAACTTAACAAAGTCAGAGGTCATTTCTTTCAATGAAGCAGCCATAGAATCGAACCTAAAGATTAGTGTGGCAACCCCATACGCTTTGAGTTTTCGTGCATAACCATTAATCATTTCAGGTTTCAAGTGCAGCAGCCTCTTCCCAACAAATCAAGATTGATAACATCATTGGCCCACACAAGATTAGTATCAAATTCATTTCGGGAAGCACAAGATTGATGAAACTCAAGCTCCACTTTTTCAACACTTCCCAATACAACTTGACAAAGTATAACATGCTTGAGAGGGTTTTTATCCACCTCATATTGCATACCACTACAACAAAAGCTCACATATCATTAATTCACATCAAACATGAGATTTAGATTTGATGCAGTCAACAATCCATGCAATCACTATGTTGCTAGTCGTTAGATCGAAATCATACGTTCCCAATTTCAATATAACAACTAATGACGTAATGACTGTGTGGATTGCTGGTCACATCAAATCCAATCCACTAATGATTTAAAACAAACAAAAAAATCTTAAGGTGTGTATGGATGAGCTAATGGAAATTTTAGAAAAATAAGAAAATTCTAAGCAGTTTAAAGGTGGCGTTTAAGGTGCAAAAGTGCATCTTTTTGTGTATGGTGCACACAAAAATTAATACATGCTATTAGCTGTAAGCCGGTTTATGTCAATTAGGATATTCACCTCATACCTTAAATTTAGTAGTTATATGGA
Source organism: Medicago ruthenica (assembly GCA_018208015.1). Taxonomy (NCBI): domain Eukaryota; kingdom Viridiplantae; phylum Streptophyta; class Magnoliopsida; order Fabales; family Fabaceae; genus Medicago; species Medicago ruthenica. Next base: position 115,909,437 of record CM031371.1, on the reverse strand, counting down.
CCTGCCACAACTGTTTCAAAAAATTCAAATTGACCCCAAACAATTAATAATTAAAGGAACAATTATACCTTTGTCAATTACTAATAAAATTATGTTATTGCTTTTTTCATTATTTCATTTAGAACACCATAAATGACATTCCCCTAAAAAAACACACAATAAATGACATTAAACTCTACAATTAAACTAGATCTAGTCTTCATCTTCACTCTACTGAAGCCACTCTTCTTCACCACACCTTATAGCACTATTAACTTTACACCCTTCTCTTGTCCTTTACTTCGTTTTGATTTTAATGGAAAATCCTGGAAATTTTGTTTTTGATGAAGAACGAACAACTTCGGAAAATTTGTTCAACTTTGACAAGGTAATTCAAATTTTGTTTTTGATGAAATTCAGTTTTTTCCATACAAATTTCATGCGTATATTGTAATGTTTTTATATTAAATTCAAATATCTTATCGAAATTGATTGCGTAGGGTAATGTCGGTGACAGTGAATCGGTGGCAGAAGGAAGTTGCAATAATGAAGGCGATAATGAAGACTCTGAAAAAGGTGGTGGTGGTCGCGGTGGTTGCACCTTTGGTAAAGAAACAGCTGTTGATGGTCCTGAAGATATTGCTAAAGTGAATTTTACCCAAGTAATCTCAGATTTCTTAAAAATGAAGAATGTGAATAATTGATGAATAATAATCTTGTATAAAATTTTCTCAAAAAATAAATAATCTTGTATTAAATGAATCTTTGTTTTTTTTGACAAATAAATAAATATTTGTATAAAATGATTTAAACAAAATAAAAAACATTTGATCATTCTGGGAAAGAGATGGAGTATTTACGAATGATAATATTTCTTGCTCTAATTCTACATTTTTTTTGACAAGTGCTCTAATTCTACATAAAAATGGTGATATCCTTCCCTAATTATTTTGGTAGATATATTCTTCCCTATATGGTATACTAATTTTTTCTTCCATAATTACTCAGTTCTCAACCAATACTTTTATCGTAAAAAAATAAAAATTTATTAACTTTTTTCCAGATTAATTATTACCTTTTTTTATACAATAAATTATTACTTTCTTTAATATTCAATTTTCATTTTTTTTATTAAATATTTTTTTCATAAATACATAAATGCAATTCTATTATTGTTGGACACCATATTTGCAAATACCAAACTTGAACACCAAACCCATTAAACAAGTACCCATTCTTCAATCTTGGCCATTGAATTGTTTAATATTATATCAATGATGAAAAACACATTTTTGTATGGTACACAAAAAGTTTCACTTGTGTATTCTAAATGTCATCCAGTTTAAATGCTTCAACTGAATTTCCTTCATTTATAATTGTATGTTTGGATAGACTAATTAAATTTCTTAATTTTTATAAATTTTTAAAGTTTTGGGGTAAAGTATAAATGTCTAATAAAAGAAGGTTCAAAGTGAGAATTTTAAAGGTTTTGGATTGAATTTAAAATTTTGGAAAAGATGAGGGACCAATTTTCAACATTAGTAGGGACAATTTGCAAATTTTGACAATTTTAGGGTCCAATGTGTTTTTTTTTAATATTTTAATGTCTAATCTACAAATTTTAAAAAACAAATAGAGATCAATCTGTAAATTTTTAAAAAGTATACAGATCAATTTGTAAAAGTTGAAAATAAATAAGAATTGAAGTGTAAATTTTGAAACATATAGCCCCAATTTGCATTATTTGAAAAAAAAAAGAAGTAAAAGGATCATTTGAGGTTTATATTGTATAAAGTAAGAAGAAAATTGTAAATTCTTAGTTTTTATGATATATTTGAAATTCTATAAATTTAACTCTAACTAAATACTTCTATAAAATATTTTATTTTGATAACTCTCCAAATTTATTATTCAAACAATGCAATTTACACCGAAGAATTTAGATTACTCTCTAAAGTTACATCACCTCATAATATATCTTCATCCAAAAACACTCTTGAGAGAATTATGTAAGTACCTGTGTTGGGGTGACTCTAAGTCAGCCAAAAAAATACCAGCTCCAAGTGATGGTCGCATGGTAGGAGGGTCCGAAATTAACTCAAACCCATGAGATAAGATTGATGCCACTTTCTCTGCCGGCGCTGCATACCAAGCATAAACAACGAGCCCTGCCACGAGACCCTGGTATCTTAAATTCATCGATGTTTGTGACAACAGCTTGCATATCAATTTTGGAAATGTTAGAGAAGAAAAGGTCAATTGTGTACATAAAGGTCTTGTCATTCTTCATCAATCTGTTTGCGTTGGGAATTTCCGAGGTCAGAGCCAGACTATTTTGTTTGGTACCACCACAACCATTAGCGGAGATCTCCTTGAGAAGAATCTTTCTCTTCCCCTTCTTATTTGCCACATCTTGAATTATTATATTATCTATTGAGAGACTCGACGATGAATTATGGTCAATAAATCTTTTGGGAAAGAAATAGTTACCTTTTACATCAATCCAAGCAATGGATCTCCAATTCTCAAAGTAAGATTGATTTGTTGCATGCGTAGTAAGTCGAAGTTGTATAAGCCACCTTGGATTTCTAGGGGCAACAATGTCTTGCCACCTGTGAAACCAAAACATAACGACTTTAGGGTTTCACCCTCAAAATCATGCCATTTATTGTTCATGTAAAATAAGATTCTCACTGGCACGCCACTGCGTGTGAAGTTGTGATCATTATGGAAGAGGAACTCATCAAAACAACACATGTCTTCAACACAGTGGATTGGATTTGAGTCGATGGATGGAGTCGACGGTGAATGCGGCGGTGATGTTGGTGGAGGTGATGGTGAAGACATCGATGGCGGTGAATTAGACTGGGATATAATTTCTTGTCAATGGAACAAAACCTTAACTCAATTGAACTGAATTTAGTGTATGCTTTCGAGGCACTGTGAAATAGGAGTGATCAAGTTGTATTATATAGAGGATGGGTTTTTAATGAGAATTATTAACCTCACAAAGTTTAATTGAGGATTTTATACTTGTATTTGATATATTTAAATATATATTTTTTGTTATTAAAGTTGCATTTATCATACTTATATATTTTTTATAAATGTTTTGGATCCCTTACCAATAGCGAAATCATGATCACATAAATAAGACTGAAATCTTAATTTTTTTTTATTTATGAAAATCGCTACCTACCCATATATCCCTACACTGACAACGTAAGACTAATCTTTGCTCACTTAGGGACGAAGTGAAGGTTGACCAACACATTTTTAATTCTGTTAGAATCAAACCATAGAGCACCAGATCGACCCATGAGTCTAAGGAAATATTAAAATTAAATTTTATTTATATAGATAATGAGTCAAGCATTGGTTAATGATGAGACAACATGCAACATAAGCAATTTTGCATAATCAAATTTTATGAAGATCCAAAGTAAAAAAATCTGAAATGACGGTATTAGAATCTAAAAAAATAATTACAGGGACTAAAACCAGATCTACAGAAACCAAAATAACCATTAATCCTACTATATTTCAGGTGTGTTTGGTGTAACTTTTTTCAAATCCAAATGCTACGTCTAGATCAAAGTTAAAAATAAGACCTTTGTGAATAAAGTTAAAGTTGTTTTTCCATATTTATTTTTCTTTTACTACAATAATTATTTTAAATCAAAAGTTTATCCGGTAATTAATTAATTAATTTATTTTCACTATAAGTCTTTTTTTACTATAATTATATTTTTTTTCTATTATAAGAAATTAGTAACTACATTTGCTTAAATATAAAGGATAAAAAGTGTAACAAATAATTAAATAAAAGATGAACATTGAATCTAAAAGATATAAAATATATTCCCTTAAAAAAAGATATAAATTATATTAAAAATAAAAAATTAGAAGAAAAAAATGGACGCTATGTAGACACCTTAAGAGAAAAAGAAAAAAAAAGAGTTATTTAATAGATGCAATATGTGAATGATTTGATATGAAAAGAGAGGTAGAGATAAACTGAAGCGTCTAACTGATGTTAGAAAATATGTGGTGTTTATATATTATTGTTGTTTTAATTAAGAGTAAAGTTATTTTGACAACCTAAAAGTTTTTTGATACCATATTTTTATAGGGTTGTCAATTTAATAATAATTTTATCTTTCTCTTATGATAAAACTAACGCTTATTTATGTGTATTTTTGTACGGTTGTTCCAAAAGCTGATTAAGAGTATAACTATTGTTTTAATTAAGAGTAAAATTATTTTGACAATCCAAAATTTTCCTAATATCGTAATTTTATACGGTTGTTCCAAAAGTTGATATTTTTTTATTTTGAAGGAAAAAGTTGACATATTTTGTTTGTTCGAATAACAATCAACTTTAATTAATTGTAAAACTTATAGAGTGAAAACAATCAAGACTGAGTTGGAGATGCCATGTTTAAACCCGGTCGAAAGTGAAAAAAATTAATCTAACAACTAATAATTAATATCTATCATTCAGGGTTGACTATTTACTCGTGCAAGCATATCTTGAATATTGACCCTTCAAATTTTAGGCTAAATTGAGCTTCAACCCATGAAATAGGGTCTCCACAGTCTTTAATACACCTTGATGACAAAAGCAAAACATCGTGAAACTCCGACACGATAAAACCTTCCATCTATTGAGAGCCTTGAAATTGAGGATTTAATATGTTCAATTGAATAGTAGTGAATGATCCTGATGAATTTGATAATAAGAGGAGGGACTTAATATAGTCTGACCTGTTTAGCATATGGTTCGGTTGGATAAGAATAGATTCAACAAACAGGTTTTTGAATTTAAATCACTGGTTGACTTCAAGGATACTATGACATGGTAGTAGTCAGTATTTAATGAGATTTTTTTGTTGAGTGGTATTCAATACTCATATACATGTGCTAGGTATACTTGCTAGAAAATTGCTCTTCCATGATATAGTTTTACTCATTCCCACATGATTTGACCAAAATACCTCCAGCATGACTTAAGTCACATTCGGTATATACCAACGTGAGTTAAAAGTTAAGTCACGCTCGATATAACAACGTGAGTTAAGTCACGCTGCGTACAACGTCAACGTGACTTAAGTCACGCTTGTTTTAGGTAAGTTATGTTTTAACCAATTTTGTACAAAGATAATATTTTTTGAATACCCCAAATATAAAATATGTTATGTTCATTTTTTAAAAGCATGTCATGTCTTAAAAACAACAATTCATTCATGATTTAAAATAAATCATAACTAAAAATACACAAGTACGTGTAGTAAATTCCAAAATTAATAGAATACGGCAAATTTATTTAGTTATAATTTCATCTCCGTTCAAATAAACGAAGTGTTATGTTACATTATATTCTCGCTAAATATGTGGTATCATCATTATGTTGGATTTAAATTAAATTCTTGAAAGTTTGCCGAAAATGTTGGCATTGAAGCGTCTTATACTTAGTGTAAAAATTTGCAAGTCTCTTTCAAAACTCAAAAGAATGAAGAGAACACAACACATGTATTCTACCGAATCAACTATATAAGTTATCACATTGAATCCCTTCATATAGGATGAGTCATGACAAAAAGGAACACATTCCAGTATATTCTTTTGAACTTAATCTCACTGCCCTGCCAACTGTCAACTTTCAATTGACAGAGGAGCATGATCAAGCTCAAAACAACATCTTAGAAATGCATTCCCTTTTGTCACACTCATCCTATATGAATGAATTCGGTGTGAGAACCTATATAGTTGATTCGGCAGAATACATGTTGTGTTCTCTTCATTCTTTTGAGTTTCCAAAGAGACTTGCAAACCTTTACGCTAAGTATAAGACACTTCAGTGCCAACATCTTCAGCAAACTAACAAAAATTAAACTAAAATCCAATAAAATAATGACACAACATAATAATACTACCTAAACATCTTCATCTGGACGAATCAAACTCTTGAGAATATCTTCAGGCGATCTCAGCAACGTAGCATCCATCTCGATCCTCGGGAACATGTTGTGCTGACTAAATATCAAGAACATGCTCCCCACAGTCGTCGTCATTCATTAACTCTGGCCAACTGAACGTCAATCTCCTCTCTGAGTCGAACGATGGACGTTTGTATTAAACGTATTACACCCTCCTTGTGTCTCCTGTGGTTGAGTCGTTGGTTGATTTCATCAAGTTGATCCTTCAGTTCTTTTAACGTGACATCGTCCTGAACCTTGAAAAAATTAGGGTTTTCACCGTTTAAGCATACTTGAGCGTTGAACAAATTGTCCATTGTTTCAGATCTACACCAAAAGAAATTAAAAACAATCAATGAAACACTCATTCAAACATTTCATCAAACACTTGGAGTGCAAATTATACATAAGCCCTAAAACTAAAACTACAACATAAACATGCAAACATCTAAACATTTAAGCAACATAAGTCATTTAGATGTAAACATTATATCATTTCTTGCAAAAAAAAAAATCAAAATTTAAAACAAACCCTAAAACTGAAAAAAAATTCTAATTTAAGAGGAAAAATGTAACATATAAACATAAAATGACAATCATACTTGATTATGAAAACTTACTTGTTATTGGAGTGGTGGGTGATTTGAAGTTGAAGAAATTTGAGGTTGGATGATTTGAGAGAGTTTTTAGAGATTTGAGAAGTGAAATTGAGAAATGAGGTATTGTCTGAGTTATAAAAGAACGCAACGTGACTTAAGTCACGCTGACATCTACCGAGCGTGACTTAAGTCACGCAGGTTATACACCAGCGTGACTTAAGTCACGTAGGTTATATCCATGTGTGAGTTAAGTCATGCTCTGTTTGTGTCAGCAACCAGAACAGACATAATGCAGCATTTCTCCATGTCTTCATTCATCGATTCATTATTCCATTTTCATTCACTCAATCAATAATTCAATCATTCATCATTCAAAGTTAAATTACGCAAATTCAATCAAAGTTATAATAAGCAAAAAAAAGTACCAAAATGTCATAAAAATGCGCAAAGGCGCGAGTGTAAATATAATACATCCATGTCCGCCAAACGAAGGAGATTCCTCGCTAACGGAGTGACAGTCTCTCGATATGTTCATTGTGGAGGTAAAAGCTCCTTCACTGATAGTGATGGAGGTAGAAGAATTGGAATAGGAATTAACACTTATGATGGTTGAGGAAGTAGTACTGATGTCTCCACGAGAGTTGGAATTTGTCGAACCACCATGATTTCTAGCGTCGTAGATTTGGTTGCTATAAAGGTCTTTGCACCTTTTCCAGCCATTAATTTTTGGTAAAACAAAATGACAATAAGGTGTTTTGCGAAAAACGTCATTCCCACAGACGACACCACTGATCTACAAGCTATTATAAGTGACATCCGGAGCAGGTGTGAGCCAGTGTAGTGAGGTTCTTCTCGCTTGGTTAATTAGACATTTAGTTCAATTATTACACTATCATTATAGCCCGATTATTGGCTTTTCCTCAAACAAAAAAGGGAATGAAACATTTTTCGTTCTTCCTATACACATAATGTCTAGGATTCACAACCGAGTCATCTCACCTCTTACCTTGGCTTGAGAGGTGAAACCCTCAACTCCTCGAATTAGCTCCTTCTGCTGAGGCTCCACTTCTTCACAACTAGCGATTCGACTAAAAAAAACATTTACAAAATTAATTCCAGAACAACACTAAGACCAAATCTTATAGACAAAGGTTCAATACTTACCCAAGGAAGGTAAAAACAAGTGTGCAAGTGACGTTAGGAATATGGTTAGGCCTCATTGTCTCAATTGTAGCACGACCTAAGGTGGAATCTTCAAAAGAAACATCAACATTTGACTAAAGTGAGAATAACATTTGGAAAGAACCACAAACCGTAGAAAGGAACAAGAACCTCACCTAGGACAACAAGGAAAATGAACCAATAGAGTCTTGGGGGATGAGAAGAGTTTCTTAGATATACTCCTAGCCTCAAGGTTGGTAGAATCTTCACAAAAATGGTCAAATATAAAAGAGGTGAATCTTACCCATAAAGAATATGAGGATGTGTATATGTATGATATTTGGTAAACTTGACCATTAAGGGATTTTCCATAGTAAGGTATATATGAAGAACATGTGAGGGATTTCAAAGTGTTTCAATGGTGTGTATTTGAGGAGGTAGACGTTAGGGTTTTTGGAGGAGAAATTGGTGTAGGTTAAAGATGAATGAATGGTGTGTTTGGGTTCCCAAGGGTTTCACATGATCAAAAGTTGAATAGAAACAATCGTGGAAATATTTGACTTCACAAGTACGAAGATCAAGGAAGAAAACTAGGGTTTGAATGAGAGAATTTGTGTAAAAATTGGAATAGTGGTTAATGACGTCGATTCTGAGTTTTTGACCAACTCATTTACAAAATTGGTTTTTCAAAATTGGTTGAATGAGAGAATTTGTGAAAACACTTTACAGAAGATTCTGAAACATGTTGATTGTGTGTATGCCAAGACCAAAACACGTGAGTTACGCATATGTGAGAACATGATTCACGCACGCGACACAAGCAAAAAATTGATTCTTTTTCAAAATTAAGACACTTAATGACTCATTAACCTTCTAACATTCAGCTCTAAGACTAACGATGATAATTATACACACTTAAAACCTACATAATCTTCACTTAATCTAGGAACTTGCATATGGATTTGGGGTGTTACAACTTACAACATGGTCGTGATAGAATGGACCAATATTTTTTTTACACTAGAATGGACCAATATGTAATAGTGCGTCCATTCATATTTACGTGCCTACTATAGGACCGAGAAATAAATAAGATTTACTTTTCCCACCCTATGAGGTTCTCACGCGCCCTATTTTTTTTTTCTTCAAAATATCCTTCGGATTATATAATCTGAAACAAGTTTCAATTATATAATCTGAACTATTTCGATATACATAAGCAGGAGCAGCAACTTTCCCCATTTTTATAGTTTAACTTTTCACTTTCCTTTTCTCTCTCTTCTTATCCCAAAATCCGACCTTATGCAAATCGGTCGAATCTTGGCTTTTTCTTGCTCAAAATCATCACATTTCAAGGTTTATCAAACATCAAACTGAAAGTTAGGTCTCATTCCCTCTGCATGCAATCATTTCAGTTCATATTTTTTTTTTCTGGGTACTGAAGTTGTTCGAATTTTAAAATTGAAACTGGATTGTTGCAGTTTCAATTTTAAAATCCGAACTATACCAATATGTACAATATGAATATTTTTTTACTTTTCTGTATTTATGTTGATAGTACTTAATCCTTTTATGCATGTTACAAATATGGAACAACTTGTGGATCGCATTAGGGGTCAAAGAGCAGCTATGCATGCTTCTGTTAGGACGGAGCGTATGGAGAGGATGGAAGCGGAGGGGGGAGATCCCAGACGTGGCAGGGGCAGGGGAAGGGCACGCCGTGTCGGCGCTGATGGCGAGGGAACCTCCTAGGCAAACTATGCTGAGCCACAGTACGGGCCTCGGGTAGAGATGGAGGAGCAGGTGGAGGATGACCAGGAGGTGGAGGTGGACGATGATGGGAAGCAGAAAGACCGTGTGGCAGAGCCAGAGCCAGAGGAGCTTGACGACTATCCTGGTGGCCCACACGACTTGACGGTGCTGATGAAGTACCATGCTCACGTCGCTAGGATGGCGGTTGATGGAGTGGTAAGACACTACACCCTTTAGCTTAATGAAAATTGAATTTCTATGTTGGCTTAATAATGATTGTAAACTGTTGTTGATTTTTGTCATATGGTATCATGTAATTTGTAAATTTGTTGTCAATTTGTAAAATTCTATTTTGTAAATCACGTAATTTCTATGTTGTTTTATTAATTTGCAAATTTGTCGTTGATTGTTGTCAATTTTAAATTACTGTGAAACTGATGTTAATTTCTTATTTTTAATTTTTGCAGTGGCGTGATAATTTGAAGTGCGTCAACAACGGGAAGAAGATTGAGGCAATTCACAAACCACCAAACAGGGCACGGATGGCAGAACAATGGTTTAAAGATGGTCTGAAAGCGATCGGTCTTCAGTGGCTGCAGGATACCAGCTACATCTAGATCGACCACGGCCTATGTTCGGCATTTGTGGAGAGATGGCACGAGGAGACCTCTGTTGGAACAAAATGTATGAACAACTCTCTTTTGGGTTTTGATGATAACAAAGTGTTAAAAAGAAAATTGGAATTGCTAATGCTTGATTCTAAGTGTGCAGAACCATGTACTTAAAGATTGGTATCTAACATTGGTCATGAAATAACAAGCTAAGAGCAAGAAGGAAAGCATAGAAGCTTGTGTTGCAAGGCTGAAGAAAATCAGCGTCTGAAGAGTGCGTCTGAAGGGTGTGTCTGAAGACCAGCTTCTAAAGGGTGCGTCTGATGAACAGTGCGTCTGAATTCTGCTTCTGAAGAAGTGCGTCTGATGAACAGTATCTGATAACCAACTTCTGAAGTACTGTGTCTGAAGGGAGCTTCTGATGAACAGTTCCTGAAGCCAGCTTCTGAAGAGAAGCCTCTGAAGTTTGAATCAGCAGTCAACGTTTGCAACTGTCAACAGTGAAGTACTGTACTGTCAGAACAGCTCGATGCAACAATTGTCTCCTTGGCCAAAACATTCTCCATGTTTTAAGGAAACAATTCAAATCTGCCATGCTCTGTTTTCTGTGCGCACACCAGAACAGAATGAATGCTGGCTGAAGCTCTATTTGCAACGACTCTTTTGATGACATGACTCTTCTCAACAGCTCTTAAATCTTCTATAAAGGATTGAAGGATTGAAGATGAAGAACCAAGACTCTGTCCCAGAAAACGTAACACTCTGTTTTGCATAAACTGTCAAATTCTTAAGAGTCTCAACCTGAGTTGTATTTTGTGAACACCACTGATTGTATATCAAGTGTTCAACTCAAACCTATTTCTGTTGTAAATCTGTTTGAATCAAAGTCTCTAGCCTGCGTGCTTGAGCAACCAGAAGTCTCATAACTTTGTGTATTGAGCATAGAAAGTCTTAGAGCAGGGAAGTCTCTTACTAAGTGTTTGAGCAACTAGAAGTCTCTTGCTTGAGGGCTTGAGCATTGGAAGTCTCTTGCTTGTGTGCTTGAGCAATTAGAAGTCTCTTACTAAGTGTTTGAGCAACTGGAAGTCTCTATGCTTTGTGCTTGAGCAATTGTAATCGTTTGATTATAGTGGAAAATCTCTTGTTAGTAACAAGGGGACTGGACTACTTCCGGGTTGTGGAAGGAACCAGGATAAACTGTTGTGTCTCTCTTTCCCTCTCTCATTTACTTTATATCCGCTGCAGAAAACATTCTAAAAATAGTTCAGATCTGATCAATATCAGAATCTGAACTAACATAAGTTTTTGAGAAAGAAAATAAATAGCCCACACAATTCAACCCCCCCTTCTTGTGTGTTTTTCTCACCTTCAGTTGGTATCAGAGCCCCTGGCTCTGATATTTAATCACTTAACAGTGAGTCAGTATAGATCCTGAGAAAAACATGGCTTCTGGTGATTCTGGTGAATCCACATCCAGAAGTGGTGGTGGTGACTCTGAGAAAAACATGGCTTCTGGTGATTCTGGTGAATCCACATCCAGAAGTGGTGGTGGTGACTATGGTACAGATGACAAGCAATCTTATTCACACTATAAACCTCATGTGTTTACTGGTGATCCTGAAGAGTTTTCTTGGTGGAGAAGCAGAATGTACAGTCATATTATTGGTGTTGATGAGACTCTGTGGGATATCATTGAAGATGGTATCACTATTCCTGTTGATGAAGAAGGTGTAGCAAATGACAGAAAGAAACTCTCAGATGCTGAAAGAATGATCTATAAAAAGCATAGTAGAGTAAGAGATATCATTGTGGACTCTCTACCTCACAATGAGTATCTAAAGCTAAGTGATAAGTCAACAGAAAAGGCCATCTTCAATTCTCTGTGTTCTACCTATGAGGGAAACAAGGAAGATGAAGAAGAAGGCAACTTGACTTTAGTTGCAACAGTATCTTCAGATACAGAGGCTGAATCAGATTCTGACAAGGAAGATGAAGAAGAAGCAAATATGGCTTTGGTGGCAACAATGTCATCTAATGAGGAATCTGAATCAGACTCAAAAGGTGAAAATGAGGTATATTCTGAACTTACTCGTTCTGAACTTATTGAAACTGTCAAAGATCTTATCAGTCATTATCTTAATAAGTCAAAGCAATTTAAAACTTTGAAAAAGGAATTTGAACTACTTGAAAGAAAACAAGAAGAAGCTCAAAGTCACATCTATGTTTTAAAAGATAAGAACAATGCTCCTCTTGTAAAACTGACTGATAAGAAAGTTGATAAGCCTTTAAGTGAAGAAGAAATTGCTCTTCAAGATTTTATTTTGACTGGAATCAACAGAAGCAAAGTTGCTTCTATGATTTATAATATCAACAGAAACAAAGGAGAAGGAATTGGTTTCAAAAATGATTCATTTAATTTTTCAAATGAAACAAACCTTCCATCCTGTTCTGAAGATAATATAAAAGGCACTAAGGTATGTTTTGTACCTGCATCTGACAATTCTGAGAAACAAAATTTAACAGAAACTGAGACTGCTAAGTCTGAAGTTCTGAACTGCTCAGAATCTAAAACTTATGAACCTAAAGGGAAAGATGAAGGCAGAATTTAAAACTTTGCCAAAGTCTAAACCAAAAGGTTCTAAGTCTAAGATTATGAGAAAATCAGATTCTAAACCTGAAAATGTTCAGAGTCTGAAGAGTTCAGAACCTAAGACAAGCAAGTCTCAAACTCTGAATAATTCAGACTCAAACTTTCAAAAGGCTGTGTTTGTAAAACCTTCAAGGGATACTAAACCAGTTTATACAAAATCTGTTAAATCTCAGAATGCCAGACCAAAGGTACAAAAGAAAGCCAATCTTTCAATTGACTCTGATTGTATTAAGAAAGGTCTAAAAGTTTGTTGTGTGTCAGGAGCTGGCAAAACTGAAGTTCTTAACAAATCAGAACCTATGACTTCTGAATCCAAGATTCTGAACAAATCAGAATCAAAGACTCTTAAGTCTAAAGTTCTGAAGAAAACAGAACCAAAGTCTTCAAAGTTTCATACTCTTAAAATCTCATAACCAAAGACCTTCAAGTCTCAGGTTCTGAAGAAATCTGAGTCAAGACCTTTGAAAGCTCAGGTTCTGAAGAACTCAGTGTCTGATACTAAGACTTATTCAAGATTAAAGGATTCATATCCAAGGTATCTGAACAAGTCTGAGTTCTATAACTCCAGACATAAGGTGAAAAAGACTAAACCTTTCAGAACTAACCCAAGTGGACCCATATGGGTACCCAAGTCAGAAATCATTTTTGTTGCAGATATGATTAAATGCCAAAGAAAAGGTGAAGTCTTGATGCCTGGACAGTGGCTGCTGGCATTGCATGATAGAAGGAAAGTCTATGTTCCAAACCCTGACCACGAAAGAGGGAGGAACTGTGGAATCTGGAGGAAACCACAAAGACTGGATCATTGGTGCTGAGCTAGCTGACACTTCTCCTGAAGCCAATCAAGAACATTGTTGGAACAAAAATGGGTGTTCAGAAACAACCTGATTGAACAAGGAGAGGTAGATCAAAAGCTCCACAGAGGTATGATTGTTCTCTGTTATACTTAATAGATTCTACATCAGTTGGAAAACTATCAGATTCATGAAAACAGCATAACCTTCTTTGTGATAATACTGCTCTAATCTGTTTGTCTAAAAATTCCAATTCTACATTCAAGAGCCAAGCATTTTTTAACTTAAACTTCATTTTATTAGAGATTATGTTCAGAAGAGTGTTTTGGATTTTCAATTCATTGATTCTGATTATCAATCATCAATGAGCTGATATATTTACAAAACCCCTCATTTTAGACAGATTTTATTTTATTAAAAAGAATCTGAACTTGTATTTCATCTCTTGAAAAATTGCTTGACTCTGAATAGAAACTGAGAACCTGAAGTTCATCAGAAGCTAAGACTTAACAGACACTGACTTTGAGAGTCTGAAGATAGTTCAGCTTCTGAAAACATCAGAGTCTGAGTTTCAGAATCTGATCTTTTATGACTTCTGATAAAACTCATCATAAGTGGACACTTTTCACGTGGCCCACTAATGAGAGTGAATCTGAACAGTTGTTCAACACTTGGTCAGAATCTGATAAGTAATAACAGCTGGGTTGTGATTAATTAAGCCATGAAAGCTGTACTTTGCACCCTCCTAAAGTCATCAATGTGCAGTGTGTTTAAATGTTTTTCTGTTTCTGAAAAGTTTTAACAAACACACTCAAAACACAGTTTTCAGTTTTCATCTTATATGTTCAGTTTTCAGACCCAGTTTAAAAACTCTCAAACAATTATGTCTGAAACAGTTCAGCAGTACTGAACAAAATGTTATGAACAATTGGTTCCGTAACAGTTCAGTGGTTCTGAACAAAAATGCTCTCAACATTTTATCTCACATTTTCACTCTCTTAAAATTCTTGAATTTTCTTTTTGTTGATGACAAAAGGGGGAGTTAAAGTAACAAGTATTTCAGGCTCTGAGCTCAGAATATAAGTTAAACTTTTAATCTCTTAGCCTCTGTTTTGAAATTCTGTGAGATAAATTACTCTTTATTGAGTTAAATTGAATTTAAATAACTTGGATAAGACTCAGGGAGCTTACAAACCTCATCCTGTGAATTATCAGACTTAGGGGGAGCTTACAAACCTCATACCCTGAAGTCAGCTTGTTATTTATAATTCTGAGTGATAATTTCACCTTATTGTTTTAAGTTGAATTTAATTAACTTGGATAAGAATCAAGGGGAGCTTGCAAACCTCACCTTGTGGATTATCAGACTCAGGGGGAGCTGCAAACCTCATACCCTGAAGTCAACTTGTTAATTAAAGTTAACAACAATTCTGAAATTCTCACCTTTTTTATCTAAACTGAATTTAATTAACCTGGATCAGACTCAGGGGGAGCTTGCAAACCTCATACCCTGAAGTCAACTTGTTAATTAAAGTAACAACAATTTTCCTTTTAATACTTGTGTTTGTCATCATCAAAAAGGGGGAGATTGTTGGAACAAAATGTATGAACAACTCTCTTTTGGGTTTTGATGATAACAAAGTGTTAAAAAAGAAAATTGGAATTGCTAATGCTTGATTCTAAGTGTGCAGAACCATGTACTTAAAGATTGGTATCTAAAATTGGTCATGAAAGAACAAGCTAAGATCAAGAAGGAAAGCATAGAAGCTTGTGTTGCAAGGCTGAAGAAAATCAGCGTCTGAAGAGTGCGTCTGAAGGGTGCTTCTGAAGACCAGCTTCTGAAGGGTGCGTCTGAAGAACAGTGCGTCTGAAGTCTGCTTCTGAAGAAGTGCGTCTGATGAATAGTATCTGATAACCAGCTTCTGAAGTACTGTGTCTGAAGGGAGCTTCTGATGAACAGTTCCTGAAGCCAGCTTCTGAAGAGAAGCCTCTGAATTCTGAATCAGCAGTCAACGTTTGCAACTGTCAACAGTGAAATATTGTACTGTCAGAACAGCTCTATGCAACAATTGTCTCCTTGGCCAAAACACTCTCCATGTTTTAAGGAAACAATTCAAATCTGCCATGCTCTGTTTTCTGTGCGCACACCAGAACAGAATGAATGCTGGCTGAAGCTCTATTTGCAACGGCTCTTTTGATGACATGGCTCTTCTCAACAGCTCTTAAATGTTCTATAAAGGATTTAAGGATTAAAGATGAAGAACCAAGACTCTGACCCAGAAAACGTAACACTCTGTTTTGCATAAACTGTCAAATTCTTAAGAGTCTCAACCTGAGTTGTATTTTGTGAACACCACTGATTGTATATCAAGTGTTCAACTCAAACATATTTCTGTTGTAAATCTGTTTGAACCAAAGTCTCTAGCCTGCGTGCTTGAGCAACCAGAAGTCTCATAACTTTGTGTATTGAGCATAGAAAGTCTTAGACTGTGTGTCTAAGCAGGGAAGTCTCTTACTAAGTGTTTGAGCAACTAGAAGTCTCTTGCTTGAGGGCTTGAGCATTGGAAGTATCTTGCTTGTGTGCTTGAGCAATTAGAAGTCTCTTACTAAGTGTTTGAGCAGCTGGAAGTCTCTATGCTTTGTGTTTGAGCAATTGTAATCGTTTGATTATAGTGGAAAATCTCTTGTTAGTAACAAGAGGACTGGACTACTTCCGGGTTGTGGAAGGAACCAGGATAAACTGTTGTGTCTCTCTTTCCCTCTCTCATTTACTTTATATCCGCTGCATAAAACACTCTGAAAATAGTTCAGATCTGATCAATATCAGAATCTGAAGTAACATAAGTTTTTGAGAAAGAAAAGAAATAGCCCACACAATTCAACCCCCCCTTCTTGTGTGTTTTTCTCACCTTCAACCTCGAGCTTCCATCTTCCGTTTGGGGAGATGATAGTGGCACTTGATGATGTGTCATGTTTGCTGCATCTCCCCATTGAGGGTATGTTCTTGTCCCATGAGAGTATGACCAGGCCTGATGGTGTTGGGCTGATGATGGAGTTGCTAGGGGTTGATGTTGAGGAGGCATGAAAGGAGGTGGAGAAGACAAAAGGGAGTCATGCACGGTTTAGCTTCTTGAAGGATGCTTTCAAGGAGCGTCTTCAGGAGGCACAAGAGGCCTTCCATGTTGGTCAGTTGGTTGAGATGCAGCAGAAGCGGGACCAGTCTCTCCGCATATATTTGCTCTATGGGTATCACTCTCTTCATTAACAAGAGCGCCCGTTATGTGGATGTTGCCTACTTGAGGTACTTCAGAGACTTGGAGCTGATCTCTAATTATGCATGAGGAGTTGCTACCCTTGCACACCTGTACAGGGAGCTGAACAATGTCTGCCATTACAAGATCAGACATCTTGCAGGCTACTTGACTTTGTTGCAGGTATAAATAAATATGTTTGTATATCTATTCATTTCTATGTCTTCATTGTTTGTATATTTATATGTTGTTGACTTTGTTGCAGGCTTGGGTGTTTCAGCACTTCTGGGGCATCGGTGCCAGAGATGCATGGGGTCGTTATGAGGAGACATACCCACGTGTTATGTTGTATCTGCCGCTGAGGGGTCTGTCTTCACCAGACGAGTACAAGACACATCTGGATCAGCTGGATCTGTCTGGTGTTATCATGTCCCCTTATGAGGAACACCGTCAGACATGCTCCTTCGAGAGGATCAACCTTTACTCTGTATGGTTGAGATACGACAACCGTAGAGTGAGATATCTGCTGGAGCGGGTGCTACACCAGTTTGGGTATCAGCAAATCGTCCCTAGAGATCCAGTTGAGAGTGCATCTCCCCACCTGACCTTGACGGATATCAGCTTCAGATATACGCATTACCATGATTATATGCTGACACCCCGGGACTTTGGGCTCCAGGCTATGACTGGTGAGGAGACTTTGCTTATACCATCTCACATCCACGTGTCGTGCTTCAAGAGAAGACTGTTCAGGTCCCGAGGCCACCCGAGCAGGAGGCCCTTGATGAGATTGCTGCTAAGTAGGATGGAGGGCAGGGGTACCTGGAGCTGACCGGTAGGTTGGGTCGCATCAGAGACCATGTATATGATGTCATGACCAGTGGTGTGGTGCAGCAGGGGACTGATCAGTGGCACCATTTGGAGGCTATCCTGACGGAGGTTCATGGATGGCGAGTATCGTCGTAGGCATGCTATTGGGGGTAGGGGTGGCAGGGCTTAGTTTTACATAGTTTTAGTTAGTTTTTTGGTGTTGTAATGATTATTTTTGAATTTTATATCTGAACAATTGGATTGGTTTGTAAATTATGGATAATTTTAGTATTTATGTTTGAACAATTGAATTTTATCGTTTCAATTACAACATTTTTTGTTATTTATTCAAGAATGCATGTTTATTTCACAATACATAATCCGGGAAAAAACACAGCTTCTAGCTTCTGTTTCTGCACTCTGATACACTTCGGATTATATAATCTGGAATGTTTAATGACATTCCGGATTATATAATCCGAACTAGTCATTTTTTTTACCTTTTTTACGCCAAATTTAGGCTTTTATGGGGTGTTAGGCATGGTTCGTATTTTATAATACGAAACGTCTTAAATTATTTCGTATTATAAAATATGAATTGTAGTTTGACAATAACTTCACAAACTTCTCCAGGGTACAATGTTTCGGATTTCATAATCCAAATTGTGTCCGGATTATAAAATCCAAACAAAAGATATTTTGGAGAAAAAAATAGGACACGTGAGAATGTCATAGGATGAAAAAAGTAATAGTCAAAGTCAATAAATAATTGGTATTGCAAGAATGACATACATTGTGACTTGAATTTAATTAAACATTTGGAAGAAAAGACAATTACTGCACGGTAAATTGTGATCGCAGTAAGGTTAAAATCGTATCACCAATATTTCATTCGTTGAATAACAATGATGCATTGTTAGAACTTAAATGTCACTCATTGTTTACAATAGTTAATATTAATTTAATATATTTTTTTTGAAGGAATTTAATATTTTACTATTATTGCCCATTAAGTGGGAGTTTATAGGGCCACACAATAGAATGGTTAAATCGAAAGTAAATGTTTAATTAAATAAATAAAAGGAATTATTAGACTTGTAAATAAAGACAAAATAAATATTGTTGTCCTTTAAATATTGTTCTTTTTGTGATAAAAATTTAAGTAAGTTAGATCATAGAAACTCTTAAGTTATTTAATTATAACAAATTAGTATTAGTATTTTAAATTAGCAGTATTTGAAGAACGTTCTTCTTTAAAGACGTTCTTCAAATTCCCTTTTTAACCTTAAGTACCCTTTCTTTCAACCTTGTTTAAGATTGTATGAATAATTTTATTTTATTTTTTAAAAAAATGTTCTTTAACCACATACATTATTTGTAATATCAAGTGGTATTTGTAAAAGATAAATAAGATTGGCTTAATATAACTTTAGTTCTCAAGTATCTCAACTGTGTAATATCCATCCCTGCATTGTATTTCTGAGAAAGTAAGTCCCTTACTTCCCCCTCTTTTGCAAATTCATATGGCATAATTTTTATATTATTCCATATGTAGCACCGTCATACTTCATATTAAAGCGCTTTAAGCGCATGAGTAGAATCGGACACACTTGTCAATGTCCAATACCGACATGACACCAAGACATGTGATTGCATTCAATTATTTCCTTTTCTCAAATCAATTGTTCAATTCTTCTTTTACTCTTTACTTGTAGTCAAACATCATATAGTGAGAAACCAGCAGCAAAAGACTTTCCATTACTCCATTGCCAAGCAGTTCAAAACAAAGACAATTTAGCAAGATAAAAACCAACACTAATAATAGACATGCAGTACCATACCACAAAAGTGAGCATATGTTAGTTAATACAATCCATTACAAGAAGAAAAAAAAATCAGATAATCTAAAGAAGGATGGCTCAATCAATCAAACCAACGCAAGGAGCAAATTATCCACAAATAAAGTTGTTATCACCGAAATTACATTAAAATCCATCTTTTTTTTCCTGCGTTAATTAGAACGAATTATGAACATTCATTCCTTTGAGGACTTGTTGATAAGAGACTTGTGGATATGAGGAATAACACCACCACCAGCTATTGTTCCTTTGATGAGGGTATCAAGTTCTTCATCTCCACGGATAGCAAGCTGTAGATGTCTCGGTGTAATACGCTTCACCTTCAGATCCTTGCTTGCATTGCCAGCCAACTCCAACACCTCTGCAGTTAAATACTCCAGGATAGCAGCAGAATAAACTGCAGCTGTAGCCCCAACTCTTCCATGCGCCATCGTCCTTGACTTCAGAAGACGATGGATACGTCCGACAGGGAACTGTATGTAGAAAGATATTCATGAAGACAAAGCAGATGATGTGACATAAATTTAAACAATACCAACAAATTCAACATGATTTGCAGCCACACAACAAATTTTAGCATGCTTAAAATCTGGAAAAATAACTTCAAGAATCAGAGAAATGCAATAATTAACCGCTTGCAAAAAATTCCAGTTGCAAAAAGACAATCATTACACGGCATCCAAAGATACTAGCTGCTCACAAAACAAGATTGTTGTTATAGATGAACCTCCTGTAGCCATAACACATGTGGATGAAGCGAAAACAGAAAACCTATGACTTACCGGAAGCTGCAGCCTTTCATGTCAGGCTGCCACTTTTTGGAATTCATCGCATTAGTAATCCAAAAACGAGAAGGAATATGTATTACATAAAACACAGATGTATGCATAGCAGCACAGAATAAGTAATGCAGAACAAAATGCTGTGTTCAATTAGACATGGTTGACTACATTCATTAAAAACAGATTTTCACATATACATAGGTTAGCGCATCGCTCACCTTATCCGTGGCAGAGCTTGGATACTTTTTTGGAGGGGGGGCAAACAGTTATAAAATAATGCTAAAAATTTTTTTTGGATAATAAATAATACTATAATTTAAATACACAGAATTTCTTAGTGATTCATTGGGAAGAGTCGCATGTTTTAATTTTCAAGACCAACGTTCGAATCACATCTCCAACATATTTTTTATGTTTATGCGAAAAAATACAAATAAAATGTAAAGGAAGACTCAAGCTTCTATCCTCATAGGAGCCAAAAAAGCAGATTACCACTGCGCCTCCAAAGATTATATGATAAATACATAACGTATAATATATATAAAAGAGGAATGCTAGCAACCCTCACTTAGAACTCACTCTTTTATTGGATGAAATCAATGTATCTCCCACCAC
This sequence comes from Medicago ruthenica, assembly GCA_018208015.1. Taxonomy (NCBI): domain Eukaryota; kingdom Viridiplantae; phylum Streptophyta; class Magnoliopsida; order Fabales; family Fabaceae; genus Medicago; species Medicago ruthenica. Next base: position 115,888,596 of record CM031371.1, on the reverse strand, counting down.
TTTGTGTGGGTTCAGTTTTCAAAGTGTAGACCCACAATGATTTAAACCAATAAGAGAGTGACTATTAGAGAGGGTGTTAAAAAGAGAGTGGTACTAGCCTTACTCATATATACAAACATATTCATACTAATATATATACAGATAATAATTTTAGGAGGCCATGGCCACCCTCTATCCCTTCTACTATCCGCCACGGCCACTCATGCATTATCTCTTTTCAAAAAAAAGGAAGACAATAAACTAGAGGAGACTTCGAATCAAGGCCCATGACCAAATCAAGGCCTAGTCACTATTAAAAGTCCAAAATAATAAAATAAACAATGTAGCACCAACACTTTAGATTAAAAGAGTCTCCGGTGTAAAACGTGTGTTGGCAAGTCAGTATAGGCAACACCAACCCTGACACCACACGGACACATGTGACCATATTCAACAATTCAATTTTCTCAAACTATTAATTATCTGTATCGATATGTCAGTGTCCGCGAGTGTGTGTGCGTGTATCATTTCCCATAAAACAAAACAAGGTAATTATACTATAAACAAAAAGAATAGTAAAAAACGGTGGACTAAACCCTTCCAAAGAAACCATATACACCATCAACATGACACAACAAATCAGCTAAGCAAATTGTAAATGGGTCAGTGAAAAACTAATAACATGAGAATGATAATCACTGTATAGACAACGGTAAAACAACAATAACAATGCAATATCAAAATAAAATACATACAAATTTCAATCTTGGTAAGAAAATATCAATCTTTTTACTCCATTCTTCATCTTAGATAAAAACCCAAATCTAAAAATACAATTTTTCTCTACAAAAAGTAAAACCCATTTTCCAGTTACAAATTTTTTAACAAAAAAATACATAAAAAGGTAAAAAGAAAATAAAAAAACAATATTTTAGGTATGTAACATAATGTAAATGCGATGAACTATGTAGATCCAAAACAAAAGAGTGAAAACGGTGAAATCTTTAAACATTTCGATGGCTAAGAAACAAGAAAACGATGAAGAGAAAGGGTAAGAGAGAGAGAAGAAGAAGAACCTGAAGACCAGCTCTTGAGGAACGAGAAGTGGGTTTCTTCTTGTCCTTATCTTTGAGGGATGCTGGTGTTTTACCGGTTGTCAAACCCTTCGCTCCTTTCCCCGACATGGTTTCGCACAAACACTTCTTCTTAGAGAGAGAGAGAGAGATTTGGCTTTTGAGGTTGTTTGGTTTCTTCTTGTATGTTCCCCCAACGACCCTTTATATTCTCAAAAATCTAAAATATCTAAATTACACTTTATGTCCACCAAATATCTAAAATACTAAATTTGGTTTTATCTCTTCATTTTCCAAGGAAAAATGGGTTGTATTCGAAAATAAAAAGATTTGATCAATGATAATGATCTGGTGAAGATCATAGAGGTAGAACGGTGCTCCGGTGTGGCGGAGGTTGAGTCTTCACAGTGGACGAGAAATGTGTTTTCACTTTTTAGGCATGTTAGCACTTCAACGCTTAAATCAGTATTTGAGAGAGAAATCAATATTTGAGAGAGATGGTTATATGCAAAAGTGGTGAAAAGTGAAGTGTACCTTGAGGATGACGTTGAGTCACCCTTATAATTGGAGAGGCGAGTGTTGGTTTTTGAGACATGTTGAAGGTGACTCGCGACATGAGTTTTGGGGACGTTGAGGCTTCCTTTTCTGATACGAGTAAGAATTCACGCCTTGAATTGGAGGTGAAGGCGGGTGTTGGTTTTTCTTTTGGCAGGATTGTGATGGAGAATCATGTCGAAGTTACTGACATTGAGAGTGACGAAATCTATCAGTCCATGAAGAGAGCCTTAGAGATGCAATTTAGGAATCCTTCCTCCCATAGAGATCGTATGGTGGTTGGAGAAGAGTTTCAGATGTCGTACTCATGGTTCTCATTTTCTTTTTATGGACAGAGACGAAGAGATGTCGAAGGAGACAGATCAAGAACTCCCTCCCAACGTCGTGAAGTATGGTTGGGTGAGCGACAATGGTTTAGGCGTCCCTTCTTATTTTGAGGATTTTGAACGGTTGGATGAGATCTTCTGGATCAATAATTTCATAGGCTTCTTGTAAGTTGAGACGCCAGGAAAATGGAAAAGAGTATGCAGCAATTTCAAAGGTTGTTGTTTCCTCGGTTATGACATTATGTTGTGGGAGCTCCATATCACGCCCTCGTTCGATGCCTTCGTATTAGGTGTTCTAAACCATTTGAATCTTGTTGTTCATAACTACGTCCTTTGGTCTGGGCATTGGTCAAGGATTTTCAATATTTATGTGAATATCAAGTGAGTTTTCCCACCCTTCATCTTTTCTTTGCCATGAACCAGGTGCAACACAAGAAGTCTGCAGGCACATGGCTGAGTGTTTTTCCAGCAAAGGGCTAAACTTTTTGAAAATTACTCTGATTCCTTAAAATCCTAGAAGGATAGGTAAGTGGTGATCCTCCCTCTTAGCCAGAATACCCACGAGTGTATCTGCACCATTCCCTTGGGTAATGGGAAGCATTGTTCTGATTCTGAAGGCATGGTGGTGAGGGACTTTGAGTCTACTGACCTTGATGAGTGCATATCCAAGTTTTGGAGGACAGAGTCTTCCACAGCTGCTTCCAAATGTGTTGAGGCCTCCGCTGACCATGAGGGTGCCGCCCAAGAAATTGAACACAAACCCTTGTCTTATCACTTCTTGACGGAGGAGCACTTCGCTTCTCTTACCAAATCGTATATTTTCAAGGAAGATGTTCTTGACAAGGAGGAACGCAAGGTCAAGTTCTCTCGTGAGCAATTTGTCAATATTTTTGCGTTGGAGCTTGTTCCCGACCCCAAGTTCCTTAATGACCTAAAAAAAATGAAGGAGATGGCGAGGTTTGTTGACACAAAACTGGCCTTCGCGGCTCTAGATGTCGCTGGTCATAAAAGCATCTTTGGTGAGGTGTGTTTTTATATTTGTGCCCATCCATGTGGTTTACTTTATTTGGGTTGAACACTTGATCAAATATCAGAGGTGTTCACTTAATACAACACAGGTATAAGACTCAACACTTAAGAAATTCTAAGATACTAAGATTGTAAGAATTTCTAAGAGTTTTGTACATACTTTCAAATATTGACAGCAAAACAGAGCACGATATTCAGTCTTTTGTTTCAAGAGTCTTAGCAATTTTCTTCTTCAATTCTTCATCCTTATATAGAGGAAAATAAAGTTGTTGAAGATTGCCAGGATTTAAGCAAAGAGCCGTTGCAAATCTTGAGCTAGGTCAGGCTGAAATTGTGAGCTAAACTCAGCAGAAAACAGAGCAGCAGCCATTTTTGAATTTGCTTTCCTTAAAAGCTGGGAAATGTTCAGGTCAGGGAGACAACTGTTCCATTGGAGTTGTTCTGACATTGCAGGCATTAAATGCACACAGTAACAGTTGCTTTTCTTTCCACGTCAGATTTCAGAAGCTTCTTCAGGAACAGTACTTCAGAAGCTCACTTCAGACACACTGTTCATCAGACGCTCCCTTCAGACGTTGACTTTTGTTGACCTTCAGACTCAGCCTTCAGACGTTGACTTTCGTTGACCCTCAGACTCAGCCCTCAGACGTTGACCAACGTTGACCCTCAGACTCAGCCTTCAGACGCTGCCTTCAGACTCAGCCTTCAGACCCAGTTTTCCTTCAAACTTGCAACATAGCTTCTAAGCTTTCCTTCTTGCTCTTAGCATGTTCTTACATAACCAATATTGATTAACCAACATTAAGAACATGGTTCTGCACAACTTAGAACAAAGCATTAGCAATACCAATTTTCTTTTTAACACTTTGTTATCATCAAAACCTTAAAGAGAGTTGTTCATACATATTGTTCCAACAATCTCCCTCTATTCAAAAGAGAGTTGTTCACATTTTGTTCCAACAGAAGAGTGCCTTCCTAAATGGGTACTTACATGAAGAGGTTTATGTTGAATAGTCAAAGGTATTTATAGATCCTAATTTTCCTAACCATGTCTACAAATTGAAGAAAGCTCTATATGGATTAAAGCAGGCACCTAGAGCATGATATGAGAGACTCACACAGTTTCTTGTTAATCAAGGCTACAGAAAAGGAGGATCAGATAAGACTTTGTTTGTAAAAGAAGAGAATGAAAGACTTATGATAACACAAATATATGTTGATGACATTGTCTTTAGTGGGATGTCGAACCAGTTGGTTCAACATTTTGTTCAGCAGATGCAGTCTGAGTTTGAGATGAGTCTTGTGGGTGAACTGGCCTATTTTCTTGGCCTTCAAGTCAAGCAGATGGAAGATACAATCTTTGTTTCTCAGAGTAATATGCCAAAAATATAGTAAAGAAGTTTGGTATGGAAAATGCAAGTCATCAGAGAACACCTGCAGCTACATATTTGAAGTTGACCAAAGATGAAAAGGGTATTGCAGATGATCAAAGTTTGTATAGGAGCATGATTGGAAGCCTTTTGTATTTCACTGCAAGCAGACCAAACATAGCTTTTGTTGTAGGGGCCTGTGCTAGATACCAAGCTGAACAAAAAATGAGTCATCTAACTCAAGTAAAAAGAATATTGAAATATATCAATAACACTAGTGACTATGGTATTATGTACTCTCACAGTGAAAGCTCTATGTTAGTTGGGTATTGGGATGCAGACTGGGCAGGCAGTGCAGATGATAGAAAAAGCACTTCTGGAGGATGTTTCTTTCTGGGAAATAATCTGATCTCGTGGTTTAGCAGGAAGCAAAATTATGTGTCCTTATTCACAGCTGAAGCAGAGTACATAGCAGCCGGTAGCAGTTGTTCCCAACTAGTGTGGATGAAGCAGATGCTAAAGGAGTATAATGTTGAACAGGATGTTCTAACATTGTATTGCGACAACCTGAGTGCAATCAATATCTCAAAAAACCCTATTCAACATAGCAAGACAAAACATATTGATATTCGTCATCACTTTATCAGGGATCTTGTAGAAGAGAACATACTGAAACTTGAAGATGTTACCACAGAGGAACAATTAGCTGATATATTCACCAAAGCCTTAGATGCAAATCAATTTGAGAAGTTGAGGGGTAAACTAGGAATTTGTCTGCATGAGGAGTTATAGCAATTACAGGTGTTGAAACATGCAAACAAATTCTTTCTATTTACTATAACTAGAGTTGCACGAAAAATCAGGGAAATGATTGTCATTTTGAAGACTGCTGAAAGTGTAAGTTCTCATGTTGTTTCACCTGTACCGGTTAATGTTTCAACAAGCCCTTTTGATTATGTAGATATAAATCCTGATGTTACTGAAGCTTTTATTGCTTTTGTGAATGTTTTTAAACCAACTACAACTGCTTCTGATTTTCATGTTGAATCGAATGTCGAAACCTATGTTGATCCAAATGTTGATGCTAATGTTGAAACATCTGTGGAACCTGTCTTTGAGTCTGTTAGCCAGGTTAATCCTATCTCTGACATGACCCTAGAAAAGTCTAATGTTGTTAATGTTGTTGTTGATGATGTTGTTAGTGAACCACCCACTAAAGAAACTTGTCCTGAACCATCAACTGACCAAATGACTCCTCTCACTGATCTTGCCAAAGACTATGTTGTTGAACCACATCATGTGCTTGTTGACTCTGTTCTAACCTGTTAATCAAATTGAGTCTGATGTCATACCGGATGTTGAAACATCCTCGACCCAACTTGTTAATGTTGTTGAAACCAGTTCTGAGATTCCCCAAACTGATGCTGATATGGTTGAGTTTCCTGAGAATCCTCAACCTGATGTGATTGAAGATCAACCAGATGTGGGTTGAAGTTTTAAGATTCAAATATGTTAATGCTCAAAGGTATTATGTTCAGATGGGGTTACTATTACTACATGTGTCTGAGTGGTTTGCTATGAAGTGTTTATTCTTCTGTGAAGACTTTGTGTGTGGGTACTATGTTTGTGTGATTCTTGAAATTCCTGGCAGGTAACTGGTTCTGAACTAAAAACAGAGTATGAAAATTGATGTTCAGAAGCAGAAAAATAAGATGCAGAAAGTAAAGGATACAATGAATTTGTTAACCCAGTTCGGTGCAAACTTCACCTACTCTGGGGGATACCAATCCAGGAAGGAAATCTACTATGAGGAATCAACTCAAAGACTCAGACACAGACCCCCCTGTTCCCTGCCTTAGCAATCAATCTCCACTTAGTCTAGACTTCTACTCAGGAACCCACCTAAGTATTAGAACACTGCTAACTTCCTAATTACTTAATCACAACCCAGTGATCAGCAACACTCAAACAACTCAAATATGAAGACACTGTTGAGTATTTTGGTGTTGGCTGCATATTTTGACAAAACCAATGTGTTGAATAGTAGCACCTCCGTGGCTAGAACATATCTTTAGTTGCAAGGTTTTCATTTTGAAGCCATTCAGAAGCTGCAAATTCCATCAGAAGCTGAAAGTTACTTCAGAAGCATTGTAGCTGTTCAGAAGCTGTATTCAGAGTCTGATGCCAGCGTTGACTTTGGTTGACTTCATCAGAAGCTGATCTTTTTCAAGTTATTTCTACGCGAATCTTTGAGAGATATGTTAAGGTTTTATTATGGATTAATACTTCTAGAATGCTGATTGATTTGTGGAAGATCTAATGAAGATTTGGCTTGTATTTATGAAGATCATATTTTCAGAAGAAATCTTTGATGAGATACATTGCAGAATTATATGTTTCCTAATTGAGCCTTGCATAAATTAGAAACATATCAATTCAGAAGATTTGAACCAGTTTAATTCTAAGGAGGAGTGCTGCTGCTTTCAAGACTTACGCATAATTGAAGAAATTCAGAGAAAAAGAGTCTTAGAGTTTTAAGCTGTTAAGTTTTATTTGTGCACCACTCATTGTTTGAGTTGGTTTAGAGTTTTTATAGAGTTGTAATTCATTCTAAGCCTTTAGGTACGAATGAAGTTTTGTTATTGAAGTTGTTCTTAAAAACAGGGTAGTTTTCAGAACTGGGTTTAGTTCAAGGGTTGTTCAAGTAACTGGGCAGTTACTTGGATAGGAAGTTAGAGGTTTTCTAATACTCAACGTGTTGGGTAGAATTCAAGACTAGGAGGAAGTTAATTGCTTAGGCTGGGAACTGGGAGTCAGTGTCTTGAGTCATAAGGATTAATTCCTATAGTGGAATTCCTTCCTGGATTGGTATCCCCCAGAGTAGGAGGTGTTTACTCCGAACTGGGTTAACAAACCTCTGTGCCTTTTACTTTCCTGCACTTGTTATTTTGCTGCTTCTGATTGTTTTTGCTTGTGCTCTGTTTTTACAATCTTTGTGTCCTGTTATCAAGTTCTGATCAGTATTCAGAACATGATCTGTCCAGCCAGAATTTCAGACACCCTTCAAAAGAACAAAGACATCATTCGTGCTTAAAAGCTTTGAATGAATTACAACTCAAACAATCTAAACCAACTCAGAACATATGAGTGGTGTACAAAAACAAAGCCTAAACTTACACAGACTCTTTTAATATAAACTGTAATTGACTCAATCAAATTCACAATTTGCAGCAACACGTCTTTCTTTATATATAGTCTTCAGCAGGCATATAATTCTGATAAAATCTTCTTCAAAATATAATTCTGAAATTGTGCAAAGGCTTGAAAAGGAAACATATATTTCTGACTTCTATCTTGCAAAGATTCTTCAGAAAATATATTCAAACATAAATACGGGGCCAATCTTTCACCAAGATCTTCAACAAATTAATCAGCCTTCTAGAAAACAATGCTTGAATAAATCTTTGATAAATCTTCAATAGATACGCACAGATTTAATCACAAAGAATGCAGAAAATCAGCTTCTGGAAACAGCTTCTGAAGTTCAGCTTCTGAAGGTCAACGCTGGTCAACGTCTGAACAGTGCGTCTGAAGACCCTCCCAGCGTCTGATGAACAGTTTCAGAGTCTGAAGGTCCATCCTGCGTCTGAAGGTTCATTTCAGCTTCTAAAGGTCCTGAAATGCAATTTTCAGCTTCTGAACCTCTTTAAAACGAATTCCTTGCTTCTGAAGACTTCTTTAACATATGGAAAACGCATTGCTTGCATTTTGATTTTACCAAACAATGAAGCCAACCTTTAAATAACAAACAATCTCCCCCTTTGGCAAATTTTTGGCTAAAATCAAATGCTTCACAAACACAAGTCCTTCACTCAACAACATAACACTCAGCCATGAAGAACTCCACATAATGTAGCAGAGTCAGCAGCGGATTAAAAACACAAACAACTGAAAATTACTCCTCCTGCAACACATAACAACAGTTTCTGAGGAACAACTCTTCTCCCCCTGAAACACAGCACTCAGGTACTCCCCCTGAACAGCTCAGCTTCTGACAAGAAGCCCACAAACTCAGGAACACTTCCCCTGAACAAACAGATCAACAATCACCAATCACACATATATTTCTCCCCCTTTTTAGCCAAAGAAGTTTGACAAAGCACCGGCAAACATCAGGAGCAAGAAACATAAGTAACAAACAGAACATCATCAGCACATCCCAGACCAGCCCAGAAATCCAGCACAACCCAGAACACCATACAAAGAACTACATACAGACAGTTTCAGAAACACAGCAGAGTACAACATACTTGCAACCCAGAAACACAAACAGAAATTCAGACATCAGACACCACTAACCAGTCTTCAGACTCAGCATCAACAATTGCTTAGTCTTCATTAAATACAATCATCAGATGCTGCTTAATTGATATGTGCCTCAGGCACATTTAAAACCTTCTTCCTAGCAATCTGCTTCTCAAAATCAGCAACTCTTTTCTGAACACAGGTCATAACATCTTCAGACTCACAAGAAACAAAAGCCTTCTGATCAGGAACAGGAACCAGAACTTTGCTCCAAACTTTGGATGATCCAGCACCAGAACTCATCTGTGCTACAGGAATGGGCTTGCTTTCATCAGCATCAGCCTTTCCTTTTCCTTTGTTCAGCCTCTGAGCAACACCAGCACACTTTGGTCTCCATTCTTTCTTGATTTTGCTTTTATTCACAGCTGGTCCAGTTTTTCTGTGTTGAAAATGCTTGGGATAACCATGCAACTTGTAACAAAAAGGTTTAATATGACCCTTTTTACCACGATGATGACAAACCCAAGGATGAGTAGCCTTCTTGTCTTTGGATTCCTGAGGTTTGTTCTTAGGTTTCCTCATCAGTGGAACATGAGTATCAGCAGCAGGTATGCACCTCTTAGCAGGATTTTGCTTTTTGATGTTCAGGTTCTGATCAATAAATCCAATGCCATTTGGTTTTCCTTGATTCTGATTCTCCAGAATCTCTTCAAGTACATCAGTAGCAGAATTCAACATTCTAATTTGCTTTTTCATCTGATCAAGTTGAGAATTGAGTTGGATTACCTCATTACTGAGAACATAAATCTTCTCTAAGTGTTCACCCCTCTCAATATGAAGTTGAGTATTAATTTTCTTCTGTTCTTCCATCTGCTTGCACACTTCATCAAATTGACATTGCATCTTGTTGGGTTTTTGTAGATTGGCCACATTTTGCAAAAACATCTACTAGCCAGATGCTGGGACAGATGCGGTAGCATATGGAACAGCATTATGTGACTTGTGATTTTCGCGCCAGCTAGCGCTTTATATTTGTGTACGCAATCTTCCAAAGATTTGCTTGAAGATTTATTTTCCTCTAGCTTGCTGATCAAGGCGCGTGTATCTGATTGAAGATTTGCTTGAAGTTTTATTTGCCTTGCTATATTTTTCCACAAGATATCGTTCTATATTTGGAAGTTTTTTTATTGTCTCTAGAAGATTTTTTCGGCTGGACCGGACAATGTCCACGCTCTGTGTTGAAGCCCAAACCCGTGCTATCTCAGTGTTATATATTTGTGAAGACAAACCCTAGTTGGGTAACTAAAAACCGTGTGTGTTACAAAAGCGTGTGTTTAAGGTTTTTAGGGTTTCTTTTGTTAATTGTGAGCCTTGCTTGTATCTCCCTGATTCAAGCTAAGGACTGAGTTTGTTTGAGTTGTAATTGTAAGCTGCTCCTAAGCTTTTAAGTACGGAGTGAGTATGTGTTATTAGAGAGTGTTTCTCTTGGTGTGTTTTGCGTAGTTGATAACAATACTGATTGTGCTGTTGGTAGGAATTGAGACGGGGTCTCATATCTAGGAGTTCCTAGATAGAGTTGCCACTGGTAGGGTCTTGGTGCAAAGTCAAGTAGTGTGTCTGCGTTGGTCTTTTCACTAGAACTATAATAGTGGATTCATTCCTGGATTGGTATCCCCCAGAGTAGGAGAGTTGCTCCAAACTGGGTTAACAAACTCACTGTGTACTTTATATTTCTGCTGTGTTCCTTTTATTTTGTGCCTTGTTACGCTGCGGTATTTTAATTGTAGTTCTGAGTAGACACTTGCTCGGACAGTTGTGCCAACATTGTGCACAACATATTTCAGTCAGGTTGCCAGGAATTTCAATTGGCATCAGAGCAGGCACCCTGTTCTGTGTGGGTGAGCTCCAGGGAAAGAATTTTCTGGCTTAATGGATAAAGAAGGAGGACTGGTGAACAGACCACCCCTGTTGGATGGGTCGAACTATGACATTTGGAAATCACGCATGACAACATTCTTGAAATCTCTAGACAGCAGAGCTTGGAAGGCTGTGATCAAGGCATGGGTCCCTCCTAAAATAAAAGATGCGAATAATGTTGATACTGATGAGTTAAAACCAGAAGAGGAGTGGTCTACAGCAGAAGACACTGCAGCTATTGGAAACTCTAAAGCCCTGAATGCTTTGTTTAATGGTGTAGACAAGAACATGTTCAGGTTGATTAAACAATGTACTGTTGCTAAGGAAGCTTGGGATATCTTAAGAACAGCTCATGAAGGTACTCAAAAGGTCAAGAAGTCACGGCTACAACTGCTAACAACACAGTTTGAGAATTTGAGAATGAAGGAAGGGGAGAGTGTTCATGACTTTCACATGAATGTGCTAGAATATGCTAACACATTTGAATCCTTGGGGGAAAAGATGTCTGATGAAAAATTAGTAAGCAAAATCCTCAGGTGCCTGCCTAAGAAATTTGATATGAAAGTATGTGCAATTGAGGAGGCCCAAGATATTGGAAATATGAAAGTTGATGAGCTGATTGGATCCCTTCAAACTTTTGAATTAAAGGCTAATGAAAGATCTGAAAAGAAGGACAAGAACATTGCCTTCATCTCCAACACTGATGAAGATGATGTGGAGAGTAATTTAGATACTGATGAGAGCATCTCTGAAGCTATTGTGTTGTTGAGTAAACAATTTAATAAAGTTCTGAAGGAGATGGACAGACACCCTAGGACACATGCTCCGGACAACAGTCGCAGCATCTATAAAAATGTCAACAATCAGAGGAAACCCAGAACTGATGACAAAACCAATCAAAGCAAAGGGGTGCAATGCCATGAATGCGAAGGATATGGTCACATCAGAACTGAGTGTGCAACATATCTGAAGAAACAAAGGAAGGTGATGACTGTTTCTTGGTCTGATGAAGATGAGTCAGAAGAAGAACCTGAAACTGCAAAACATGTGAATGCCTTGACTGGAGTGTGTACATCTTACAATGAATCTTGTGATGAAGAGGTAACATATGATGAACTGGCTGATTCCTATAAGGAGCTATGTCTCAAAAGTGAGGAAGTTTGTAGAACTTTAGTAAAACAAAAGAGGACCATTGCTCTCTTGCAAGCTGAGAAGGACAAACTTCTGGAAATGAACTCAGGTCTCAATGATGAGGTTATTTTACTTAAATCCAAGATTGACAATATGAACAAGCAACTGCGGATGATGAACACAGGTACTGATGCTTTAGAAGAAATTCTGGAGATAGGACAGAAACCTGGAAATCCTAAAGGTATTGGGTTTGACTACAGATCCTTGCTTCATCAGAAACAACCACCAGTGAGACAGTTTGTGCCATCTGTTAGTACTTATGATTCCACTATGTCAAGACAGATGCCCCAACATCAAGTGAGACAACAGGCATCTGGATATAGGCCCAGATCAAAAGGAAGATATTGTGGTTGGGTATGCCACTACTGTGGAAGAAAAGGACATATCAGACCTTTCTGTTTCAAATTATATGGTTATCCAGACAGAACTTGTTCACCAAGACCTGATCCCACAGTGAAGATCACCAAGAAGCAGTGGAAGCAAAAAGATGATAATCCCACAAGCAACACTGTGGATCCTAGAAAAACAGAACCTGAAGCTGATGAGACTGCTCAAATTGCTCATACATCTCTGAGAGTGTCATCTAGAAATGATTGGTACTTTGACAGTGGGTGTTCCAGACATATGACTGGAGATAAAAATTACTTAACTGATGTTATGCCTTATGCTACAAGCTTTGTGACTTTTGGTGATGGAGCCAAAGGAGAAATAAAGGGTGTAGGAAAGCTTGTGAATGAGGGCCTACCCAAACTTGATAAGGTGCTTCTAGTGAAAGGATTGACTGCTAACTTAATTAGTATTAGTCAACTGTGCGATCAAGGATTGAAGGTCAACTTTACAAAAAGTGAATGCTTAGTTGCTAACAGTAAAGGTGACATCCTGATGAAAGGTGTTAGATCAAAGGACAATTGCTACTTGTGGGTCTCTCAAGATAAAGCAAAGTTATCTACTTGTCTAATAACCAAAGAAGATGAAGTAAAACTATGGCACCAAAAGCTTGGACATCTGAATCTCAGAAGCATGAAGAAAGCTATTGCTGAAGGAGCCATCAGAGGTCTCAAAACTCCAAATTCAGGAAGTAAGTATATGTGGAGAATGCCAGATAGGAAAACAGACCAAGATGCCTCACCAGAGGCTGCAACATCAGTCCACATCCAGAGTTCTTGAGCTATTGCACATGGACTTAATGGGACCTATGCAAGTCAAAAGCTTAGGTGGTAAGAAGTATGCATTTGGTGTTGTAGATGATGAAGGTAATAATGATGTGCCAGATGATACGACATTTGCCTCAGCATCTGACCTACAGGAAGAGAAGAAAGAAGATGAAGCAAGTAGTAAGCAAGATTCTGAAGTAACTGGTCCAGAGAAGACTGCTCCCAACAAAGGACCATCTATCAGAGTTCAGAAAAACCATCCTATAGATCAAGTCATTGGCAATCCTAACCAAGGGATCACAACTAGAAGGAACTATGATGAGGTATCAAATTCTTGCTTTATATCTAAACTTGAACCAAAGAATGTTAAGGAAGCTCTAACTGATGAGTTCTGGATAAATGCTATGCAAGAAGAATTAACTCAGTTCAGGAAAAGTAATGTGTGGGACTTAGTTCCTAGACCAGATAATGTGAATGTCATAGGTACCAAGTGGGTTTATAAAAACAAGTCTGATGGAAATGGTACTATCACTAGAAACAAAGCTAGACTGGTTGCACAAGGATATGCTCAAATTGAAGGTGTAGACTTTGATGAGACTTTTGCTCCTGTAGCTAGGTTGGAATCTATTAGATTGTTACTTGGGATTGCATGCATACTAAAATTCAAGCTGTATCAGATGGATGTCAAGAGTGCCTTTCTCAATGGGTACTTAAATGAAGAGGTCTATGTAGAACAGCCTAAAGGTTTCATTGATCCAAGTTTTCCAAACCATGTTTACAAATTGAAGAAAGCTCTATATGGCCTGAAGCAAGCCCCTAGAGCTTGGTATGAGAGACTTGCTGAGTTTCTAATTAACCATGGCTATAGGAAGGGAGGAAATGACAAGACCTTGTTTGTGAAAGATGAAAATGGACAGCTGATGATTGCTCAAATATATGTAGATGACATAGTCTTTGGAGGAATGTCTGACCAGATGATAGAGCATTTTGTTCAGCAAATGCAATCTGAATTTGAAATGAGTCTTGTGGGTGAGCTAAAGTTCTTTCTTGATCTTCAAGTGAAACAGATGGAAGATACTATATTTATCTCTCAAAGTAAGTATGCTAAAAATATAGTCAAGAAATTTGGGATGGAAAATGCTGCTCATAAAAGAACTCCTGCTCCCACACATGTAAAATTATCAAAGGATGAGAAAGGTGTGGATGTTGACCAAAGCATGTATAGGAGTATGATAGGAAGTCTTCTATATCTTACAGCAAGTAGGCCAGATATCACATTTGCAGTTGGAGTGTGTGCCAGGTACCAAGCTGAACCAAAAATAAGCCATCTGACTCAGGTAAAGAGAATTCTGAAGTATGTGAATGGTACCAGGGACTATGGTATGTTGTATTCTCATGGGGAAAACACTGTGTTGTTTGGGTATTGTGATGCTGACTGGGCTGGAAGTGCAGATGATAGAAAGAGTACTTCTGGTGGATGTTTCTTTCTGGGCAACAATCTTATATCCTGGTTTAGTAAGAAGCAAAATTGCGTTTCCTTGTCTACAGCTAAAGCTGAGTACATAGCAGCTGGTAGCAGTTGTTCCCAATTGTTGTGGATGAGACAGATGCTGAGTGAATACAATGTCAAGACAGATGCTATGACATTATATTGTGACAATCTGAGTGCAATTAATATCTCCAAAAATCCTATACAACACAGCAGGACTAAACACATTGACATTAGACATCATTTTATTAGGGATCTGGTTGAAGAAAAAATTGTTACTCTTGAACATGTTGCAACTGAAGAGCAATTAGCAGATATTTTTACCAAAGCTCTTGATGCTAATCAATTTGAAAAATTAAGACGGAAGTTAGGGATATGTTTATTTGAGGAATTGTAGCAATTAATTTCTGAGGGGCGTGCAGCTATAATTTTCTCCCTCCTCAACTGCTTGATGCACGTCACTCAAGGAGGTTATTTTCAACTTCCCTTTTTCAGACCGCTCACATGCTATCATTGTTGTCTGTGTCTTAACTTCTCTAAACCCCTCAACTCCTCTCTTGCCGCGCGTATCATCATTCAAAAATCGCCCTCTCTTCATACCTCCAAACACCAAATCATCATGTCTAATTCTACCTCTCATCAAAACATGCAAGATCAACCTTCATCACCGACGCCCTCTGCAGAGATCATCACCGACGCTCGTCCTCTCATTACCATTCTCAGCTCTCCTACAAAGAAGCGACGAACTAGGTCGTCCGCATAACGAAGGAAGGCTCCTGCCAAATCTAGCAAAGCTACCTCTTCTACTGCTGTGAACACGAGGACAAAATCGAAAGGTAAGACATCTACCACTCCCACTGTTCAACGAGTAGGGCTTAGAATGGATGATTTGTACCTTAAGGACAATCCATTTATATCGACTGTTGTTGAACCAAATGTTGAGCCTTCTGTCAACGATTCTGAGAATATTGCTGTTGAAAGTACTGTAGCTACGCCTGAAACCCTAGGTCCTGATAACCCTAAGGTATCTGACAAATTAGTTGATGATTCTTCAAATTCCCCTACTGAGCAAGATGTTACCGCTATTTCTGTTGAAAAGAATGTTGTTAATCCGGATGTTTCTGAGACACCTGCTATTCCCCCTGCCACAACAAAGGATGCTGTGACAGATGCTCAAGCATCTTTGTCACAAGCTCATGAGGAGCCTGAAACAGTGGTTCCAAACTCCCCTGACTCTGTGAGTGCTCATGAGAAAGATTCTTCCAAGTCTGAAGATGAAGATACTGAGACCCAGGATGTTGTAGATAATGCTGAGACTGTTATTTTAGACCAAGCTGATACTGTTGCTGTTGAGGAAGTTGTGCCTGAAGAAAGACCTCAGGAGAAGACTGGTGCTATGGGTGTTGCTCGCAGAACTAGGAGCAAATCTGACAAAACTGCTGCTATTGTTAGTGAAGGACAAAAGGAAAGTAAGAAGAAAACTGTTAATGCTGGGAAGAGGCCTATGTATGGTCCTCCCAAGGCTGGGAGCAAGAAGGTGGCTCAAAGTGATCACAAGAAGAAGAGTCTCAAAAGAAAAGACCCTCCCTCTGGTGATTCTGAGTTTGAGGTTGCTGAGCTTGAAGCTGCCACATCTGGTGGGGCTTCCAGAAAAACAATGAAGGGTATGAAGATACCTCTAACTATTCCTCCAGCCCCTCTTGATAATGTCTCTTTTCATTTGGAAAATGGGTCCTCTAGGTGGAAGTTTATATACCACAGAAGACTGGGTCTTGAAAGAAATCTGAAGGAAGAAGTATTCAAGTGTAAAAAGCTGGTTGATGTGTTGGAATTTGCTGGACTGATGAAGACTGTGAGAAATCTGGGTCCATGTTATGATAAGCTGGTCAGGGAATTTCTGGTGAATGTTTCTGATGAGTGTGATGACACAAGAAATCCTGAGTATAGGAAGGTTTTTGTTCGAGGTAAGTGTGTCAACTTCTCCCCTATGGTGGTCAACACATACCTTGAGAGATCTGTTGAGGAGACTCCTGAGCTGGAGGTCACTGAGGACACCTGCAAGGCAATCACTGATAACAAGATTAAGCATTGGCCTAAGCATTTGTCTTCTGCTCAACTCTCTCCCATGTATGCTGTTTTGAATAGGATCTGTGCTCAAAACTGGACTCCAACCACTCACTCAAATTCTGTTGCTTCTGGGTTGGCTAAGTTGATTTATGCTGTGGGAACCAAGTCACCCTTTGATTATGGAGCCTACATCTATTATCAAGTTTTGGAGCATGCTAAGTCTTTTGCTATTAAGTTTCCAATTGCTTTTCCTACCCTCCTGTGTGGTATTATTCTTCAGCAACACCCTGATATTTTGATCAGTAGTGATGAGCCCTGCAAGAGGCCTGGTCTTATGGCTTTGGATTGCAGTTTGCTGTCTGAGACACATGATGCTGATGTAGCTGGTACTTCTGTCCGGACATCTGGTGTGCTCTCCAGAAAGCAAATGATTGCTGATCTTACTGAGACTAGTGTGGCTCTTGGAGCTAGGAAGGTGAAGATTGACAGGATCATTGTAGCTTTGAAGGCTGAAGCTGCAGCTGAGGGTGAGCAGGATGAAGAAGAAGGAGGAAATATGCCTGTTGCTTCTGCTGGTGACACTGATGATGACTCTGATGATTCTGATGATTTCTGATTTTATTGTTTTGTTCTGATCTCATTTGTTGTACTCCTTTTGCTTTTGTTGGTGACTGGGCTATGCCCTGAATTTCTTATGCACCTTGTGTGCTTCTGGTCTGTAATATGCACTCTCTATGGTTTCTATGCACTTTCTATGAGTATGCACTATCTGTTATTTGTCAGAATTTATGGCTAAAAAGGGGGAGTAGATGCATTGTGCATGTGCATGTGTGTAGCTTATAGCTTATATTATCTTGGCTGGTTGTGTGCATGATTATGTACGGTTACATGTGTTGACGGGGAGTTTACATGTGTTGAGGGGGAGTGCCGTATATGTTGAGGGGGAGTACTGGTACATGTTTTGAGGGGGAGCTGCTAAGTTTTTTTGGTGTGTGGAAATTTATTTTTTCCCTTCTCTATGTGAATCCTCTATATGAGAGTTTATTTCTCTCTAGGTGTTCCTATGAGGCTAGATGTTTGTGTTATCTGGTGCATGCCTCTGATACTACTTGCAAGTTATCTTTGTCCAATTTTCTCGCTTGGAAGCAATTTCATTATATGCTACGATATTTTCTTTCCTTGTTGTGTGCCTATGTTGACGTAAAGGAAACTTATCTGTGTATCTCCCAAGGAACTGGCTCTAGAGTGTTTTAGCCAAAATTTTGCCAAAGGGGGAGATTGTTGGGTTTTTGTAGATTGGCCACATTTTGCAAAAACATCTACTAGCCAGATGCTGGGACAGATGCGGTAGCATATGGAACAGCATTATGTGACTTGTGATTTTCGCGCCAGCTAGCGCTTTATATTTGTATACGCAATCTTCCAAAGATTTGCTTGAAGATTTATTTTCCTCTAGCTTGCTGATCAAGGCGCGTGTATCTGATTGAAGGTTTGCTTGAAGTTTTATTTGCCTTGCTATATTTTTCCACAAGATATCGTTCTATATTTGGAAGTTTTTTTATTGTCTCTAGAAGATTTTTTCGGCTGGACCGGACAATGTCCACGCTCTGTGTTGAAGCCCAAACCCGTGCTATCTCAGTGTTATATATTTGTGAAGACAAACCCTAGTTGGGTAACTAAAAACCGTGTGTGTTACAAAAGCGTGTGTTTAAGGTTTTTAGGGTTTCTTTTGTTAATTGTGAGCCTTGCTTGTATCTCCCTGATTCAAGCTAAGGACTGAGTTTGTTTGAGTTGTAATTGTAAGCTGCTCCTAAGCTTTTAAGTACGGAGTGAGTATGTGTTATTAGAGAGTGTTTCTCTTGGTGTGTTTTGCGTAGTTGATAACAATACTGATTGCGCTGTTGGTAGGAATTGAGACGGGGTCTCATATCTAGGAGTTCCTAGATAGAGTTGCCACTGGTAGGGTCTTGGTGAAAAGTCAAGTAGTGTGTCTGCGTTGGTCTTTTCACTAGAACTATAATAGTGGATTCATTCCTGGATTGGTATCCCCCAGAGTAGGAGAGTTGCTCCGAACTGGGTTAACAAACTCACTGTGTACTTTATATTTCTGCTGTGTTCCTTTTATTTTGTGCCTTGTTACGCTGCGGTATTTTAATTGTAGTTCTGAGTAGACACGTGCTCGGACAGTTGTGCCAACATTGTGCACAGCATATTTCAGTCAGGTTGCCAGGAATTTCACATCTTCTTGAAAAACTCAGCAGGATTTTTGTTATAGGTAGCCAGAACTTCACAGGATGATTCTTCATCACTTGATTCTGATTCTGAAGAAATTTCTGAACCCATAACTTTGTCATCAGACCAGAATTTACCAGTTAAAGCAGTGACATGTTCCTCTTCACCTTCTGAGTCATCAGACCAGGTCACAGTCAGACTCTTCTTCTGTTTCTTGAGAAAATTAGGACATTCTGACTTGATATGTCCATAACCTTCACATTCAAAACACTGAACTTTCTTTGACTGATTGCTTTTGTCATCAGTTCTTGTCTTCTGCTTCAGAAACTTCTTGAATTGTTTACTCAGCAGCACAAGAGCTTCTGATGAGCTATCATCATCCACACATTCAGTATCAGCAACAAATGCAACACCTTTACCCTTCTGAACAGTTCTGCTGATTTCAAAGTTCTGAAGAGAACCTATCAATTCTTCAACCTTCATGCTAGATATGTCATGTGCTTCTTCTATAGCAGTCACTTTCATATCAAACATCTTTTGTAAGGATCTGAGAATTTTCCTTACAAGCTTCTCATCTGAAACTTTTTCTCCAAGAGATTCAAAAGAGTTTGCCATGTCCAGAATGTTCATGTAAAAGCTTTGTATGTTCTCATCTTCCAGCATTCTGAGATTTTCAAATTTAGTGGTCAGAAGCTGAAGTCTGGACAGCTTTACCTTTGAGGTTCCTTCATGAGTGGTCTTGAGAATTTCCCATGCATCCTTGGCAATTGTGCACTGCTTGATCATCCTGAATACATTCTTGTCCACTCCATTGAATATTGCATTCAGGGCTTTGGAGTTTGCAAGAGACAAGGCATCATCATCATTGGTCCAATCTTCCTCTGGTTTTAAAGTAGCTGTCTTGTTACCATCTTTGTCAGTCACAACTGGATGTTCCCAACCCTTTAAAACAGTTTTCCAGGTCTTGCTATCAATAGATTTAAGGAAAGCACTCATGCGTGATTTCCAATAATCATAATATGTTCCATCCAACAGAGGTGGCCTGTTAACAAAACCTCCTTCTTTCTCCATAAAGCCAGAAATTAACTACCCTGGAACTCACCCAAATACAAGCAGGGTGCCTGCTCTGATACCAATTGAAATTCCTGGCAGGTAACTGGTTCTGAACTAAAAAAAGAGTATGAAAATTGATGTTCAGAAGCAGAAAAATAAGATGCAGAAAGTAAAGGACACAATGAATTTGTTAACCCAGTTCGGTGCAAACTTCACTTACTCTGGGGGATACCAATCCAGGAAGGAAATCTACTATGAGGAATCAACTCAAAGACTCAGCCACAGACCCCCTGTTCCCAGCCTTAGCAATCAATCTCCACTTAGTCTAGACTTCTACTCAGGAACCCACCTAAGTATTAGAACACTACTAACTTCCTAATTACTTAATCACAACCCAGTGATCAGCAACACTCAAACAACTCAAATATGAAGACACCCTTCAAAAGAACAAAGACATCATTCGTGCTTAAAAGCTTGGAATGAATTACAACTCAAACAATCTAAACCAACTCAGAACATATGAGTGGTGTACAAAAACAAAGCATAAGCTTACACAGACTCTTTTAATATCAACTGTAATTGACTCAATCAAATTCACAATTTGCAGCAGCACGTCTTTCTTTATATATAGTCTTCAGCAGGCATATAATTATGCTCAAATCTTCTTCAAAATATAATTCTGAAATTGTGCAAAGGCTTGAAAAGGAAACATATATTTCTGACTTCTATCTTGCAAAGATTCTTCAGAAAATATATTTAAACATAAATACGCAGCCAATCTTTCACCAAGATCTTCAACAAATTAATCAGCCTTCTAGAAAACAATGCCTGAATAAATCTTTGATAAATCTTCAATAGATACGCACAGATTTAATCACAAAGAATGCAGAAAATCAGCTTCTGGAAACAGCTTCTGAAGTTCAGCTTCTGAAGGTCAACGCTGGTCAACGTCTGAAGCTCAGCTTCTGAAGGTCAACGCTGGTCAACGTCTGAACAGTGCGTCTGAAGACCCTCCCAGCGTCTGATGAACAGTTTCAGAGTCTGAAGGTCCATCCTGCGTCTGAAGGTTCATTTCAGCTTCTGAAGGTCCTGAAATGCAATTTTCAGCTTCTGAACCTCTTTAAAACCAATTCCTTGCTTCTGAAGACTTCTTTAACATATGGAAAACGCATTGCTTGCATTTTGATTTTACCAAACAATGAAGCCAACCTTTAAATAACCAACAATTCTAATGTGCACTGCTGCGTGTTGAGGAATTTTACTTGATGGGATCTCTTGGTTGTTTAAATCCGCTGCTGCTAATTTATGATATAGTGATACTGAGAAAGATGTTGAGGATGATGTCTTGGACATCATGTCCGCTGGCAGGAAGAAAGTTAGTGAAAAGAAGATGCATGTTAATGTCTCAGTTGTGATGTACTTGTTGTGATGTGCTGGTCTATATTGGATGCTTATAACCTCAGAATAGATGTTTTATGACTGTGTGCCAGCTCTCGAAATCTTTTGTG
This sequence comes from Medicago ruthenica, assembly GCA_018208015.1. Classification (NCBI taxonomy): domain Eukaryota; kingdom Viridiplantae; phylum Streptophyta; class Magnoliopsida; order Fabales; family Fabaceae; genus Medicago; species Medicago ruthenica. The sequence continues at coordinate 115,867,348 of CM031371.1, read as the reverse complement.
GGCTATGCCCTGTATTTTTGTGTCGATGGTCAGTAACCTAATTCTCCTCATGCTCTGCTACTGTTGTTCTTGTTTTTTCTGCTCCTTGTGATTGCATGGTTGTTTTGTCAAAATTATGGCTAAAAGGGGGGAGTAGTTTGGTAGGTTTTATTATATGCCTTATTTGCCTATTAAGGGGGAGTAATATTGTCCTGTGTGGTATGCATATATTCAGGGGGAGTGATACTCTGCGGCGTGTTATACATATGCGTTTGTATGAGATATGTAGTATGGCATGATGTGTTACAAAATGTTGAAACATCCGGTGCTAGTTGCTTGTATGTGTGGGGATGGTAATACATGTGTTCTATTCCGCTGTTGCATGCCTCTGATATTCTTTAGTGATACTCCACAACATTCTTATCTGCTACGTTGCATTTGAGGAATTCTTTTGAAGTAGTTTTTGAAGATGTACTATCCTTCTTAATGGTTGTGTGCTTATGATGAGTGAAGAAATGATTGCGTGGTATCTCTCCAGATTATCTATATGATCTCAGATTGTTTTAGCCAAAAATTTGTCAAATAGGGAGATTGTTGGATATTTGGTTGTTGGCTTCATTTTTCCTAAATCAAATATACAAGCAAGATGTTGGACCCAATGTTCCAACATGTGGGTACGACTTCAGTGTGCCCTGATTTCGCGCCTTGGAGCTGTTTATTATCACACCTGATCTTTTGAAGATTTGATTGAAGAATTCATTTATGTTACTTGTTCTCCAAGTTGCATGTGTTTGCAGAAGGAAAATATTTTCGAGAGTTATATTTTTCAGATTGGAGATTTTTATTTGTGTAAATATATTTTCAAAAGAGATCTTTGGAACATATATGTCTGAAAAATATTTGTTTCAATATATTTCTGAAAAGAATATTTGATACAAATACATGTTTAGCCTGAAGGAAGATTTAATTGTGCAAATATATTTCTAGAAGGAATCTTGGAAATATATTTCTGAAGAATTATTTGTTTCAACATATTTTTGAGAAGAATATTTGATTCAAATATATGTTGCTGACGAAGGCTATATAAAGAAGACACATCTATTTTGTATACCACTTTATTGCTGCTATTGAATATCAAAAGCTTTGAAGTACGGTGTTAGTTTGTGTCTGAAGGTTCCTAGGCTGAAGTCAGTACGGGTAGTAGCTAGGTGATAAATTGTAAATTTGGAGTTTGCTGATAACTTAGACTACACTAGTGGACTTCCTCTTGGCTTGGTAGCCCCCAGATGAGGTGTGTTTGTCACCGAACTGGGTTAACAAATAACCTTTGCCATTTACGTTTCTGTCTTTTATATTTTCCTTGTTCTGTTTGTTTATCGTTAGCTTGATGTTGCAACATTAAACTCAACATTCTACCCCGAGTCCCAGTGTTGGAACATTACATACAACATCAGGAAACTACAGTGCCAGAATCTCACAGTTTAACAAGATAAAAGCCAACATTTATCCTAGACATGCAGTACCATACCACAAAAGTGAGCATGTTAGTTAATACAATCCATATCAAAAGAGAAGAAATTTTCAGATAATCTAAAGAAGAATGGCTCAATCAATCAAACCAACGCAAGGAGTAAACTATCCACAAATAAAGTTGTTATCACCGAAATTACATTAAAATCCATCTTTTTTTTCCTGCGTTAATTAGAACGAATTATGAACATTCATTCCTTCGAGGACTTGTTGATAAGAGACTTGTGGATATGAGGAATAACACCACCACCAGCTATTGTTCCTTTGATGAGGGTGTCAAGTTCTTCGTCTCCACGGATAGCAAGCTGCAGATGTCTCGGTGTAATACGTTTCACCTTCAGATCCTTGCTTGCATTGCCAGCCAACTCCAACACCTCTGCAGTTAAATACTCTAGGATAGCGGCAGAATAAACTGCAGCTGTAGCCCCAACTCTTCCATGTGCCATTGTCCTTGACTTCAGAAGACGATGGATACGTCCGACAGGGAACTGTATGTAGAAAGATATTCATGAAAACAAAGCAGATGATGTGAGATAAATTTAAACAATGCCAACAAGTTCAACATGATTTGCAGCCAGACAACAAATGTTAGCATGCTTAAAATCTGGAAACAAAAATATTTTCTAGAATCAAAGAAATACAATAATTAACCGCTTATCCAGTGGCAGAAAGAAATATTCAACACACAGCATCCAAAGATACTAGTCACTCACAACAATATCATTGTTATAGATGAACATGCCATAGCCATGACACGTGTGGCTGAAGCAAAAACAGAAAACCTTTGACTTACCGGGCAGCGTTCAATGTCAGGCTGCCACTTTGCGGAATTCGTCACATTTGTAATCCAAATCCGAGAAGAAATATGTATATTACATAAAACACAGATATATGCATAGCAGCACAGAATAAGCAATGAGAACAAAAATGCTATCTTCAATTAGACATGGTTGACTACATTGTTTAAAAATAGATTTTCACATATGCATAAGTTAACACGTTGCTCGCCTTATTAGTGGCAGAGCTTGAATGGTTTTTTGGAGGGGAGGCAAACAGTTATAAAATAATACTATAAAGTACTTTTTCACACCACCAACATATGATCATTTTGGACGAAAAAGCACAAACAAAATGTTAATATATATACAAACATTTTTATAAAATTCCATATTTATGTTTACTAGTCACTCACAACATATGTAAAAGTAAGACTCGAGCTTCTATCCTCATAGGAGCCGAAAAAGCGGATTACCACTACACCACCAAAGATTATGTGATAACTACAGAACTAGAATATATATACAAACATATTCATGCTAATATACATACACACACACACACCTATTTAGACGGGAAATAATTTTGGGAGGGCCATGGCCACCCTTTATCCTTTCTAATATCCGCCACAACCACTTGTGCATTTTCTTTTTTCGGAAAAAAGGAAGATGATAAACATGATGAAGAGAACAGAATTAAGAAATTGAAAATTAGGACCTTTGTTTGAAAAATTTAGACAAGGTCCATGATCACAGAAAACATATGTAAATTAAGGGATTTGTCTCCTCAGAAGTGAGCAATTCATTTTACAGCATAAGGATGAACAAATCAACCACTTATATTATAAATCATAAATTAGTTAATTACTTTCAAAATGAGAATTCAATGTAAAAGAATAAATCAAAACAAGGCCTAGTCTCTATTAAAAGTCCAAAGAAATAAAATAAACAATGTAACACCAACACTTTAGATTAAAAGCGTCTCCGGTGTAAACTGTGTGTTGGTAAGTCAGTATAGGCAACACCAAGCCTGACACCACACGGACACATGTGACCATATTCAACTATTCAATTTTCTCAAACTATTAATTATCTGTATCGATATGTCAGTGTCTGCGAGTGTGTGTGCGTGTATCATTTCCCATAAAACAAAACAAGGTAATTATACTATAAACAAAAAGAATAGTAAAAACGGTGGACTAAACCCTTCCAAAGAAACCATATACACCATCAACATGACACAATAAATCAGCTAAGCAAATTGTAAATGGGTCAGTGAAAAAGTAATACCATGAGAATGATAATCACTGTATAGACAACGGTAAAGCAACAATAACAATGCAATATCAAAATAAAATACATAACAAATTTCAATCTTGGTAAGAAAATATCAATCTTTTTACTCCATTCTTCATCTTAGATAAAAACCCAAATCTAAAAATACAATTTTTCTCTACAAAAAGTAAAACCCATTTTCCAGTTACAAATTTTTTAACAAAAAAATACATAAAAAGGTAAAAAGAAAATAAAAAAACAATACTTTAGGTATGTAACATAAGGTAAATGCGATGAACTATGTAGATCCAAAACAAAAGAGTGAAAACGGTGAAATTTTTAAACATTTCGATGGCTAAGAAACAAGAAAACGATGAAGAGAAAGGGTAAGAGAGAGAAGAAGAAGAACCTGAAGACCAGCTCTTGAGGAACGAGAAGTGGGTTTCTTCTTGTCCTTATCTTTGAGGGATGCTGGTGTTTTACCGGTTGTCAAACCCTTCGCTCCTTTCCCCGACATGGTTTCGCACAAACACTTCTTCTTAGAGAGAGAGAGAGATTTGGCTTTTGAGGTTGTTTGGTTTCTTCTATGTTCCCCCGCGATCCTTTATATTCTCAAAAATCTAAAATTTATAAATTACAATTCATGTCCACTAAATATCTAAAATACTAAATTTGGTTTTATCTTTTTTTCATTTTCCAAGGGAAAATGGACTGTATTTGAAAAATAAAAAGTTTTTTTTTGTTACAATGATAAATGGAAGAAACAACGAAACAAAAGAAAAAAGCTAACTACTCCCAGAGGAACAAAGTGTCATCGACATCGTTTTTGAGAAGATTGATAAGACCAGTAAGGGGCGACTCATGAAGAAGAAGATCAACATTAGAAGAAGCTCAAATTGTCATAAAATCTGCATATTGGTTCCCCTCTCTAAGAGTGAGAAACTGTCACATTGATTTGATGGAGCAATTGTTTTATGTCTTGGATAAGAGTGAGATATTATTATTATTATTCCATCTTATGTACCTGTTAGCCGTAGCAGCAGTAGCAGAAGGAGGAAAACTTATTAGAATGCTCTCTATCGAGTTCTTTATGTTACAAGTCAGGCGATGCAAAGACCAAGTTTCACCACCCATACACATAAGATTCTGATGTCGCCAAGACCACCAAACTCCAACAGAAAAAGTGATAGCTTGAGAACCCTTAGCCTCCACTTGCAGACACAACCCAAAGCGCTCTTTCTCTAAATCTACCATGTCAACTTTGCACCATGCTTGTTTTAATGATGATTAGTTTAAGATATATTGTCTTTGATGGTGTTATTATATTTACTTGGTTCAAATTCTTCATTTGTGTTTTGTTGTTATTTTTAGCTTGTATAATACTTGTGTTTTGTGTATTTTGAAAAGCTTCACAAGTACTTACCATTGTGGAACCATATTTTGAGTAAAAAGTTTAAGGTGATTGCCATAACACTACAAGAAATCTGGCTATTTGCCAAGAATATTTGCCAGGGGCAGGTATGTTGGAACAAAATGTATGAACAAGTCTCTTTTGAGTTTTGATGATAACAAAGTGTTAAAAAGAAAATTGGATATGCAAATGATTGTTCTAAGTGTGCAGGACCATATACTGAAAGTTATATATCTGACAGTGGTTCTGAAAGATCAAGTTAAGAGCAAAAGGAAAATATTGAAGCTTGTGTTGCAAGTCTGAAGACCAGCTTCTGAAGACAGCGTCTGATGAACAGTGCGTCTGAAGACAGTGTCTGATGACCAACTTCTGAAGACAGCGTATGATGAACAGTGCGTCTGAAGACATCGTCTGATGAACAGCTTCTGAAGACAGCGTTTGATGAACAGTACGTCTGAAGTCTGCATCTGAAGATCAGCTTCTGATGAACAGTGCGTCTGAAGACCAGCTTCTGAATAAGTGTGTCTGATGAACAGTGTGTCTGAAGAGCAGCTTCTGAAGAAGTGCGTCTGATGAACAGTGCGTCTGAAGACCAGCTCCTGAAGAAGTGTGTCTGATGAACAGTGCGTCTGAAGACCAACTTCTGAAGAAGTGCGTCTGATGAACAGTGTCTGAAGACTAGCTTCTGAAGAACAGACTGGGAGTCTGAGTCTGAAGGAAATGCAGAAGTCAACAACTGTCACTGTCAACAGTAAAGTACTGTACGGTCAGAACCACTCTCTGCAACCTTTGTCTCCTTGGACGAAACATTCTCCATGTTTTAAGGAAACAATTCAAAATGCCATTCCTCTGTTCCTCTATTTCGCACACCATGTCAGGAAGGAATTAATGCTGGCTGAAGCTTCAATTCCAACGACTCTAATTGATGACCTGGATCTTCTCAAACGGCTCTTTGTTCCTCTATAAAGGATTGGAGATTTGAAGAAGAAAATAAGACTCTAAGACTCTGAAAAACAATACTCTGTTTTCTGGAAACAAATAATCTGCCAAATTCGAAAGTCATCAAATAACTTAGAAATTCTTACAAACTTTCTTATCTTAGAATTTCTTAAGTATAGAGTCTGAATCTGTGTTGTATTTTGTGAACACCACTGATAGTATATCAAGTGTTCAATTCAAACATAGTCTTTTGTAAATCTGTTTGATTCAAAGTCTCTCGCCTGTGTGCTTGAGCAATCAGAAGTCTCTTACTTTGTGTTTGAGCATAGAAAGTCTCTTACTTTGTGTTTGAGCATAGAAAGTCTCTTACTTGGTGTTTGAGCAAGGAAGTCTCTTACTTAGTGTTTGAGCAAGGAAGTCTCTTACTTAGTGTTTGAGCAAGGAAGTCTTTTACTTTGTGTTTGAGCATATGAAGTCTCTTGCTTTGTGCTTGAGCAAGTGTAATCTTTGTGATTATAGTGAAAATCTCTTGTAAGTGAATTGGGGACTGGACTACTTCCGGGTTGTGGAAGGAACCAGGATAATTGCTTGTGTCTCTCTCTCTCTCATTTACTTTATATCCGCTGCAAAACAACTCTGAAAATAGTTTCAGAATCTGATCAATATCTGATTCTGAACTAACCTAAGTTTTTGAGAAAGAAAAAGCCAACACAATTCAACCCCCCCTTCTTGTGTTTCTCTCACCTTCAGTTGGTATCAGAGCTCCGGTTCTGATATTCAATCACCTAACAGTGAGTCAGTAAAGATCCTGAGAAAAACATGTCTTCTGGTGTATCTAGTGAATCCACATCCAGAAGTGGTGGTGGTGGTGAATATAGTACAGATGAAAGGAAATCTCACTCACACCATAAACCTCCTATGTTTACTGGTGATCCTGAGAAATTTTCATGGTGGAAAAGCAAGATGTATAGTCATGTCATTGGAATAGATGATAGTCTATGGGACATCATTGAAGATGGTATAACTATACCAGTTAATGAAGAAGGAGTAGTTGTTAATAGAAGAAGCCTTACTGATGCTGAAAGAAAGATCTACAGAAAGCTTCACAATGTAAGAGGTATCATTGTGGATTCTCTACCTCACAATGAGTACTTGAAGCTGAGTGATAAATCAACAGCAAAAGTCATCTTCACCTCTCTCTGCTCTAACTATGAAGGAAACAAGAAGGTTAGAGAAGCAAAAGCAAATCTTCTGGTTCAACAGTATGAGCTGTTCAGAATGAAGGAAGATGAAAACATTGAGACTATGTTCTCAAGATTTCAGACTATGGTTTCTGGACTTCAAATTTTGAAAAAGAGTTACTCAGCTGCTGATCATGTGAACAAGATTTTCAGAAGTCTGCCATATAAATGGAGACCTAAAGTGACTGCTATTGAGGAAGCTAAAGATCTAAATACTCTAAGTATTGAAGATCTTATAAGCTCTCTCAAAGTGCATGAACTGGGACTCAAAGAAGATGAACCTGTTAGAGAGTCTATAGCACTTAAATCTAAAGGAAAGTCATTAAAAGCTATAGAATCTGATGAAGAATCTCCTGAGGGAAGTTCTGAAGAAGATTCAGAAGCTGAGGAGCTGGAAATGCTTTCTAAAAGGTTTCAGTACTTGTTGAAGAGACAAAAGAAATCTTCTAACAGAAGCAGTAACTTCAAGGGATCTGGTTCCAAGGAGGAAGAACAGAAGGGTTGCTTCAACTGCAAGAAAACTGGTCATTTCATAACTTATTGTCCAGAACTTCAAAAGGAGAAATCCAGAAGGACCAACTCAAAGTCAGGCAACCTCAAAGACAGATTTAAGAAAAGTATTATGGCTACATGGGATGAGCTTGACAATGAATCTGAGTCTGAGAAGGAAGATGAAGAAGAAGCTAACATAGCTCTTGTGGCAACTGTATCTTCTGATACAGAGTCAGGTTCAGACTCTGAAGAAGAAGATGAGGTATTTTCTGAACTTACTCGTTCTGAACTTATTGAAACAATTAAAGATCTTTGAAAAAGAAACATAACTTGCTGGCTGATGAGAATCTCCAACTTCAAAATCATATCAATGAGATTGAGGAAGAAGTTAGAGAACTCAGAGAAATGGTTCATAAGAAACCTGATGAAGTTCCAAGTGAACATGAAATTGCTCTTCAGGATTTTATCCTAACTGGAATCAACAGAAGTAAAGTTGCTTCTATGATTTATAGTAGGCTTAATTGGTCCATTGGTCCCCTAATTAATTTCCAGTTTTCATTTTGGTCCCATATCTCGTAAAATCAACGTTTTGGTCTCTTATGTTTGTCTTCGTTATTCAAATAAATCCATGGATGTTAATTTTAACCTCAAATGTCTATGGTGGACCAATCTTAAGAGTGGTCCACCATAGATCATATTAATTATTTTAATTTAAATCGTTTGATTTTTTTTTTAATAAAAGAGGATCATTGGATTACGCTAGTCTATTTTATCTTACGATGTACCACCAACACCTAATTGTTGTTCCTTTTCTTCATCTTCAATTCAACAACATCATCATCAATTCAATTCAACAACAACAACATCATCATCTTCAATTCTTAGAACTCCAGCAGAACCAACATACTCAGATTAAACAATAACAACAACAACATCATCATCAATTCAACAACAACATCATCATCATCTACCCAAAATTCGGATTTGGAAAATAAGGGAAAATTAGGGTTCAATAAAAATTGGGGCTTTTTAAAGATTGTGACTTTAGTAATGAAGTGAAAACCCAATTAATTTAAACGCTGAAACTTCGAACCTTCTTCTCCAAAACTTCGTTATATCTCAATTCTCACACCAACCACACAACAAAACGAGCCATGGAGCTTCAACTTGATTCCATGGCCGCTTCAATTGGTGTTTCCGTCGCGTTCTCCGCTTCCTTATCTGCTTCGTCGCCACCATTCCTCTAAGCTTCTTTTGGCGTTTTTGTTAATTATTATTTTAGGGGCTTTAATGGTTTTTCCATTGAAGGTTATATCATGTGCAATCAATTACAATGATGGAATATTGAAAGAGGAAGGTTTGCGTGATGCATAGAAGAAAAACTGTTTAATTCACTTGATTCAATTGCCTTATGTTAATGAGTATATTGGTTTTTGTCTTTGTTGTGGAAGTCACTTTGCTGGTCCTGTTTTTTAAATGAAGGATTATCTTGATTGGACTGAAGGAGGAAGAAGGAGGAGAAGGAGGGAACATAAGAGAGATGGGCGAATAAAATGAGGAAGGAGGAAGAGGAGGAAAAAAAGAGAAGAGATCCATGTTTTTTTTTGTTTTAATTTATTTTTCTGGGTTTGTTTTGTTGAATTGATGATGATGTTGTTGAATTGAAGATGAAGAAAAGGAAAAACAATTAGGCGTTGGTGGTACATCGTAAGATAAAATAGACTAGCGTAATCCAATGGTCCTCTTTTATTAAAAAAAATCAAACGGTTTAAATTAAAATAATTAATAGGATCTATGGTGGACCACTCTTAAAATTGGTCCACCAAGGACGTTTGGGGTTAAAATTAACAGTCAGGGATTTATTTGAATAACGGAGACAAACATAAGGGACCAAAACATTGATTTTACGAGATATGAGACCAAAATGAAAACTGGAAATTAATCAGGGGACCAAAAGACCAATTAAGCATTTATAGTATTAACAGAAACAGAGGAGAAGGTATTGGTTTCAAAAATGATTCATTCAATCATTCAAAAGAAACAAACATACCATCCTGTTCTGGAGATATTATGAAAGGCACTAAGGTCTGTTTTGTACCTGCATCTGAGATTTCTGAGAAACAGAATTTACCAGAAACAGAGACTGCTGATTCTGAAGTTCTGAACAACTCAGAATCCAAAACTTCTGAACCTAAGGGAAAGATGAAGGCAAAATCTAAAACTTTGCCAAAGTCTAAACCAAAAGGTTCTAAGTCTAAGACTATGAGGAAAACAGACTTTAAATCTGAAAAGATTCAAAGTCTGAAGAGTTCAGAACCTAAGACAAGCAAGTCTCAGACTCTAAAAAATTCAGACTCACATTTTCAAAAGACTGTGTTTGTAAAATCTTCAAGGAATACTAAACCAGTTTACACAAAACCTTTTAAATCTCAGAATGTCAGACAAAGGATACAAAAGAAGCCATATCCTTTCAAGACTAACCAAAGAGGACCCATAAAGATATGGGTACCTAAGTCTGAAATTATTTATGTTGCAGATGTGCTTAAGAGTAAAAGAAAAGCAAAGATCTTGGTACCTGGACAGTGGTTGCTCGCGTCACATGACAAGAGAAAAGTCTATGTTCCAAACCCTGACCATGAAAGAGGGAGGAACTGTGGGATTTGGAGAAAACCAAAAAGGCAAGATCACTGGTACTGATATTCAGCTGTCAGAAGATGCTTCAGAACCTGACCAGATTTCTGAGTCTGAAGAAAGTTCAGAAGCTGAAAAACTTCCAGAAGCTGAAAATCCTCCAAATGCTGAAAACCTCTCAGTAGCTGACACTCCTCCTGAAGCCAATCAAGAGCAAGATGTTTCTGAACAAAGTCTTAATGATTGTGGCTATGCAAGAAGAACTCAATCAGTTCCAAAGAAATGGTGTTTGGGATTTATTTGCAAGACCAAAGCACAAGAACATTATTCGAACAAAATGGGTGTTCAGAAACAAACTGAATGAACAAGGAGAAGTAGTCAGAAGCTCAAAGGTAGATCAGAAGCTCAACATAGGTATGATTGGTTCTCTGTTATACTTAACAACTTCTACACCAATGTGAAAGACTATCAGATTCATGAAAACAACATACCTATCTTTTGTGATAATACTGATGCAATCTGTTTGTCTAAAAATTCAATTCTACATTCAAGAGCCAAGTATATTGAAATTAAACATCATTTTATAAGAGATTATGTTCAGAAGGGTGTTTTGGATATTCAGTTCATTGATACTGATCATCAATGGGATGATATATTTACAAAACCCCTCACAGAAGATAGATTTAATTTTATTAAAAAGAATCTGAACATGCATTTTATCTCTGAAAAAATTGCTTGACTCTGAATAGAAACTGAGAATCTGAAGTTCATCAGAAGCTAAGACTTAACAGACACTCACTTTGAGAGTCTGAAGAAAGTTCAGCCTCTGAAAACATCAGAGTCTGAGTTTCAGAATCTGAATTTTTTACTTCTGATAAAACTCATTGTAAGTGGACACTTTACACGTGGCCCACTAATGAGAGTGAATCTGAACAGTAGTCTAACACATGGTCAGAATCTGATAAGTTATAACTGCTGGGAAGTGATGAGTTAGTTTTGAAAGTTGTACTTTGCGCCCTCCAAAAGTCATTAATGTGCAGTTGTGTTTAATGTTTTTCTGTTTTCAGTTTCTGAAACGTTTTAACAAAAACACAGTCACACTTTCACTTTCACATCTTATATGTTCAGCTTTCAGACCTATTTAAAAACACTCAAACGTTTTCTGAAAGAGTTCTGCAGTACTGAACCATATGCTCTGAACAATTCTGTCTGAAAGAGTTCAGTGGTACTGAACATTATGCTCTAAACAACTCTGTCTGAAAGAGTTCAGTAGTACTGAACAAAATGCTCTGAACATTTTTATCTCACATTTTAATTCTCTTGTGTCTTAAATTCTTGAATTTTCTTTTTGTTTATGACAAAAGGGGGAGTAAAAGTAACAAGTATTTCAGGCTCTGAGCCATAACAGAACATAAGTTAATTATTGAAAATTAATTAACTTAGGAGAACATCTTCTTATCTCTTAGCCTCTGATTAATCCTTTGTGAGATAATTCTGTGAAAAATCACTCAGAAACAGTTTGATTTTTCACCTGTTTGATTTAAATTGAATTTAATTAACCTGGATAAGACTCAGGGGGAGCTTACAAACCTCACCTTGTGGATTATCAGACTCAGGGGGAGCTTACAAACCTCAGACCCTGAAGTTAACCTGTTAATTAAATTAACAATAATTTTCTATTAATACTTATGTTTGTCATCATCAAAAAGGGGGAGATTTTTGGAACAAAATGTATGAACAAGTCCCTTTTGAGTTTTGATGATAACAAAGTGTTAAAAAGAAAATTGGATATGATAATGCTTGTTCTAAGTGTACAGGACCATATACTAAAAGTTATGTATATAACAGTGATTCTGAAAGATCATGTTAAGAGCATAAGGAAAATATTGAAGCTTGTGTTGCAAGTCTGAAGACCAGCGTCTGATGAATAGTGTGTCTGAAGACATCGTCTGATGACCAGCTTCTGAAGACAGCGTCTGATGAACTGTGCATCTGAAGATAACGTCTGATGAACAACTTCTGAAGACAGCGTCTGATGAACAGTGCGTCTGAAGATCAGGTTCTGATGAACAGTGCGTCTGAAGACCAGCTTCTGAATAAGTGTGTCTGATGAACAGTGCGTCTGAAGACCAGCTTCTGAAGAAGTGCGTCTGATGAGTAGTGTGTCTGAAGACCAGCTTCTGAAGAATTGCGTCTGATGAACAGTGTGTCTGAAGACCAGCTCCTGAAGAAGTGTGTCTGATGAACAGTGTCTGAAGACCAGCTTCTGAAGAACTGCGTCTGAAGAACAGACTGGGAGTCTGAGTCTGAAGGAAATGCAGAAGTCAACAACTATCACTGTCAACAGTAAAGTACTGTACGGTCAGAACCGCTCTCTGCAACCTTTGTCTCCTTGGACGAAACACTCTCCATGTTTTAAGGAAACAATTCAAAATGTCATTCCTCTGTTCCTCTGTTTCGCACACCATGTCAGGAAGGAATTAATGATGGCTGAAGCTTCAATTCCAACGACTCTAATTGATGAACTGGATCTTCTCAAACGGCTCTTTGTTCCTCTATAAAGGATTGGAGATTTGAAGAAGAAAATAAGACTCTGAAAAACAATACTCTGTTTTCTGGAAACAAATAATCTGCCAAATTTGAAAGTCATCAAACAACTTAGAAATTCTTACAAACTTTCTTATCTTAGAATTTCTAAGTATAAAGTCTGAATTTGTGTTGTATTTTGTGAACACCACTGATAGTATATCAAGTGTTCAACTCAAACATATTCGTTTGTAAATTTGTTTGATTCAAAGTCTCTCGCCTGTGTGCTTGAGCAATCAGAAGTCTCTTACTTTGTGTTTGAGCATAGAAAGTCTCTTACTTTGAGTTTGAGCATAGAAAGTCTCTTACTTTGTGTTTGAGCAAGGAAGTCTCTTACTTAGTGTTTGAGCAAGGAAGTCTCTTACTTAGTGTTTGAGCAAGGAAGTCTCTTACTTTGTGTTTGAGCATATGAAGTCTCTTGATTTGTGCTTGAGCAATTGTAATCTTTGTGATTATAGTGAAAAACTCTTATAAGTGACAAGGGGACTGGACTACTTCCGGGTTGTGGAAGGAACCAGGATAATTGCTTGTGTCCCTCTCTCTCTCTCATTTACTTTATATCCGCTGCAAAACAACTCTGAAAATAGTTTCAGAATCTGATCAATATCTGATTCTGAACTAACCTAAGTTTTTGAGAAAGAAAAAGCCAACACAATTCAACCCTCCCCCCTTCTTGTGTTTCTCTCACCTTCAAGGTATCCCTGGCTGAAGTAGATATAATAGTCACAAGAAGGGGGGTTTGAATTGTGACCCTTTTTAAATTTTAATCATGTACTTATAAAGTTACTTCTCAAGTTGATACTTGGAAGAGCAAAGTTAAAACAGACTTCAGAACGTTCTGAAGTGTTAGTGCAGAATAGAATGTTAAATTTAAATAATGTGTGTGTAATGTGTATGCAGTAAATAAGGAGTATAAGGATAGAGAAGAAGAACACACAAAATTTATAGTGGTTCACCCAATGTGGGTTAGTCCACTCCTCACAATCTTATGAGAGTTTTCCACTATGATGCTTGAGATAACCTCTCAACTCCTGCACTGTACAATTCTGTCACCTTGGAACAATTACAACCTGTATTCTCTAAGCCTCAACGGGATCTCAACTTTCTGTGCTAAGTCACACTAGACCTTATACTTTGTTACTCAACCTAGACTTTAATACCCTTAAAACTAGATGAGATTTGCTCTTTACAACTGATTGGATGTTTGAAAGAATGAGGTTAAGAGGAAGAAGATCATCTTTGAAAATATAAGAGAGAATTGATTCACACTCTTGGAGATTTTAATAATCTTTAGAGTTGATTTGTGAAATCAATTTTGCTATGAAGCTTTAAACTCTTTTAATAAGATGTTTAATTGTGCTTTTAAGCTGTGTGTCTTCAAAGTATGCATTCAACTCCTTTTTATAGAGTTTCTTGACCCCTTGTAGTTGTTAGGACGTGCTTAGTGGTCTTGTGCCACGTGTCCTGTGACTTAGCAACTTTTGCTTGAGAGTCTTGATCAACATTCTGTACTTCAAAATGTTTATGGGTTCACCACGATACTTCAGAATGCTCATACATTCATCAGTTATGAACTTCAGAATGTTCCTGGTTTCATATGGATGAATGCCAGATGAATTTATGGGTAAATCCTATGAATGTCATATGAAGATCTGAGTTGTTGATGTGCTTTTGTTATGCGTGCATACTTCAGAATGTTCATGAGCCAAAAGCCTTTGCAGATCTGTGTTGGAATGTGTGCAGGAGAGAGAAAAGTGGAGTTGTCACTTCATTCTCATGCTTTAAGGGATCTTGTTGGTCTTGTACAATATCAACTCCCTTATGTGTCGAAATCTTATTGATTCTGAATTAAGATTGCTTGCTTTGCTTTTGCTTTCACTTTTGCAACCACTTTACTGTGCTGTCAGATTTAAAGCATGTGATGTATTGTACTTTCTGAACTTTCAAAATGTTCCTTTGTTTTACTTAGGATGATTTGTAAGACTTCTATTTGATGTAATCAAATCCTAATAGTAAAACATCATTGAAGTGCAGCATGTACAACATCTAGGATGATATTCCAAGAGAAATATTCCTAATGTTTTGTACTTCATTTGTTCATAAGTCTTCAATAAACAATGAATGTGCTTTTTGTCTTTTAATCCAAGTAGATGTCTTTATTCCTTGATTGATCCAAGTTATTGTACTTTTCTGGGCATCTCATTTATGTCACGTGAGCCTTGAATGTTCATGTGTATGTTCATGAATTGCTTGGGCTTGTTCTTGATAACCATAAGAACAACCTTCTAAACTATGTCCAACCTTCTGAACTCTATTCAACTTTCTGAACTCTGACTGAGTTCTTAAGTCTTAATGTTATTTGATTCCTTGTATCTTGGTATGACTCATACTTTGTTCATGTCCTAATTAAACACTCAAGAACACAAATTAAATACCAAGAAACTAATCAAAGTACATTAATCCTTTAATCATTATGGTTTGTTATCTTTAAAATTAATTAGGGATTTTGCCTCAACACTGGCAAATTGCATTTGCGCATTCTAAGGTGACACAGGGGTGTGCCCCTTGTTTTTGCATGTTGGCTCCTGGCAAAACGAGAGCGGGAGTTTTGAAATTCAAATAACGAACACAGCACGTGGGTTTGCAATGATGGCAGGCTGTTTGTCAGGGCCTTTCCCAGGGGTTGACCCTGGCTTTGGACAAAAAACAGCTTTTGCAGAAGGATTTGACAATGGGCTGACATGTTTCTGAAAAGGCTGCAAACCCCGGGCCTAACCCCTGACAAACTGCATTAAGGCCCTGTTTTATTTTCTGACCATTTGACCTTTCTAGTAGCTACCCTAGTGACTAGGCATAGACTTGCATTTGCCAGAGGCACCCCTTGATTTGGCCCTGTTTTATTTTTGGTTATAAATAGATTTTCTAGCTTCATTTTACAGAGCTTCACACTTAGAAAAAAATTCCAAAACACAACATTTCCTCCTCTTCATTTTTATAACTGAGAACCTCTTTCTTCTTGAACATATAATTCTTTCTTCTCCACCTTCATCAAACTTCATTAACCTGGTAAAAATCTCATCACCTATTATATTTTTATGCTACTATTCTTTACTAGTAATTTACTTATCATTTTTTTTTTCAACTTTTGTTTTAGTAAACTGCTTTTTGTATATATGCAAAATTGTTTTTTTTTTAATTTAGAGAAAACTGTTAAAAATGTAGATTTTTTTTTAAATTTAGAGAAAACTGTTTTTTTTAATTTGTAGATGTGTTTAACTGTTTTTATAAAATTGTTTTTCTTTTATAACTGGAGTGTTAGAATTTAATCATTTTTTTTAAAGTTGTTTTTCTTTTGAACTATTTTTCTTAATTTATAGAAAATGTTAATTTAATATGGTATAATCAAAAACTAGGTTTTTAATATTAAAACTGTTATTAATACTAATTGTCATAAAACTGTTTATAATTTTTTTTTAAAATTAAATGATATATATTGACTAAATGCTGTGTAAAGAAAACAGTTTTTTTAAAGTATCATAAATAAATAAAAAACTGATTATTTATAGTGTAATATGTTGTGTTATTAAATTTGAAAATATTTTGTTTCAATGTATTTTGGTAAAGGCTATGTTTTATTTTAAAAAAAAACACCATTGACTAATTAGGCTCTTTGTTGGAAATAGTATTTATATTGACTATTTAATTTTTAATTTAGTTTAAAAAAATTGTTTTAATTTTTGATTATGTATACTTTTTGAACAAGAAAAACGTTTTTTTTAAAACAATTTAAACAAAAGTTTTAAATTATTTTAAATATTAGTTTAAATAATTCTTATTTTTAAAATGATTTTTAAAAACAATTTAGAAAAAGAAAAACGTTTTTTTTTAAAAATATTATAATTTCTCAGGGGCAACCCCTCGCAAAGCCCCTGGTAAAATTTGCGTCAGACATGGCTGATTGACATGACAATGCGTCAGAGGTGCAGTGCATCAGAAAAGCAGTGAGTTAAGTCAGATAAGTTGATAGGGTCAGAGCCAAGGCTTTTTCCAAGAGCAAAACGAGGGCCTATACCAGGGCTTGCCCCTCACAAATTTGCCAGGGGTTTAACTCCTGACAAATTCATTTGCGATGACCTGATTTTCGAGGGATTCTGCCCCTCACATAACCCCTGGCAAATTGCATTTTCACAGGGCTTCTCGCGCTTTTGCTAGGGATTCCGTCCCTGGCAAATAACCAGATTTCTTGTAGTGTAAACTTTAGGTTCTTTTCAATTAGACGAATGACTTTTGAACATGTAATTGGACTGTCCATTTTTTAGACCAAGTATAGTTGATTATGTTGGATCGTGAGGGGAGTTTGGGAGATTGTCTACATTGGACTAAGAGTAACCGCACAAGTGAGAGAGATACAAATTTTTTTATCAAAAACCATAAGTCATTAGGTCTTTGGGTCCTCTCACTTATACCGTGTTCAACCTCCTCTTTTTCAAGAAATATGTGGCTTCTTACTCACCTCACACTTGACACAGTAATCTACCCCTCAAGTGTGAGTCATCAATTCATTATGCTCCCCATAAAGCAGAAACTTTTTCATTCAGATACACTTGTACTTGCAACACTGTTGGCACTCACCACATCAACGGGATACTCTATCTAACCACCATTGTTAGTAAGACTTTCGACATAAGGAGTCGGTCATACCTTTCGTTGGACCGTCGTCTCTAATAACTATGTTGGATCATGTGAGGGAAGCTAGGGAATTATCTACATTAGATTGAGAGCAACCACACAAGTCAGTCGAACACCACATCTTTACTCAAAACCTTAAGGCATTGGGTTTATGGGTCCTCTCACTTATAAAGTGGTCAACCTCAACTTTTCTAAGCAACGTGAGACTTCTAACTCAACTCACACTTGTCACAACAATCTCATCATCAAGTGTGAGTCATTCCATTCATTATGATCCCCCCTCAAGCAGAAAAAATTGCATCCGCATATACTTGCTTGCATTGTCATTGGTTCTCCTTCAACTCTGATACTATTGTTGGATCATGAGGGGAGTCCAAGTGATCATCCATATTTGGCCAAAAGTAGTCACACAAGTGAGTTGGGCACCATCTTAACCAAAACCTTGAGAAAACACGAGTCAAAAAATCATCCATAATTAGATGGGATTAAAGACTTTAAATCTCTATTTATGCTTGACCTTTATTCATGTATGGAATGATATAGTTTTGATGGTTAGGATTTATATTTTGTTTCATTAAGGTCTTATTAATTTTTCATTAGTTTGTTGCCTTATAATTAACTTGTTTAATTATTATGTTAGATATTAAAATATGGATGAGAAATGTCTCGGCACATGTTCACTTTGATTGTCCTGTCATTGTTCTAACAATTTAATGAATTATATTTTTTGTCAACAAAAAAATCTAACTCTCACCATTTGCTTAAGATTTCTAAGTCTCTACTCATAGTTGTTTGTTAAGAATTAAGATACTCAATAATTTGGACATAAGATCAATAAGAAAAAAAATTAAATGTTGTATTCGAAAAGAAAAATAAGGCTTTATTCAAAAAATAAAAGGAAAAATAACACTTCATTTAAAATGAATAAACTTTTTTTGGGTTATCATGTACAAAGTTTTTACCTTCGTTCAACGATTATTAATCTTCGTCAGAGAGTTGTTGGACACACAAGGTGTTCTTTCATTCGAACAAAATTATCTCCATACACAACATCAAGGGATCGAACTCCATTCCAAACCCTTGGACCAATCTATTATTGTTGGTTGAACTTAATTGAATCACTTGCTTAAAGTGCACATGTGAGGAGGGCAACAACATGGTATATATAGTAAAACAACTTCGATATTGGAACACACACATACGGTGACACATGCAATGTTCATCACATTTATACGGTGAACCATTTTTTTTGTCACTTTTTACTTTAATTTTTTTCCAAAAAAGAAGAGAATTTTTGTAACACAAAAATTGAGTTATGTCACTAACCAATTTCGCAATTGTATTAACCACAAAAATGTATCTTGTTAACCATTGTTTTTAACATAAACCTCATTAATTATTTTGACTAAATGGTTAACAACTTGCATTCTTGAAATAAAGTTGTTAACATTGTATATTTTTGTAGTTAATTCAATTGTAAAATTGGTTAATGATACAACTTAATTTTTGTATTACAAAATTTACCCTATATTAAAAAAAGTGACCAAAAAAATAAAATAAAAAATAAAACGTTGTTGGCCGTATAAATATGGTCATGAGTGTAGCTGTCACCATATTGGTGTCAAGTGTGTGTTCCATTAACCTTTTTGTTGTAAAAGGGTTATTTTTGACACAAAAATCTTGAGAACAAACCAAAATCTAACTGTAAAGGTAGACATCATAGAATCATGGTATCCGACATCATAGGATCATACATGTATTCTCAGCTCATTTTTTCTGTTTCAACATTTTCTAATTTTTGCATGCATGCATGCTCTACCCTCTCTCTCTCCCTCTCTGGTGGTGTCTTACCTCTTTCTCATTTTATTTTCTCTCTCTCCTTCAACCTTCTATGCATTAGAGATAGAAACACCTCAATCAAAAAAAATTCATCATCAGAGAAGAAAGAAATAAAAAGTCACACCCTTCATTCAATTTCTGGAATCTGGATTCTCGAGTGGCTACCCTTTTCTTCCACATTTATCATTCTTTTCTCAAACCACCTGATCCTCTTCAACCATTTTGTTGTCCCTCTACCTCTCCAGGGTCCTCCGGGGCCCGAAATTCATGTGCGTCTTCAATTCATCTTTATTCTCATTGTTACAAATTAAAATGCAAATATGTTACTAATTATATATTATTATACATGGACATTTTGTTCCTTTTCAATGTGTTTTTTTTTTTTTGAGTAGATTCAATGTGTTTTGTTGTTCACGTAAATATGACTTTTGCATGAAGATTCTTCATTATGTTCCTCAATAAGAAAATGTAAAAGAATTTTTATTATTAGAATGACAACAATCACTGAGATTTATGGTCAATATTATTATTATTGATACCAAGATTCGACATTGATGGGGTTTTGTAATTTTGACCCTTTTCCTACTATTTTATACTAAAATAGGGTTTCTTTCTCTATACATTCAAGGCCTTTATTAGTTGTTTAAGTTCTTAGGTTATTAGACAACATTTTGTAATGTGTAATTCATTCAAACTACATTGCTATATGATTCCATGTATTTAATTTGTGTATTATATCAAATGTGATTGAGTCTAGTGAAATGGAATAGTCTTGCTGCAATGTATAGTGAAACATAATATCGGTTCAAATGGAAGAGATGTCCACATTTAGTGTTTGAGAAATCCTCGAACATAATATAGAAGGATGCTTGTGGATTATTTAAAAAAAATGTATTTTTTGTCTTATTTCCATTATATGTTTTCATAATATATGGAGATCATAGACTTGAATTGAATGAATAGCTCTATAGCTCATATATCTCAAGAAATCATTCCCTATTCAAAGGTTATCAACTTTCTAAAATATGTGAGTTGATATGTCTATTCAGCTATGGGACCATTTAGAGGAATAACTGAAGATTTCAAAGGAAGACTTGAATTTTATAAACAAGATTGGATTTGTGCAATCTGTACTGGTGTTAGAATATTGGCCCCAACTTTCTACATATTCTTTGCTTCTGCACTTCCTGTTATTGCTTTTGGAGAGCAACTTAATAGAGAAACAGGTAAATGACCAAAACCTTTCAGATATAGTTTCAAAATTCAAATATTTATGTTATTTGATCTATGGATTTAATTCATATTGATATATGGATTTTTTACACTGTAATTAGTCATAGTCGTCTTATCATTAAAAACGTTTGACTTTAATCGTAAGTACTTCATATGATTGGTTGTGATTTGTGTGTAAAAATTTAGCACTGACATTGTTATGGTGTATCAAAATTAAACTCTTTGATCTATAAGGGAGCATTTGGTCATGTGTTTTACAGGTGGAAGCTTGAGCACAGTTGAAACATTGACATCCACAGGTATATGTGGAATTATCCACTCAATATTTGGTGGTCAGCCATTGTTGATTGTAGGAGTTGCTGAACCAACTGTTATCATGTACACCATTCTATACAATTTTTGCACGAAAAGACCAGAATTAGGTGCCAAGCTGTTTTTGGCTTGGGCTGGTTGGTAAGTATATATGGCAGTTAACCTTTTAACTATATTTTGCCTTTCCCTTTAGTCCATTATTGAGGTTCTGTTTGGATAAACAACTTAATTAAGCGCTTATGCATAAGTTATTTCTATAGCAAAAGATAAAATAAAGTAAATGTTTTCTTAAGCTCTCCCAAAGTGTAATGCTAATGTTTATATATACATAATTGTTGAATTGTAGTATACCCACGGCTAACTTGTATGGTCATATTTGTTGCAGGGTTTGTGTTTGGACATCATTGTTGCTGATGCTGCTTGCAATTTTCAATGCATGTTCGATTATCACTAGGTTTACTAGGATTGCAGAGGAATTATTTGGCATGTTAATTACTGTTCTTTTCATTCAACAGGCTATAAAGGTATAGATATGGATATAGATATAGCTAACTCTTCCTATCAAAATGGAAAGTGAATTTTTCATTGCCGAGTATTTTAATTTCACAATTGTTTTGATCAATAGGGAATCCTTAGTGAGTTCAAGATACCGAAGGCTGAAAATCCCTTGTTAGAGGAGTATCAATTTCATTGGCGCTATACAAATGGATTACTTGCAATCATTTTCTCTTTTGGGTTACTTTTCACTGCCATGGTAAGTAGAAGTGCAAGAAAATGGCGATATTTAACAGGTAAATGACTCTGAAGTCTAAATATTTACTACTATATCAATGTTATAAATTTTGAAATGCATCTGAAATCGCACCTACAACGTGAATGTTTTTTTAGTTTCCGCATTATTTGTCCACAAATTTCTTCAATCAATGTATTGTATTATATAAGACCATGCAATCAATGTTTTCATGTTAGACTTATCTTCTCCTGTCTCCCTTTGGCATTCAATCAGGGTGCATACGAGGTGTCATCGCAGATTATGGTGTTCCAATGATGGTAGTATGTTGGACTGCACTATCTTATACCATACCGAGCAAAGTTCCATCTGGTGTTCCTAGAAGGTTGCTTTGTCCACTTCCTTGGGAACCTGAATCTCTCTACCACTGGACTGTAGTTAAGGTATTGTTATACATGGACTAAATCTCTTCATCTTCTTGTCCAAAACATAATTAGTCTCTTCATTATTGGTGTTGGATGCATCATTTTTTTAATGTAAATATATATTTAGTCCCTATAAAATCAGAACTCACAATCATAAATCCATAATGTATTTTGTTTACAAATGCAAAAATTGTGCTTTTACTCCTTGGCGAAGGACTAAAGACACACTGTTTTTATTAAGTACGGGAATAAAAATGGGGGCAGCCCAGTGCACGAGACTCTCACTAGATAGGGTATGGGGAAGGTAGATGTACACGGTCTTATCTCTGCAAGGAGGCTATTTCCAAGAATTGAACTTAGGACCTCCAAGTCATAAGACGCAAAACGTTCCCTTGTGCCAAGGCTCGCATCAGTGAAATACAAAGGCTAAAAATAAAGGAAAAAAATTATAAGGATTATAGTTGAAGGGTTTTAATTTTTGTAGGTAGTGATAACATAATTTTTCATTTTCCTAACTTCTCTTCATATCATCATGCTATCTTGCACTACAAGAAATGACTAATTTGATGATATGCAAGTCCTAAAATCCATCTAAAGTCATTAACTGCAAACTGCAGGATATGGGAAAGGTACCCTTGCCATACATCTTTGGGGCATTTATTCCAGCAGTTATGATAGCAGGTTTATACTTTTTTGATCATAGTGTAGCTTCCAAGATGGCTCAACAGAAGGAGTTCAACCTTCAAAAACCATCTGCTTACCACTATGATGTTTTTCTTCTTGGAATAATGGTATGCTATTGTGTTGTGAGACTTGTTTTATGTAAATTCAATGGCATAAAGTTTCCTAACATGTATATCCTTTTGATTCTTTAGACTCTTATTTGCGGTATTCTTGGTCTCCCTCCAGTAAATGGAGTCCTTCCTCAGTCCCCTATGCATACTAAGAGTTTAGCGACTCTTAGAAGGCAGGTAAGCACCATATTTTGCGGCCCTATTCGGATAAAAAGCTTAATTAAGCGGATATAACATAAGTGTTTATGTATAACCTATTTCTATAGCATAAGTCAATTTTTTTTTATATAAACTATAAGTTGTTTTCGTAAGCTATACTAAAGAGCTTATGGAATAGTCTAAAAACAACTTATGGACATGTCATAAGTTGTTTCAACTTTCCATAAGTTCTCTCAAATTGTCTCACAAGTGATTACCCCGGTAGATAAACTCAAGTATGCCTTAAGTCTAAAGTATCAATTCAAAAAGATTCTTACATTACTTTGTGAAATTTACAGTTGATCCGAAGGAAGGTGGTGAAGAGTGCCAAGGAATGCATTAGGCAACAAGGAAGCAACTCTGAATTATACGGAAAAATGCGAGCCGTGTTTATAGAAATGGATGCCGCGCCTACCGTAAGTATTGTTGGCTTGATAAAATTTGTGTCTATGTGTATACATGTCCAATAGTGAACATTTTATATTATTTGGTCTTAGGTTAAAGAGTTGGAGACTTTGAAGGAGGCTGTAATGAAAACTAATGAAAAAAATGGGACAAAGGAAAAGTTTGATCCTATTAAACATATAGATGCCTATTTGCCTGTTAGAGTTAATGAGCAAAGAATGAGCAACTTGTTGCAGTCTCTCCTTATCGCACTAGCCCTTTTAGCCGTTCCTGTCATCAAAAGGATACCTACCTCAGTTCTTTGGGGATATTTTGCTTATATGGCAATTGATAGTCTCCCAGGGAATCAATTTTGGGAAAGGTTATTGCTTCTTTTCATCACCCCCAGAAGGCACTACAAGTAAGTATCCTTACTGAGTAATCTTTGTTTTGAAATTGATAGATAACTTGATATTTGTGGCTTAATGACTTTCAAAGTTTTTTTCTTCCATATTTGTAGAATTAATAATCTAGCTATAGAGTACACAATTTTATTAGTCAATTTTTTTTTTTTAAATAGAAGTGCATATGGATCCTGTTTGGATCAACATATTCAAGTTTATCTACTAACATAAGCACTTGTAAGATTGTTTGAGAGAGTTTATGAAAGTAACTTAATACATGGTCATAAACTGTTTTCAGCTTATTTCCATAAGCTCTCTATTATATCTTATGAAAACAACTTGTAGCTTATATTACAACAATGTTACACATTAAGCACTTGTTTATCCAACTAGGTCCATAGTTAGAAAATAAATTGCTAAAAGAGAAGCCGGGTTGATTTGGATTCTCTAAAATCACGCAGTTGCGGATCTCGGTAATTGGATAAAGATTAGATGACTCTTGTCCTGAGTTGTACTATAAAACTGATTTGGTGAAGTGAGAATGTAAAGCCATCCAATGGTCGAATCACTTGACTACGTATATGTTTGTCGTGAATGCACACAAACTGAGGTTATTTTATTGTGCTATCTGTCTTTTTGTGCAGAATTTTGGAAGGCTCTCATGCCTCATTTGTAGAGTCAGTTCCATACAAGACAATAGCTGCATTTACAGTTTTACAGTTTCTATATTTTGCAATCTGCTATGGATTGACATGGATACCTATTGGTGGAATATTGTTTCCATTACCTTTCTTCCTTCTCATAGCTATAAGAGAGAGATTGCTTCCAAGGTTATTCAAGGCAATCTATCTTCAAGAATTAGATGCTTCTGAGTATGAGGAAATTATTGGTGCTCCACATAGCATACCATTAATGGTAAAATTTTATCATATATTTATCAATTTCAGTATGTTTTTTATTCCTATAAATCTGATAAAATTTTATTCATTTTTAGTCCTTAGATTTAACAAAAATAATGTGTTTTTAGTCCCTCGTCGGAGCCTAAAAGCACATAATTTTTGTATCTTTTAAGAATTCAAAATGCATAAAATTTTATACAGATTAAAATCAAATTTTACAAAGATAAAAAATATATACATCTAACCTTCATTTATTTCTTGAAAATGTTTGATCAGGACAAAGATGCACGTACTAGTACTGATAATGATAGCTCAGAAGAAGATTATTATGATGCAGAGATATTGGATGAGATGACAACTAATAGGGGAGAATTGAAATTTAGAACAGTAAACCAAAATGATAGTAGAAGCTTGAATCGTAGTAGCTTTACTTATGGCTTCAATGAAGACAGACATATTCAGGTAAAACACAAATAAAAAAACTCTTTGAAGGTTTCAATATGAGTAACTCACTTTTTATAACTAATTCTAAAATTGCGCATATGATCGATTGTGATTTGTTAATAATGTAAAACGTTTTACACACACTCTGATAGTGTATTGAAACTAAATTCTTTATTTTATGTTTATGGCTTGGACTTGTATAGGTTTACCCTGAAGAATCTACCGGGATATGAGGAGGTAGTCTCTCTCCATTGGCTTTATGTTAGAATGTAAAAAAAATGGTTTGATATGTGAGAAGGATCCTCTCGAATGTTATGCTCAAGATTCTTGTAACATCAGTTAAGGTTGAATCAATCGATGTTGCATGGACGAAGAAAAAGAAGATGAAGAATCGATTTGATCGGGGGAAAAGAAGAAATCATTTGAACTTAGAAATAACATGCTTCAATATTACTAGGAAAAATGCATTAAAACTTGAGTTCAATGAGTCATTTTCCTCATTAGGAGGCTACAAAATTTATGAAAACGAGTGGACAAAAGATTAATATGATATATGAGAAAGAAAAGGGAGAGGAGCAAAGGAATGAGAAAATCCAAAATTACTAAACTTGCTTTCTGGCTGAAATATAGATAAAACTTTAGAGCATTCTCTCTTATTTTGTAATTTTGCCAGGATTTGTTCTTTTAGAGGATTTTTAAGAACATTATTTTATTTAGATCAAGTAGTAAACTAGCCAAAGTACTATGCATCATGATTTCTTCATTATATTGTTCATAACATTTTACATGGTGCAATACTTCTCCATTTAATTTATAGAGAATTAAATGAAGAAAAAAAGTAAAAAAGTAAAAGTTTGTTTCAATTTATTCAATTGTTTACCTAAAAATTTGGTAAACAAATGTATCTTTGATATTAATTAAGAACAAGATAGAATCCTCTTTATTTGGACACTTCATCGTGCGCGCATGTGTGTAGAACCACTTCGAATAGAAGCGATAAACTTTTGAGCGAAAACTTGAACATGAATCATAAAGCTTCGAACTAAAGCCACTTACAGCTTCATTGCAAATATTCCCTTGTTAAACCAGAGGATTATGACCAAAAAACAACCCTAAAGGGAGCAATATCTCCAATGCAACTAGGGTCTAGCTTAAGGAGGAAATATAAACATTGCAATATTGAAAAGTTGTTGATTTCTTACCATATTAAAACAAAGAATAGCAAAGAAAGCATTAGCAATAGCTTATAGACAGATCAATAATTGTTGCAACCTCTATTAAAAAACTAGCCAAATCTAAAGAGAACAAATATATATAGTATAAAAGGGAAAACAGTTCTTGAAGAATCAAAGACAATTGGAGGAAAAATAAATAGAAAACAATCATTTGATCTTTGTAACATCTATGCCCTTCCAAAAAAATTCAGAGATTCATACTTGTAAATATATTATAGATTTAGTGTTGAATTGTGGTAAGTCAACTGTATAAAAAAGAGATAATCTTTTTTTTTTTGTCAAGTAATCCATGGCCAAAATTTCACCTCTTAAGGTGAATAAGTGGGGAATCTCGAGTTTAAACCCTAACCAATGCATATTGCAATGTTCCTACCAACTGAGTTGTGTTCACATGAATAAAGATAATCTATTGTTCTCGTAAAAAAGAAAGCATGTGTATGGACAAAATTAAATATTTATTTGAAGTTATGATCTCAAATTCAAATAAATTCCTTAGAGAGAAATTCTAATATTGTTGTTCTTTAGACTCAAGTAGAATGATTGCATGTACAGTAGTATACAAAAGATAGGGTAACAAGCTTTATAATCCTTGTATGCCAAAATTCAAAGTAAAGTGAAGAAAATTTCAAGTCACTGTGTGAGGGAACAAAAGCATTATGATTGAATAAAATCATTAAATATATCTCTTCTATTCTAACCTACATTTTTGTGTATAATACTATAATTTGTGTTTCCTTTCTTACATTCTAAATTTACAAAAGTGTATAGAAACCAATTCAAGTTTCAAGGCTTAGTCTTATCAAGCAAGAATAAGATGATCACCCTCTCTTATCAAGTTTATGTCTTCAACTTCAGCTCCATCTTCAGTGAAGATTTTAGTGGGAGAAAAGTCAAACTTTTTAGCACCAACATCTAGCAACTCTTGAAGGGACTTTGGTAGAAAAACAAGCCTTTTAGGATATTCACTTTTTTCTTGACAACTAAGCATTACTCTAATTGGTAATTCAATCCTACTTGGTGTAGTAGTTGTAGTGCGACTGCTTTGAGATGAAGGGGAATCCATTTTATCTGGAGAAAAAAAAAAAAAAAAAAGAAGCAAAACTCATTCACTTTTCTAAAATAAAATGCAAGCATTGAAATAAAGAATGAGAAAGAAGAACATGCAATGTTAGTGTAAACCATTTTTCCACTTACGTCTAATGAGAATTCAACATTTTGTGGCTATTTTTATATTGCGGTTACAAAATGAGCTTACGTAGAAATATATTGAGTTCTCATTAGATGCCAATGTAAAACTATTTTACACCGACAATGCATTTCCACGAAAATAAGCCATTTAAGCTAAAATCATCAATTTTAATTTGGAACTTGGAAGATAAAGGCACATGTATTTACCTCGATTAGCAGCTGCAATCATTCCAAAAAAGGAATTTCTAAAAGGGCTAACCCTTCTTCTCTGATGACTATCCAACCATGTTTGATTAGGTGGAAACATACCACCTTGAGGAATAGCTAATATAGAAGGTTCACTTTGACACTTTCCAATAAATTGCCCTCCATTATTATTTGGCATTGGTGGAATATCATAAGGAATTGTGTTATCTTGTTCAATTTCTTTAAACATATTTTGTATTTCTTCATGGCATTGTTGATTTGCATAACCTCTTGAAGTCCAACCAAAGCTATCTGGCTTATCAATATCTGCTCCTTGTTCTACAAGAAACTTAACTATTTCAACATTTCCATCACATACAGCAGTATGAAGTGCAGTGGTTCCATTATTTGTGGACTTTGTCACAATATCACCACCGCATTTTACAATATCTTTTAGCAATTGAATGTCATTTTTCTTCACAGCAAAGCATGCTAAACTCGCTACATCAACGGAAGATATATCTGCACCATTGTCCATAAGTAGTTTTATCATTGATTCATGCCCTCCCTTAATTGCTTCCCATAGTGGTATATTTCCATCAAAATCTGTATAAATAGATATGAACACAATTATTAGAGAAAACAACATTACTAATTCATTTCTTTTATGAAAAAGAAAAGTTATTACTAATTAATAAAACCAATTCAACACTAAGAAATCATTCTAATAACCAATTCTTTATTGTTTGTTTTAGGACATGAAACATGTTTAGTGGTATGTGAAAGGGAGCTTCGATCAAAATCGAGTTAGACTCTCCACAAGCCTAAACAAACCGGTTTTACTATAGTTTAGATTTTTCTCAATGCAAACAGGGTAATTGCAATTTAATTCACACTTTACATACTTCGAGAAACACTTTCCATCAAAGCAAGTTTTTCTCGCTTCCAATAGAATATTCTAGTGAAAACAAGAAAAACTATATGGTGAATATAAAAAAGCGTCTATTATTCGATTGATTGAAATATTAAGTGTTTATTGTGTACCGAAGCAAAATACTTCATAAAAAAATGAAGGAAAGTATTATGATTTTATAATTTAAATGAGAAAAAGGCTACTCTTAAAATTCTTCAAGTGACTTTCCAATGCTAAATGCCTTGCACACTTCGTTTTGTGCATTCATGTTTGAAGGTAGTGACAAACAACATCATTTGTAATGCTATATGTTTTTACTTTTTAACAGTTACTGGATTTACAAGAAGTTCTAACTGTACCTTGCATGTTTGGATCAGCTCCGAATTCAAGAAGCAAAACCGCACAATGGTTATTACCTTTAGAAGCTGCAATATGCTATATAACATAAGAAAGTAGAATTATAATTAGTGTTTAGTAAAGCATGTAGAAAAAATCTATGTGTTGACATTATAAGAGAAATAAAATTCTAACCAGTGCAGGTCCTTCCAGTTTTATTATCTATTTCATTTGGATCTGAACCCTTCTTCAGCAATTGATGCAACAACATGTCATCAGGTTTGTTAGCTGCATATATTAAACTTATAGGCAAATCCATTTTGCCTCTTGACAACATTGACTCTATTTCAGCTTGAACACTATCAATCATCGGATACTTTAAATTTTGCACATGCTGCAATAAGATAGAAAACATCAACATATGCTTTCTTGCAGAACCATTTCTAGAAAGAAAAGAAATAAAAATCTCAAATATCTTCTTATATACCTGAAGAAAATTGTTCATGATTATTGTTCCGTCTTCAACATTGTTATGAACAAGGGTTAGAAATGTTGATCGACTCAAACGCAAGATCTGACTTAATCGTTTGGTCCGAACTGTATAAGGTTGTGGCCTATAACATAGCACTCCTATTTCTCCAAAAATATCTCCTGTTGTTGCCTCTGTAAAGGACTGATATAATTGCAAACATGTTTTGTTAGTCACATGGAACTCAGATTTTTCATGATATCAGATAAAGGATGCAGATGAAACTTGCCTTTTCTTTTCCGTTCTCTTGAATGATAAGATCCTGTCGATTTGAAGAAATAAAAGTTATAGTTTGCCATGTTTATACAATATAATAGAGTAAATGGAAATAAGGTGAGAGAGAGAGAGTATCTTACAGCAGCTCCAACAACCATTATATAAAAGTCTGTTGGTGATTCATTCTGCAAGACTACATCTTCCTTTGGAGGAAAAAACTCGGCCTTCAACTCCGTCACCTTCAAATTTTGAGATTTCAATATACGTAAGTAAACTAATATTTTGAATTGACCAAAAATAATATTCATTCAAAACAGAAATAATAACAAGAAGTAAATGTGCAAAAAGTTGTGATTAGAGCTTTAATTAGTTAGAGTATAAATATTTTGAATTGACCAAAAGTAAGAGAGTTGTCGGTTAATAAACTTGTAATAGAGAGAAAATTGTGTTTTTTTTTTGCATACTTATGAATCAATGTAAGGTCTTATCATCATCCATAAATCATAGCACAACTCAAATCAAACTACCCAATTGGAAAAATGGAGCGCAATGAGTGCCATCATATAGTTTTATATGATTGAAGTTCACGAGTTGGGTATAAGCAAACTCGAACTGCTGATGTAGGCTAAAAAATCAAAGGCATACTTTAAAATTAGTTATTTCCAAATGTTCCGGGTTGTGTTAAACATAAACTTAATGGTTTGCGTCTTCAACACAATAGGGTTATATTATAGCAGACATAATAATATTACCAGTTGAAATAGTAAGTCACTTGACACTCCACGAAACAAGTATACGTCTTGGATGCGTTCAAAGAATCGGTAGTGTGCAATGCTTGACTGAATGGCTTTTGGAAGGGAATCCATTATCTCTTGTTGCTCTAATCCTTCTAAATTTGTTTTGTACTTCATATGAAAATGAGCAAATATCTGCTCTTGTAAACGTTTAGGTAACTGATTCCTGTGAGAAAAATTTGATGCAGCTTGGACAGTATCCCTCTAATACACCACAATAAAAAACACATTCAAAATTGAAGTTAATAAGTATATCTAGTACTTTGTAGAACCATGATATTGATGCAGAATCTTCAAATGCATGATGCTTCAAAACAAAAGGATAAGGAATATTGTATACTCACATATCTCTTAGTTCTATCTGTCCAATGAACAACCAAATTGGTCATGTTTCCTATAAGATATGCAGTAAGTCCAAAATTGAATAGCATATAAAAAATGTCAAAAATCATTTCATCTGTGTTTACAGGATGCAAATCTCCATAACCAACTGATGAAAGTGTAACTATGGACCAATATATTGATGTTACATATCCATCCCATATAGTTAGGTTGTCTGCATCCGAGACAAGTGATAGCCATGTAACTTTCTTATGGTTACGTACTGTAGCCAGAAAATAGAAAAAACAGGCAGCACAATGCACCGAAAATAGTGTTACCTACAAAAGACATCACATTTTAACTAATAAGTTTTGTGTTTTTTATACCATACCCCTGTTCTCAAATATAAGCGAAAAAGTTTATGTATTTGATCCAAATTAAGACCAAATACAAAAAATTCAGTTTATATTTGAGAACATAGGTAGTAATATAAGCCATAACTTTGCAAAATAAAAAACAAAATCACTGTATAATTAGAAAGTACTTACACATGACAGTTTTAAACAGCGAACCAAAAAGTAGTTATAATTCCTATCCTTTTCTAACCTGACACACGGAACAAAGAAAGGAAATAAGTAACACCAAGTTTGGTTAAATTTTTGGAGGTAAAATTAATTTCAAGGAGTAGAATTACTTTTGACAAGTTTGGATGTTCTCGAGTATAATTGATTAACTTGAAGCTAGATTTTGAAGTTTTTGCATCTACAATTTATTTTTAGTCTCAAATTTACTATTCAACATACTTTTACATGAATGTATTCAACCATAAATCACTTTACATTCAACTCGTCCCGAGCCAGAATCAATTATACAAAATCAATTTTTATCATCGCAAAAACAAACACTCGCTAATTAAATCAATCAAACCATCGGGCTAACTCAAGTCTAAACAAAAAGGCCACTATTAAGAATAATTTCCCAGTTACATGTGGTAGTAAATTTATGTAATAAGTTATAATTTAACTTGAAAAGAATGAAAGTTTTGAGCTTTGATCATTACCTTGAAAACATGGCACTAGCTCTACGAAGGCGCCAAAGGCGAAGAATATTGAAGTAGGCATACATCTCGAGTGAAGCTGGCAACATATACATAGCACATTCATAAGGAATGATAGAGAACACATCAAGGATGAACCAAGATTTCAAATATCTCGAAGCAATTTTCCATCGATCGTCGACGAGTAGAAAAGTAGTCTTGTCAACGTAGGCAATAAAGAAGGTGACAACAATGTCAATGAAAAAAAATCCATTCACAATGTTGTCTGCATAAGCTAGTGCACCCCTTGATTTCTCAAGAAACCCAAATTCAAAAGGACACACCCATGCAGTGTAGAAAACCCATATCATCAAAAACTTGCACCATTGTCTGCAATATCAATTATTACATATCATTATCATTGTACATTCTATATATCATCATCATTCACATTAACCTAGATTTTAAATTACAGTTACAGTCACATTGCAATCACATCGCAATCTTTGAATTATAGAAAATTGCAGTCAAATACAAGCCGATGCAGTAGTAGTTATAGCCCCAATGGACGTTTGGATTTTTAGCGAATCTATGCCACCAAGATTTTGGAAAAATCAAGGTATCACGGTGATTTCACCAAACCCACCGTCAATCCAAACATGCATGTAATGTTGTTGCAAGTGTATCATAATTAAACTTTAACTTTACTTATATGTTTTGATGAACGGTGAGTTTTGGAAAAATTACGGACACCTTGATTTTGTTGAAACTCCAAAGTATATATTTTGTCAAAATCACGGTGGCTGGCCGTGACTTTGTCAATCTCACTGCTAATCCAAACATGCACACCTATGGGTTTTAAAAAACATTGACCATAATATATAATCTAGTATATACATATTAATATTATTCCTTAAATACCATCTCTGATACATTCATTCATGACATAAATTCATGTTTCTTAAAGCAATTAATTTTCAAAAAAAGAAAAATATGATATTTTGAAATAGAAAAATGAGTTGTTATTGACAATTGAATTGAATAAATCTTACTGATAATGACGGTTGCTAGGGGAGATGATGTAACGCCGGAGCTCATGTCTCTTGCTGCCATACACGGTGGTGGCACCGAGAGATGGAAGAATGATTCCGGTAAAACTGTATTGGCTGCTAGAATCATCTTTGGTTTGTTTTTGTTTATCATTTTTACGACCAAAAGACTTTATTCCAAACATCTTCATGATCTTCCTCGTAAAGGGGATCAAGGAGAGACACACTATGCATTCATGTGTTCTTTCCTTCTCATATTTTGTTCATGTTTTTATTTGGTGGCATTCTTGTTTTTTATATTGGTTTGGTTTGTTAGCAAGAAGAATAATGTTCACAACGGATTTTCTGGTTTTCTGGAATGAAAACAAAAAAGTATATATATGTCAATTAAGGCAGAATCTAAAACCATATGGTGTTTGTTTGTTGTGTTACTATTTTTAGTGATGGTACATGATTGTTATTGTTGAGCTAAATTGAGTAGTACTAGTCAAATGCGTGTGAATATTATTTACTTGCTTCTTTGCTGGCGGTCTTGCCATTTGGCATTTAGCACTCTCTCACAACAACTTCCAATATGAATTTTGGCTTCTAAAAGGTACTCTCTCGTACCAAATTAAGTGACTCATTTGATTATTTCATATATATTAAGAAAAGTATATAAGTGAAAGAGAGAGAAAAATAGTTTTAAGTGTCATTGTCAAGCATTGGTGTGTTCACCATTATCATAAATATAAAGTAAAAGATATTGAATTGGGAGTGATCAAAGTAGTACTTAATTAGAGTTATAGTTGGAAAAACGTAATTAATATTGCATCGAAAAATGAAATGGGTCAAGTTATTCTCGGATATTTTATTTATTTTTTGCAAATGACTCAATTATTTTGGAACGGAGTGAGTCATCTCTATTTATTTAAATAAGTTTAGACACCTGAGAGTGATGATACGACACGATTCTCTTCTACCTTAAGCAAGGTTCTCAGTTTAAACCCAAGTGTAGCCATTTAGCAATGTCAAAACTTTTACGGAGAGTTTGTCGACCGTTTGAGTCCACAAGGTTCGAGAAATTAGTCTCTACAAAAACAAAGTATAGAGAGCTCCATTGCACCGTATAAAATTCAAATTATATAATACCAATACCAAGCATATATAAATTTATACACAAAATTATAGCAATTAATCTCTACATTTCAATTAAGAAATTAAGATGATCCTAACTCGTCCTACTACAACTCTCTCATATTATGTTTGCAAATGATCTATTATTGTTTGTTGAAGCTACGAAGGTTAAACCGAATTGTTTTTTTTTTTTTTGAAGAAGCTAAAATGGAATATATTGACTCAAAAGTCTGGAAATTCCAGCACAAATGAGTGCTGAAAAAACCAGTAAAGCAAGTATCAAATCACATCAAAACACCAAAAGAAATGTGAAATCAAAAAAGGCTAAAGCGCCCTGATTACATAATGATTCCCAAACAAGATAAAGGATTAAGCCACCACATGTGATAAATAGAAGAGAAATTAATCTTTATTTGCTTTCAGCCACCGGTAAGATTGAAGATTAATTTTGTCAAGAAGAGTTTGTAAAGAGTCCTTTTGTTGAGGAAACACCCGAGCATTTCTTTCACTCCAAACCACCCACACATAAGCCAACCAAATTAGAATGAAAACTAAATGGATATTTTTAGGAAAACCACTTAAAAATTCAAACAGAAGAAAACGATCTGACACATGTTCAGGAGGCACCGTGATGAAACCAAGCCAGTTAGAAATACCATGCCAAAGGTGTCTGTTGGCTGTAGTATTGCAGCAACAAACGAGGTAAGTATTTTTGTATCGTCTCCACAGGGATTAGGTGCGCTACTTCGAACCGTTCAACAATCGTTATTGTTTTGAGTTAGGGTTTGTACGATTGGTTGCATAAACTAATTGAACTTAAAAACAGAAATAAAACGAAAAGTAATAGGGTATCAAAGCGTTGAAATTGGAGTTCATCAATCTTGCATCGAATATAATCTATAAATCATGCATATGAATTTTAGCGTTTTAGCGAAAATATCACGTATCACTCGACAACGTCATTGATTTCCCAAATGACATCGTGAGATCGATCGTATCGTTTAATCGACGATTTCCCAATCAATCAAACGATCCGAAAGCATTACGTTCCGACACTTTATGTGATTATCAAAACCCAAATCCATTTCTAGATTTTCTTATTTTGATAGAAGATTATCCTAAACATAGATTCAAAAGTATTTGTAAATAACAATTGAATCAAGCATGAGAGTGAAAATCAAGAATAACTTCAAAGACACATAACTTGCTAAAATCATATATTTACATAATCATGGATTACATCAAAGCTAGAAAGAATACCTCCAATCCCAACAAAGGGAAGTTAGTTGTTCATTTTCATGACAACTATACAAAAGAGTAGAGAAAAGATGAAGATCATAGCCCAAGTCTTGATTCCCAAAGCCTTTGGTTGATTCCACAATTCAATCACTTTTGATCTTTGAAGATCATAGCTTCTAGCCCTAAAACTAAGTCCTAAACTATTACTAAACTGAATTAAAAAGCAATCCCTAAATGGAAGTAGTCAATGATCCAGTTATATTTGAAAAGTGAGCTAAAAATGCTTTTATAAAACTGAGTTTTAACACGCTCGCTACAAGCGATGAGCCGGTCGCTTGTAGCGATGGCAGATGTCTGGCCAATGGGAATGCTCCACGTCAGCATAGAGCATTAAACCGCCCTTGGTCGCTTAAAGCGACCGATCCATCGCTTGTAGCGATGAACTCTAAAATTTCCCTGCCTAAGCTCGCTTGTAGCGAGGCATCTGGCGCTTGAAGCGATGAAGCCCTGATTTTCCCTGCCTATCCTCGCTTGTAGCGATGAGATTTGATCAAAACTTCATAATTCTTTGCTCGGCTCAGGTTCAAGCATGAAATTCCTGCAATATTAGATGGGGTAAAGCATAGGATCACAACAGGTCCAAAAAAGTCGTATGAAAGAAATAGATGATCAATATCCTCCATCTTGCCACAACCACCCGCACAAAGTTGAACCATCACCTACCTCCCGCCCAATATTATTTCCAAACCACCGGCCTACTCCCACACCGACCCCTTCTTTAACACTAATCAAATTAATCCACCAAACTGAGTTAATCTGCCCCTATCCGCGAGACACCCTCCTAAATCGCCATATCTAGCGACTAAAACTTTATACCACAAACTACTAGTCTCTACCTTCATCCTCCAACACAATTTACCAAATAACGTCAAATTAAATTCCCTAATCCTCCGAACTCCCAACCCTCCTTTCGCCTTATTAGAAAAAATAATATCCAATTTATCCATGAAGTTTTCCTAACTTCGTCCCCCCCCCCCCCCAAAAAAAAAATAAACAATTAAAAATATATTCAATAAAGGAAATGATACCTGAGTGAGCCTTGAAGAAGGAAAGAAAGTAGACCGGAATAGAGGATAAGATAGACTTTAGAAGAACCAAACGGCCACTGTAACACCCATACTAATGTTATCTAGAATATTAGCATGTGCATTAAACTGATACTGGATACATTAAACTTTTCAATAATAATTACATATATTACAACACAACTAAATGGATACTATTTCTGCTCGTTTATACAACCTTTCAAGTACCATAATAAATACACTTATACAAAATCTGATAACTCCTGAGCTGGTACATGACGAGCATCTGCACTCCATCCAGCGTCTTCCTGAAGAACTTCATCACGAACATCCTGCTAACCTGAAAACCTGCACCAGAAGGAATGGGATGAGACATAATGTCTCAGTGAGCTCCACCCCATCCTACTGTTGGCAACCTCGGGGAACCAAGGGTCGCCATGCCTACTTTGGCAATCTTGGGGATTCCTATGATCGTCAAGCTTTAACCTTACCCATAAAGGGTTACCTGCCTGATCCTGCTAAACTGTGTAGTCATAAACTAGACTACATCCTGCTAAACTAGTGATCAAGGGGAAACCTAGGATCACTGCCTAAGCCTGATAACTTGGTGATCGAGGGGACTCCTAAGACCACCACCTGATACCTGTCTAATAGGTAATATATACCTGATAACTGATGACTACTTGTCATATTCTCATACTTAGTGATCTGGGGACATCCTACGATCACTTCCTGATAACTGTTATCTGAACAGTACTTGCCATAAACTTATGTAATAAATACATATACATATTGCTTTAACATAAAGTTAGAAAGTTAGCGTTGAACAAACATTATTATCTAAGTTCATTTTATGGAATGCCCCCGAGTGGAGTAACCCCGAAGCACATCCCTCTGATGACCGGTGAAAATTCTTATCTGAGGCTAATCACCAGACTCCTCTTATCGTTGTGTATATCTGACACACAACTTAACTTGCATGTGTATATCTGATACACCATTCTGAACATATGCATATCTGATGCATTGTCTGAAACTATGCATAGCTGATGCATTCATTACATAAATAATCATGTGTTGCTTAACCTATAATATAAGGTCCTTGGCTTATCGTTCTCATAAGCCTCTTACTTAGTCGTTAACTCTTAAGCTTATCTAAAGCTTTGAATGATGAACATTCCTTATGCCTCATACTCTTAAATCTTGCTTTCCTATCAAAGGATTCGACATATCGTTATCATATGCCGTTCTTAGGGATTTACTATCTCACTTACTCATCGTTGGGAACTAAGCCCCTTGCCTTACTTGATTACTTAGGGTTTAATCTACCCATTGTCATATTGACACTTGATTCTTATGAGGTTAAACCTCAATGTTATGTGAAGTTTCTAACCCCACACTCATGCTAATACAAGATAAACCATGATCCATTCTTCCATTACTAAATGCATAAAGACATACTGGCACTGTGCGGATGGTTTCTGGCCTTAAAAACACATTTCAAAAAGGGGGTGGCATTCTGCCTTTGTCATGGCACGATGGCTCTTGTCATGGCACGATGGAGGTGCTGATCCATATGATCATGGCATGACAGGTTCTGTCGTGGCACGACAAAACCAGAGTGGCCAGGCCCTATAGCTTTTTCAGAAGTTCAAATACGAGTTTTCAACCAAAACACAGTCCAGCAAGTATTTATACATCAAAAACAAAGGTTTTTAACATATAAGGTCATAGCATATCATGTATTAACAAAAGGGAAACTAACTTATGCAAATCTAGGCCAAATCATCATATTAAACCTTTCCTCAAAAACTAACTCAAAAGAGTATAAAACTCTTGGGAGCTCACCTTGATTCGTGCTTGGTTAATGCTTGTCATGCTTTCATTCCAAAACCTTAGCTTGATTGCTTCTTTGCCAACTTTCTACATTAAAACGTAGACCGGCAAATAGAGGGATAAGATATACTTCTCGAAGAACCAAACGGCCACCCAAAGAGAGGTTTCTACTCTTCCAATATGTTAACCTTGATTTAATATGATCAAACAAAGGGCGGAAAAAATTCAACTTGCGAGAGTCACCACCAATTGGTAGTCTCGAATAAATAAAGGGAAGGTGGCCCATTTTACAATTCAGGATAGAAGATGCCTCTGCTAGCCAAGAATCATGGATGTTAATATCAACTATAATACTTTTATGAAAATTCACCTTAAGGTCTGACGACGCCTCAAATAGAAGTAAAACTTTTAGAGCTCTAATATTAGCCCAACTTTTTACACCAACTAAAAGAGTATCATCAGCGAATTAGAGGTGGGTGATGGAAACCATATTAGTATTGCCCACCTTATACTCAGTAAAAAGACCAGCCTCCACTAGCGCTCTCATCATAATATTTAAGCCTTCATCAACAATTAAAAATAGAAAAGGTGAAGTCTTGTCTCAAACCACGCTCAAATTTGAATTCGTCTGTAGGGCATCCATTTACAAGAATCGAAGATGAAGCCGTACTAATGCATTCCATAATCCACTTTCTCCACAAGGTAGGAAATTCATTTTTTTCATGACTGCATCAAGGTAGTACCAATCTACTGAATCAAAGGCCTTCTCAAAATCAACCTTGAAAAGAAGAAAGTCTTTTTTCAACCGCCTAGCATCTTCCACCACCTCATTGGCAATCAGAATTCCATCAAGAATTTGTCTTCCATGAAGAAAAGTTGATTGAGTGTTCAAAATAACCCTACTCATAACACACCTCAGTCTATTGGCAAGAATCTTTGATAAAAACTTATGCAAACAACCAATTAAAGAGATGG
Source organism: Medicago ruthenica (assembly GCA_018208015.1). Lineage (NCBI taxonomy): Eukaryota > Viridiplantae > Streptophyta > Magnoliopsida > Fabales > Fabaceae > Medicago > Medicago ruthenica. The sequence continues at coordinate 115,828,083 of CM031371.1, read as the reverse complement.
ATCTAAAATCATTTAGACGTTGAGGACTCTCTATATTCGGAATAAGAGCAATAAAAGTGATATTAATGTCTCTTGTCAACTTTCCGTTCATGTGAAATTCAGAAATAAAACGCATAAAGTCATCCTTTAATTTCGGCCAAAAATCCTTGATGAAACCAAAATTTATGTCATCTGAACCTGGTCTCTTGTAACTATCACAGTCCCACACTGCCTGTTTCACTTCCTCAACTAAAAAAGGTTTGATTAAATCTCCACATTGTCCCACATTTAGCATTTTGAAATTAAGATTATCAATACCATGTCTTTCCATTGCAATTGATCGGAAAGGTGATCCAGTCAACAACCTAGCTAGAAGAAAACTAGTTTTCTTTTTTCGAAAAATGTTTTGAGAGCAACCCACCCATGAGTTGACGGTTCAATTATATGGCTATGGGGAAACCAATCCTCATGCAATTGATATCTTTAAAAATGTTTTAAAATATGTGTCACAGTCAACCACTTTATACATGCAAAGGCATAACTTTGACCGTTGATATCTTTCATTATTTATAGTAAAAATTATAAAAATTTAATATTTTAAAAATATTTATCGAGACAAATCGAACAACATTTTACATGTTAACGTTTGTGTTTATATATAAATTAAAAAAAAGTCAAAATAAATTATGTGAATAGTACACATTATAAAAATGCAACATGTATTTTGAAACGGAGGGAGTAGGTACTAACCAAACCTAAGAAATTTGTGAGGTCTTGTCCGAGGAGACTTGACATGATGAACAAGCTTTGCCTTATGAAAATATATATGTTGGTGAGTTTACTTGGATGAGAAGTCATTTTAGAGGTGAGGTTTCACGTGGCAAATATCAAATGGATTCAAACCTTTAGATTATAGTTTGTGGAAGGTCATGGTTAATTATCTAGCCAGATCTCTAGACTGTTGTCTCTGGATGTCTCATTAGAGCTATAAATGGTGAGTGATTACGAGGTTTCTCAAAATCTTTGGGAAAATGAAGTGCATATCTAGCTGAATTATGGGTAGCTAATATGTTTAGTGGATGTGAGGGTACGACACTCTTATTGCGAAAAACTAGGGGTCAATTTAAAAACTTTGGAAAATTTGAGGACTAATATGCAAAATTTGAAAAATTATAACAATGAAGAAATTTGAAATTCTTAGCTTTTATGTGTCATTTGAAATTCTCTAAATTTAACTTACACAAAATACTTCATAAATTTTCATCATTTTGAAAATTCTTCAAATTATTATCCAAACAATGGAATTCACCTCAAAGTATTTGAATTCCCTCAAAACATTACATTACCTCAAAACATTCCCCCATCCAAACACACTCTTAGGTTTGATGCATTAATATTGGTTGTAACTTTGGTATTAATTTGATGATTTACAAGTTTGTCCTACTTAATTTAGGCATTTGTTAGCATTCAATGAAATGAGGGTACATCACTCTTACTGCGAAACAATTTTTGGGTTGATGCTCCGACTAATATTGGTTGCAATAACCTTTATACATTTTTTTTTGAGGGGACCTTTAGACATTTGTTAGTACTTGATGAAATGAGGGTTTTTTTAAGCAAAAATTGGTCAACAAAAGTTAATGTATTTGGTTCAAAATTTGTACCAAATACATCAACTTATGTTGACTCATTTTTGCTTATATTTTGGGACGGAGTAGTATATCATAAGAAAACGGATTACTACCATGTTGCCGTAATTACCCTTCTTAATTCTCACTAAATCATTTATTTCATGGGTATAATCGTCTTTATCTATCCTTTAACAATCTCCTAAGCATAGTAATTAATACTCACTGACTTATTCCCATTTTCCAAGCAATTTTTTGTCACCCCATGTACCTTTTTTGTTCCAGGTGATACCTTTCAGTTGAAAAGTCACATTGTTTCTCTAATCCACTAATACACTCCCATTTTTCCTCTACAAAACAGCGTGCTATTTCCTCCAAAACCTTTCACATTAGAATTTCCTCCGCAAACGTGTTATTTCCTCCATTATGCTCTGCGAGCATATTCATCCTTCCATTGCCCACATTATTCTTAGTGAGTGTTAAATCTCAAAGAAATCCAAGCCCTTCATCAAATTTCAAGTTAACATTATTCTCACCCTCCTTTCTCAAAATTATTTCTTTTTCTACTTCTCTAATTATTGTGTTTGTGTCTATATGATGTTTGAGTATTTTTCTTTTTTGCTGATTATATTGTTTCTGATACTAAGTCTTTAATGTGTTTTTTTATCAAACTCCAAAATCCAGTTTATCTTTCTGTATGATCCCTTTGTCTTTTTCTTTTGTTCAATTTGTTTGAACCCTTTTTAGCTACTCTCTTCTCTCTCATAGATTTGTCAATTATTTTGTGTTAAATGAGGTTATGCTTTTGCATTTTGTTTTAAGATTACGCTGTCTATCTGCCCTTTGTGTTATCAAGTGGAAAGAAACATTGTCATCTGCAATTATATAATGTTTAGTGGAAGAAAAGATTATTATTTTGAGTTTTGTGTTGTTATAATATATTGTATAGGATTCAACCACTGATAATCATACACCCAAATGGAAAGGAGCGATCAAAGAAAATATTATATGCACGAATTTTAGTTTGGTTGAATTTTATTAACATGAGTTTTTCTCCATAATGAATACCTGACATTTCCTTTGATTCAGGATAATCAAATTAAATTTTTTGGGGCGTTAGTTACCTTTGCATGTACGTTTTCAATATCTGAATCTCTTACCTCTAACTGCTGGTTTGATTGAACAAATACACAAGTTTTCGTTGGTTGGAAAGTCTTTGGCTTTGACTATGAATGTTGTTTTGGTTGTTAATAATTGACTTTTGATTGCATTCTCTTGGTCTGTGATTAAGGGCACTGTTAGTGTGTGAATAAGCTGTTGATTAATAATTATAAAGTATCAGACTATTATAAATTAATAAATTAACTTCTATATATCAGTTTGGCCCCTTTAATACTTACATGAATATTTATACTTTGTGTTAATATTAATGATTGAACGTATCAAATTAACTTACAGGGTGCTGATTTGTATTAGGAAATGACTGAACGTATCATATTAACTTATATGGTACTGATTTGTATTAGCAAAATTTTAGTTTGATACATCAATTTAAATGTTTTGCTTATATGTAGCATTAAGTTTAAAGCGTGTAATATGTGAATTTTAACTAATTTAAGCTTTGGTAGTATACAATCTTCTAAGGACTAAGTGCACATTTGGCTGAATTTGCATGATTTTTGTTAACTCTTTGATTCTCAGGAGAAAATGGGTCCTGGTATTTAGAGTTTGGTCGAGAGATAAGTACAGTATGATCAAGATTTTTTTCTCCCAAAAATTCATCCCAGTCTAAGTATATACTTTACTGTATTACACTGAGCCATAATACATTACCTTGCATAATTAGAACAATCGTGTTCACTATGCTATAATCTACTACTATCATAAGAAAATTGATTACTAAAGTATCAAATTTTCTCCATTACCTTTATTAATCTCATAAAATCACTAATATCGTAGATGTCATTTTCTCAAATTAATTAATTGCCACTGTTATTAATTTGGTCAGATTAGTTGGCCAATGTTATTGATAATTACATTACACTCCTCCCAAGTCTCACTATTATTACCTTTTAGTTCCCAAACTTGATTGAAAAAAAACCAATTGTCCCAATGCTCATACCCAAACCATTTAAGGCCAATAAAGATGAAAATTCTGTAACGGTGCACATATGGCAAAAGTGGCAAATTGTGAATAAAAAGTGAAGCAAAAATCCTTAAAAAATGCAAAAAGGAAATTCTTTGGAGTAAAAATCTATACTTATAAAAAAGACACATATTTTCTAAGACTATTGAATTTAATAAAATTTGTATTAGCTAAAAATATTTAAAATGAATTTAAACTTAATAATAGTATATTTTTTTATCTTAAAGATGTGGTGCAGAGGGATCATGTGCTGCAACACCCTAAACATATATGGATAAAGAAAAAAAAAGTATAAAAAGAGGAGAATATAGACCAAAATTTTCAAAGAAAGAAAAAGCAGAAAAATGATCAATTTATGATCTCATTAACATGTATCTAACTTGAAATAATTATTAACATGTTGGTGATTAAGAGAAAACCAAACATGTGTTTTTTTTTAAAAAAAAAATTATTCATGACTGTTTTAAAAATTTATTATATTGAATTTATCATGTCAAACATAAAAATTTGTTTTCATAAATATAAGTACACAAAAATTTGCTTCAACATATATGAGCACATAAAATCTCCAACTGGCGTAGTGCCAAATAGTTAACGGTGTTTTGCATATAAAAAATAAAAAAGTATATAATAAAAACACTACATTAATGTTGATATTTTGAACATAGTTATGAGATTTCAATATTTTATCACATCGACTTTCTCATATTGGTACATAAAAATTTGCTTCAATAGATATGAGCACATAGAATCTCTAACGGGCACAGTGCAAATAGTTAACGGTGTTTTGCATATATAACATAAAAAAGTATATAATAAAAACATTACATTTATGTTGATATTTTGAAAATAGTCATGAGTTTTTAATATTTTATCACATCGACTTTTTCATGCTTGGTACATAAAAATTTGCTTCAACAAATATGAGCACATAAAATCTTCAACGCAGTGCAAATAGTTAACGGTGTTTTGCATATAAAAAATAAATAAAAATAGAAACATTACATTAATGTTGATATTTTGAAAATAGTCATGAATTTTTAAAATGTTATCATATCGGTTTTCTTATATCTGTATATAAAAATTTGCTTTCGTATATGTGAGCACATAAAATCCACAACAATGCAGTACAAATATTTAATGGTATTTGCATATTAAATAAAAAATAGTTAATAGAAACACTGCATTAATGTTGATATTTTGAAAATAGTCATGAGTTTTTAAAATTTTATCATATCGACTTTTTCATGCTTATACTAAATAATTAACAAATTTTTGCATATAAAAAAATAATTTATCAAAAACAATTTATTAATGCAACGCATTTTTATTTAATATCATTAAAAATTTCACAATATTATTGATGTAATTCTTTTCTACTCCATAAATAGCGTAATGTTACGTGACCCGTGCGAATGCACGCATTTTCATAAATACATACCACTCATGGTTTTAACTAGTGTCTCAGGGGTACCAGTTAACATTTCCCGATAAGTAAATATTGATAGAGACTGGTATGTGCTAAGAGCATCCATATCCATGCCACCTATATGAATGATATAAATGGGTCCCACAAAATACATTATATTACTTCACACTTCTCAATTATTTAAACCACTCAACTACATTTTCTAAATATCCATACCACTCCTCCAAAACTCTAAAATTGGTCTCACTTATCTCACAATATACTTCAAAAGTAATAATAAAAACAGACATCTATTATTAAAAAATAATAAAAGTGAGCAAAAGCAAGGAATGGAAAGGAAAGATTATGGTTGCCACGCAGAAACACCATGAAAAGTAAAACAATCTTATACTATGTCAATTATCTATATCACTCTGACATAGTTGAATTGGTTTTTGTGAAACCACTGATACAAAAGCACCGATGATTATGCTCTAATAAGTAAATATACTAAGAGACTAATAGGACAATATAGTAGTATTACAGAACAGTTTAACATAAGAGACTACTTTGATTAAAAAATGCACTAATCAATGACTATTTTATAATTCGATACATCACCCTATCGACTATAGTGACTACTACCATTTGTTTTTTGAGAGGAGTGACTACTACTACTTACAAGGAAAAAAATATCAACCCAAATAAAATTAATCTCAAATAGTTAACGAAAACGACGTCGTAGGGCGAGTATAATTGGTCTAACGTGTTAGACCGAGAGAATTTTTAGGGCTGAAAACGCAAAACAAAAAAGCACTTAATTCATTTTCATCGATTATTCTGAAAAGCGAAGTGAGAGAACTCAACAATGGCGTCGTTGCTACAAGCGATTGTAGATCCAAAGAAAAACTGGTTCGCTGCTCAACACATGAAAGCCGTTTCCAAACGTCTTCGCAAATACGGTTCGTTCATCCTCCTAATTCTTCCTTTCGTTTTTTCGATTTCTCAAACCCTAATTTGTGAAATTGTATTGGATTTGTGAAATTAGGGTTACGATATGATGATCTGTATGATCCGTATTACGATATGGATATTAAGGAGGCTTTGAATCGGCTTCCGAAGGAGGTTGTTGATGCTCGTCATGCTCGTCTTAAGCGTGCTATTGATCTTTCCATGAAGCATGAGTATCTTCCTGAGGATCTTCAGGTTGGTTTGGTTTTTCGTTAATTTAAAAAAAAATGAATTTTTTGGTTTTGTTTTGTTTTTGGTTGCTGTTGTCAAATCTTAGCTAGAAACTAGATGAAGTTAGATTTTTTGTTTTGAGTTTTGATGAATTTATTGAAAATTGTTGTGGGTGTGTTTATATTGATAGAAATGGATGAAATAAAGTGTAATAGAATCAATTTGTGAGTTAGGTTTCATTGTGTAGATTGGGATTGAGAATAATAACATATGTATCAAGGGCACAAGCACAGACGCCGACAGTTAGACGCTGGTAAAAAAAATTAAAAAATTAATTAATTGAATTAATCACGTGTTAGGGTCGTGTCGGTGTGGACACCGGACACACATTCCATTGAAAGTGTCAGTGCTACATAGAGAATAACAAATTTATTGAAAGTCCTTGTGGATGTGATTATATTGATCGAAATGAATGAATTTTAGTGAAATAGAATCAAATAACGAGATAGGTTTCATTGTTTATATTGTTTAAATTAATAGAAATTCCGCTTGTGGAATGCATTTCATTTAACATGTGAGGTTTTAAATTGCATAGAATAGCTGTGAAATGCTGCTAATGCTGTCTCAATTGTGGTTGTATAGACATAAAAAAAATCAATGTCTACAACCACAAGATAGAGTTGGATCCTCCTGGAGTCTTTTTTACTTTAATTTAAACTAGGGTTATATCATTAACAAATCATCATTATGCTTTATCCAATTTGGAGGTGTAAAAAGGAAAATTGTTTATTTTTTTGTTGTGTTTCATTCTATTTTATTGTTAGTTATCCAAACAATAAATTAGATTTTGTATTCTATTTCATTATACCGTCACTGGATATCAAGACATAATCTCTACAGGACAATTCAAATTTTGCAAAATGTCCACCTGTGCAGTGTACTGGTGCGATTTTCTGTGAATATGCTTTGGTTTGATATTTGTGTATTGTTTATTTGAACATATCAAAGAAGATCTAAATATCTTGTTTGGTATATGCTTGTGTAAAGAGCATGTCTCTGATTGTTCTGAGCATAAATGTCAAATTTTGAGCACTCATATCCTCTGTATCTGTTTTTGACAGGCAATGCAAACACCATTCAGGAGCTACCTTCAAGATATGCTGACCTTTGTAAGTGCTTTGTTTTATTTGTTTGACAATTTCTAAGTGATTTGTTAATATTAGTAACTAATTGTGGGTGTGTGTGTTTTGATATAACATTTTATGGAGTCTGATTCCATACTTCTTGATTGCCTTTTTTTATTAAACATCTGTTTGTTTGTCTTGATTGTCTTCTACCCAAATATACTTCAATCTTATCCTTAAATACATTGCTTCGATTGCTAGAACTCTTGGTGCGAATGAAACTCAACCATTTCAAAAAATATAGTAGCATAATTGAGGATATTCTTTGTAGTTCCTTTTGTTAGTTCATATTTGCTAGAGTAGATGGATTATTAATAATTATTTTTAAGCTTAGAATAGCCCGTGTCTGTATTTCTATTTTCATTCTTTAATTTCATCATTCATTTTCACCTTTTTTATTTATAAAAATGTTTTCTTATTTTCAAAGATTTGTATAGGAAAAGGTAAATACCACAAGAGTTTCTTTTCATTGTGTCCTATACTAAACCTTGAAAATAGCAATCAAATGAAAAACAATATTTTTGTAATTCATTGGGCCCTGCACATGTAGATGGATCTTAACAGGGTATATGAGTAATGGATTCCACATATGTGCCCCACACAAGTAGTGGTATTAAACATGGTAAATGACTCAAAAACCCTTCAAATTTTACCCCTAGTCTAGAAGTTTCACTTCCGAACCAAGACCTGCTACAAACATAGCAATCATGAGCCATGGCAGTTTGATTGTGAGGAAGGATTCCAGAGGTTGAACAACCCTTGAGCTGGGTACTGTACCGATGTTGGGGCATGATACCAGCTGATATAGACTTTAACGCTTTGATAAGTTGGATTTGTTACTGGGTTGTTCTCTTACATAGTTTCTGATGCATATGGGTTAACAGATTGTTGATAATTTAGTAGAACTTTTGCACATGGAAGTTGGATACAGTTTAGATTCAGGGACTTTCACTTTTTTTTTTTTTTTTTTTTTTTTCTATTTCCATCCCCTGCCATCTATGTATGTATCCTTGATCTAGATGTTTTTTTCTATGTTCGTATCCTGAGAGTCCCATAGAGAACCACTCCCAGTTGAAGACCTTAAGTCATTGCTTCTGAATTAAATACACTCTCCAGTGTTGTTAAATGGTGGTCATGGTAGCCGCTATGGTAGAATGGTGTGTCAGAGTTTTTAACAACCACCATAGGAAATTTGTGAAGGGATGCCAGTCATGGCCCGCACCATTGGTTATACGACAGGTTTTTGGCCTTCTGCCATCGACAGCACTGACACTCACAGTATCATGGTTCTTTATTTAACATGTTAACCTCTCATTTTCTATTCAACTAACTGAGAGAAGAGAAAATTTGAATTTCCTTTCGTTGTTCTCTGCATCCAAACAAATATAAAATTGTTTCAATTTATCTTCTCTGCATTTTCTTTCCTCGTTTTTGTTCCATTTTCATCACCATCCAAACTAAGTGTAATAGCAATATGCCAATTCTAGCTTTAATTTAAAATGTTATAAAATTAGCCGTTGCTGGCCCATCCTACTTGTTAAGTTTTATTTTGATGAGTGGTGTTGGCAACACTCTAACCCTCTCTTTCTAGCACTCACTCCTTTCATTGAATGGAATTCATGTGGGGCTCACTTGTAAAATGGTGAGACCCAGATAAACTTCACCTACTAAGAGAGTGAATGTCGAAAAGTGAGTATTGTTTTTTAATAAGTCGAAAAGTGAGTGTTAGCACTCCTTTAATAATGTCTCTCACTTGTGATTTGATGAGTGTTGTACTGAGTTACGAGAATTACATGTACATGTAGCAGAAAGTGTTATTTTTGGAAAATCAACAGCCCAATAACTGCTCCAAGTGATGCTAAATGTTTTCCGACCCACAATTTTCAGGTGAAGAGGGAACGAGCAGAGCGTGAAGCATTGGGAGGTTTGCCCCTGTATCAACGAACCCTTCCATAAGTGCATTGAGTATCGCTTGAAGCTATTTTGATTGGAATTGGATGTTAAAATGTACTACTGTTGTGGTAGAATGTTTTGGTTGATGATGAAATCTTGGACAGCTTTGATGAATCCTTATATGGACCACATTTTTTTGGTGCTGTAAACTTCCCTCTCGGGCATTTTTAATAAATGGCAACAACAAACAAGTTTGCCTTTATAATTTATGGCTTGCATGTTCATTTTACCCATTGACTTTTATTGGAATCATTTCGTGTTTGGTAGATATAGCTGTTGTATAATTTTTTGAACAGACCTCGCATTCAGACTTCCCAAAATAAACGATGGAGTAATTGTGCAAGGATCAAAAGGATAACTGTGCTGTTTGTGATGTTCTTATATTAGAGTCCGAAATGTGGAATATTATTTTACAGGATAATAATGCAAGTCCATATACCTTGTTCTAATTTCTAATAGAATAAATAGCTCAAAGAGTACCGTAATTACTAAACCCAAGTCATGTTTTGGGGTGTTGGAATTATTATTCCATGAGTCCTGTAAAATTAAATTTGTGTTTAGTCCCTGAAAATGTCGTGATTGCAATTTGGTGTCCATGCCAAGATGGAAGAAGGATAGAGCTCAGAAACTCTGTTTGAGATACATCCGTACACATATATCTCCTTTGCAATATAAAAATCAGATCAGTATCCTAAACTCATCCATAAAAATTTACTATTTAAAGTCATTAAAGAGTGTCATGGCACTCGTTAGCATTTCTCAAGTATATATATTCTCAACTAAGGTGAGAATCTTAAAGAAGGAAATATAAGTGGATAAAAGAAGAAAACAAAAACAGAACAGTGATTAATAAGGACAACTTATTCTCGTCGGAATCCAAATCTATAAAAGCTACCACAGGGTTACGAGCAGCAGGGCATGCCACCATCGCTACCGTAGGGTTAACAGAGAGGTTCAAGGATTAACGAGTGAAAAAGAAAGGTACTCGAATCTGTATATCACCAAACTTAGATTCATAATTTCTTTGAAATTGACTAACTCTTCGATTCAAATTGTAGGTTTGAATTTGCTGCTGAGACGCAATCAGCAATTAATAAAATCTTAACTTTATCCATCTAAAATGTATATGGTACGCTTTTTTATCCTGGAAATGCTTATTTTACCATGTCAACCTGCATACTCACAGTGGACTACATGTTCAGTAATTTGTAGTTGTTTTTCCCTAAAAGAAATATCATTTCCAACAGGTTGAGTTTAGTTGTAGGGCTAAAATCACATAATGTGATGAAACAAGATTTGAATTCTCACCTTGTTAAAAAAAATAGGATTTGAATTCTCACTCAGACATGCATTCATATTTGGTGTAGACAAGTTTTAAATGATTATTTTGCACACAAAAAAAATCATTATTTTGCGGAGGGAGTCAAAATTAATTTTAAAAGACTCTAGTCCAAGGGTTTAGAATATGTGCAATGCATTATGGGGCACTTCAATGGACTTTATTCTCCCTATGTCCTTTAAAAGGTTTTTTAAAAAGAAAGTTGCGAAGTAATTTCACAAGAACTGTATATATGTTCTTATTTTATAAGAAAAATTAACATATAAAAACTACTTTTGTATAATTTTCAATTTTGGAAATATGGAGAATTGAAATTGAGAAAATTCATAAAAATAATATAAAGAGATCAAAATCATACAAACACTAAATTGGAGACAAATGTAATTAAGCCTATTTCTCCACGGTAGTCTCCAAAAATTTGAGAGTAATAAGTTGAAGTGTACTATTATTGTACACCAAAAAAAATAAAGTTGAAACGCACTTGCCTCATTTTCTGCTTAGGAGAACACAGTGATATTAAAACCATCCACTCCCTAACCATAATAGACATTCCACGTGAATCCATGAGAAGGTTGTCCTACATTAGCAAAGCCACCCACCGGTCTATTAAGTCGCTCATATATGTCCACAACAGTTAATAGGTATTCCTAAAGTTTTGAGTATGTTGTATATAGGACAAAAATAGGGAGATCAATCTATCGTGCCAAAGTGAGTACTCATTCAACTCCTAAATCACTAGTAGTGTGCAAAAAAATCATTATAAATAGAGTTATGTGGTAACAAATGTTATAAGAGCATCCATATAATAAACTAAAAGGGTTCTTAAATGTGTCTTACATATACACATTATTTATTTATAATTTTTTAATAAGAATACCTATTAATGACTCGATGACTTCAATCGTAGTAAATTAGAAAGAGTCCTTACAGAGATTCATTAATATGTACTTTAACATGTGTATTTATATCCAATCAAATTTTACTATATATCAAGGATTAATTATACATGAATAGAAGATAAACGGACAACAAACTGTGCCGCTGAGACTTTTTAGATGACAAAATCAATCTTCGTAAACAGCAACATTCATGAACCTTTTTGGATGTGCATTTATAAAATAAATAAAAAAGAAATGTTGAATTCCTTATTAAATAAAAGACTTGATGTTCAAAGTATTGTTTATGAAATCTTAAAAAGGAAATGTTGTTGTCAAAATACAAGTTAAATATTGGTCACTCATAAATACACATTTTTTATGTCAAAAATACATATGTTAATTCCTTAAACAATGCCCTAAAGACCTTTGTTAATATTTTCCATAAATATAAAGATTTAGTTATAAAAAAATCACCACAATAACTCTAATAATTTTTGTAAATTGGAGATTTTTTATTAGAAATGTACTGGACACTTTGATAGTTGTGTGACAGAGAATTTACAATTTTTTCATATAAAATTATGCGAGAAGGTTTGTAATTTTCTATTTGTAAAAGTGCAAGTTGAGTAATAAAATAATTTGTTGTGAGATTGTAGATGTAATTATGAAGTTTAGAACCACACGAAATTTATAAGTTGTCTTTTTGCTTCTCATGTGGTATACCGTGTATGCTTCTTCTTGTTTGAAGTTTTCCTCTTGTTGATTTAGGAGAGGATCTTAACTCCTAAATCATAGTTGAAGTTCCAATCAAGAGAATAAGTGAAATATTGTAGTGTACTATGTCATTCATTTGTAGAGAAGAGAAGTAAGTTCTCTTCTTATTTGTATATTTTTAGATGCATGTCATTCTCATATCAAAGTTGAATCTTCTTTTGTTTGATAGGAGGATATTCTTCTTTCTTATGGCCGTGTACAATCCAAGACTACTTGGTTCAAGAGATCATGATTATACTTAGAAAAAGAAAAATCAAGTGAAAGAAAAATATATTTGTACTTTTTGAAGATGAAAGATGAAGGTAATGTTTTTTTATCACGTTAATAAATTCAATGAGCCGATATCATGATTTACGCATGCGAGAGAAAATATCAAAGATGAAGAGCAGGTGTTACTTTGTTGGCTTCATTGAGAAAATCTTATAAATCACTGGTGTGGTCAATTTTAGCATGGAAAAGTTCTTTGTAGCTGGATGAGGTGATAAGATTGTTGAATGAGAGTCAACAAATTATGAATGGTGATAAATATTCTAAAAATAATCAAATGGTGAGCAAGTAAAAAAGAATTATGTTGATCAACATGATAAAAGATTTCAATCAAGAGATATGTGTATTGTTAAGTGTTACGAAGTCTAAAGAAGAAGACAACAAAACTGAAGGTTGCTCCTTGTGAGATGAAAATGATGACAAAGTAAAGAAATATTAAACTTTAGATGAAGGAAGGATATATTGTTTTAAAGTGGAATACTCATCAACCTCTCACGTCGAGTATCCTGAAGAAAAAAGTAGTTAGTTATAATAAATATGAGTTAGTTTGAGTTTTACTCACCCCAATAACTCTATTCATGTATTTGTATGGGAGAATTGGACGGTTTAGTGTCTTTTAGAGGATTTACAATTTATCCATGTAAAATTGTGTGAAATTAGAATTTTCAAGTCCGTTATTGTAAAAATTGCAAGTTGAGCAATTAAATATTTTTTTTTTTTTGAGAATATTATGCATGTATATGTAGATATAAAATGTGGAGGCCTGTTAAATTTATGAGTATCACTTTATTTCTTTTTTAACTTTTAGTGAGTATGCTTCCGTTTGTGTGAAAATTTTCATTTGTTGGTTTCCCAACACAATCAATAAAAAATATTGGCTTCATTTTTTTATTATAATAATTGACTTAAATATTATTTCTTCGGGAACTAGTATTCATATATAGGCCAGTTTTTTATAAGAAAAAATTATTTAAAGAGAATACAAGAGGTTTTCAAAATCCATTATAACAAGTCAATATCTATATGAAATACATCGGAGACAAGTAAGTGAGTTAATTCATATAACAAGTCTATTTCTATCTTTCCCACAAATAAACAAAGCTCACGACAATCTTTTAATATGATGTACAACCTCCGTAGTATTGTCAATTTCCCAGTTGAAAAGAACATTGTTGCGCTCCAACCAAATACACCACGACGTTGTTAACTAAATTAAACGAGTTATTTTTTTTGTAATAGTTATTTTGGTCCCTTAATGTGTAACAAGTAGTCATAATAACCCCTCAATGTATCAAAATTCCAAAATAGTCTGATTGTGCACTTTATTGGTTAAGATAGTCATTGACGTTAAAATAGTCGTTCAATGCTGACTTTAACTCTTTTCATATATGAATTAATATGACAATAAGTAAGTATTTATAGAAATAGTTATAGAGACTTATATGACAATAAGCAATTATATTGAAGGACTAGTAGGACAATATTATTGAAGCATTTTGACGTAAGATTATTTTTAATAACAAAATGCATAATCAGAGACTATTTTAAAATTTCAATACATTAAAGGACTATTGTGTTACTCGCTACAATGACCAAAATAACTATTCTTTTTTGTTCATTCTGCCCTCTACATGATGAGTTAAGTATCAAAAAATATCAATCAATTCAACCCCTCAATCTCTTGAAGTTCCAATCCAACTATTTGAAAACACAATCCCAAATTATCTTTGTCTTTGCACATAGTACATAGTACAAATATTTTGGGTCCATAGTACAAAATGAACGGAGAAATAAAAACAGATGTAAATCATCGTATTCAAGTTGGGTGGTTGAAATAGAGAAGAGCCTCATGTGTTTTGTACGATACGAAAGTACCACTTAAGTTGAAAGGAAAATTCTATCGGACAACAGTCAAATCGGCGATGTTGTATGGTACGGAGTGTTGGACGGTTAAGAGCGAATACGAGAATCAAGTAAGTGTAGTGGAGATGAGGATGTTTGCGCTGGACGAGTGGTAAGACTATATGGGATAGGATTAGGAATGACATCATTAGAGAGAGGGGGGGGGTAGCACCTATAATAGAAAAGTTGATAGAAAATAGGCTTAGATGGTTTGAGAGTAACAACCCGATTTTTAATATTAGATTTATCTATTATTATTATTATTATTATTATTATTATTATTATTATTATTATTATTTATTATATTTGTTAATTGTTTATTTGATGTGTAATTGGCGGGTTAGTGGATTTTTAAGTGATTGAGGGTATTTTAGTCATTTTAGCATGAGTGACATTTTTGTAATTATGTTAGAACTAGAAATTTGAATTTTAAAGAATAGTGGTGTATAAGTAAATGAGAGGTTTAAGTGAAGTAAAAGTGTAGAGAAATAATTGTGAGAGTTAGATGTGACTAAACCCATTAGTGTGAGTGACCCTAACTCATATTATATAAAGAGTAGTAATGAGTGTTGGTGAATTAGGTCAACCACATTTCACAAAACTTTGGGAAGAGGCAAGAGAGATAAAATAGAAGAGAAGAAGAAACTTGGAGAGAAGGAAGAGGGAAAAACACTAGAAGGTAGAGATTCAAGTTAGGAAGCAATTATTGTGAAGAATTGAGGTAAGGGGGAAGATTATTTTCACCGATTGGGTTTTTAATAAGCAAATGGGTAGTTTGGGTGTTTTAGCTTAAGCTTAATTTCATGATGTTTGTTGTTAATTATGTGAAATTTGTGCTCTATTTTGATGGTTGATTTAAGTATTTTAAAACTTGGTGAATTCATGTTTTATTCATGTCAAAATTCATGGTTTGATGTAGTGAATTGATAACTTGGTGAATTTTGATGGTTTTGATGATTAACATGATAATTAATGGTGATTATGGTTGTTTAAGTTGAATTTGCTTATGAGTATATGTTTGGTTTGAGAATCCATGAAGTTATGTTGAATAAATTGTGATTTAAGTTGTTGTTGTTGTGTTTTGGTGAGAATGTTTAATTGGATGAAAATGATTAAGTTGTTGTTCAATTGAATAAGTTGTTGTTATGATGGTTAGAATAAGTGATTATGGTTATGTGGAACATGATGAAATGTTGTTGTTGTTGTTATACTATGTTTGTTTGTTAAGTTGTTGGTGAAAATGAATTTTGAGACAATGTTTGAATTTAATTGAAAAACCATGAGAATCCATGTTAAATTGATGTTTTGTTATGTAACAATTGTTCAATTAAAGTGTATTGATCATGGATACTGTTTGTATAACAATTTTGGGATGAATGAGAGCAAAAATGGGATTTTAGGGGTTTTTTTGGAGGTGTTCCCGAAAGGGAAAACCCATTTTTTGGGAGACCAGAAAAGGGAGATCGCTGAGCCACACCAAGGGATCGCTGAGCGACTTTAGCAAGAACAACATATGTTGTTCTGCACATTTTGGTCCTTTGGGAGTGTTTTCGGACATCCCTGGACTTTCCTTTAGTGTTGTTTTGATCATTTAATGATGAGTAATGATTGTTTGCAATAAAATGATTATAATTGGTTGTTTTTTAGACGAAATTGGTGGATTGTGAAACTTGGAAATGAACATGATTTGTTTAAATGAACTAGTGCATCAAATGAATAATTCCTGAAATGTTTTGAATTGAAAATGGTGTTTGAAACTAATGTGGTGATTGGATATAAGAATACTATGCATGAAGGATGAGCATGTATAAGTATGTAAACTTGATAAATGTGAGTATGAGAAATTTAATTGATGAATTAATTAATGAGATGATTGATCGTGAATTGTGAACTACATGATTGATATTGAATGAAAATATGATGTTATTACTTTAATTATGTTGTGATGATAAAACATGACGATTATGATGATGTTGTAATGACTTGTGATGTATGGAATGTATTGATTTGATAATGCAAATAGTAGAGACATATTATATGATGGAGTGAATTATATAACAACATGATGATGAGTGCATTGTCGATTCTATATGTGATGTCCATGCATACATATGTCGAGTCGAAACTTGTTAGTTCACAACTTGCCGATGGACTTTAAGAGTTCACAACTTGTCGAGGGTAGTTTAGTAATACACTTCTGAGCAAAGCCAACATGTTGTGGGATCACTCAGTAATAGACCTCTGATATCCAAACTTTGGTATCACATGCATTTAGTGTCGTGTTAGGCGCATTGCATGAACATGATGAGTCGTATGTGGAAATGTTTTGGTGTGAACTTGTGCATTTATGTGGTAAATGTATACTTGATGATGTTGATTGAGATCATGAATATCTTATAATTGAATTGATGGTGAAATGTGATGTTTATTTGTTGATGACTTAAACTAGATTCTTGTTTATTGTTGATGTTTGGATGGGTCGATAATTATATGTTGATGCTTTAAGTTGTTAATAATGATGAGGAAAACGTATGTGATGATATCCAGGCTAATTATGTTGAATGATTATATGTTGTGGATGTTTTGCCTGAAACTTACATGCGTTTATTAATTCTTTTTGTTGAACGTATATCTTACCCTCCAGTGGATTTGTTGTCGCCTCACCCTCGTGGTGTAGACTTGCAGGTTGAGGAGTAGATTGCTTGGTGAGTTGTGCCGAGGATGGTGTTACGTCTACTCCGTTTATGTTGTTTTGCAGATGTCTAGATTAGGTGCTCAGATCTAGGAATTTTGGGGATTGTATTATTTCACTTGTTGAGTATTGATGATGATGTATTTATTTCGAGATTTTTATGGTAAGACCCGAGATGATATTTTGTTGAGATGATTATTTTTCCGTTGTGCTGTGAATCTTGTTGATGAGATTTTTATTATGAGGAATTCGTATGAGTTAAATGATGATTTGTAATATCCCGATTTGTTGATTTGCATGACTTATCGTTTAAGTAGTAGTCTCGGGGATCGGGATCTTATATTGGGCATGTAGAGAGAAGACCCGAAGATGCCGTCGTATGTATAGTATATCAAACGGAAGAGAGTCAAGTCAAAAGAAATAGATGAAGACCAAGAAAAACTATAAGAAAAGCCATTAAAAAGAATTTAGAGATCAATGGGTTGGAGCCAGATATGGTTTACGGTAGAATACTATGGCGTAATTTGATCCATGTAGCCGACCCCACTTAGTGGGATAAAATATGGTTGTTGTTGTCGTCGTCTTTGCACAACTAGTTTTTTTAAGAACCAGTTATGAATAATCTTAATAATAGTTATTTTTTTAAGACTTAATAATATAGTTGTGTGTTGAAGTATAAACTCTATAGTCCTATTTACATAGAGATAGTGTACTATTAAATATGAACAAAACAAAGGGATAAGATAACGATAGTGAGAAGACACTTAAAAAAAAATGGGATAACGATAGTGAGAAGACACTATTTTTTTTGTTGTTTTTTTCTTTGAGGGGCATTTTTTTTTGTTTGTTGTTGTTTCTGATGAGAGAGTGAGATAACAATTTGATATAGTCATCCATAAACTTTGAATATTTATACTCCCTCCGTCCTTTTTTATAGGAATAGTTTACAAAAATCATGGATATTAAGAAAAGTTGTTAGAGTAATAAAATTGTCTCAAATGTGTGTGATTATTACTATATTACCCTTAATTAAATATATATTTAATGTTAGCTTTTCATATACCAAGACAAATTGGTAGTATTAATAATGTGTATATTTGAAAAAAGAGTAATCAATGCATTTAGAAATTTGTATATGATCTTATATTAAGGGACAAAACTTTTTTGTAAACTACTCCTATAAAAAGGGACGGAGGGAGTAACATTTATTCTTAAATATTATATACGCCTCGTTAATTAAACTGCTAAGAAAAATATATTGGGATAAAAACTTATTTGTTGTGGATTCGGCCTCAAAATCACACCTATAAACTTAGATATCTGGAGCAAAGGAAGTATTAATCAATATCAAACTAATCACAAATAATAACAACAATAACAAACTAGATCTAATCTAGAAATCAAGTAAAAAACACGAAACCACAATCAAAAATAAAGAGACAAGATAAGCAAACACGCAAAGAAATGTTTATCTAGTTCGGCCCAACAATGACCTACTTTGGAGGAGAGATTGATCTCTCTAATCAACTGTCAATGAGTTCTTTACAAAGAGATATAAAAAGGTTATAAGAAATTAGCTTCAACAAAGCTCACCAAGAACAAACATAATTTCTACCATTTTCTCAATCTCTTCTCAAGAACAAGAGATTCAATAATTTCACACCTAAGGTGTTTACAAATTTTTTCCAACCTAAGAGAACTCTCACCAAAACACTCAACCCTAAAGTTACTTCATTTGATTTCTCAAATTTCTCTCTTGAAGCTTTTGCATAAAACATGAAGAATGAACAAGTATACACTTTTTCATTTGAATCAGTTATGTGCAACTTCCCATGATATATGTATATAATTTTTTTTTTTTTGTTAATATTTCGGTTTTCAAAGAAATGAGGCTATGATGGTTTAGATTGAACTCAAATTCTCCTAAAGAATTCATTTTGGCTCAATTTCATTAAGTACTCGAGTTCACTTGTTTTTTCAAACCACCCTTGATATGTGTGTATGAGTACATATGAAATTATGAAATGTCCTTTAATTGTAGCAATTGATGTGCTTTATCTTCTTTAATATTGTCGGCTTATCATTTTCTTTCTCCAATCCACACTCTCCTAATATAATGGGCAATATGAATTCAGAACTTGTTTCAGATTGTTAAAAGATGAAAAAAAATTCCACACTTGGAAATATAACGTTTGAGATCAGAGGAAACGAATAACTACTATGACTATTAATACTCCCGCCATCTTTTTTTATAAGACTATCTACAAATTTATAGATGCATTTATTACTCTTTTTCAAATACACTCCTCATTAATATTATCAATATACCTTAAAATATGAAAAATAAACATTAAATATCTCTATAAACAAAGGTAATTTGACAATAGTAACATACATTTGTGACAAATTTATTACTTCAAACACTTTTCTTAATACTCGCTATTTTTGTAAACTATTCTTATAAAAAAGAATGGATGGAGTATGTTTTAAGGTTGATATAAGTGGCTCGTTATCCAATTAGAGATATTTTCTACTTTCATTTCCTAAAATTTGTATTACTCTTACTTGTCAACAAAGAAAAATTAAACTCTTGTAGTGAACAATTGACTTGCATTTCTAGAAACGATGAAAATATCAAAAAAATACATTGTCACTATTTTTTTAAATACATCGTTTCTAACTGACATTTTATCTTCTCTAAATCACAATGACCCACTTTAAGGTACATCATCTTATTAATAAGTTCAAATAAACACATACTCTAAAAAGTGAAAACAAAAATGTTTGGACAAAGTACACATTACCTAACTTTTGCTAAGAAATTTAGTGCAATTCACAAATACACCATTTCACTTAGCATGCTAACTTCAAAAACATAATCACTATAGTACTCGTATTTTGTCCTTCACCAAGATTCCATTTCTAGTGTTTTATCTCCTAAAGCTTCTTCAATCCTTAAGCTCATGAAATCCCCAAGTTTGTAAGCAATTATTATGAGTCATATAGATCGACCTAGCATTGTAGATACTGTAGAAGTTTTGGAAACTATTGGATTTTGGGGCCAAGGGATCGTGTATTGGTTCCCAAATCTTATCTTGGAATTCACAGCAGGAGACAGTTTTCTTAAATGCATGGTACGTGGAAATTTGTATGGCTTTCGATTTTATGCAGTCAGATAACTGTTTTGTTGGATGCAATGTCTTTATCAAATGTAAATGTCAACCATATGCTCACCATAGCCACATGATCCATTTTCTTTCTACTAATGTCGGTATATTATTTTTATTTTGGACCACTCCCTTTGTATAATTTGTACTTTGCGGTTCTTTCGGTGGGACATTCACCTATTTTTTCATTAGTTTACCCTCAACCATTTAACTGTTAAATTATTAAAAATTAGAACAATACTTGTTTTTTTAGGGGACTAGAGCGATACCTTTTAGGCATCAAAATTGAAAAGCCTGTGCAATTTCGATGGTGCTTATATCAACGCAAAACTGCAAATGAGTATTTAAGGTTATCAAATATTAAAATTATAAACAATGAAAAAAGCAATGGCCGTCAATTGAGATTTTAATTGGTTTTAATTTGCATCTATTAAACCCTTCACAGTGTTGCAACAAAGAAAACTCCATTAAAAAGAAACGGCGGCGGTGGAAAGTGGGAAGGCAGTTGATAAAAAATAAAGAAACCAAGAGCGTGGAAGTAAATAGATTTGGTACATGAGTGTTTTTTTACTTTCTATTGCTGCATATTTATTGCTGACCGTGTGATTAAATAGATCTAATGGTCAATATTTGGTGTAAGTCTTTAGACTTACACCTGGTGTCAACAGATTCTAACTCATATATATATATATATATATATATATATATATATATATATATATATATAAGAGAATTGAGAATAAGGGTTGATGAGTATGTGGAGATGTAAAGCAAATTGATCTCAGTGAAAAGAAGACGACGACGACATCAAGCTCTCAACACCATCCTATGAGGATTACTAACAACACCATCCTCTACGGATTCAAACCTAGAAAACATTCAAGAACATAAAGATCTCGGCACATTTCAAAACAACACCATCCTCTGCGGATTCGTCACCATCCTCGTCCTACCATGCATAATTGACGTCAATCCGGATTCAATTTTGTCTTTTTCTTTCTCAACCCTTTCGATTTTTATGTTCTTGTCCCTATTTTAATGAAAATTACTTATTTTATAATTAATAATTGAAATAATGTTACGAAAATGATAAAATAGTTTAAATGAAGGGTAAAAAAGAGAAGAAAAAAAATTCACCCCCAAACTATGTATTCCCATTTTGTGTGTGTGTGTGTGTGGTGGGTGGTGGGGTGGATTAATCACTCTTGAAGTCCTTGAATTGATTTTTAAATAAATAACTAAACTAAAAATAACCATTTAACATGGCCCTATTAGCTCAGTTGGTTAGAGCGTCGTGCTAATAACGCGAAGGTCGCAGGTTCGAGACCTGCATGGGCCATTAATTTTTTTAAAAAATAATAGTTTCTTCCTTATCCCCTAAAAAAAAATTCTTCCTTACACAACCTTTTTTTTGTAAAAAAAATTGAACTAAAAACTTGAAAAAAAATATATTATTGATTTTTTTGAAAAACTTGTAATGAACTAAGTTCTTAAAAAATATTTGAGTCCCTAATTTTTTTAATAGTTTGTAATCAAGTCCGTTATTTTAGGGACTCGGTTAAAAAAAAAAATAAAGCTTAGAGACCTAATTATAAATTATTTAAAAATTTATGAGCAACCTAACTTAAAACTATTTAAAAGTTCAAGAAAAAAATTTAAAACATTTTAGCCGCATAATCGAATTAATATTATTGACAAGTTCAGAACCACAATTGTAAAATATTTTACTACAAATATCTATTTAAAAATCTCTATATAATTCAAAAATCTCCAAATTTAATATTTAAAATTATTTTGATATATCAATAAAGTCTCATATTGTATGGAAATCAAGGTTAAAGGTGGGTAATTTATAAATATCATATTCATCAATCAATTGAGGCATATAACAACAAAATTGTGAGGGCTAACACCTGTAGAACAAGACCCCACTTACTCAACAAACACAAAATCTAAAACATACTATACAACGAAAAGTTGATTTGAGGTTGGAATATTGATGTCGTTCGTTGAAATCGAGGGTGTTTGTTCTGATACACAAAAATGCCTCAATTCTTTCAAAATAGTCAGAATAAAGGATAGTTTATAAACACTCATACTCCTTAATTCACTTAAACATCTCTTAATTAAGGACAAAATTGTCAAAACTTACACAAGACGTAGTGCAACGGACAATATCTCTAAAAAAATTGTGTCGCGGATTTGAGGACGTACCAAATATAATTTATATATTCAATCAATGATATATCTCTCTAAAAACTATGTATCATCTTTACAGATAGGTAAAGATAGAAACTTACTTAATATATGTTGTTAAATATAGGATTAATTACTCTTAAAGGCCCTGTTTTATTAATTATTTTTAAATAGATTACTGAAATAAACAAATTCAAAATTATGGTATTGAATTTTTTAATATAATTTGTAATTAAATAAGACCTTAATTTTTTTTATAAAAAAAAAAACGTTAGTGTCCCAATTTTTTTAATAGTTTCTAATAATCCCTTAACTTAGGAACTCGATTATATAAAAAAAAAATACCAAAGCTTAGAGACCTAATTATAAATTATCTAAAAGTTTATAAGGAACCTAACTTAAAACTATTTAAAAGTTCATGAATAGAATTTAAAACATTTTAGCCAGGTAATCGAAGTGAAGGGTATTTTTGTAAAGTTATTATAAACAAGAGTTTTTGGGGAATTAAGGAAATATAAGTGTAAGAGTAAATGAGAGGTTTAAGTAAATGAGTAGTGTTTTATTTGTGAGGAATGAATAGAGACCAAACTCATTTAGTGTATGTGAACAAAAGCCCAAAACGAACGAATATAAATAGTTGGTAGTGTTAGTAAAATTAGGGTTAGAATTCATTTGTCACAATTGAGAAAGAGACAAGAGTAGAGTCATAAGAAGAGAAGGAGGAGAGCTAGTGAAAGGGGAGAGAACTTGAAGAAATCAAAGAGGAGAGGAGAACCCAAGCTAGGGGAGGCTTAATTGTGAAGACTAAGAGGTGAGGGGGGAGTTTTATTCATCATTGGGAATTATTGGATAAATGGGTAGAATCTTGGTTTTGTGTAATTATTGTTGTTTTTATGTTTTTATGATGAATTAAAGATGAATTGTTGTTAAAATGGAGATTTAATATGTTGTTATGTTTATGGGTATATGTTTATTTGAAAAATCCTTGAAGTTATGATGAGTTGTTTGTGTTGTTGTTGTGTTCTTGAGCTACATGATGATTTTGATTAAATTCATGAAAGTTGTTGTTTAATTGATGCATGATGTTTTAATAATTGAATTTGGTGAGTGTTGTTGTTGTGAAGAACTTGATGAAAAGATGATTGTGTTGTTTTTGTTATGATGGGTTAGAATTGACATGATTAAGTTGTGTTGTGGTGAAATTAAGTGATTATGAGAAATTATGTGAATCATGTTAAAATGAATGAAATTGAGTTGATTATGATGAAATTGATGTATGATTGATTGTATAACTTGAGTACAATTGATTTGGGTTAAGTTTGGTGTGTTTGGGATCGAAAAATAGTGTCGAAAGAGGTTTCTCGCGTCAAAAACGAAAGAAATTATTGTTTTGCTCACCTGTGCAAAACGCACGGTCGTGTGTCCCATACACACGGATCATGCGTAACTTACGATGTTATGTGTGTGAAAAACACACGGTCGTGCATCCAAAACACACGATCGTGCGTCCAAAACGCTGGGACCGTGCGTTTTTCCCTGATTGTATAAACTTCATTTTGTGATTTTTAAGTGTATCTAAGATACATATTTATGTCCCAAACCCCTAAACTTAATCTATTGGAGTATGATTTACGTGGAATGAGTAATTAACTAAGTGTATGAATGAAGTATGTTTAGTAATTGATTTGGCTATTGAGTTGGACTTGTAAATTGAGTTAAATCAAAGTATGATCTTATTACACCAATAAGGAGATGATGGAATCAATGTAGTATGCCTAATGGTGTAAGATGATGTGTTATGAGTATAAGATAATGTGATGTGAATATGTAATAGCGTGAATACATATTGATGTGATTAATAAAATGTATTGATTATATGAGAAATGTTATGATGTAAATGATTCGTTGATGTGATTAATTGTTGGTGTGGTGATTTTGTGATGTGTGGATGTATTGATTTGATAATGCAATGATGTGTTGATGTGGTGATATGTTATATGATGAAGTGAATTATATAACTATGAACTATATGATGGTGTGCATTGTCGAGTCTATACTTTGTATCCATGCATTCATGGTCAACGATGCACATCATCATATAGTTCATGTATGTGTTCATGTATGCATGCATGGATACAAAGTATAGACTAAAATGTGGTAATTTAGAACTTTTTTGGAAAATGCTTAATATCATAAAACCACGGTTTGTCATCAACAACTTCTTCGGTTGCGAACACACGAGCAAGGCCTGTCGAGACACGTGATGCTGATCAAAGGTACATCATTCCGACGATTTACTTTGTACATAGAGGATAAGGTAGCTAGAGCGTCTGCCATCTGGTTCTCATCACGAGGGATGTGGTGTAGCTCAACCTTGTTAAAGAAAGTCAGTAATCGTCTTGCATAGTCTTTGTAAGGAATTAAGTTGGGGTGGCGAGTTTCCCATTCTCCTCTGATTTGATTGATCACGAGAGCCGAATCCCCATATATGTCGAGATTCTTAATCCTTAGATCAATAGCCTCTTTGATACCCATGATGCACGCCTCATACTCAGCAATTACCCTAAATCTTTAAAAAAATCTTTAAAAAATGTGGTAATTTAGAACTTTTTCTCTTTTTCTTTTGAAAAATTAAAATTTCAGTCGTGAAATAAAATTAGCGAGTCAACGCTAATCAATAGCTTGATCTCCGAAAATCACCGCGACAGTAATTATAAAGATGAAACATCACACTCATCAAGCCTTTGAGACACCTTTTAACTTACGATAAAATTGTGAGGAGTAACATAGGGTTTAAAATGGACAATACAACGAAAAGTGGTGCAGTACACTTGAGGTTGGAACACTGGTATTGTTTGTAAAAATCGATGGCCCTGAGCCACACAAGAGGGCTAACAAACCATTAGCCTTAAATATTAGCCCGTGTTCCCAGTTTTCCACAAATCGAATGTTAACTCGTAAACTCGTCTGAGTTTACGTTTTTAGGTGTCAAAATTGTGTTAACTCGGACGTAAACTCGGTTTTTAGTGAAATCGACCGAGTTTGAGCGAGTTAACACGGAGTAAAATCAGTAAACTCATGTAAACACGTCCGAGTTTACCTTTTAAAAAAACACATTTTTTTTTTGTTTTGGGCCAATTTTCTATTAAAATCCAATTCATTTTTAAAGTCCAACCCAATGTACTAGTGTTGGATGAACACACGGCCACAACACACAACACAACAGGGAACACACGACCTTTCTTCGCCTTTATCATCTAGAGAAGAATTTGATGAAGTTGGAGATGAAGACACCGATGAAGATGATGTTATGGAACTTTAGAAAGATTGAACTTTTGAAGAAATTAACTTGTTTATTTTTTAGATAGTTTTATTAACAAGTTTAGAAACTTGTGAAACTTGCTTTTTTGGATGGTTTTTTGGATGGCTTAGAGACCTATGAAACTTATGGTTTTGTGCGTTAATTGTTGTATTTTGATGTTAAGTTAAGCATAACGCTTTATTATGGTGGTTTGATATATTTTGTCTTTATAATTAAGTCATATTTTGCACTATTGATCTATTTACAGTATTATATAAACTTACAAATGTCATGCATATAATAAATGTATATAATTTTAATTTTAGGAAAACTCGTACGAGTTCTCGAGTCGAGTTTACATAGGTAAAACGACTTGAGGTAAACTCTCGAGTTGTAAAATCTTGCATGTTTCAATAATAAAAAATGTCTCACATCGTTATAAATTATTGAGACTATAAAATAGTTTATAAACACTCATTCCACTCAATCCATTCAAATGTCTTTTAACTAAGAACAAAATTGTGAGAACTTAGACATGACTTGATACAATAGACGGTATCTCTAAAAAGTTGTGCAGCAGATTTGAGGTCGTAACTAATATAATTTGAACTTTCAGTCAATTGTATCTCTATCTCTCTCAAAATTATGGTAAAAGAAGTTTTGCTACATAGACATCATCATTAGCATTTGCTCCTTGAACATGAAGTTGAGAGTGAAGCACAACCACTTTTGATTTAAATGTGAATACGTCCACTTGTGTTCAAGAACATGCACCAAAAAACCATAAAAACAAAACCAAGACGTCCTCAAATTATAGGTCGGTGTCTATTTCTAGCAATCTCATCTTCAATTAGTGAGTGTCTATACAGTCCACCATGTTTCTTTTTGTGGGTCTCTCTCTCTCTGTCCTTAATCTTCTTCCCTAACCCCACTTTTTCTTACCTTCCTCGTGTTATGTTTGTTCCTTTCCTACTCTTTTAACATGCAAATGTTTCATCTTCAATATACAATTAATGATTTCATCACTAAGCATAGGCCATTCAAAAAAAAATATCATCACTAAGCATATGTGTTTTTTTCGTTTGTTGGCCTTTTTTCACCCTTTACTTTTACTTTGGTGCATAATTCAAGCTTATGGACCTATAGATGCAATTAAAAACTTATATAGTACATTTTTGAATTTGTAGTGACAGTGAAAATGACAAAATTAGAGCGAACAACTGTTACTTGAAAATTATATTCGGTACCTCCTCACCTATAGTTTTTATGGCTTTGTCTAATATCTACAAGTAAAATAGTATTTCATCATGTTATGGCTTTGAAAAAAGTATTTCATCAGCTCGTGAAAACTCCGAAGATAATTGTGTTTCGGATTCATAAAAAAGACTGAGTTTGAATTTCTTTTTTAAATTGAAATGTTAGAATAGTACAATTCTTATTTGGGTTTATTTAAGTAATGAAATGTTGGGAGAATACAATTATATTTTGGGTTTTTTGAATTTGTGAAAAATTCAAAAGTAAACAAATTATGATTCCACTTGTAACCTAATTTCTTTGACTATTGTTAAAAACACTCTTTTAAACATTCTCAAGAATATTAGCTTCTTTATTAGATGAATCTTATATTTGAAAATAGATCTCACATAAAGTGTGGAGATCCACAATAATTATATCAAATGGGAGTGTATTTCTTTTAATAAAATATAATAGAGTGGTTTTCTTTTTATCTTAAAGGACTCGTGGAAGTAGGTGTGGATGGAGATCCCAGGTACATTTTTCATGCACTTTGGCAGCAACTACACTTCTGAGTATCAAAGAGGTTTGGCCTTTGGGTTCGAGTGAATAGGCAATTATCCTCCTTAAATTGTAACTTTCGTAAAAAAACTCTTTGACTTTAACAATTGCCCCCTGAAAAAATTACCACATGTGACGTTGCATGACACGTCAGACACGTGGCAGTGCCACGTAGACAGACAAATGTCACATCATGTTGACTAATATAGGAATTTGACGGAAGGGGAAAATTGATTAACGTTATGCAATTTCGGGGGGGGGGGGATTGAAGTTTTGTTAAAGTCATGAGAGTTTTTGACGAAAGTTACAATTTCAGGGGGGTTTGACTCATTTGGGTTCTGACCTACGACCCTTTTATAATTAAGGAAGTTTTTATGTAATAATAACTTTGTGAAAACTTTATTTTTTTGGAAAAAAGTTTAGATTAGTTGAAATCCGATGACTCACCAGAGTCGATACATGTCTCAAAGTTCAAAGAATGTTTATAGAGATACTATAGACCACCTACAAAAGAAGTCATTAAATCGACATCCAGAGTTGAACCCACAATCTTGTGAGTCAACTCATTACCAACTCAGTCAACATTCATTGACATTTAGTGTAAAAATTTGTAGTACAAAAATTGTGATTGATTATAATTTTAAAAATATCTATGTGCATGAACTTCGAGATAGTATATTTCTTTCATCATTTTTCATGAGATAACATATTTGTTTGTTTTTTGCGTTTTTCTAAACGCTATATGGATACGAGTAGGGATGGAAATAGACTTTGATGAGTAGCTTGGTTTTGCAAAATATAAGTCTGACATTGTAAACAATTTCAAGGACTGAATATGAAATTTCTTTTTATTTTTTTGGTCAAGTAGTCTAGTGACTAGAGTTCACACATTTTAAATGTGGGGAAGTGGAATGTCTGGAGTTCGAACCCCGGCCCCTGCATATAATATGCAACATCCCTATCAACTGAGCTAAACTCACATGAATTCCTTACCGCTTTTGGTCCCTGTAATATTAGCGAATTCTGGTTTTAGTCCTTGTAAAAAAAAAAGTTTAGATTATGTCCTTGTCATTTCAGATTCTTCCACTTTTGGTCCCTCAATTAAACATGTCAGCAGAATCTGCTGATGTGACTGTGTAATTTTAATATTTTTTAATCCACATGAAATTTATAATTATTTTCATTATTTAAAACTCTAAAACATAAATTAAGAAAGTAAATTAAAAAACAAAAATTTTTCAGTCTCTCATCTCTCTTTGCGAGCTTCATCTTCTCCCTCCGTCTTTCTTCACTTCCAACCACCATCTCCCCCGCCGTCCCTGTTCATCATCACATCGCACCACCATCCACCACCCTCGTTCTTCCACTCCTTCTACACCCTCCATCGCCATCTCTCCCTCATCAACCAATCACCACCACACCCTTCCTCCTCAGTCACCACCACCATCCTTGTCGCCACCACCACACCCACCACCATCTCACTTTGACAATTTATGTTTTAAATCAAAAGCCTCAAACTTTGATTCTAAACCCTAATTTTTTTCCCCGCCAAAATTCAGAATATAACATTTGAAATTCATATCAGATTTGATGGTGTTTTGATTTGAAAACCCCTAACCTTCTAAATTTACATCAGATTCATTTATTACAATTTATTTCAGATGCATTTGTCAATTTGTTTCTCAAAACTTCAGATCTGAATTTTAAGTTGGGGTTTCATTTGATTTGTGGTGTTAATTGATTTGGGAGTTTCAATTTGATTTCGGGTTTTGCATTGAAGAAGAATAAGAAAGAGAGTGTTTGGAATGGGTTGGGTTGAAACAAGAACATGTGAAACAAAGAAATAGATGAAGAGGGAGATGAAGAGGGTTTGTACGAAAAAATAAGATGAAGAGGGGTCTGTTGTTTTGTTTCTATTTTTTTATTTTTCTAATTTAATAATGTTTTTAATTTCTTTTTAGTAAGTATAAATAATATCCCTAAAAAATAAAATAATTATAAATCATAGAAAAGCCATGTGGAAATAAATTTAATAAAAAATAAAAGAATTACACCGTCAGTGTGCCACATATGCAGATTATGCTGACATGTTTAAACGAGGGACCAAAAGTGAAAGAACCTGAAATGACAGGGACATAATCTAATTTTTTTTTACAAGGACTAAAACCGAAATTCGCTAATATTACAGGGACCAAAAGCGGTATTAACCCTATATTTTAATATACAAAAAATTAATATAGACTAATAAGCTTAGATTACTGAAAAAACTAACAATTTATAATTTAATAAAATTACAAAATCTAGTATAATAATAGTAGCAAATGTACCCAATAAAATAGGAAAAGAGGTTTGATTATTTTTAAAATGGAAATAAGGGGAGAATATTGCTACTTTACATTTACATAATCAAGTGACGGGAGAGTTTAAGTGTATGATTGGTTATGTTGTAACAAGAATTGATTTTTGGTGAATTATGTAAAATTTATTATGATTAAAAGTGAGTTGAATGTAAAATGATTTGTGTTTGGTTACATTCATGTAAAAGTGGGTTGACCTATAAATTTGTGTGTAAAACTCAATTATAGAATTAAGGCTTAAATGCAGTTTTAAAAAGAAAAAAATGAAAATACTAGAAAAATAAAGAAACAATCAGAAAATATTGATTTAGTAAAAAGAAAACCAAAAAACGCAAAAAAATAGAAAAACAATAAAAATACCAGAAAAAGTTCAATTAACTATACATGAAAAAACTAGTTTGCACATCTAAATATTTTCTATTTTCATGTATTTTCATACTAGTTTTATGCATTTGTTCTAGTATTTTTTATGCAGTTGTTTAGTATTTTTCTGGTGTTTTTTTTTCTATTTTTTTGAAAAAAATTATTCAAAATTTTTTCATTAAAAAAAATAGTAAAAAAATAACATTTAATATAAATAATTAATTAGGTGGATACTTATATAATATAATTTAAGTCAAGTCAGCACTACCACATCAGCCAAAATGAACTCAAATGTGGTGGGGGGCAAAATCCTGAAAAACATAAAACAGGGGGCAAAATCCCGAGTTTTAAAATAGGGGTAAAACTGCATTCAAGCATAGAATTAAAAAATTATAAATTCTAACTTCAAGTATAATCAATTTTGAAGACAAAATCAATTCTACTCAAGAGCAACCAACATGTCACTGTCAATTTTACGCCTTCAAAATCAATTTTGACCTCTCTAAAAATGGAAACAAACATACACTAAAATGAGTATGGCATCTCATGCTTCGTACATGTAGGGAAAATTGAAAATTACCATCAATTGTCACTTTTGGTTGCAAGTGTTAAGAATGATCTAACTAGTCTCACGTAGGTAGCTCAGCTGGTGAGCTATGAGATGTTGAAGGAGATTTAAGAAAAGATCCCAGATTCAATCTCCGATAACTAACATTCTCTCATTCTTTCTAACAATTTACTAACAACTAACATTTACTTATAAAAAAAAAAAAAAAAGAAGTGGTCTATCTAGTCTCGCATAGATAGCTTGGTTGATGGGTTATGTCACATTGAAGTGGTCTAAATATGTTAAACAATATCATCACAAGATAACTTTCGATAAAAGAATCGCACGTTAAAGGAGTTAGATGATAAAAAAAAATCGCATGTTATGCTGCAGTTTGATCTGGGGTGAAAGAATAAAGCTACATCTTGGAGTTTTATTTGAACGTGTTGTCACATTCTTTCATATGCAAAAACAAACAAACATTTAATGGTCTCCATGTGCCAAACCTCATAAATACAAATTGGTGAAAAATGAATTTAGAAAATCAAAGTTGAAAATAATCTATTGAAATCCAAACACGCGTTTTACTTTTTTTTTTCTTTTTTCCAAACACGCGTTCTACATCTTAAGAGAGAAAAAGAAATAGAAACAATGATTTCATAATGAGAAATGATATTTGAACATTCATTTTTTATAACTTTGGTGACAACTTTATTTCTCATACTCACATTATTTTTTATTGAGTGTTGTTACGAGTGCCCCCGAGTAGTGGCGGAGCCACGTGTGTATGAGGGAATGCACCTGCATCCCCTGGTTTTTTAAATTTCCACCCAATAATATGGCTTGTTTATATGTTTGCACCTCCTGAATTTGTATTTATGCACCTCCTAAGACTCCCTCACATCAAACTTGCTGACACACTCTACTTTTTAGGTTTAAACACTGATGACGTTGTTATAGATGACGGTCATACCTTATTGCTTTTACAGACTAACTTTTTATTTTTATTTAATGTTGGTAATTTGTTGTGTAACCGCATTTTTTTATTTAATATAGGTAATTGTTGTTTCATTGTGAAGTTTTTTCCAACAAAATGTAAAAGAACACATGGAACTAGACTAGAATGCACGTCTTGAACTTATTTGTAATCCTTAATTAATTATAAATATATTTTTTTTGACAAAAATAAAAGGATATTTATTCATTCAAATTGAGAGTACATCAGATACAATAACATATTTAACATCGCTAAAAACGTAAAGGTGAAACTGTGAACAAACTCACAGCACCCAAGTTAATAGCATACAACAATAAAATGCCTACAAATAATATGATAAATTCTAAGTCACCAAAATTCTGAATCTGCAACGTCGACGTCCAAATCAAACGACGCACAAGAAGACGAACAACATAACGTCGCACTCTGACGACGAAATCACAAAAAAACACAAAATGAAAAACTTGATATGTGTTAAAACCACTTATTTAAATTGAAAGAAAGGGGGAAAATATGCAGAGGGGTGATTTTAGGTCAAAAAATGACCTAAAACCACCACTCCTCGATGAATGAAGGAGAAAGAAAACTTAGAGAATGTGGAGTTTCTCTCACTAAAAAACTAGGGCCGTTTTTTTTAATTATAAATATATATTAACATTTATAATCTTACTATATTTATCTTTAAATATTCAACTTTTCTTTTGTCTCTAAATAGACAAACAACTATGTTGGTCTCTAATGTGTGAGATACTCTTATCATACTCTCTAAGTGTATCGAAATTGCAAACACCTAATACATTTTTTTTCTAGCAATTTTATAGATTAAATTGAACAATGACAAACATATTCTAGGATAAAATTGAATATCTAAAAACTAATTCGATAATCAATACGACTAATAAAAAAGACATTTATGATTCTTAAAAAAAATACATTTATGATTGTATTTGCAATATCGATACATTTAGAGACCTGACAACGAAATACACATTCAAGGTAAAAATTTGAAATGTCAAAATTTTGAACCCCCTAACCCAGTGTCTTGGCAACACCACTGGCCCCGGACACTCTTTAAGCATTTTAAATTAAGTAATTATTTTTTTAAAATGTCAAACTTTTCAATTTCTTATGCACTAATTACACATATTTTAATAAAAAATTATTATTTAAAGGTCTTAAAGAGTGCTCCAGGGGCGCTCGTTAACATTTCCCTTTTTTATTTTATCTCTTTATTACTTAGTTTTCATATAAATACCTACTTTTTTTTTTGTAAATTATGGTTGTCCCATAAGTTGTCAACTAAATGGTTGTTCAAATAACATTATCTTTGATAATTGTGATATATTGATTATGTGATATAAACAGAGAGAGAAAAAAAAAGATTTGTTAAATAAGTGTTGGAGAATTAGTGAATCAAAGGTGTCCAAAATATCATTACCCGATTTTTATTAGTTTGGATTTTGGATCCTAATTGCACTTTTTTCTTGCTCTTGTGGATTGGAAGCCACAACACTAACATGACCCTATATTTATAAGAGGGGTAATAACCTTTCATTCATGAATATCACATAGTTGATTTTTTTTATAAACAAATATTAGTAGTTAATTGTTAGATTAATATTTATTCATTTATCCGAGTTTAAACGTATGACATTCAACACCTTATCATTTAGTTTAAACCATTTGAACTATTCAACCACTCAATATCACATAGTTTGTATATGAAAAGGATTCAAAATTCATCGAATTGAAGTCTACATTTTTATAATAAGAAACAATATATAAAATTTATAACAAGAAATCAAAATAAAATAATATTTGATAATATATATAAAATAATTCGAATCAATTGACTTGATACAATTATATCGATATCTCCAATCTCATCTCTTGAAATGGTGAGACAGTTTTTTTTTTATACTCATTAATCATAACTCGTTGGGGACAGCCTCTTCTTCCCTTCTCCATCTAAGTGGTAATTGTAGGAGGACAATGTGAAATTAGTACAAGTAATTTCCACCACTTAACTTAGTTATTATGAGACACCATAATAAGACCGGTGTTCTTCGAATCTGACAATCATAGTTGGTTTTATTACCCTTCTAATATTCAATCCATGTTATACATGACTTCTATGGCACATTTAATTTATTCCTCGTTATTCTTTAATTTTGATTTTTCGACAAAACTGTTTCTGAATCCCATTGATAAGTGTACTCAAACTATTATGATGATGAAACTCACAAAATCGTTATTTTCCATGGGCACAAAATCCTTCACATTATAGGCGATCAAGGAGCGGGTTGAGACGACTTAAACAAAACTCTATTTTAGCTTTTCTTTTTTGACCAACAAGTGTTTTAAGCTATGTTTGGTTTTGTGGTAGTTTATATTTGGCTTAATTGCATGTTTGGTCCCTTATGTTTATTTTAGGTTTCAAGTTGGTCCCTTTTGTTTTAAACGTTTCAAGTTGGTCCAAACAATGTGTCTAGGAGGTATTGTCGTCGTTTTCCATGCAATTCCAATTCGAATCTGAATGTGAACATAATTGGAGCTCAAATTTTAATAGAAACTCCTACTTTCAGGTGTAAAAAGTCAACTTGAAATGGACCGACTTATGCTAACGTTGCAAACAAAATGGACCAACTTGAAAACATTTAAAACAAAAGGGACCAACATGAAACCTAAAATAAACGTTTTGGACCAACTTAAAACATTTAGAACATAAGGGACCAACTTGAAACCTAAAATAAACGTAAAGGACTAAACATGCAATTAAACCTTTATATTTTTTTAGGGTACCGAGGTACAACAAGATATAAGCTACAATTGTAGAAAGAGAAATGATATTTGTACAACTATTTTATGACAACTTTTGAACAATTTTCTCTCACATACTCACATGATGTTCTTTTCTTTTTTCTTCCTTTTTCTTTCTCCATTGTTTTTAACCAATAAAAAGAGAGAAAATCAAAGTTGTCATTAAATGGATGTACAAATATCAATACTCTTATAGAAAATGGATCCTCTCAGTTTATTTTCTTTCATGTTTTATCAATTGTATACATCTATACCCTTAAATCACATATATATATATATATATATATATATATATATATATTC
This sequence comes from Medicago ruthenica, assembly GCA_018208015.1. Classification (NCBI taxonomy): domain Eukaryota; kingdom Viridiplantae; phylum Streptophyta; class Magnoliopsida; order Fabales; family Fabaceae; genus Medicago; species Medicago ruthenica. The sequence goes on along the minus strand of CM031371.1, from coordinate 115,792,906 downwards.
TTTGTAATGAATGTGAATATTTTAATGGACTCTCATGTGATATGAGAGCATTCATTCCCACAACTTTGAGCTTCCACTTCATCGCACAATAGTGTTTTGTGACCATGCAAGCAATCATATACTTGATGTTTCTTCAAGATTTACCATATAGCTTGGTGAAAACTTTGTATCAACTATAACACTTATAATTCTTTTTTAATTAGGTGTAGATTTCTTTTAGTGAAATGATCGGAGAACACAAAATATGACATCAGACGACATATTCCTACACGGTTGTGATGTGTTTTACTTTTCTTTAATATTTTATAATTTTCTTTTTGTGCACATATTTTAAGGAATAAATGTTATACGGTATTTATATAGTGTTTACATAGTTTGTGTAATAATATCATTGCTCTTTCTTTTAAGGGTTAAATAAGTTTTTAATCCTTATAATTATAGCGAATTTTATTTTTAGCCCTTATAAAAAAATTGATAAGTTTTGGTCCCTATAAAATTTTTCAGCAAGTAGTTTTAGTCCCTGTTAAATTAAAATTTGTTTAATTATATTTAAACTTTTAAATTTTTAATTGATTTTTTACATACATGTTAAGAACATTATAAGAAACTCTTTCATAAAAAATTAGAAATTTTTAACATGTAACTAATTAGATATGATTTTTTTTAAACGTCAAAATTTCAAGATAAAACTAATGAAAAATTGGACCTAAAAATCAAATTTTGAGTTGATTTGTTACATATGAACTTTTTATAATGTTTTAAACAAGTTTATAAAAAAATCATTCAAAAATTGAAAAGTTTAAGCATAATTAAACAAATTTGAATTTAAGAGGGACTAAAACTACATAGTGAAATTTTTTATAGGGACCAAAATATGTCATATTTTTTTATGAGGACTAAAAACAATATTGATTATATTTATAGGGACAAAAAAATATTTAACCCTTCTTTTAAATGATAAATATCAGTAATTAATTGTTTGAGAGGTTGCATTAAACCAAAGACCATATACCTAATTTTAACTTTATGAATTAGATTCAAAATGGGTGGTTGACAAATTTGATAAATCATCACAAGATGAATCTAAATTTGGTTGTATTTTTAGAGATTGTTGCATTATACTAAAGTCTCTTTATATTTTAAAACTCAAGTAACTACATATAAAGCTAGTCTTTTTTTTAAAGGAAGTTAACTTTTTTTTTTACAAGAAGTTAAACTAAGACATCTAAATTGGTATTGTGGACAATCAAACCAAAAACCTTGAAGAGAACATACTTCAAGATTTTAAATCAACATCACAAGACCAATTTAAGTGAGTTTACATATAAAGCTAGTTGATTTACAAGATTGCAATTTTATTCCACGATCCATTTTGTTTGATATTACTATTTAATCAATAAATCATATCCCATCTCATATGATCTATTGAAATTGAAATGATATATATTTGCTTGACAAAAAAAAAACCACACGCATGCTCAACATTAGTTATGCCAGTACATTTTATCAAAAAAGATTGATGGGGGCAAATATGTCAAGTTGAAGAAGATAATAATTGAGTGGCAAATTAGATATTTGAGTTGAAAAACAAGTCTGTTTTGGTAAGAAAGCATGCATATAAGGACATGCCCATCCTGTACCCTGTAACATTGCTAAGTCCATTTCATTCTCGCGCCTTCTTTCCTTCCCATATTATATTATATCCTCTTCTCAAACTTGAAGAGTAACTTTCATAGCTCAAACCACCATGAATGTCTTCTTGTTTATGTCCTTGCTCTTCTGTTCCACTTTCCATGTCTCCCTCTCCCTCATTGATGGTAAGTTACATCTCTACACTACACTACACTCACATACATATATTTTATGATTCTATCACTAAACATCTTAAACAATGTTGGTTAGAATCATTTTGGTCTTTGTTAGTCATTTTGGTCTTTAAATATCACTTTCTTAATTAGTCATTTATGTTATAAAATATATATTTAAGATGTGTTTGTAGTTTGGATTAATTCCAAAAGTACAATGGCAATGCATCAAACATTTAGAACCAAAAATTCGTTTTACTCAAATCATAATAGTTATTACATTATTAATATTCACTGTTTTTATACCAAAATATAAAAATAAAAATCATAAGCTAGAGTTGAAAATGTTTGGGAATTAATTACACACGCCTACTAGTACATGTGTTACTTTGTAGGGACTTGGCATTTAATAGCTCAACATTCATCAGAGTTTCCTTGTTCCCCTAGATAACTAGAAAACAACTCTCATGTCATCAATATAGAGAATTGTCTTGTAAAAAAAAAAAATCACTATTGAGAATTGAATTTGGGAATTCCATTTTTTTTTTACTAATTCATTTGTTCTTCTTTTTTTAAAAAGCCAAAATTATATTAACACATTCCATCCGGTTAAGGTACGTACAACGTAGAAAAAGACATAAAATTACAAATAACGACACCAAACACTCAAGACCATGACAAATAACAACAAAAAAAAAACACATGATTAAGATGCATAGCATAATACTAAAGACATTGTAGTAGATTTGTTCTAGTACATAGTATTTGGTATCATGTTGATTCTGTAAAAAAAAAAAACACCGTAATTTTTGCAATAATTTCACCAACTTGTTATCAAACATTGCACCTAGTATACTAAGGTTAATGTTGTATTTATAAATAAATCTTACTTAGTATTTAAAAATATAAATGATGGTTTTTTGGACCCTCTCATTCTTTAGGCTATGAAAAGAGCACGCATGATGGTCTGAAAAATCACATGGGGCTGTATGCCAACTGGGGGGGTTGATGAGTGTACAATTAGATAGGTGTTACAGACCACCACGTGACTTATCACAAATGTCTCAGAGGACACTTTACCTTTAACTAGCTACAAACCAATTTTTACATAAAAGTAGTAGAATTTGGATTGGTTGGACTAGATTAGATTACATTTGACTTGGGCTCCACATTCCACTATCTTTCATTCTTTGTCCTTCTTTTATTTCCTACGGTGGTCCAGTCAAATTATTAGTATTTTTTTACTCATCTAGTGAAAGTTGTTGTTTACAATTGCAAGTTAATTTTATGAGATCAAATACAATGTGGACAAAATTCTATTTGTTGTTTTTCAAACTTTACTAGACATGATCTAATACCAAGGCATTATTATTATTATCTATATAGGTTTAGCTTAACTTGATGGGAACACTTCTATCGAGTGAATTGTTAAATTATGATATGAGGATTGGTCAAATTTTTGTAGAAGTGGTGGATATTTGTAGAAATTTTTAGAAACTAATATAAAAGAGTGGTATTATATTTGATTGAATACATATATAAAACAGTTTTATATTATTGGTATATACAAATTATATCTTTTTTTTGTTAATATACAAATTATATCTAACATAGAGGTGATTTGATTGGATATTATACATGGTAAATGAATGTGTGCCTTTCGGGTAGGTTTCATGAAATTTGTGGGTCTTGATGTAAAATTATATAACCAACATTCTTTTTTGAGTAAAATTATATAATCAACATGAAATATTTAAATTTAATGTCACATATATTAGTTTTGAGTGATGTGATATTAATATGAAAATTACTTTTTTTGAGGGGATGAAAATTACTTTTTTTGATAACTAATTTGATTTTTTTTAAAAGGTTAAGAACTAATTTGATAGATATGTTAAAATATTAAAGATGTATATGTCAATTTGTAAATTTCAATAACTATTTTGATCAATGCTCATAATTTTGATGAATTTTATGTCGACTATCATTGTCTTGTTCTATAATATGATTGCCTGTCGGTTTATGGACAAAATCTGCTTTTCCAATGACAATAATTGGATTGGATTGCATAATGTTGTTTTTGTTTTTTTCATAAGTTTTGGCAAATAGGAGTATACTATGTTTATCATAAATAAATAAATATAATACTTTATCAATTCTTTCTAATTAAACCTATTTCAATCAGGATTAAGGAAGACTAAAACAAAAATATTAATGTCACCTAACCTAAATTGATATGATATTTGTACAGGACTAGTGGCAAATGGGAATTTTGAGCTTGGTCCAAAACCATCAGAGCTAAAAGGCACAGTGGTGACTGGAGGCAAAAACTCAATACCAGAATGGGAAATTTCAGGTTTAGTAGAATACATAAAATCAGGACAGAAACAAGGTGACATGTTACTAGTTGTACCAGAAGGTGCATATGCAGTGAGACTAGGAAATGAAGCATCAATAAAACAAAGGATAAAAGTGATTAAAGGGATGTACTATTCAATAACTTTTATGGTGGCACGTACATGTGCACAAGAAGAAAGAATTAATATATCTGTTGCTCCTGATTTTGGTGTGATTCCTATACAAACATTGTATACAAGTAGTGGTTGGGATCCAATTGCTTATGGTTTTAAAGCTGAATATGATGTTGTGGAAATGGTTATTCATAATCCTGGTGTTGAGGAAGATCCTGCTTGTGGACCTCTTATTGATTCTGTTGCTCTTAGGACTCTCTACCCACCTAAAGCTTCTAATAGTAAGTTCTACTTTCATTCTTTTTCTATATAAATAAATCTCTTCATTTGTCATCATTATTACAAGTTATTTAAATCATCCACCATTCTACTATTTAAACATTTGACACAATAGATGAATCAATTAGATTGACATATATATGGTTAGACATTCTGTTTACACTTTTGATTTTGAATTAATAATTGATTTTGTGGTGACAAATTTAATTAAAAGTGAGTTGAATGAAAATGATTTCTATTTTGATTCATTCTCGTAAAAATGAGTTAAATAATAAATTTAAGAGTAAAAACTACATTTGGTGTCAAATATTACAAATTTTAATTTTAACTTCAAGTTATAGTCGATTCTTTTTTGGAGGAGAAAATTATAATCAACTCTTTAAAAGCTGTAGGAATTTTGTTCCTCAAATATTCAGTGATGTACAATAATGTTTTTCTCATAAGAATGTGATAGTACTCCTCCTAACAGTGAAATCTACTTAGGAATTTTCTTTTAAGTTTTGAGTTGAAAAAAGTGCAGTACATAATTTTTTGGTACAAGAAAAAGTGTAGTACTTATTTAAGTGTTTTAAGTTAAAATAAGGTGCAGTGGGAAAAGGTTAGAAAGGGTAAAAATGAATTTTTCTTACACGTGATTACCACTTTAAAAGTCAAATATGTAGGTGTTGGTTGAAGATTAAATTTTGTGAAGAAAAAATATCTTGTAGATGCCAGTCCAAACACACTATCCCTAGATTAATTATCTTTAGGTCCATTGCCAAATCTTCACATGTGAAAAATTAGACAGCTGTTTGATTTGATGTAACACTCTTAGAGATCATTAACTAACATCTAGAATGCTTAATTAAAAAAGCACATAAGATCAAACATTAATAGCACACAATAGAACATAGCTGGATTAATACCTATTAAGGTAACCAGTTAAATATATATTGACATGTTTATGCATATATAGATATATATATATATATCAGACACTAATGGTGTGGCTGTATATTAATGTATATATATACACAGGGCCAGAGCAGGTAGGTAGGACGTTACGATCATATATTAATGAAATGCAAATTAACCATACTCTTCATTTCTATTAAACTTTTATTGGAGCTACTAGTACAATGCAGCATAAATTCAAATTAAAGTGATGTCTGACATTAGAATAGAACAGTTGTTTTCTTGTCACTTCATTGCATTGTGTGTCATATACGGAAATCAGTTAGGTGTTTAATTAGTAGTACTTGCCTTTAGCAAAGAAAAGGGATCTGTCATAGAGCAACGCTCCCCTTAAAAATAGAATAATAGCTATAGAAAATTAAATGCATATCAATAGTATAGTATAATACATGTAATTTTAGACTTTGGATCCATCTTGAGCACATAGTGTGTGCAGTCACGCAGTTAGGCAATACAAGATCGTCCAATCTCAATAGACGGTCTTAAAAAAAAGCATATTTTGATTTTTTTTTTAAATAAAATTATCGACTTTGAATTTTGGACTATCCGATTTCAATCGGAAGGTTACAGATTCCTGACTATGCAATTGCACAGAAACCCAAACCATAATTTCACACAGTGGAAGCAATGCGAGATACAACGGTTTTTCATGACCGCTGTAACTTGAGCTATCAAAATGGTCAAACCATTATCTCGATTTTTGTATGTTTTGAGCCGTAAAAATTCAAGTCCAAGCAAATGAGCCTTTTTAGCCATATCCCATATAAAAAAATGGGTTAGAGACCTTAGGCAAAAGTAGTCTTGATTGGGTTAGCTCATTTGACAGCTCTAAAACAGTTATATGGGATCCATTTCCATTTTAATCTCATGGGGCCACAAGCAATAAACAATATTTTGACAAATGGAGCTCATTAAGGTTTGTTCCTTAAAAATAGAAAAAAATACAATATGAGTTGAGCTTAGAGACACATTTGTTTTTCCTTTTTTGTCAAACATAATCAAATCATCACCTACAATTTGTGAACTTCTACTCGTAGTTTGAGTTTTGAATGGTCCACGGTGAACTACCTATTAAAATAATCTATCCCAAAATTTACCTTTTTTTAAACAAGTAAAATATCATCATATTTCTTCACTTGATGAACCATTTAGGCACAATGTCATACCCTTCAACTATATTTATAGCGATTTAAAATGTCATAGCCATTACATTCTATACTATTTGGTATCGTGGTGAGTTTGTATCACACCATGATTTTGCAAAAATTTGGAACTTCATTAAAATCAAACTGCAACCGCAATTTTGTCCTACCCACCGTTATATCAAACATGAACTAAATCGAGGACAATGATTCTCTTGTATTATTATCGTACTAAATGTGCACTAATTTGGTTTCATCAAACTCAACATCATTCCAAATATATGCACTATGTTGGGTTCAATGTCTTGAATGAAATGATTTTGTATTTACATATTCAGTATTCTAACATATTTTACACTCCACAGAGAACATATTAAAGAATGGTGGATTTGAAGAAGGACCTTATATATTCCCTAACACATCATATGGAGTGATCATCCCACCCAACATAGAGGACGGCCATTCACCCCTCCCAGGATGGATAGTAGAGTCCTTAAAAGCAGTAAAATACCTAGATTCAGCTCATTTCTCAGTTCCACAAGGCACAAGAGCAGTAGAACTAGTGGCAGGAAAAGAAAGTGCAATAGCACAAGTAGCTAGAACAATTCCAGGCAAAACCTATGTCCTCTCATTTTCAGTTGGTGATGCAAGCAATTCATGTGAAGGTTCAATGATTGTTGAAGCATTTGCTGGTAAAGACACAATTAAGGTGCCTTATTCATCCAAAGGTAAAGGTGGATTCAAACGTGCTGCTCTTAAGTTTGTAGCTGTTGGGACAAGAACAAGGGTGATGTTTCTTAGTACTTTTTATAGTATGAGAAGTGATGATCTTTCTTCTCTTTGTGGACCTGTTATTGATGATGCCAAGTTGCTTAGCCTGCGTAAACCATAAGGCGATGAGAGTTTCTTTTCCTACCCTATGATTTCTTAAACACGCTTCCATCTGGATTTATTAATCTGGCGGACAAAATACCATTTTGTCGTCCAGGTTTGCCTATCTGGACACCAGAAAAAACGGTATTTTTCCAGTCCGAATTGGTAAATCCGGAGGAGTGCAATTTTCAAGAAATGGGTGGGGTAAGTACCTCTCTAAGGTGGTTATTAACTTATTATTGAGCCTGTTTTATGGGTGTGAGGCTAGTATCAAAATATTACTTATGGGTTCTTAGCCTTTTGATCAGTTTATATATATTTGTTAGGAGAATAAGGTTGTTTTTTCCCTTCTTTATAAAAGATCCGAGAGGTGCTATGTATGATTTTTATTTTCATATGAGAAAAATGTGTGTATATCAATTATCTAATGATGTAAGCATTTCCTGAAGAAAAAGAATGATAGCATGTACTATGAAAATGTGTGTGTATCTAATGATGTTAGTATATTTAGACATATATATACTAGCTATAGTATACAGCAGTATATTTCTATAAATCCTTCATGTATTTATATAAGGTTTTGTTTGGGAGTTGGGTTTTGGAGGGGAGAGGAGGGGAAGGGAAGGCTTGTGGGGAGATAAACCCTTGTTTGGGAGTTTAAAAAAAACAAGGAAAGGTTTTGAAGGGTTTTGAAGGGCTTATTTGGTCCAATTTTAGAGTTCCCTCATATTGGGGGGTTTTGGGGGGTTAAACATACAAATTCACAATTTTAACTTTTTAAAATTAATAACGAAATTTATACCCAAAATAATGAATTATTAATAGGAAATATAATATGTAAATATATATATATATATATATATATATATATATATATTGAAATTAATTTGTTATTATTGTTTCAATTTTTTAATAAAATTATAAAAAAAAAACTAGATATTTAATTTTTTTTTCATATTTTTTAAGATTTGTTATAATATTGATAAAAGAAAGTCAAATTATTTTAAGAAGACAATGAATATTCCTAAAAAAAAGGGTAAAATAGTAAAATTATCACATAAGTCATCAATTTCCTTTCCTTGTTGGTTTTTTAACTCTCAAACAAGGGGAAGACTTTCCCTCTCCTCCCTTTCATTTCCCTCGTAAGCATTTCCTTCCCCTCTCCTCAAAACTCGCAAACAAAGCCTAAGTGTCAACCAAGCCCATATGCATGAAGTAAATTTTAACACAACTAAAATTGTGTTTGGAGCCAATATTTGAATGTTTGGACTTTGGAGCCCATGTTAAGTGAAATTTTGAAATTTCAACAAATTATTTATTATTTATGAACTCATTACGGTTATAAAACAGTACAACAAAACCATGTGGTAGATAGAATTTGACTATATTCTAGCTAACACAACTATCTTTGAGAGTATTTTTATTATTTAAATCAAAATCAATTCCTCAAACATGGTATCATAGTACCTCATTTTCCTGTAATCTTCATCAGCTTCACAATTAAAACCATGTTCTAATAAAGAAAAACAATAGTTGATGCATATGGTCTGCATCATAATCATTTAAGTTCCAATTATTGTGTGATCCTTATCTTTTTAGCAGAGTGTCATATTCAATTTGATTAAAAACTAATATGCTTTTAATAGATCTCCAACATGTTGTTGAAGAAACCCTTATCAAGACATAATGCATGAAAAAAGTACTCCAACTAGTAGACTGAGAGGTTTGCATATATACATTGTCAATGTATAAATGAAATGAAGAATGATATAAAATACCTATATCTTACAAGATAAGGAGTCTGTTAAGGCACCAGTGTAACAATAGTTAAAATTGTGTCATAAACCAAAATTAGCAGATAATCCACCCTGTATTTTAAAATTATGGTGACAGTTAATAGTATTTCTCCACTAACTAATGAAATTGGAACCAGCTTTTCCTTCATGCTGACGCAGAACAGAAGCCATAATAAGCTAGCCGTGAATGCTATTAGCTTGCTTAGATGAAGATGACTTAACTATTTTGGGCACCTTACCAAGCAAGCGGTTCATATTACATTTTTTTGGTATTCTTCCCTACAATAAACACTATTCTAGCGACCTATGAAACATGGACACTCCTCGGATTAGGCGCGTCCGGGTGTTGGAGGTGTCCGACATCAACATATATAATTACATTGAATTATGTGATTTTCTCAAATTATTATCGTTGTCGGTGTGTTAGTGTCTATGTCGTGTCCGATATTTGTGTGTATACGTGCTTCATAGGTAGCGCCTTAGATTGATTCATTAGTGGCCCCAAAAAATGCAACAAGCCAATACAATCATATAGGCGTAATCAAGCTAAATGAAAAAGCATAAAACAAGAAACATAGGTATATTATTGAAGGCATAAAATATAATAGAAGGTAAACAAAAAGTAAAAGCATAGTTCCTTAATTAGAAAACTGGAAAGCATCTAATCTAATAGACCTCTAGGCTGTAGCATCAGGAATGTAACCATTGTCATTTGGTAACGTCGATGCTTCAGCAAACAAGCCCACTTTAAATAGTTCATTCATAATAAAAATGAATGGGAGTAATATATTTCATACGTAAGTCGGTCAGATACCAATCTTTCAATTGTTTCTGCAATCTCATTAACTCTTTCACCTTTGTATAGTTCGACCGCGTGATAACCAGCAACCACACTTTTAACATCTTTTACCTCTTGTTCGGTAACTATATTGGGAGCATAAATATTTGGTTGAATGTAATTGAATGCATACAGACCGATCTCAAAGAATCGAACACCAATGCTTGGATCGGTGTATTTTAGTTGTCTAAAGAAGCTAATAGCTTCTTTAAATTGATCAGCAACACAAGCCATAGATAATATGACGATGTGTGACAAAATCAGGCTCGATCTTGTTAACAATCATTTCAGAATATAAATCATAGGCTTGGTTTACAAGTCTATCATTGCAGAGGCTGAGTATGATTTCATTATACAACGAAAAGACGGCAAAAAAATGTTGTCTGGTGTGAATCTGTAGTAATAGTGCCCGTCACAGCAATTGTATGGCTCTTTGAGTTTCTCCACTATGACATAAGCCATTCATTAGAATCTGATAAGTATGACGGTTGAACTGAAAACCACCCTTAAGTATGATGTAATTGTAAAACAGCATTGCTTTGTAAGCCTCGCCTTTTCGACATAAAGCTTTAGAAAGATCATTCAAATTGGAAGTATTAGGATGATGGCCGGTGTTGATGATTTTACAGAAAAGAGTGAAAGCTGTTTAGATGTTACCTTTTTTAGAGTGGCAAGTGATGAGGATTGACCAAGTATGAATGTCTGGGCAAATATAAATGTTATGAGGTCGAGATTCCAATTGTTGAACAAGGGAAAGAACAGTGTCGTAGTAACGAGATATGGAAGAGACACGTTGAGAGAGCAGGATATCGAATTCAACCAACGCAGCAGTAGGGAGCTTGATTTCTATCGGAGGAACAACATCAGAGGATTTCAACGGGGGCAGGGTGAGCATGTATGAACGATGAGAAAACACCTTGTTGTTAGGAATAATAATAGAAGAAACACGACCACAAACACCAGCACATCTTCTTCTGAACATGGACAACATCGTAACCTAAACTTCTTCTGAGGAAGATCCTGCTTGTGGACCTCTGATTGATTCTGTTCCTCTTAGGACTCTCTATCCTCCTAAAGCATTCTAATAGTAAGTTCTACTTTCTTTCTTTTTCTAGATAAATCTCTTAGGGTTTAAGGTATTGTTTAAACATTTCAAAGTGGACAGTTATGAACTTCCTTAAAGCACTTCGCCCTTAACCATGGCTCATGCTTTGGGGGTAGTGAACCGCTATAGACCTAGATAGGACCTAAAGAAAGGGCGCCGCCATGAAGTAAGGAGCCGCCCTCTCATCCCTACCTTTACGCGGAAGATTCCTAGGAAGATAAGCCCATGTGCCCCAATAATATGGAACCAATCGGATAGCTACTGAAAGCTGTTACGGAAAAATAGGCCAAAGGGAGCTATAAATATCATCGGGATCATTCTCAAGATACAACCAAAGCACAAACATAAAACCCTAATCTTAATTGCTTAGCTTCTTCTCGAGCTAAGTATTCTTATTGTGCTTACTTCAAGTAGACAAAGAAAAAAATATTTTATTAAAAAAGTTAAGTATTTTAGTTTTCAATGTATTGAATGTAAAATTTTCCACCAAAGCATCAAACAGACTCTATGTTTGGAAACCACCAAAACCATAGTGGATTAGAAGTTATACATTTGAACTTCTAGAAATCGCTGTGAAAGAGCTTTTAACCAAAGGTGGCAATTGTTTTCCGCTCAACCAATCACACTTTGAGTCATTGTCTTATCACATAATCATTCTTATTGAGTTTACTCCCCAATCCATGTTGCCTATTTTCATGCAACTTAATTCTCCTTGAAGAATTTATAACTCCGCCACCACATCAATCTTTTTATTTGCTTGACACTATGAGACTGAAGTTTGAGTGACCATGCTTCTCTAATTCATTCATCTAAAATCGTTTAGTGCTTCGTATACATTCTTTTCACCCAAAAGTCATTACCTCTTACACCTTCACCCAAGCAAATAATTTAATAATGTAATGCACAAACATTATCTCATTCCAAACATACATTAGTCATTGGATTAACCACCCCACACCGTGTTCCTCCACTAACAGAATAGCACATACACATGTTTATGTTATATCTAAGCAATGTGATCAAATATATGAGCATCAAGTACCCAAATCACACCACACTCATGTTTCACCAACTTCCACCCCTAACATGGAACCGAAAACTTTTATTATAGCGAGAGATTTTCGTTTGAAAATGTCACACGCCAAGAGCCACATGCACCAAATGCCTTCCATTTGTGCACATGCTCTACTAATCAATCCAGCATGACCATCAATGCAAATGAATTTAGCGGCAAAAAATTTCTTAAACTCTTTGCTGTGTGTGGAATAAATTTAATTTAAGGTCGTTTTCGTTAAGACATACTATTTAAAATTGTTCAAGCAGACTATCATCAATCACGACAGTTCTGAGGATGAAACAGTTCAGTCAAAACTGTATTGGACTCCAACTGCATTGTTCAATCCGTTCTAGAGTTACACCCTCAAATATTGTAGAAGCCACTCAAAATATATTGAATTATGACCCCTCAAATTTTCGAAGGGACAAAATTTTCAAATTAAGGAACAAATTTCATAGAGACAAGAAATGGGAGAAGTGGCTCGAATGTGAAGGGCATACACTATAATGTGGAGGGCACGCGCAGACGTGTTAGCAAAATGTGTGACGGAGATCTTATGTGGAGAGTTCTATAGTCTATAGATGTGTGACAGAGATGTTGGTGTTGTTTATACATTTTTGAACTTTGTTATTTCTATTAGTTTAAAGAGAAAATTTAGCACTTCTGATTGTTGTTTAAATTTCTATTCAAACAATCTAACATGTTTGATTTATCTTTCGATTGATTGTGAGATATTTAATTTCTCCCTTTCATTTTTACATGTTGTTTGCTATATGGTTGATTCTCTTGTGATGTTTAACTTTGATTGAGTTTTTGGTTCAAATTAAACTTTAAAGCAGCCTTAACTTGATTCTACTCACAGGGACTATACTAATTTTTTTACGTGAAACAAAAAAAAAAACCAATTTTTGGTGATACAATACTAATTTAAATGAGTTTATATGCTTACCAATGAAATGTCAAAATAGAATTGAGAGTTAGGTGTGTAAGAGTCAGTTACAAGATGTATGTGAATTTGTTAAAAGGAACAATGCAAGCAACACATTCTTTAACACATATTTTACAACACATTTTATGTAATTGGTTAAAATTCACATGAGTTTCACCAAATTTATATGGAACCCACATATTTTGTGAATCTATGTGAATTTTAACCGGTCAAAAAGTGTGTTGAAGAGTGTGCTGGAAAATGCGTGTTTTTTTTAAAAGAAATGTGCTAAAAAATGTGTATTAAAGAATACTCATTTCGGTCTTGAATGTAAGAAAAAAAGAAGAAAAAAAAAACACACCTATTAAGAAAGTGGATTGACTACGTGTAAGTCATGATAAAAAGTTATATCTTTCCAATTTTGCCCTTGTCTTGGAAAGTGTTAAACATGGGAATGTGAAACAAATTAGATTAAAGAGGGTAAAATTGGAATAATGGTATTTAATAGGATGACTTTAATATATTTTTGCTTGCATTTGAGACCACCAATTTTTTTGGTTTGTTTCTTACCTTCGAGACCGGAGAGAGTAAATTGATATCACTCCTCTTTGTTAATAGATATGAAATGGTGTCAGGGTTTTTAAGGTTATATTTTTTAAATTAAAAAAATTGGATTTTTTTTTTGTGACGAAACTAATGAGGTAATTGATTGATTGGGACATATATTCTTAAAAATGAGTTTATAAAATGCTGGTTATGATAAATAGACCGGTGTAAATAATAGAATACATGCATTTTTTTTTTTTCTTGAAAGAAGAATGCATGCATGATGCATGTGTTAGCGAGTATGGAATCACAATTTCTTTTAGAAAAGTCAAAGAGTCGTCGTAAGCTATAACAGAGATATCATAAGTAGAAAGTCTTTCTATTGTTAAAAATTTGCTAAATCAATATACCATTAACTAAGACAGCCTATATGAAGAAAGAGTTTGGTAATTTCTATTAGACTATTAGTTAATATGATTGTTAATAATCTTGTCTTGTGTATTATATTGAAAATGATGTTTTATAATGACTAAAGGTTCATGAAAACTTCAAACTAATTTAATAAAATAAAAATATAGAAGTATGTACCGTTACTTCAAGTTTAAGTAGAGAATCATTCTTTTGGGTTGTTGATACTTGCTTAATATTAGAGAGTAAAATATCAATGTTTTGATGGTTAATAAGTTCATATGTGAATGAGAGAACTTGATATGTACTATCAAAACATTGGTATTTCACTATCTAGTAAACATTACTAATGTTATATTGATAATATGATTTGAGGTAAATTATTTTCTGAAAATGATTTATAATCGATATTGTTTGATAGAAAAAATGACATATAGCTTACTCTGAGATGAGATAGTGATCGTCTTTCACAGTGCTGATAAAAGAATGAGGGAGAGAGAACGGGACTCGCATCTGAGATCGTCACCACCACTACCATTGTTGTGCTCATTTTGTGCTGATAAAAATTGCTTTCGATTCTTTTTCAAATTTGATACAAACCAGTATATTAGAAAAGATAGAATTGTGAAGAAGAAAGATTGGAAAGGAAACTTGCAAATTATATTGATAATAGAGTAGAGAATACAATCAATAAACCAAGAGCAATTCTCTTCTCATAACTAACTGCTTCTCACCATAATTTTCTAATAACTACTCAACATAACTTCCTAAAAGACAAACAACCTATTTATAATCAAATCCACACCTAACCAAATAACTAATTATTCAAATATAAAATAACACACACATAACTGCCCATAACTACCTATTAAATATTATATTATTTGTTCTTCTTATTTCTCCTTTTATATACCCTCCCAAAGACGGATTGTTTACCTTCTGTGCGCTATCATTGCCTCCCTATGAAAACCAACCTTGTCTCAAGGCCTGAAAGTAGGAATTTGCGCAACAACGAAGTCCTTGTCTTCCCAGGTAGCTTCCTTCATTGGTTTCTGATGCCAACTGATAAGAACTTGACGAATAGTCTCACCACGTCGTTCTAACATCCGATGAGCTAATACAACCTTTGGTTCCCACACAGATTCTTCAGCAACCGCCAAACTAACAGGGAATACCGAGGGGACAGCAGCACCATCCACAACCTTTTTTAGCAAAGAAACATGGAAAACATGGTGTATGCGCTATGTGGGAGGCAACTCCAACCTGTAAGCAACAACACCAACACATCCTAACACTTTAAACGGCCCAAAATACCTTGCAGACAATTGAGGACGGATTCTGACCGCCACAGATTGTTGCACACGAGGTCTCAATTTTAAGAATGCACATTCACCAACCTCAAAAGAGCGTTCTTTACAATGTTTATATGCTTGCGTCTTTATTCTATCACGAGCACGGTCCTGATGATGCTTTCGTTGTCGTAAGGCACTCATCATGGTTAGCCAAATCCCTTTGTACTAGAGGAGGAAGCCCATAAACCATTTCAAATGAGCTTGTACTCGTGGAAGCATGGAAACAGTTATCATCCACATATTGTTGTAATGGAACGCGCTTTCTACTTCGTACCCCCTGAATTTCAACCCATTCACCTTGGTAATCAAAACACATTTTCTTTTGTATCCATTTTATCCATGTACATCCTATATGCGTTAACCAAGGCATTCCCAACACCAAATCAATGTTATCCAAATCAAAGAGCACGATATTAATTTTCCATGAGATATTCTGAACATAAATGTTGATACCATTACATTCTCCATGAGTCTTAGCAGTAAATCCATCTCCTAATTTGATACGTCTAGCAGGAGTTTTAGTGATATATAATCCCATAGCCAAGGCTAAACGTATAGACATGAAATTCTGATTAGCCCCACTGTCAACCAACATCAACACCGTCACATCAACATCAGCACTTCGCCTACGGTTCCTTGCAATTTCATTAAATTAAACCTATCTGGGTAATTCTCAGACAACCCACTAAAATTTAACACGTTCAGTTGCAATACATTGTCACATGCATCCCCAACTTTATCATTCTTCATTCTCACTCCATTTTCCTCTTCCTAACTCATCCTCAACCACCATTACACGCATAGTTCTGTCCGAACATTGATGTCGAGGGTAAAACGGACCTCCGCATTTTAAACAGAGTCCTTTTCGAAGCCTTTCAGCAATTTCCTGTGAAGAGAGATTCATCGCGGGCCTGTCACGCCAAGTAGCAGTAGTTACACCGTGCGACCTCTCAATTGCAGACCCATCATGCGTTGAAATTGGTTGTTTTCCCCTCGGTTGTGTTCACGGGTCTCGGAATTTGAGTGTACATGGACCCAATCGCGTTGAACGCCCTTAGAACCACCACCGAAGCGACTTCCAACAAAGACGGGTCTGCCTGACTCGAAACGTGAACCCACTTGGTCTGCATGCAGTCCATGCTTTCCTTCCTTCTTCGTTCTCTCTCTCTCAATTGCTCTCGCCATATTCATGAGTTTGGGTTGTGATGCTGAACCCATTGCAATCAGACTTCACATTTTCCCCCTAATGCTCTCCTACAACCATGAACAAAATAACCAACATATTGATCATTTGGAAGCTGAGGAATCTGAGAGATTAACCTTTCAAAATCTTCAATGTATTCCTCACTTGTTCCCTCTTGTTGAAGAGCAAATAATTGTTCAAAGACATTTCCATCACCAATTCCCCCATATCTCTCCAATAACGCCTCCTTCAACGCTTCCCATGACAAATTTTCATTTTCTTCCATCAATCCCTTAAAGAAGTTAATTGTGGCCCAACTCATACATAATTGTGCCAAATTGACTTTGATGTCCAGACGAGTATCTTGCACGCGGAAATAAACTTATGCCCCAGCAATCCATCCAGTGGGATCATCTATGTTGAACATGGGCAGTTCTACTTTTTTATTTTACAGATAAACAAAATTCATCAAGTGCATCACCATGCAATTCAGAATTTTTTTGTTTAGTACTTACAGAATCAGGCTCATTATTGTGTGATAATTCTGCAACATTCTTCCCCTTACTCCAACTAAGAGGCCGTTTGTTGCGGATTAAAATAAAAATGATTTTGACATTGAATAATTTAGAGATTTTATAAAAATTAAAATCTATTTTGCGTTTGTTTCCGGTGATAAAAATCACTTTTTTTAAAAAAATAATTTAGTTTGTTTGGATACAACTATATAAAAGGGATTTTGTTACAAAATTAGTTCAATCTTTTGACCCTTATTTTCTCTCTCCTCTAAAAAAATCTATTTTTCGAGAAGATACTCTTAACATCTTCTCATTTGAAGCTGTTTTTAGATTTTTTTTAGATTCTGATTTTTTAAAAACGGATCAGTATTCTTAAAAGTGATTTTTTTTTTTAAAATGATTTTTTTTCTTAAAAAAACTATAACAAACGAGCTCTAAGTAGAGAAATGATTTTCTCTTGACTCTCCTTATTCTGATTCTGCATTTCCTTCAAGGAAATTGTCTCCATCTTCTTCGGTGGCATCCGGTAGGTCGGACCAATTTGATACAAACCAGTATATTAGAAGAAGATAGAATTGTGAAGAAGAAATATTGAAAAGGAAACTTTCAAATTATATTGATAATAGAGTAGAGAATACAATAATAAGAGCAATGCTCTTCTCACAAGAATAACTAACTAAGCTAACTTACTAAAAGACAAACAACATATTTGCAATCACATCAACACCCAACCAAATAACTAATTATTCAAATATAAAATAACACACTCATAACTGCCATAACTACCTATTAAATATTATAATATTTGTTCTTCTTATTTCTCCTTTCATATACCGCACAAAACATATTGTTTACCCTTTTGTGCGCTATCAAAATGTTTCTCCTTAAGTTTCAAATCATCAATGGTGAAGATATTTGCTCATCACTCTTGCTCTTTCAATCCACGATTCGAGTTCTCTAAAAACCCCTATAATGGTTGAGGGTTAAGGATTATAGGGTTGATCGGTTTAATCAGATGCTTGATATATATCCATTATCACCTATCATCAATTTCAACAAGGTAATTCAATATTACGCTCACTCACAAGTCTTTGTACCATATGTTAACCAGGCAATTCAATATTACGTTCGGACATGATTTAGATTTGAGAATCATATTTATCAAACTAACTGAAAAGTTTTTTATGTCTAATGTCACAATGTATAATATTATTATCGACAGTTTTATTAAGGACGAACGTGTATATGATTGTCTTTAATGAAACTGTACAAAATGTGGCGAGATTATGCATGAATAGATAATTAGGTATTCTATTTTGTTGAATTAGTTTCTGAAATGTCAATGAAGTTTTAATGAGATTAAAATTTTAAATTAGAGGATAATGTTTCATTGGTTGAAGTTAGTTTGAATTTATATTGTCAAAGTTACTCGAAGAAGATAAGTGTCTTTATTGTGTTGTTTATGTTTATGATCTTATATGCACATGAAACACAAAAAGTTGTGAGGTACAAAAATCTAATGAAGTTTGATGGTCAAATAGTGTAATTTTCTTATTAAAATAATTATGGTCTATTAGATTTTGACTACTAAGTTTAGACAAGACTCCGCAAATTTTAAGATCAAATGTATGACTACAAGAATGTTGTGATTAAAATTTCAAATTCACTAGACTCACTTTTTAGTAGTGTTTAGTAATCATAAGAATCAAAAGTCCAATATTTAAGGGGAAACATGTTTTAAATTGGTTTCTAAAGATATTCTAATATGTGTATAACAATTTGATTTGTATGATTATATTTCAAATTTGATTTGTGGTTTAGAGTTGTATCAAAAATAATTCTTGCGTACTACATTTTCATATCTAGTAGCTTCTTACGTGTGTAAAATAAACATGGAAGGATAAAATGGATAGTTAACATTATCGGAATCATATTTTTAATTTAGGTGGAGAATATTCCCAAAAAAAAACTCTCATTGTGTAACTTGAAAGTTTGATTATTTGTATTAATTTAAATCGGTTGATGCAAAATTTAAATTCTAAAAAGAAAACAAAAGTGAATTATGTTTTGTTTTCTTATATGTTCTTTCTTTGCACCTCTAAAATCTCAAAAACAATGAGTGTCATTTGAGGTGGAGCTATAACTCTCAACAATTCAGCTTGAAAAATAAATAAATAAAAAGACTTATGTTTTAAATTAAATTGTGTCTAGTCTTATTCTTGCAGAAAAATGTATATGCTCTTATATATTTTTGTAGGTTTGACTATAAATTTTATAGAATTCTTGTGATATTTGATACAGTAAGAAATTTTAAAAATGAATTAGTGCACACAAAGTGTTGTTGAAAAAATATGGGCATGATTACTTTCATGCGTGTTTTTTAAAAGTTATATGGATTCAATAAAACTCAAATAACAGTACTGTAGCTGCATTTTTTGTATGTGTTGATAGGTATGTATAAATTTTTGTGATAATCTGACACCTTTTACGTTCAAAATAAAAGAATAAAAATAATCGTGTATGAATTGGTGTTCATGGTGTGTCTCATTCCATGTTGAAAAGAAGAAAGAAAAAGAAGATAATATAAAATAATAGATGATGACAAATAAGAGATCAAAGAAAAAATTAACGGTGTTGATGTTCCTCAACTAATTTTGAAATTGTAAATGATGCTATTTATAATTTATCCATAAAATAACTTAACTTACAGTTATGCTAATATTTTAGAAAAAATAGCTACTTTTTTTTAAGAAGTACTTAATAGATAGTGTGTGTGCATGATACATAAATGTAACAATGTAAATTACTAGAAATACATAAATGTAACATGGGTTAAAATTTATATATTTTTTCTTTTTAATATATATAATATTAATTTCGCAAGATATACATGATGCATAAAATCATATTTAATACATGAAGCATGAGAGATATGTAGTGTTTGCAAGATACATTGGTGATTCATACATATAACCGGTGGTGTTATTTGTGATTGAAATGTGTGAATTCAAAAGTAATGTTTGATTCATGAGAATAAGAGAAAACCTATTATATGTGATTTATCTAATATTCAAAACTGATTTTTTAAATTTAAAATTATTGATATATTAATTATGTTTTTATCATTTATTTAATTAATAAATTATGTGGGAACCAAAAAAATTATTAAATCCTGTATACACCACGGTCTGATAGGTTTATAAATTTTTTCTCCGTGTTAATTGATTCAAGTAAGTTGTGATTACAACAACATTAAATATTGTAGTTGCTAGTTTTTTTTTATCAAGATTTAATCTGTTTACTTTTTAGATCATTTCATATCAACAAAAAGAACTTTTTGACATTAGATGAATCAAATATGAAATTTTTAAATGTCAAAAGTTTATGATAAAAGTAATGAATGTATGGATCTAGAAATCAAGTTTTGAGTTCCACTTTTGCAGAGGAACTTTTGATGATGTTCTAAATGTATTTGCAAAGAATCATTCAAAAATACATGTTGATTTAATAGCATAGACCAAAACTGTGTGAAGAATTTTTTGTAGAGACACATATGTGTCATTTTTATACGAAGACGAAAAATAAAAATTGATAACTTTATAGAGGCAAAAAAATATATTTAACCCTGAATATTTAACACATACGAACATTATACTCTTTTATTTTTTTGACAGATAATTATACTCTTTTATGTAATGGCACTTTGTTTATAAAATTGCTTTCAGAATTTTATTAGTGATAAGAGATTCTAATTATAAAATGTAAACTTATTATCACCTTGCCTATCTATGAAAAATATGTTGATGACTATGAATCTCAAATTTTGAATAATTAATATATATATATATATATATATATATATATATATATATATATATATATATATATATATATATATATATATATATATATATATTCGTCATGTAATCACTTGTCTTATAACTACTATATTCTTCTCCTAAAAAAACTACTATATTCTTTTCAGTTAAATATGTTTTTGATCTCTATAAATAATTTAACTTTTCATTTTAGTCATTTTAAAAAAATTCTTCGACTTTAACCCTAAATATTTAATACATACCAACATTATACTCTTTTATGTAATGGTTACTTTATTTATAAAATTGCTTTCAAAATTTTATTTGTGACAAGAGATTCTAATTATAAAATGTAAACTTATTATCACCTTACCTATCTATGAAAAATATGTCGATGGCTATTAATCTTAAATTTTGATAATTTATATATATATATATATATATTCGTCATGTAATCACTTGTCTTATAACTACTATATTCTTCCCCTAAAATAATTGTTATATTCTTTTTGGTTAAATATGTTTTTGATCTCTATAATAATTTAACTTTTCATTTTAGTCTTTCTAAAAACATTCTTTGACTTTAGTCCCTGCTTTTAAGTCAGATCATGTGTACCCTTCAGATTTTTGAATAAATTTTCGATGGAATGTTTAGAATATTATATGAATTTATTCCAAGAAAAATAGATTTTTTTTTACAAAATATGAATTAAATTTGAATTTTTAAGTGCCAAAAACATAAAAACTCATACTTAACTCATATCTCGTTAAAAAAAATGTAAACTTTTGCAAAACAGAATTCTATAATGTATTAAAAGGACCGCAAAAAAATCAATATTTCAAATGATACATTGAGTTGACAGAAAAGCAAGGACCAAAAGTGGTGATATAAAACTTTTTAGGGACTAAAAGTTGAAGAAAATTATAAAGGATCAAAACTAAAAGTTAGAATATTTATAGAGACAAAAAAAATATATCTAACCATGTTCTTTCTTTTTTCTGTGCAATATATGTGGTTGAATCGGTAAAATTCTATTAATGATCAATTTTATAAGAATTTCTCTTGATATTTTGCAATCCAAGTGATCAGTTGATGGGTGTGTGAATGTTATGAAATCACTTGGTCTTTCATCTGCTATGAATCGGTCAAGGTGATGAGGAGTTTGTAATAATCAACAAAACATAAACAAGATTCAAGAAAGACTGTCTGTGAGGAAAGTTTGGCAATGGAATGAAGAAGGGTTATTTTGTTGGATAAGGTAAAGAGGTTCCAACATGGTTAAGTGTTGTAGCACCAACATGGATATAATAAGAAGAGGCAAAAGATTCCGAGTCGAATTCCTCGACACCACTATGGCCATTAGAATAGATTTGTGAATCGAATGAAAACAAGGTGGAATTAGAGTTTTTTTTTACCAAAACAAAATCAACTATTATCATTAATCAACTAATGTTCAATACAAGGATAAGAATAAAAAATACAGTGACTAACCCAAGAACATACCGCCCTAGTTAAAGTATGAGCAACCATATTCGCTTGTCTCCTAACAAACTTCACCTCGAAGTTGGAATGTAAAGATAACTGGTAAATAATACTAGAAACAATAACATAGAATTCTGAATCACCATGGCCCGAAGACGATAGTGCTTGCACTAAAGTAGCTGCAGTTGGACTCGAAGACAACCCGGTCCCATCTGTTCCCATCAGCAAAGTGAATGACATCGAGCAAGGCTACTGCCTTCCCCCTCCAAAACTGTCATATTTGCCCACTGCCATTTCGTTTGAGCCCGAATAAATTGCCCACGTGAATCTCTAACATAACACACAAAAGATGTAATATGGTTACAGTCATGGAATGCGACATCCACATTGCACTTCAACCACGTCTCGCCCGGTTTCTCCCAAACTGAGTTGTTACCTTGCACTCTATTCTGCCCGTGTTGCACAACCGGTGGTGAGGCTGTTTATGAACCTCCTACCATTGCTGACATGCATCTAGTGTTGTCTTCCCAATGCTTGTTGAAGTATGATGAGCGTCATTCCAAATGACATCATTACGTGTAGACCAAATTTGCCAAAGAAGTAAAGCCACCCGACCAACAATGTCTCGGTTTTCGCAACAACATATGTCAAAAACAAAATTTGCCAAACTGCTCACAGTGCCAACTTGTGAATGCAGCACAGTCGAAATCCATGCCTAATACCAACTCTCACGCGCCACCGTACAACCCACAAAAGCATGCCAATCATCCTCAACGGTCGTAACACACCAGGGACAGATCACCTCACATTGTACATGCCGTGATTGTAGTCGGAGACGCGTCGGAACACACCCCCTGCAAATCCTCCATAACAAATTACGTGCTTTATGACGAGAGTTCACCTTCCAGATTTTATGCCACTCTCCTTCAACATGGAACCGATCAGTATGTAACAACTCCATCATAGCCAGTTTATAACCAGTCTTAACAGTATACCTCCCGTTACGTTCCATCATCCACGTTATTCTATCATTCTGAACTTCCGAAAACAGTGGTGTGTCGCGAATAGCTTGCACCATATCATCTGGAAACAAAGATTCATGCTTATCAATATCCCAAACACGTTCCTCGTCAACTATCAAATAAGACAGACGCAAACTATGCACACCTTGGCTTTGTGGGGATCGAATCCAGCTGTCATGAATACCTTGAACCCATGGATCATTTATGACGCTGACCTGTTGCCCATTTCCAATTGTCCATCTACATCCATATAAAAGTAACTGACGTGAATTCGAAATACTCCACCAAACAAAGCCCGAGTTATATCCGAGTTTAGCACCCAAAAATGAAGAACAGGGAAAGTACCTCGATTTAAAGACTCTAGCAACCAGTGATTCGGGTTTAGACAGAAAGCTTCATCCCTGCTTAGCTACCATAGCGAGATTAAAAGCTTTGAAATTCTGAACCCCATTCCACCAAATTCTTTCGGCATGCCATGCGTTCTTATGCCATCCATTTAATTCCTCGGCTGTTACTCCTTCCTCCCCATCAAAACGCATTGATCATCTTCTCAATATCATCTAGAATTGAATTCGGCAGAAGATAAATACTCATTATGTATGAAGGAATAGATTGTAACACAGATTTGATCATAACTTCCTTGCCCGCCTTCGATAATGTCCGTCCCCTCTACACATTTATTCGATTCCAGATATGATCCTTGATAAAAGAAAAAATGGACTTCTTATCTCTACCAATCATCGAAGGTAATCCCAAATACTTTCTGGTGCCCATCACATGTCGGATACCAATAATGCGTGACAAATCCTCCTGCGCCGCCCCACTCATATTGCGACTGAAAAACACCTCAGACTTTGATAAGTTAATTTCTTGTCCAGATGCTGCCTCATAAGTTTTAAGAATAATGAGTAAACGTTGTGCTTCCACCACATTGGCCCTACAAAACAAGAAACAATCGTCTACAAACAACAGATGGGACACCACTGATGCGTTGCGACATACTTGTACCCCAAGAATATCACCTCTATTAACTGCCTTATGTATTAGAGTCGAGAGGCCCTCAGCCACCAATATGAATAAATATGGTGATAACGGGTCACCTTCACACAACCCTCAGCCGGGTACAATAGGCCCCACCCTCTCAAAGTTCAGAAGCACTGAATAAGTAACAGAACTAACACAGATTATCATCCACTGGATAGGAAAAAGATTCGAGATATTAGAAGATTAAAAGAGTTAAGGAAAATATTTGAGATATTAGAAGATTAAAAAGAAGGGTTTTGCTAACGAATGCATTCGAAGCACTCTTTAAGGGATACAAAACTAAGAAATTATTCTTTAAAAAAGTCAAATAATTCAATTTTCAATGCACTAAATATACAAATTTTATTGAAAACTTATAAAAAAAGTACAAGTAAGAAAGCAATACTTAGATAAAGCAAGAGAGAAAGTAGATAACACACCGAATAATGAGGGATCGACTAAAGTCATTTATTGGAAACCGTCACTAAATGATGAGGCTAGTTAGCACAACAATTAGTTGAGAAAAATAAGGTTATCGTTGTGGTTATTTCTTCGGCATGGTTTAACGAGCTTTTTCATCCATTCACAAGTTATGACAGGTTTTACAACAATTAATTAGCACACTATTCACAAAATAATTGCTTTTTGCGCTAGTTCATCTTTCAACTCAGTAAAACGAATAATGTGATGTAGAGGGGACATTTGTTTACATCTAAAAATATTCTAAGTTATTAGCCGAACACGACAAACAACCGAATTAGGTTTAGTCAAACCCTGGTAGATGAATAAAAGTTAGTTGAGTTACAAAAAGTCAAATACGAGCTAGAGGAAACTTTCTCAAGTTGAATAAGGTTTACGAAGGTCATGGGAGTGTCACAATCAATCAAAGACACGTGAAACTGGACATGTCAATATTTTTACTCGTGTTCCATGTTTGTAATTCCGCTAACTAGAGCAACTAATTTGCCAGAGGTATAATCTGGATTTTGGACCTATAACCCAATCATGGATAATCAAAACAAAAATAACACAAGATATAAGAAAACAAATCAAATGTAAGGCGCCACATACACCCAACATCAGAAAGAACACACACTACCCACAAAAATAGTAGAATGTGGTGAAGTCAAAGTTAGATTTTATAGGCCATAATTTTTAAGTCAACAAATTTAACTTTACCTATAAATACCTCTTGTAAAATTCATTTGACAAATACGATCGATCAATCAAACAAGTCTATTATTGTGATTTTATCTTCCAACTTTACCTTTGCTTATGCATTTTTTCAGTTTAGTAGCTCAAACAAATTCCAACAACGTATTTTGAGAAGTTAAAAAGCTCACAACTAATGAACATAGTTCATTTTCACAAACGAAAAATAGCATGAATAGTTGAGATGAGTAAGGGATAGTGAAGTAACTTCACACTCCAACATACATTTTTTATACCCAAGCCTAGATTCTCAATTCTCATTCTCTTTCTCTTTCTCCTCTCTTTTCTTTTGTGGTTCAGGTAATTTCTACACTCTTCTCCTTTCTCAATTCACCATTAGGTTTTGTCGTTTTCCGCACAATACCTTGCGTTTCATCCTCATCTAGGGTTTTAGGTTTTCACTTCAACTTCCACGCATTTTCGTTCCAATTTCGTTTTCGTTTTCGTTTTAACACTGTAATGCTTTGTTTTGTTCACTCGATGTTGTTGATCTGTTTTTTTTCTTCTTCACTCAATTGAAGATTATTGTGGAATTGTACGAAACGGTTATACTGAGGGATTTTCTGTTGAAAAATAGTTGCTTGTGATGATATTTGTGTTGCTCATTTTGATTTTGTCTCTTTTTGTTAGTTTAGGGTTTTTCAATTGATTACTGTTAGGTTCTGTCTGGATAAACAACTTATTTGCAGCTTATAGCACAAAGCACTTATGTATAAGCTATTTTTATAGAAAATGATCATATAAAGTTAAATTGTTTTCGTGTGAGGTATAAGCGATTTTTCATAAGCTATTTTGGACAATGACCGTGTTTGGATAAACAACTTATTTGCACCTTATGCTTATCATGATAAATGGTTATGTATAAGTTTACATAAGCTATTTCTATAGGAAAAGATAAAATTAAATTGGTTTTGTATATGCTATAAGCTATTTTTATAAGCTATATCGGAGAGCTTGTGAAAATAAGCTGAAAAAAGCTTATGAAAATTGTCATAAGCTGTTTTCATAAGTTCTCCCAAAACTTATGCCTGTAGAGAAGCTCAAATAAGCCAATTCAAACAGGTCCGTTACGTCTTAAACTGTTTTAATAAGTTTCTCCCAAATAGTCTCACAAAACTTAATTCAGTAGATAAGCTCAAATTAGCCAATCCAAACAGGTCCTTATTGTCTTAACAATGCAATATAAAATTGTGGATGAAGAAACTGTGAGAGAGAATTCATGTGGGGAAGTGAGAGAAACTTGTACTTCTGTATTTGTACCCGAAATGAAATCTGATTTACAATTTCACTGTACTTCGGTATTTGTACCAGAAATGTCTAACTGACTCAGGGCCAGTTAGTTACAAGGTTGTTAGAGGTGCTGACTCAGCAGTCAGCACTTTCTGTTTCAGTTGGATGCCTTCTAGAGCTTATATTGCGCTACACCCAACTGTACTTTATTATATTATATAGTAGCAGATTGATTGTGGTGTCAAACACTGAAATTCGTAATTTGATTCCGCGTTTATTTAGGATAAGGTTGCACTTAATTTCCTGTTATCTTGTTTCAGTAAGGCCCATTGTAGTTATAACTTGGGAAGTCGACATGAATTTAAGTAGGTTATGCGAAACTTATGTTGTATTAGCTTGATAGTGCAGCTGGATTGTTCAGTTTTGTGGCTAAAATTGATGTTTATTTGCTTATTGATGAATCATGAATTGTTGATTCAGATCAATGAATTGTTGATATTAATGCAATTATCGTTTTTTTTTTATTTTAGATTGTTGGTTAATTTGGTTTAGATTTTGATTAGTAAGAAAAACCATGGCAAAGAAGAAAAACCCCATGGTATTTATGGATGTGTCTGTAGACGGGGATCCTTATGAAAGAATGGTTTTTGAGGTACTTTTCTTTCTTTTTATATTTTTTCGATCTAACTTTCGAGTATTCAACCTAATGGTATTCATTTGTCCTCTCAGCTTTTCTACGATGTTGCTCCAAAGACTGCTGAAAATTTTCGTGCATTGTGTACTGGTAATACATTTGATTTGCATAAACATTTCTCATGCATGTTTGTTGAATTATGACACTTCCTTTTTCCTTCCACATATCATCACCATTGCTTATTTGATCATCAACTGAAAGTTCTTGGACATGTTAATGAGCTGTGCATGAAAAAATAGAACTTAATTGTAAATCCTCTTCCTAATCAACAAATAACTGATTTACCTTCCCTTTTTTTTGAAATGTGTCATTTCCCCTTTCAGGAGAAAAAGGAGTCAGTCCTAATACTGGAAAATCACTGCACTACAAGGGTTCTTTCTTCCATCAGATCGTAAAAGGCTCCATTGTTAAGGTATGTTTTTACTTTTTCTTACATCTATATTATTTTTTGGTAGTTCCTATAGTAAGACTACTGTCTTTTTTTTTTTTGTGGTTGAAAATGGCTTAGCAGTGGTACCTATTTTTGTCAGTTTCCCTTGTTTATTCTGTAGGATACAGGGCTGATGGTCACAACTGCTTTTCTTGTGATATAGTTTTAAGGTTGTACTTATGAAGTTATTCACACTCATAATTGTAATAAGCCTCTCGATGACCAGATTATTTGTGTGCATTATTATAATTTGAGTGTGTGTATTAATGGTTGGTTTGCCTTTTGCAGGGTGGAGACTTTATCAATCGAAATGGTAAGTATTGTTTGTTTCTTTGACTCATATTGTTAATTATTTTTCCACCTTTTGAAGGTTTCAATTTGATAAAATATGCGTAGTCAATT
This sequence comes from Medicago ruthenica, assembly GCA_018208015.1. Taxonomy (NCBI): domain Eukaryota; kingdom Viridiplantae; phylum Streptophyta; class Magnoliopsida; order Fabales; family Fabaceae; genus Medicago; species Medicago ruthenica. Next base: position 115,764,340 of record CM031371.1, on the reverse strand, counting down.
TTGAGGGTTGCAAGCCTTGTTCCATTTTCATGTTTCCTGTCACAATGGTGATTTCTTTTACTAGTCGGTTAGGAAACTAAGAAAGTTCCATTTGCTTGGTACAGATTGGTCTGTCATTTAGTGGGGCACAAAAGCGATTTGATTTTCTAATTTGGGTTAGTTTTTGGATACTGTTTTACCGTGACTTACTATTAATTTTAAATTAAAACCATGCCAACATTGGCTTTTATCTGCATGCAAATTTCTCACCTGCTCTTCTTCTTTAGCTTGTTTTAAAATCATGTAATGTTTTGGTTGCTAACTTTCTTTATCAAATTATCTCAAACCAATGTAATGTAAAAAGAGTTGAGTAGTCACTTTTTTTCTCTTGTTTTTACTGACAGTTAGCTTTTCATGAAACCTCATCGACAGGCATCACATATCCTCTGCATGCATCCCAAATGCAGCATGTGTTGTATGTTATACTAACTCCTGTATCTTTTTCCTACGTGTTTTGTAGGGACTGCTGGAGAGAGCATATACCCCAAGTTCCCAGGTTAGAATGCTATGTTGTTGTCTTGAACTTATTATTCTCCAGCTTGGGTTCTTTTGAGTTATAACTTATGTCTCAAAGCTTATTTAGCTCTTATACTTGTACCTCTGACCTATTTTTTCAGACGAGTCTCCTAGGCTAAAGCATGATTCTCCATGCCTTCTATCTATGGCGATTGCTGATCGTGACACTCTTGGTTCACATTTTATCATCACTTTGAAAGCTGATCACCATCTTGATAGGTCTGTTTATCTGATTTATTCCTAGTTCCATTTAGTTTAGTACTTTGGGACCGTTTGGATGAGGAAAACTGATTTGAGTGTATCTGCAATCAACAATTATGAAGCATTTTAGTACTGTTTTGATGAATGATTAAAAAAGCTTTTGAAACCCATGTAAGATGTTTTTGGCATATTTCTATATGTTAAAATTAAAGTCAATGAAAAATAAGTATTTGTAAAAGCTAGAAACAGCTTAGGAGGTAGCTCTTTTTATAATAATTTGACTAAAATATTCATAAAGAATGTTTAAGTTCTCTGTTTGAGGGCTTCTTGAAATTTTGAAACATACACTCAAATGAAAATTGGCTTATTTTTTGCTGCACTTAATGCAATGTGCCTTGTTTAACAGGATTTACTTGATTAAGTACTTGTTTAAACTTCAATATGACCTTACTCTGTGCACTGTTCTTGCATTGGGTTGGAGAGTAAATTGATATACAGTCATTATTTTGGTTAATCGAACTAAATGCTCAACTTGCTCATGTGTTCAGTTATGGGGTCATTTTGCAGGAAGCATGTGGTTTTTGGTAAGCTTGTGCAAGGGTATGATATATTGAAGAAAATTGAAGATGTAGGCAATGAAGAAGGACTCCCAACCGTAACTGTCAAAATAATTAATTGTGGTGAACACAATGAGGGTGAGAATTCCTTAGCCCATTTAAGGAATACCGAGTTCTTCCCTTCATACGAGTGATGATAAATAGATCGCTAATCATCTGCTGAACATTTCATCAATCTTTTAAAGGATGATGTATTCTAGTGTTTATTTATTTTCCCTCTTCAAGTTGATACTTTTGTCCAACCTGTTTATTTGAATCTTCATATTTTTTGTTTTAGATGGAAAGAAGACACACAAGTCAAAAATTGGAAGGAATGGATCTTCTGAAGCAAATAGTCATGAAGTGCGGAGAAAGGGAAAGCATAAAAAATCTTCAGGAGACAGAAGGAAGAAGAGAAAACATTACTCATCAGAATCAGATAGTTCCTCAGATTCCGACATGGAATCTTCTGAAAGTGATAGTGACTCTGACTCAGATTTGTCCTCGTCATCTTACACAAGTTCATCTAGTGATGACAGGCGGAGGAAAAGAAAGAGATCTAGGAAAGATAAACATAGACATGGAAAAAGAAGAGATAAACGTCGAGAAAAGAGGCGAAGGAAACAAGATAAGAGATCAAAACGTAAATCAAGGAGGTATTTAGTCTGATTAAATATTTTGTTAAGATTTATGTATAAAAAATTCCAGTCATAGTTGCTTGTGAAAATTATAATTGTATCATATACATCTTGTGCTCTCATATAGGTTGTGGTTTTTTTCCTATTAGTATGTTATAATTATATAGGTGGTCTAAATATTGCGTGCTGCTGTTTATTTATATGAATATCATAGTTATTGACCTACCATACGAGTTTAACTGCATCCATTGTTCTCAACAGGACAATTTATATGAACAAATTTTAACTAATAATTCTACTTTGATTAACAATTTTGATGGTTGACACTGAGATTTTGTTGTGTGGTGTCAGGGAATCAGGCAGACATTCTGATGCAGATAGTGCAAGTAAGAGTAACGATAATTCTAACGGCAAAGGTCTTGATACTCAAGAGAAAATTCTGAAGCAAAAAGATCATTCTCAGATAGATGGTAATTTTGATGTCCTTCACTTTTTGTTGATATGTAATTTAGTTTATCCAATAAATTATTTATCAATCCTTCAAAAATAAATTATCTTTTGTCTCCAACCAAGCCAATTCCTAAAATATAAGCTAGATGTTGTTGGGGTTTATACTCAAGAGAAAATTCTGAAGCAAAAAGATCATTCTCAGATAGATGGTAATTTTGATGTCCTTCACTTTTTGTTGATATGTAATTTAGTTTATCCAATAAATTATTTATCAATCCTTCAAAAATAAATTATCTTTTGTCTCCAACCAAGCCAATTCCTAAAATATAAGCTAGATGTTGTTGGGGTTTTTTGGAGGGTTCCAGGTAAATAATGATTTGTCGTCCTAGACCATTGTCGTTTTACATGTAATTGTGGCCTGAAAAATAAAGGCAATCTAGGACGATTTGTACCTGCTGATTTTTTTTCTTTCAAATCACCTAACCTTGCATCTTCTCTTGATTATACTGTGTTTGTGGATGCCCTTTTTTCTTGCCTTCTATTGGCTGTTAGCTAGGAATGACACCATCTTGTTTGCCTTAGAATTGGGAAAATGAATCAATTGCACTTTGCACAAGTAAAATTTCATTTGCTGGTCTTTTTTTGTTTGTCATGTGAGCCACTGAAGTTAAGTTTCAACATACTTGTAGCTTCATTCTATGGTATTTTATAGATTTTTTTAATGTTCAGCCTTTGTTCTTCGGTAGCATGTGTGATGTCTTGTCTTTGTTTTTCTCTACCAGCTGAAGTCCAGTCATCCTCAGTTTTGGAGAAAGAATTACCTCCACTGAATCATAAAAAGAGGGAGGGGGTGGGCATGCTAGAGGAGGAAGGATTCCCAAAAGAAAATGGAGCGCAGTCTAGCAACGGCATCAGGGCCAACTATAGGCCTGACAGAAGTGAAGAGAGGCAGCATGATGTGATGGATGATAATCCAGGAAAATCTAGGTCTACTTTCCAATCTTGTCACACCTCTGTTATTTCTTATGCTTACCATTTCTTCCAGATCTGGTATTTTATTCAAAGTTGATGAGCAGGAGTCGAAGCACGAGTCCTAAGCAAACCGTGAGCAAGAGTATGAGTATTAGTCCCAAGTGTGTGCAGCAAAAGCCCGAGCATTAGTCCAAAGAGGAGGTTTAGCAGAAGTCCAAGTGGTAGTAAAAGCCCTCGTGCTCCATCACGGAGGAATTTGAGCAGGAGTCCTGTTAGAAGCATAAGCAGGAGTCTAAACAGAAACGTCAGCGGAAGCCCCGTGAGAGGGAGGAAGGGGAGAAGTATCAGTAGAAGCCCTATGAGAACAACACACATTCATAGAAGTGTCAGCAAGAGCCCTGTGAGAAGTCCCGATCGTAGAAGTTTTAGCAAGAGCCCTGCCAGATCTGTTTCTCAAACCCGCAGGAGTTCTGCTAGAGTATCATCACGAAGAACAGTCAGTAGGAGTCCTGTAAGAGTGTCAAGAAAGAGCATAAGCAGGAGTCCAGTTAGATCATCTGCCAGAAGTCTCAGCAGAAGTTCCGGCCGAGTTCCTTTGAGAAGCATTAGCCGAAGTCCTGTCAGAGTGGCAAGCAGAGGCAATCACCGCAGCTATTCCAGGAGTCGTAGCCCTGTTCGTAGGGCAAGGACACCTCGTGGGAGGAGTCTGTCAAAGAGTGTGTCACCCGATGCTTCACCAAAACGTATCAGGAGGGGAAGAGGTTTCAGTGAAAGATACTCTTATGCTAGAAGGTATAGAACCCCCTCTCGGTCTCCTGTGAGGTACCGCTATAATGGAAGGAATGACCGTGACAGGTAAACTGCTTAAGTAGCACGTGGTTTTTAAATTCTAATTAATACTAAGGTAGTATGGACTCCGTGTTGAGAATATGAGAGTTAAATGTCATATCTTTTTATACTTTCTGCTCTCAGATATTCAGGATACAGAAGGTACTCCCCTAGGCGTTTTAGGAGCCCACCGCCACGGAGAAGAACTCCACCAAGGTTATTTTCAAACTTCATAAGCTGCTCACAAATTTTTTTTTAAACTTCTAGGTGAAGATATTGTACTTACTGCATGATTTGGTTCTCTTCATGATTTTATTCATCGTTGAGGCATTTTTGGTACCTACCTAGTATTCAAATCCCCATGCCACTGAATAATAATGATAGTATCAAGCCTGTTGTTTAGAGTGCATATGATTGATTATGTGTAAGCCTATATGTAGGTACCGGAGTAGGAGAAGCAGGACACCGTCTGTATCACGAAGCCCACCTTACCGAGCACGGAGGTATAGCCCTAGCCCAAGCCCAAGCCCAAGCCCTAGCCCAGTTCGCAACCGCTCACCTCCTCGTGTGAATAGGCGTGCATCATCATCCCTCAGCAGGAGTCCATCTCGATCCAGGTCTTCTGTGGAATCACCATCTCCAAGGAAAGTAAGCAAAGATAACAGGTCAAGGTCTCCTTCTAGAAGCTCAGACGGAAAGAAAGGCCTGGTCTCTTATAGAAATGGTTCTCCTGATTCAAGCTAAAGGTGAAATACCGAATTCGGACCTTTCAGGGCAACCTCACCTTAAATGAGCTGGAAGCTTTAATTTTTTTAACTTCACATACTGCTTTACCTGCTTGCTGGAATTAGTTACTGTTACATATTCTTCATGAACCAATGCTAGGAATTGATTTATCCTCGTAGTAAGTTGAAATGGCATGTTGAAAGATAATAGGTACTATAATAAGTTTGACTATACATGTCATACTCGAATGCAGCTTTAGTAAGTATCTATATTTGCTCGGACGTGTGGGTGTTGTACCCCATCCATATCCCCAGTTATCAGTATCTTGTAGTAAGAAGCATGAGTTTAACTGATGGAGATTTGGCCTATCCTTTATGGTTAGCATGCGAATTGATCCTATATAGGTGTGTGAAAATATTGCTTTAGTATTTTCCTATATGTAACGTTTAATTTTCATGAGTATTTTGTTAGAGACATTCTTTTCCGACCTCACGCTTCTAAAATACCGCTCATGTGTCTGGAAGTTTATGTGTGGATGAGAATTTTTTTTTATTTTTGATGCTTTCAGATGGTACAAAAGCTGTTACTTTTTTCCATAAGTATACTGCAAATGTGGTATAGAATCTCTTTTTTTTTTTTTTTCTTTTTCCGAAAGTTCGTTTCTTCCACAGAATTCTGGTTGGCAAGGAATGTAAGTATCATACACTCAAATTTGTCCTAAGAGTGGATAAAACTTAGGACAATGTGATTTTCGTATGGTTCTTAATTAAAAAATACATCTTTCTTGGATATAGCAAACTTTGAGAAAATTATGGATTTGAGAAAATTATGGTAAATTTAGTTAAGAATCCATACAAAAAGTACGAAAGGAATTGTACTTAGTTTTTTCCTTTTGGTAATTAGTGGCACTTTTATTCATCAAAAAAAAAATTAATGGCACTTTTAATGAAAATTTATCCTTCAATTTTTTTAAAAAAATATTAAATACTTTGAAATTTAACAATTTACTGTTAGTTTTTTTTTTTTTCATTTTTAGATTAAGGGTGAAGACTTTCAAAATTCTTAGATGTAGTTTGTTAAAATTTAGAAGTAATTAATATTTTTATTTGGTCTTATTAGAAGTTATATTTTTTGGGGTTGTGTAGTTCAATTGGTTTAAAGAAGTTCATAAGTGGTTCAAGTCTTGGTAAAGAGATAAATAATAATTAACATACATTTGTAATTAAAAAAATTTACACCCTTTTGTAACTACAAAAAAAGTTACACCTTTGAGAACATCCGACAAAATTGAAATGAGATGATTTACATGGCTTCTGGACTAGGATGACACATGGTTTAAATTTTTTCTATTCCATAAAAAAAAAACTAGACCCTAAAATAAAATATGAAAAATTGAAATTTACGCAAACAAACTATCACAGAATATTTGTTTTTTATATATGTTTTTGGTGATCAAGCGGAAGCAAAGGCTCCCTCCTACCTAGGGGTGTTCAACTAAAATAGTTAACTGAACCAAAGTATAAACTGAACTGCATTAAACCATATTTTGAACTGAACCATTTTTTATAGTTTTGAACTGAACCATTTTTTAAAACCAGTTTTAGTTCAATTTAAAACCGGTTCAGAACCGGTTCATATTTATGAACCTTTTTTAACCAAAATAAATAAAATGTGTGATATGTTTTTTTTACTGAAAAAAAAAAGCAATAATAAACATAATTAATCCTTGGCCCATAATTAACGAACAAAAATCATTAGCTTAATCTTCAGCTTAATCTCATCAACAATTGCGAATAAATCTTCAAGAAGCAATTAAAAAGTTCCTTCCACTGTTACAATTAATCATTCCAATTTCAATTGAAGTCAAAATCATCCGAGAATACGCTAATTCCCAAATGCAAAATTCCTGAAAATTCACATCCAATTTCAATTAAATTCAATAAAAACAAAAGAATCAGTGCATGAATTAATGAATACATGGCAAGAATCGGCGTCGGAAAAGCCGCGTTGGAAAACAAAAGAGTAAGATCTTCAAAGGGAGAAGGAAGTGGGAGTTGGAGGAGAGAGCGAAGAGAGATATGGGAAAAACTTTGTTTTGGTAAGAATCGGCATCCTAAAAGTGATTATGATAGAAAAGCAGAATTTAAAAAAGCGATTATGATAAACCAGTTTTTTTGTGTCGAGAAAGAAAGAGATACAGAGCTTATAATCTAACGAAAACAATTGCTTCAAAAATAATCTACATGGAACTAAACTAAAAAAATACTCAGGTTTTTATAGAAAACCGGTTCAAAACTAGTTCAAATGAGATAAACCGGTTTAAAATTATAAACCAGTTTTGAACTGGTTTTAAACTGAATTGTAACTGATTCGAGAAATTAACTAGTCTTTACTAAAGTGGTTTTAAAGAACTGAACTAAACCATTAATATGGTTCGGTTCAGTTCAGTTTATGAACCACGAATACCCCTACTCCTACCAATAGTATAAGCTAAATCAGCATAACATAGCTAAATTCTAACTATTTTTTGAAGGAAGTGATTCTTAAACTATGTTAAGCTATAGTATCGGCTACTTAATTTGCTACACGTAGTCTATGATTCCAAATTACACTTCTAGTTTCTGGCTTGGACAATAGGCTGGGTACCCCACACTAGATTGCCACCATAGAGTTGGACTCCACACTAATCATATCGTCCCCCTTCAAACCGTGTAGGATTCCCCAAAACTCTATATATAGGCCGGTTCTAAGATTTTTGATGTTCCTACCGTCCATGTTCATGGGCACACCACCGGATAGCCACAAACATTAGCTGCAAGAAAATTGTTTTTCCCACATTAGACAAGGTTAAAACACACCAGTAAATGACGGTTTTACTCCGGTGTCAGTTAATTGCCGCTGGGATGGTGCATCGGCAGTTAACTGCCGCCGGACCCATCAGCAGTTAATTGCCGCCGTCCGCATCGGCAAGTTAACTGCCGCTGCGATCTGAACATAACCAGAACAGCAAACATAACACATCACAGTTTCTAAATTCTTCAAATTTCGTCAAATTTCATCTAATCCTCTCCAATTCCATTTTCACGAAAATCAAGCAAATCATCTCCACAAAACTACAAGTAAGTAGTATTAATCATTTATAATGTTAATGTTAGTTTGTGTAGGTTTATTTTTGTTAATTTTGGTAGATTTATGTGGTTAGGGTTTATGTAAAAATTGAATTTTTTTGTTAGTTTATGATGTTATAGATGAATGTAGTTGTTGTGAATGTTGTTTAGAATATGTTTAAGTATAATGTGGTTGTGAATGTTGTCCAATTAACACAATTAACACAATGTGAATGTTGCACTCAAAGTGTTTGTTAAAATGCCTAAATGAGTATGTTGATGAATGTTGTTTAAATTGTGATAGAATTGTGAGAATGTTGGAACTGTGATAGAATGATGTTTTTATTATGCCTAATTTTTTTTTAGTTTTGTTTTTGTGTAGATATGTCTGATCAGAACCAAGATAGGACGACTAGAGCTGGTAAGCAGCCCATGACTAGCAACTACCGACAGGAGAGACAGGATGCAAACCCTCATGTGCCTAAGAGGGGAAGAGGCCGGAGGCCTGTTGGGGGCGAGGGTAGTTCTCATCCGACACAGCAGGTGTCGCAGGTGGAGGACCCCACCCAGTACCTGCATTATCAGGAGCAGCTACATGATGCCACGGATGGTGGCTATGACGTCCAGCATGTTGCTGATGAGGGTGGGGACGACGATGCGGCTGCGTTAGATGAGGATGAGATTGCGGCTGCGACAGCCCCCGAGGAGTTACCTGATGTGGCTCCATTTCCTGGAGGGCCTTATGATGACTCATTGTTGTCATCATACGCTTCACACGTTGCATTACCGTTGTGGTATAATGCAAATAATGTAAGTTTTCTTTTTTCTTTTTTAACTTTTATATATGAAGTCGATATATATTTTTTTTGTATGATAACTTTTAAAAAAAATGACATGAACACATGCCGTTATCTGATTATTTTTTTTGTCTTCGATTATTGTTCGCGCGTAATTTTTTATATATGAAGTATATGCTTTTTTTTTGTATGTTTTTTATTTATGTGGTGTTTTTTTTATTTTAGATTTGTAACACCCGTAGGATGAGATGCATAAATCACGGGGCGAAGGCGGCAGATCTCCAGCGTCCACATAGGAATCAAATATGGTTTTGGGATCCTATAAGGACGAGTGGGTTGCATGATTTGCTGTACACAGGGTATTCTACTGTTAATCATGCTCTGCTCCAGGCGCTAAGTGAGAGGTGGCATTCCGAGACCAGTAGCTTTCACATGCCTACTGGGGAAATGACCATCACTTTAGATGATGTGGCGTGTCTGCTGCATGTTCATGTTGAAGGACGGATGCTGAGCCATAGGAAGAAGGTGTCTCAGGTTGATGGGGTGGAATTGATGGTGAGGTACTTAGGTGTCACCCAGGAGTATGCAGTGAAAAACTGCTAGACTGAGTATGGTGGCTACATTAGCTATAAGGCGCTGAAGGAGCTTTATGAGGATCACCTGAGTGTGGCCACCAGATTAGCGCTTGCTGAGACACAGGGAGCAGCTCCTGGAGCTAGCCAGGCGTAGGGATGCATGTGTGAGGTGTTTCCTCCTATACCTGCTTGGATGTACGTTGTTCAGTGACTTGAGCAACAAACACATCGACCTGTCATACCTGCAGACGATGAAGACCTTTGCTGGGATGAGGGACTACTCGTGGGGAGGAATGGCATTGGCATACCTTTACCGCACCTATCTGAGGCCTCTTCGCTTGCAGGAAAGAGGATCGGAGGAAGCACGACACTTTTGATGGTAATAATTTTAATTTACTATGTCTTTTAATAATTTACTATGCTTTTTAATTTACTATTCCTTTTAATTTACTATGCCTTTTAATTTACTATGTTTGCTAATAACTTATAAATGTGTTTGGTTTGTGCAGGGATGGTTCTTGGCACATTTTCCAGAAGTCTACCCATATGACAATAATGATAAATACAAGCAAAACTATCCTTGCGCGGCCAGATGGATTCCACACAGGGGTCATGCGAATCCGAAGCCATACCGTCTAGGCGCTGGATCGTTTGGAGATGGATGATGTTACCTGGATGCCATATGAGGATCATAGGGAGATCCAGGAGTTTGTGGAGATATGCTGGTATTCAGGCTGGATCATGTGTGGTCGTGACATCATCTACTGTCACTTGCCTGAGCGGGTTAAAAGGCAATACGGGTACGTGCAGGACATCCCCCGAGCTCCGACGTCTGTGCTTCCTCTCCCTTTTCAGGCCGTTGCACAGGCTTTCCTAGACTTCCATGTGCACATCATTCCTCAGGCTGCGTGGGGTAGGGAGGTTGATCAACCATGGCAGTACGAGGTGGGATACATGAGGTGGTACAGACATGTGTCTCACCCAAAGATTCTACCACCTATTGATGGATCTCCTCCGAGACCAGCAAATGAGGAGCGAATCATTGCACACCATCAGCAGCGGCACCAGGAGAGAGGCTCGCCTAATACCATTGACATGGTTGGTGGCGTTGTGAGCCAGACTGATGACTACTTGGGTCAGGAGGCGATGAGCAGTGAGCAGCTATATCAGGCGATGCGCCATATCAGGGACATGATGACACCGATATTGTCCAGGAGGTCGAGGAGGCGGCAGCAGCAGCATGATGACCAGGATCAGGATTAGGACATTTTTTTAGGACTTTTGTTAGTTTTTTTGGTTGACATTTGTTAGATTTTTTTTTGTAAATTTATGGCACATTCACATTATCCTAGTTTTTTCGGGTTTATTTTGCTTTATTTGGATTATTTTGATTACTTCGAAACAAGAATAACAACAATTCCTTCATGATCCGAACTAAAAATTCACAAAATAAGCATTACATTACATTACATTATCCCTAAATATGTTGTATCATCATGAATGATGTTGGATTTTAATTTAATTCTTGAAAGTTTGCGGAAAACATATATATGCCCTCGTGTCTTATACTTAGTGTTGGACTCAAAAGAATGAAGAGAACACAACACATGTATTCTACGAAATCAGCTATATATGTTTTCACATCTGTTGGTTATTTGATTGTTGGCTTCATGTTTGCTAAAATCAAATAGACAAGCAATTTGAGCCTTCAGAAGCTGGAATGTGTCTTCAGAAGCTGGTTCAAAAGTTGGGTGAACAGTTCTTCAGAAGCTGGTGAACAGTACTTCAGAAGCTGGAACAGTACTTCAGACGCACTGTTCAGACGCTGACTTTCGTTGACCTTCAGACGCACTGTTCAGACGCTGACTTTCGTTGACCTTCAGACGCACTGTTCAGACGCTGACTTTCGTTGACCTTCAGAAGCTGCATTTCAGAAGCATGTTCAGAAGCTGGTTTCTGCGTTCAGAATTTATGTCTTCAAGCTGTTAATTCTCTCACATAATCTTTTGAAGATTTAATTGAAGATTTATCCAAGCTTCGTATTTTTGCGTGAAGATATTTGTTGAAGATTGGATTCAATTATTTGTGAATATATTTTCAAGGAAATCTTTGGAAAATATATTTCTGGAAACATATCTTTGAAGATTTGGTTCGAATTTATGGTGCTGCTGAAGATTATAAATAGAGGAAGCTGCTATTGAAGATTGTATATCAAAAACCAGAAGTTAGCATTGAAAGAGTCTTAGGTTTTTGAGTCTGTTAGTTGTGAGTTTCGTGCTCTGTCTTTTTGTACACCACTCAAAGTGTTTAGAGTTGGTTGTTTTTATTGAGTTGTAATCACTCAAAGCTTTTAAGCAAGAGTGACTGTTTTATGTTTTGAAGAGTGTCTTCAACTTTGTTTGATTTGTTAAAGTCTGATAATCACTGGGGCAGTGATTGACTGAGGGAAGTGAGAGGGGTCTCAGGTCTAGGAGTTCCTAGGTTGAAATACCACGGGTAGTGATTAAGTGAGAAGGGGCTGTGAAACAGGGGTTGTGTCATAGGACTTCGAATTGATACTATTTTAGTGGATTTCCTTCCTGGCTTGGTAGCCTCCAGACGTAGGTGTGTTTGTCACCGAACTGGGTTAACAAATCAACTTGTGTTCTTTATCTTTTGTTTTTTATTTTTATGCTTCTGAACTATTGTTTGCGCACTCTGTTTTACGGTTCAGAACTAGGTCCTGCCAGGAATTTCAATTGGCATCAGAGCAGGCACCCTACCTGTTTTAGGGTGAGCTCCAGGGAAAGTTTTTTTTCTGGCATAATGGACTCAGAAGAAGAATTGACTTTTGAAGAACCAGCTGCCTCTTATGAAGAACTAATCATCAGAAGTGAAGAAGCGTGCAAGGAACTATAAAATCAGAAGAAGACTATCAGTCAACTTCAGGCTGAAAGAAGTGAACACTTGGGACAAATTTCTGATCTCAAAGATGAGGTAACCCATTTGAACTCTCAACTTGAACATTTGAAGAAGCAGGTCAGAATGTTGAACACTGGTACTGCTATGTTAGATGAAATATTGGAGAGTCAGAACCAAGGGAAACCAAGTGGAATAGGGTTTGATTATAGGACCTTGAACAAACAGCAAAATCCAACTAAAAAGGCTAGTGCAGTTGTTAAAACTTGTGATCCAATGATGGATAAACCTAAGTTGGAAAACCAGAACCAACCTCAGGGATTTAAGAGCAAGAGGGCATCTCATCCTTGGGTATGTCATCACTGTGGTAAAAAGAGGCACATAAAGCCTTTCTGTTACAAGCTGCATGGATACCCCAAGCACTTTCAACAAATAAAACCTCATGTTCAATCAAAGGTCAGCCATACTTTTGTTCAAGTTAGAAAAGTGGAACCAGTTGTGAACAAAAGCAATGTCAAGAAAGAATGGAGACCTAAAGGGGTGAATACCATTGGTACTAAAAGGATCCATAAGAGTAAGTCTGTTGAAGGTGGTAATGTAACTAGGAACAAGGCCCTCTTAGTATCTCATGGGAACAACAAAGGTGAAAGTGTTGACAAGAGTAGAATGAAGAATTGTGCTCTTATGAATGCAAGACACAAGATAACATCTGATGCATCACATGTGAAGTTAATCAAAAAGTATGTGGGTTCTGATGATGGGTCTGAGCATGAAGTTGTACCAGATGTTGAAACATTCCTGATCCAACCTGATGACCCTATTAAAGCCTGTCAAGAAAAGTCTAATGGAAAGTCTGCCGGTGAGTCTGTTGCTATGTCACCTTCTGACAATTCGCAAGAGAAGGAGACTGATGAGAATTCCCAGGATACTGTGTCTGACCAAGAAGTTCAAGAAGTTAGTTCTGATGTAGGTTCTGATGTGGAGTCTGATGATGAACTCATTGGAAATAGGCTTGAACAAAGTGTAGCAAAGAGACTGGATCCTAGTGAATCTGAGGATGATGTTGACATCATGCTCTCTGTTCAGAAGAGGATTGCTGAACTTCAGAAGAGGATTGCTGGGAAGAAGAAGGTTCTGAATGTGCCTGAAGCACAAATTAACTAAACAACTTCTGATGTTGTGTCTGATGATGAAACAACATCTGTTGCTGAGTCTGAAGACTGTCAATTTATGACTGATGTCTTGAATTTCTGTTTGTGCTTCTGGTCTGCAGTTGTTACTTTTTGTTCTTCTATGTGTGGATGCTATGTGGTTCTGATCCTAATGTTGGTGCTGTGATGGGTTCTGTGCTGGTGTTTTTGTTGCTGATTCTGAAACTGGTTCTGATGTGGTTCTTTGTGTGCTGTTATGTGTTTTGCTAGTTATAAACTCTGAATTGAATTCAGTGATGTGCTTATGCTCTGTTTCTTGTGTTTCTCTGCTCTTGGTGATTGCTGGTTGTTTTGTCAACATTGTTTGGCTAAAAAGGGGGAGAAATAAGTATGTGTCTGTTTCAGAAGCTGTAGTATGTGTCTGTTTCAGAAGCTGTTCAACAGTTCAGGGGGAGTTGGAGTTTCTGATTGATCTGTTTCAGGGGGAGTTCTTGAATGTCTGTTTCAGGGGGAGTTCCTGAGTTGTGTTGTTCCTGAGTATCTGATCAGAGGTAGTTCAGGGGGAGTATATGTGTGAAATGTAGCAAATCATCCGCTGTTGACTCTTTTGCTACATTTGTGTATGTTCTTCATGGTTGCGTCCTTTGTTGTGTGAAGAATTTGCTTGTTGCTATGCTCAAATTGATTTTAGCCAAAAATTTGCCAAATGGGGAGATTGTTGGATATTTGGTTGTTGGCTTCATGTTTGCTAAAATCAAATAGACAAGCAATTTGAGCCTTCAGAAGCTGGAATGTGTCTTCAGAAGCTGGTTCAGAAGCTGGGTGAACAGTTCTTCAGAAGCTGGTTCAGAAGCTGGTGAACAGTACTTCAGAAGCTGGGCTTCTGAAGCTGGAACAGTACTTCAGACGCACTGTTCAGACGCTGACTTTCGTTGACCTTCAGACGCTGACTTTCGTTGACCTTTAGACGCAGACTTTCGTTGACCTTCAGAAGCACTGTTCAGACGCTGACTTTCGTTGACCTTCAGACGCACTGTTCAGACGCTGACTTTCGTTGACCTTCAGAAGCTGCATTTCAGAAGCATGTTCAGAAGCTGGTTTCTGCGTTCAAAATTTGTGTCTTCAAGCTGTTAATTCTCTCACATAATCTTTTGAAGATTTAATTGAAGATTTATCCAAGCTTCGTATTTTTGCGTGAAGATATTTGTTGAAGATTGGATTCAATTATTTGTGAATATATTTTCAAGGAAATCTTTGGAAAATATATTTCTGAATAATATGTGAGCTTCTATTTGCTTCTAAAAGAATTCTGGAAACATATCTCTGAAGATTTGGTTCGAATTTATGGTGCTGCTGAAGATTATAAATAGAGGAAGCTGCTATTGAAGATTGTACATCAAAAACCAGAAGTTAGCATTGAAAGAGTCTTAGGTTTTTGAGTCTGTTAGTTGTGAGCTTCGTGCTCTGTCTTTTTGTACACCACTCAAAGTGTTTAGAGTTGGTTGTTTTTATTGAGTTGTAATCACTCAAAGCTTTTAAGCAAGAGTGACTGTTTTATGTTTTGAAGAGTGTCTTCAACTTTGTTTGATTTGTTAAAGTCTGATAATCACTGGGGCAGTGATTGACTGAGGGAAGTGAGAGGGGTCTCAGGTCTAGGAGTTCCTAGGTTGTAATACCACAGGTCGTGATTAAGTGAGAAGGGGCTGTGAAACAGGGGCTGTGTCATAGGACTTCGAATTGATACTATTTTAGTGGATTTCCTTCTTGGCTTGGTAGCCTCCAGACGTAGGTGTGTTTGTCACCGAACTGGGTTAACAAATCAACTGTGTTCTTTATCTTCTGTTTTTTATTTTTCTGCTTCTGAACTATTGTTTGCGCACTCTGTTTTACGGTTCAGAACCAGGTCTTGCCAGGAATTTCAACATCGAATTCCCCCATATAAGATGAGTCATGACAAAAATGAATGCATTCCAATATATTCTTTTGAACTTAATCCTACTGCCCTGTCAACTGACAAAGTTTCAATTGACAGAGGAACATGATCAAGTACAAAACAACATCTTAGAACTGCATTCCCTTTTGTCACACTCATCCTATACGAAGGAATTCGATGTGAGAACCTATATAGCTGATTCCGCAGAATACATGTTGTGTTCTCTTCATTCTTTTTGAAATTCCTGGCAGGACCAGTTGTTGTTCGTAAAACAGAGTAGAACAGATTCTGGTGCAGTAAAACAGAGTTCGCAAAACAACAGTTCAGAATCAGAATAAAAATAGACAGAAAGTAAAAACACAGGTTATTTGTTAACCCAGTTCGGTGACAAACACACCTACGTCTGGAGGCTACCAAGCCAGGAAGGAAATCCACTATAATAGTATCAATTCGAAGTCCTATGTGAACAGCCCCTGTTTCACAGCCTTCTCACTTAATCACTACCCGTGGTATTTCTACCTAGGAACTCCTAGATATAAGACCCCTCTTACTTCCTACTCAATCAATCACTGCCCGAGTGATTTTAAATTCTAAACAATCAAAGATGAAGACACTCTCCGAAACATAAACAGTCACTTTTGCTTAAAAGCTTCAAGTGATTACAACTTAATAAAAACAAACCAACTCTAACAATTGAGTGGTGTACAGAAACAAAGCACAAAGCTCACAGACTCAAAACCTAAGTATAACTCTCTCTATAATGACTTCTGTTTTGAACGAATTTCTTCAATAGCAGCGTCCTCTATATATAGTCTTCAGCAGCAACAAATTCTTGAACCAAATAATTTTCAAAGATATATTTCCAAAATTCTTTAGAAACATATAGAAGCAATTATTTTTAAGAAATATATTTTCCAAAGATTACTTTGAAAATATATTCACAAATAAAAGAAACTAATCTTCAACAAATATCTTCACGCAAAATAATCTTCCTTCTAGAAACAAATCCAACAAGGAGAATTCTTCAGACAAATCTTCAACAAATCACACGAGAAAATAAACACTCCAAGGCGCGAAAACAGAATGCAGAAAACCATCTTCTGAAGGTACTTCTGAAGTCTGCGTCTGAAGTTCTGCGTCTGAACATTTCAGCTTCTGAAGGTTGCTTCTGAAAGGTTGCTTCTGAAGGTCAGCGTCTGAAGTACTGTCCAGCGTCTGAACATCAGCTTCTGAAGGTTCAGCGTCTGAAATACTGTTTAGCTTCTGAAGACCCAGCTTCTGAAGACGTGCATATTGAGATTTCAGCTTCTGAAGACGTACTGCTTCTGAAGACGCACAACTGCTTGTATATTTGATTTCAGCTTCTGAAGACGTACTGCTTCTGAAGACGCACAACTGCTTGTATATTTGATTTTAGCAAACATGAAGCCAACAACCAAATATCCAACAATTTTGAGTTTCCAAAAGACTTGCAAACATTTACACTAAGTATAAGACACTTCAATGCCAACATCTTCAGCAAACTAACAAGAATTAAACTAAAATCCAACAAAATAATGACACAACATAATAATACTACCTAAACATCTTCATCTGGCCGAATCAAACTCTTGAGAATATCTTCAGGCGACCTCAGCAACGTAACATCCATCTCGAGGGGGATGATGTTTGGCTCAGCAAATATCGAGAACATGCTCCTCACGTTGTCGTCGTTCGTTAACTCCGACCGAGTGAACGACAAATTCCCGTCTGAGTCGAGCGATGGACGGTGATACCAAACGTATTCCACCCTCCTCGCGTCTCCGTGGTTGATTCGTTGGTTGATTTCATGAAGTAGATCCTTCAATTCTTTTAACGTCACATCGTCGCGAACCTTGAAAAAATGTTGGTTACCATCGTTGAAGGATACATGAAAGTATACTTGAGCCATTTTTTCAGATCTACACCATAAGAAATTAAAAACAATCCAATTAGAAACTCATTCAAACATTTCATCAAACACTTGTAGTGCAAATTATACATAAACCCTAAAGCTAAAAATTACAACATAAACATGCAAAGATTTAAACATTTAAGCAACATAAGTCATTTCCATGTAAACAATCTATCATTTCTTGCCAATAAAATCAAAAATTAAACAAAGTCTAAAACTAAAAAAAAATTAAATTAAGATAATAAATGTAACATATAAGCATAAAATGACAATGAAATTGATTATGAAAACTTACTTGTTATTAGAGTGTTGGTTGATTTGAGGTTGAAAATTTTGAGATTTTTGGAAGATTTGAGAGAGTTTTTAGAGTTTGAAGAGATGAAGTTGGAGGTTCTAGGTGCTGAGCTTCATAAGTACTGATCGCAGCGGCATTTAGCTGCCGATGGGGACGGCGGCAACTAATTGCCGCCGGATCCTTCCCATCGGCAACAAACTGCCGCCAGATCCTTCCCATCGGCAACAAACTGCCGCCGGGGTAAAAACGTAAATTACTGGTGTGTTTTAGCTTTCTTTGAAGTGGGAAAAACAATTTTCTAGCTGCAAAGGCTGCCAGAAAATTGCTTTGGCTGTTTTGAAGCATGTCTCCACGGCCTGTTGCGCCTGTTGAAGCCACGACGCCCCCTTGCAGTCAGCCCGACAAAGCCAGCATTGGGTTCTTCCATGCAGATGTATTTTTGTGTGTGTGTGTGTGTGTATATATAGGCCAAATACCATTTTTGGTCCTTTAAGTTTGACAAGAATACCAGATTAGTCCTTTAAGTTTTTTAAGTTTCAAATAGGTCCTTTAAGTTGTTAATTTAATGCATCTATTTGAAGTTTTTAAGTTTCAAATAGGTCCTTAAAAAGGTAACGGTGTAATAAATTAACAACTTAAAAGACATATTTGAAACTTAAGAACTTAAAGGACTAATCCGGTATTTTTGTCAAAGTTAAATGACCAAAAGAGGTATTTGGCCATATATATATATATATATATATATATATATATATATATATATATATATTATCACTAGTTGTATGCAGTTTCCATGCAGAACAAGCTAAAGAAAATTGAGTGTATTATTCTTTTTAGTGTGAATATTTTAAAAATAAAAAATATTACACACTAGATTATAAATTTGTTATGAACTTATTACGGCCTCTACTTTTTTTTAGAGAAAATAAAAAATACTTCAAAAAATCACTTTTCAAAGCTAAAAAAAGAAAGAAAAAAAACATAAGAGTCCTTTTCTGTTTTGATAAAACAGACAAGAGTCTAGCACTAATTACATGGTGCAAGACAAATAACTGAAAACTAAACACCCCATCAAAATTACAGTCCATTGTCTTTGTCTTCAATCACCACCAAGACAATATTTTAATGCGGTTAATTAAATCATCCTCCGATCTTTAATTTGATCGGAAAACAATATTTCACATATAATCCAAACACATGCAAACTATATAATAGTTATCTTGTCAAATAGTAATTTCACTGCCATCGATCAAACCATAAAAAACAATGATATTTATACATCCTTGATTTTCATACTCATATTCATTAAACACCTCATTTTATTTCTATCACTCTAATCTTATTACATCAACATATCACATTTATCACATCGCTTTCTTTATATCTTTCTTTCTCGATGTGTTAAAGGGTTTTAAATGTTCATCAATCATTCTCCAACCACAAAAATAACGAGTATGTGCAGTATATAACAAAAATGTCAAAATCATGAAGGGTTGAAATTTTTGTTTGGAAATGCTATAGAATATTTATGCATATAAATCTATATATAATTAGAATTAATGATAAATATAAGACAAAAATTAAATTTTATGTTAGAGAATATAATTTTTTAAATTAACATATTATAAAATTCACTATGAAGCGTACCATGCTATATTTTTTTTTTGAAGGAGCGTACCATGCTATATAAAATGTACAATAAAATATGAAAATCATATATTAAAAAGTTTCTTTCACAAAAAGTGTTCACGTGTGTGATTTCAATTAAAACGTTTATACATGCAATACTTTTTTTATTTCAAATAAAATACTTTTAAATGTGTGAGAAATAACATTTTATTATTATTTTATAAGACATGCTAATATTTTGAAAAATTAAGTAGTAACACAACAAAATAGATGAAAACTTATAAATTAAGTAGTAAATAAAGAGTAAAATTGAATAAATAAATAAATAACATTATAAATTGAAAATGGTAATGATTTTATGTGCAAATAAGAGATTTATAATAGGACAGAGGGAGTATACAACATGACTAATAAACTAACCTCCATAGTATGTATGGTATGGCGATTTGAACCATATCACTTTGTTCTTTTTTGTGACCTAACAATAACAACGCGCGGGCTATGGAAATAGTGTGCTTTAAAAACTTAAGCTGCATTAGGAACATGAGCTCCAAGAACAGTTTTTAGTGTGTTAGATGTGTCAAAATCATTTGTTTATATTATATGGCTTAGTTGATTAGATGGTGCACAAGTTTGGGGAGATATTCTATGGATGAATGAATAGGAAAACAAAGACAAATTATAAAGAGTTTATACCAAAAATAGTTAAGAGTTGAGGAATCTAAGTCCCATATAGCGTTTTTTGAGAAAAAAAAAATATGCCATTTTTATTTTTTATAAAAGGAAATCATAACGAAACTAAAGAACAAGACGAGAGAAAGAAGTCCTTCTACAATCATCATCAAGTAAAATTAACGAAAGAAGGGGAATCGAATGTTGTAATAACTCAATCTCCCCACCATAGCCTAAGTTCGTTAGAAGACCGGCCATCGATTAGCTTCTTGAAAAATATACAGCGGCTCACAATCATAATCTGTTAGATCCATGAAGGCAAGGACTTTTTGAAGAAGGGGATTAACATGTTGCAAGCAAAAATCATGTTGACAACAAGGAGACAACAATAATAGGATTATAACCTTGATGGTACGTCACATTCAAACAACGAATCAATCTCCAATGTTCAACCATAAATGAAGTGGACCACTGAGATTACAAGTAAAACCACGAACACAACGACATTTTGAATCTCTGATGAGGCCTTCGCAAGCTCAAAGATCAATATTACTTTAATCCACATTGAGTTTGTAGATGTTGGTAAGACGAGAGTATCATTCTACATGGATTCATGCATTTCACCCTCAATGAAAGTAGGGGTAAAAAAAGACATGATGGTGAACTGATCGAAAATACTTGTGAAGATAGTATAAATAAAATTGCTCAGGAACAAGAGATGTCCTTGAGAAAACAATTGATTTTTGTCGTGTCAAAGCATGTTCGTCATGATCCCAAAAAGAATAGGTCGTTGTCAATGGTTATTACCGGGAGCATTCCTCTGAAGATAAGCCAAGACTAAAGAATGAGCTACAATCATCATTTTTTTGTCAGTGTACACAATTTTACACTAACATCCAATAAACTTACATGACAAGATAATAGATTTTCATTAGACAGGTAAATCTATTTGCCATTGATGCGTAACCATTAAACTCGTGATTTTTTTATCCATATTAGAAGTATGAAACCGCTGTTTAATAATGACCAACCTTGTTAAATATCTATTGGGCAAACAAAGAAATTGTTCGTTACATTTTATCTAAGATTTGTTGTATACCGAGGCATGGTGTGAAGGAACAATAATAGGTCAAATAGTTTGGCAAATGCCAACGACATAGACTACATCAAGTTAGTTCATGAACCAAATAAATCGAATTACATATAGCTAGAGTTCAACCATCTATTTAACAAGTTCAACTTTCAGCTCGAGTTTGGCTCAACTAGTTCATGAACTAAACTCAACGAGTTAATTTTGTCAAATTAACCTTGTTTATGTACAAGCACTAATTATCAATACATATAATCAATTTTGTATTGAATAACTGATAACTGATGTTTTAAGTAGCCTAATTAACACGGCCATCCCTCTTTAAAGGACGAGACTCCATTTGAGCATATGGAACAGCATTCATTCATACCCAAAAATATAAACTATACAGAATCTGTTCTGAGAAATAACTTATAAACAACTTTCAATGTGTAAAAATATAAAGTAATACTACACATTTGAAGGATGATTCAGTCATAACTTCAATTTGCATTGATTCATACAATAAGTAATCTGGGAACCTTTGTTTAAAAAAAGGGGTCATTTGGGAACCTGTTTGCCAAATAGATTGAAGAAGAGGGAGGTGTCTCAGAAATGGTTAGGTTCCAAAACATTCTACACCAAATAACGGGAAGAAAAAAAAATCAAATCAAATTTGTCAACATACATTTACCAGACAAGATGCCAACCATTATACACACATTGAGGGCAATATTTTGCTTTCGGGTTATGTCACTTTATCTGTGCTGTTACCCGAATCCTCATTGCCATTGCCAAGGACTTTAGAATCAGCGCAAGGGGTCAACGGCGGGAATGAAGGAACAGATTGCAATATAAATTTCCTGCCACTTTTCAAGCCACCTGAGGAGCTTGATCCAATCCGAAGTAGATGGCTCTGTGGAGGAGAAACTCTCTTTTGGATTGGAGAATTTGCTTTCACAGACTTGATGGGAGTTGAAGCTTCCTTCAATACATCAGGTGTTTCGTCTTCTAGAATGTCAAAGAGCTTCCCGTCTGATTCATCATCTAAGTTAGCGCTTGGGGTAATTGGTGAACTACCGCGCCAACGAAGAGAGCCTCCAGATAACTGGCGGATACCGCATCTATTGGAGAGCTGGTATGGTGGAAGATCTATCCACGCATTTTCTGTAGATGACGAACGTGTAGGTGCATTCGTTTGAGAATCATTCGACTCCGAATGTGCAAGACTGCTGCGTGGTTTTTTAGAAGATTTAGTCAAATTTGCAGAGGTGTGTCTGGACTTTGCACCCTGCTTGCCTTGGCTGGACAAATGCAAAAAGGCCAGTCAGCACAAAGGAAAGGACGTCAAAATAATTAAATACTCAGAATATAACTTCTTATTCTATACAACATAGAAAGACTTGTAGTGTAAGCAATCTTACTCAGAGCATTGCAACAATGGTGTTACAGGTGAGAGGTGATTTGCTGGTCGTAACAAGTCTGTCCTGATTGTCACAATTTTCTGTCTTTTGTGCAGTTTGTCATCCAACCCTTCTTCAACAATGCTATTCTCCCTTTCATTGCTAGAAGCATGTTCCATTGCCACAAAATCTGCATTTAAAAAATGTGTATTACATTAACAGAAACATTTAATGATCTGCACCCACTCTTCCCCCATGTGGTATTAAAATAAAATTTCAACTATACTTTAAAAGCTAAATAACTCTAGTCTCTGTAATTCACACCAACTTTCAATTTAGTCTCTTAAGAAATTCTTGCCAATCTGAACCCCTAAAATTTAAGAAAAATTGCTTTTGATTTTCATTATTTTAATTTAGTCTTTCTAAATATTTGTCCATAATGAAATAAATTCCTATAACATGTGGACCATATGTATTCATTTCAATGTGGACAAAGTTACAAGAACTTAAACCAAAAGAAGTACCAAAAATTATGTTATTATATTTCAGGGATTGAAATCAACAAGAAATTTTGAAACTAAATTGGGAATAGTGTACATTAGAGGCACTAAAAAGTTATTTAATCGTAATTGCTTCAATTCATAAGTTCGTGAGACCTAATACTTCTTTCAAAACAAACCCACCACTTCCAAAAGTGCACTGCAGAGATTATTACTAGCCAGCATAAAGCAAAGGAGTGTCATTTGTATGGCGAATATGACCATCTCTAGCAATCTACCTGGACTTGGTAGTGGGTAGGGTTTGAGTTGAGGTTCTGGATTCAAATCTACACATATCATTAAAAAAACTTAAAACTTGTGCTGGGCTGGCCTCAACAATTTTCCTTATAAGGACTAGTATTTGGTAACATCAAAACCTCCCAACATCAATCCATAGTATTTAAAATAACTATTCATACTATGAGCTCTAACCTTCTCTCTTGCCAAAGGCATTCATACATCCATCACATCGGCATCCAGTCGAGCATCCAACGTTAGCCTTTTGACAAATATTTAAAATAAAATTAAAAAAAATCTATTAGCGGACACTAAAACTAGAGAAATATTTAGAGCATATAGAAATGTGGATAAAATACACAACCTGAAAACATTCACAGTATTTTTTTGTACACTTTGACCTTTTGCAATTGCAACCTCTTTTGTGCCTAGCTGATGCCGGTGTTGTCATATTCACATCTTCCTGCAAAGGTCACATCAAAATATCACCTAATTTTTTAATACCAGCAGGTTGAACAACAGTAATATATGAAGATCTTATACCATATTCAGTGGAACATCAGCTGCACATGGTACAATCTTGGGAGCAAATGCTTGTGGATTACGGGATTCAATTTGTTGTTTTGTTTCAACAACTTTCTCCTGAAATTCTACTCTATTACCACAGCCTTCGCAAGCACAACCGTCACCACAGAAGATTCCAGCACCAAAACAATCACAGTAACTGCAAAGTACTCAAATCAAAATACATAAATATTGCATATCATAGAAAGTATGATATAAAAACATATTTAAAATCTACTCACAGTTTCAAACATTTACTCTTCTTACAGTTGCACGTCTTAGGTCCACTGGCATCATCAGTACTTGTTTTCTTCCTATATAGAGCAATGCAATATTTGGTAAAACTAGCAAACATGTAAAGAATAAAATTATGACCTATGAGAAAGACCATGATAACTAACTTTTTCCTGGAGGTGCTAGGATGGCTGAATTCCTCAGCATCTGTAGGGCTTACCCTCCTCTTATCAGGTGCATTTGCCGGATATAGGTCGATGGATTCTGTCAAGATAGGAGACTCGGAAATGAAAGAATCTGCAACTACTGAAGCATCAGTTTCATGGCTCTCATTCCTAGTATCAATAAAAGATTGACCATCCATATTGGACGGAGTTGAGGATCTTGCCACGTTTTCCACTATATGCAAACTTATAGAAGATTTGGACCCCTGTAAACCATCTGATAATCTCACACCTGTAGTTGAAGCACAACTAGGTGGCATTGCATTTATAATGCTATTTAAATGCAACCCAATGCCTGGTGGCTTGGAACCTGTCACAGAAACCATTTTCGCATTGCTTGAAGTTGTATTCAATTTCACATGAGACTTATTACTTCCAAGAACAACGGAAGCAGCTTCCCCAAATTGTAGGCAGCGTCTACGGATGCCATGATACTTTAGACTAGCCTGCATTGACTGTAACAATTATTATATTGCAGAAAGAAAATCTTCATTTAATTCAATAATAAAATGCAAGTTCCTGATAATCAGAATGCAACTCATTATCCTATGCAAATTCTGTGTATGATTGCCAAGTAGATAATGCCATTACACAATTGTAGTCTCATCCTACATGACTAAAACCTTGTAGCCAATAAATTATTGCTGACTTTTCTTCGTTCAAAAGATATTACATGCTGTATATTCATAAACAGAAAACTGACTTCCTTATTCTAAGAGATGCCCTTAACCTTGAGTCCATGATGTAATATCAGGACTCACATTTTATTAGCAATCTTGATTGAAAAAACTGCAATTATCAGAGATCCACAATTTTGAAACTTCCAAACAAAGCAAAACTTGATAAGCATAAAAATGGGGGGATTTTTCAGTTAGAGATATCTGATTACAGCACCTATCTTCTGCAGAAATATGCAGTATACCACTTCTGCTAATTTCGTTAAAAAAATTCCTGTCATGGTGCATGCAAAGGGCCGTAAACAAACTAGATCATTGAAGCATTATTAGATTTATAAGATCGAATGTGCCAAATGCAAATAAAATACATGTGCTGTGCTCTTCTTTAATTGGAGATAATAGATGCCAATGATTAAAAAAACTAAAAGTGTATTCAAGCCTGGAATCATTAACCTCTAAAGAGACTAGTATTTAGTGTTAAAGACTAAAAAAACACAGATAAACAAAGTCATTCAGAGAGGGGGGAAAGCATGAAAAGACCGCAAAATCTACACAAAAGTTCATATATTCCATCAGAGGAATGCAATAAACCTGAAAGAAAAAAATCAATTACCTCAGAACCATCTTGTGCGATATTCTCTGAATTTACTTGTGAGGATGACACCATCTCACTGCAATTTTCAAATTCCTTAACAACCTGGATAGGATCAGGCATCAATTGAGGTGCACAGTCACTTTGATGACGTTGATCATTTCCTGCACACTGAAGCTTGAAATTTTATAGATCAATCAAAAGAGACTAGAGGACATCTAGCTCACGCTAAGCATATATATGAATACTGACAGCCCTATATCAGCATTATAAATATAGAGTATAGACAGCAAGAGCTTAGTTACCTGGGGAAGTGAATCATGGCAATACTGTTTATCAAAAACATCTGCACCTGAACTCAAGCCTAAGTTTATGTGCTCTTGAGAAACCAATTCAGCACCATTTTTCTCCCCTTCTATTGTTGCAGGATTTTCAACATATGCTGGCCTTTCTTGATGAACCATATTAGATTCCTCTAACAAAGGCAAAAGTTCTTCTGCTCTGTTACTAGGACCATCATTCCTATCAAATTTTAATATAACTTTCTCCGACTCAGTTAGTGATGGCCCAACTGCATCAGTAGATTGTTCCATTTCTTGGTTGACTGGATACATTTGATCATCGACGGGATCAGCCAAATATTCATCGACAGATGCTGGAGGACTGCAACTTTGGGTATTCGCGTCATTCTTGAGGTCCAAATCCTTCTGAGCAACTGTTATAAACACCTCTGGCAGTGGGTGTTGAGAATTCAATTTCTTCAAATCACTACGAGCTTCACCAAGACTTTTGTCTCCAACGTTACTTTGAGATATTTCTGCACCTGATAAATGGGTACCTTCAAGCCTGATACATACAAATTTTGCCAATAAATAAGGAGTGCATCGTCAATAACAAAAGGCGCGAACACAAAATTGAAGTCACAAACCTTTCCGAGTATTGTGTTTCGCGGTGGGGAGCACTGATACG
Source organism: Medicago ruthenica (assembly GCA_018208015.1). Lineage (NCBI taxonomy): Eukaryota > Viridiplantae > Streptophyta > Magnoliopsida > Fabales > Fabaceae > Medicago > Medicago ruthenica. The sequence goes on along the minus strand of CM031371.1, from coordinate 115,737,876 downwards.
CGGTGACTTGAATACGAGAGGTGGAGAATTGAGTCCGAGAAACCCATGTGTCGCATGAGAAGCCTTGACAGGCTTTATTGGAGATAGAGTGTTGACAAATCTCAAAAAGGGAGATTCCTGAAATTAAGAAGACGACAAGATGTAAATTCCATTCCTTATTCATGATACTAGAAATGAAATGAAAGAATCTGAAAAATACTTCACAAGTCAACCAAAATAACACGCTAGTCTCTAGGCATCTCTAAACAAAAAAGACGGTTCAAGAAACACAATCAACACAAGATACCAATAATCATTTATCAATGTGTAGCACTACAATGCAAATGTGCCTAATTGATGAGCATTTTAATGCAAAAATGAGACACTGTGGGTTAATTAACATAAGAGATGGTAGACCAAAAGCAATTCCAGTGAATTTTATCCAATCAAACAAATATAATTCCAAACAAGTCTCTCACAACAATCAATTATCAAAGTGCGGCACCATAGCACACATGTGCGTAAATCCTCTAAAGTCCATTAACACATCACTGTCAAATAGTGGCTATAGTGTTCCGAGATATGGTATTTAGTACAATGTGATGTCAAATAGCGGCGCTGTAACATAGTAGAATTTTAACAAAATGCTATCTTTTGCAATCCACAATGAATAACATTGATTAACACTTACCTAATAGATAACCTTTTTTTTTTCCTTTGAAAACTCGGTATCCAGTCTAAGGATGGACCGATCTAATTGATAACCTTATATTCATTTTGATGCAAAAAAAAAAAAGAGAGAGAGAATGCTGTTTGATGAATCCAATGAAACAAAAATTAGGTATCGAAAACAAATGTAATTCCAATAAATGAAATAAAATCGTATATATTGATTAGATTCCAAACATACATACATAAAGACAGAGAGAGTTAACATTGAATCATTGATAGTATCACCGTTAAAATGTAATTAGGTTCCATAACAAACATAATAATGGTAATCTGGAAGCATAATTAATGAATTGGTAGGAAATGATGTATACTTGAACTTGGGGGGATTCATCAGAAAGATTGTTGGCGGCATTGAGAGTTGAGGAAGAAGAAATGTTCTTAATCTGAGAACCTTCTGGAGAATCCATCAGAAGAAAGATGAACAACACTCACTGCATCTTTACTCGATTCGATTCGATTCGGTTCAATAATGCAATTCACTCACTCCTCACCTAATTTTTTACTTTTTTTACTTTTTGCTTATATCACACCATTCTTAGAGAGAGAGCGTGCGGCGCGTGAAATCATACGAGAATATAGGGCGGGCGTTTAAAATACATGCGAGCGGGAGGGAACGAATTCACCAAATCAAATCATCCCATCAAACCTCTCTCGTCTCCTCTTTCTTTCTTTCTTTCTTCTTGGGCTGCCTCTCTCTCTCTTTTCACATTTTCAATTTTCTCACTCCCCACACCTCTTATGTGCCCCTCCTTTTTTCTTTTAAATTAAATAACACCGTCCAGATTTTAATCTTAAAATTCATGTCTAAATTTCATCAAACTGCATTTAACTACAATTATACCGTAGCTAATTTTTCCCTTTTTAAATGACAGGAAAACAACCTCTAAATTTTAAATTCTATATGGGGTATTTTTGGAAACGATCTTTTTTTTATCTACTTATTGTTTGGATGGTTTAGTCTTTTCACTTATCAAGTTTATGATGCATTTGATTGGCTTAATGACAAGGGACAATATTTTTTTTTTGGTGGAATGACAAAAAAAGGAAGGAAAAAAACCCTACAACAAGGCTTAGCCCAGGGCATCAAGCCTCAACACTGTCTCTAACTCTAAAAGGGGGAGCCTGTCAAAAGGTCACACCTAGCCTTGAACACCATCTGAGATTGGCCAAAAAATATGTGCAACGGTTGCCCTCTCTAAGCACATGCTGGAAAGAAATGTTAGGAATATGCTCCTTTAAACCAAAAATCTTCATCATTAAAGAAGCGTATACATGCATATGTAAATGCTCCAGATGTTGAAGAAGATGAAAGATTTCTAAAGAATTTGTCTCACACATAACTTGCTGAATAGAGTTGTTGATTACCAACATCAAACCATGATAAACCCCAAATAGCTCAGCAAAAAGCGCATCTCCCTGTCCCTCATTAGAAGAGAAGTCTGTTGATGGCGATTTTCGCAAGTGTACGAAATCGTTCAAGTAGTAAAGTTAAAACGGTAAACCGAGTGTCGAACACAAGGACTGCGTTAACGAATCGAATGTAATTTTGATTACTTAAGTGAACAAAAGGGTACGAAGTTTGTTTAGTTGCAAATAAGGAAAAGTGCGTAAAGTAAATTGGTTTGAAATTAAGAGATAAAAAGCTTGTCAGGGATGAGCTTCACTAGACTCCGAACTCAGGTTAATTACCTAACCAACGATCATTGAACTTGCTTAATGAATCACGACCTAATTCTCGTAAATAATCTTGCCCTAATTCCTTAGTGACAGAAACGTTAATTCTAAAGTAAACCCTAATTCCTTAGCAAGTTTTACAATTCAGAATTAAGCATGAATGGACATGAATTAATAAACGGTTTCAAGGGTTTGTATCTATTCCTAGATTACAAAGGCGAGAATTCCTTATCTTGAGCATTCATATATTCCACTTCCGTTTCACAATATGAATCATACAACAATTTAATGATGATCAATCAATAAAAGCATTAAGCATAAAGATAAGAAACATGATTCAATAAATTCATTCAAAGATCAGATTAGGGTTACAAAACAAGAGTCATCATCTAGCTATTCTCATCCCTAACAATGGAGAATTTAGCTACTCATAATTAGATTACAAAATAGCTTAATCAATAAGAACACAAGAACATACAAAAACTGACTGTGAGTTGGATGGGGTAGCCACCGCTTCAGTTCTTTGCTCTCAAAATCGCGCTTCTATTCTCCAAGTTTCCGAACCCTTGTTTCTGAAAACGAATCAGCTAAAATAGGAAATTCTGATCGCAAAATCGTGACACGATGCATGAAATCGTGACACGATCCTTCATTAAAACTCCCAAGGATTGCGCAAACTGATCTCCCAATCGTGACACGATTATGCAATCGTGACACGATTCTGTAGGCAGGATTTGATCTCTTCTCTGGTTAAGAAATCGTGACACGATTCCCAAATCGTGTCACGATGTAGTCACTTCAGGCTCTGATGATTTCTTGCTCTTTTGTACCTCAAACTGTCTCAGAATGCTGACAAAAGATGATAAAACTAACAAAAACTCTTAATAAATTACGTAATGACAAGGTGTCATCACAACCCCAAACTTAAATCATTCCTTGTCCTCAAGGAATTTACCTGCAACATTGACAACTACAGCAAAGTAACAATGTAATAACCCACTTATGCGAGGCATTTAACAGTGTTATAGGAATTAAACGTATTGGAATGACAAAGTCGTAATTAATGAGACAAAGTATATAAGTGGATAAATATGAATTTCTTCATAATTATCTCATTCTTTCTCTCTCAAAAATCACAAAGTCTCTCCTCCTTCTCTCTAGATTTCGACCCACCTTTCCTTTCATCCTTAATCCATCAAATTCATCCATAAACACTTGGGTTTCAAGCAATCAAGGCTTGGTAAGAACTTGGAGCAAGAAAAACTAAAGAAAACCAAGAAAAAGGGAAGTTTACAAGTTGAGGTTTGGGATTGAAGCTAAGCCAGCTTGCTACAGATCTTAGGTGAGCTCATCTTGGGTTTTAGAACCCTCATAGTGTGAGTTTTATGAGTTTTGATTCATAGGAACAAGTTATAGAAAGTTTGGTATTTACCCTAATTTCCTTGCTAGACTTAATCCTTGTTTGTAAGTGTTTTTAATTGATGTTTTATGATAGAAAATCATTTTTAACATGTCTTAGAAGCTTGGGTAACCTTGAATGAGCAAAAATGGTGGAAAATCACATTTTTTTACACATAACTGTGCTGTCACGGTCGCTGTAGCGACGGGCTGTCGCTTGTAGCGACCAGGTTCTGTCTGTCTGCGCTTGTAGCGACGGATCTGCGCTTGTAGCGACAAGCCTGCGCTTGTAGCGACCAATTGGGCGCTTGTAGCGACCAGGTTCTGTCTATCCGCGCTTGTAGCGACGGATCTGCGCTTGTAGCGACCAAGCCAGAATATCACCACTCAGTTGGGCTGTTCTGGGGGTCTTGGTGCGCGCGGGCATGGCTTTTTGGCAACTGATTTTACATATATATCTTGGAAACCTTAGCCACCATTTTAACTCATTCTAAATGCTTCCCAAAGTTTATAAAAGTATAGGAACAAGGATTGTGTTAAGCTTGGAAATGTCGGGTTTAAGGTTTATTGAATAGATAAACTTCTTATAGTGGCATATGACACCGATGTGCCTATTTTCCTTGATAGGAAAACAAGGGTTATAGGATGAAAACAAGTTCATAGTTTATCCACTTTAGGATACAAGGTAATAGGAATGGTTTAACAGTTATAGTAGGCTTATGAGAACGATAAGCCAAATACCATATGTCATAGGCTAAGAATTATAGGAATTGTTTATATGATCAAAGTAATAGATATGTATATTTATATATACACTTATTTCTCAAAGTCAAAGTATAATAATAATTCAAAGTCAAAGGCATGTTCAGCAGACTCCGGGATTCGCCGGATGGGATTTCTCCGAGAGGGTTATCCACATGCAATTTCATAGGGAGTCCGGTGTTAGCCTGATATGATAGGAGTTTCACCGGTTCATAGGGAGCTGTCCTCGGGGTTACTCCACCCGGGCCGCACTCCGTAAAACGAACTCAGATTAATTGTTTGTTCAACGCTAACAGCTAACATAAAACACTTTATTTGTTTTATGATTCATAGTTATAGTTACAGTCACAGGAAGTTTATAGTTACAGGCAAGTCAAAGTTAAAGTTATAGGCAGGTTAAAGACTTGGCGATTCTAGAATTCCCCTAAATTGCCAAGGTAGGCATGGCAACCCTAGGTTCCCTGTGGTTGCCAAACAGTAGGTTGGGTAGAGCTCACTGAGACATTATGTCTCATCCCATTCCTTCTGGTGCAGGTTCACAGGCAGGTTCGCAGTCAGCACGCAACAAGGGTAAGGAGAAGGCTACGGACTGATCGTGCTGAATGTTATGTGTTTTTAGTGACTGGTTTATATGTTGTTGTATAATGATGTACATGTATCAAGAAGTATTGTATAAACTTTGGGGTTTGTAATATTACAATGTGAAGCAATGTTGTATGGACTTTTATATTGTAAATTAATGTATCCAGTACGAAATTTTAATACTCGTATAAGATCCTAGGCAATCTTATTATGGGTGTTACAAACAATCACATAATCAAGCAGCAGTACCAAAAGTTCAACACCTTGCCAGCCATGTAATGGGCTAGCCGGCCAATTCTTCTCCTTCAACAATTCACAACTCCACGCAAAGGTTTGATAAGGGTTTCCACTCAATCACATGCAAAACTATGAATTGCCATAAGCTTGAAAAGTTTCTAAGCATCAATCAAAGTCAATATTATGTACACACTTTTAAGGACTTTTTAGGGTTATAACGGGGCTGAGGTTACAGGTGGGATCATTTGGAAAGTAGGCTTTCAACAAAAATTTTGGAGTTAAGCATATTCCTACTGGTCTACCCAATAATACACACAAAATAACCTTAAGGGGCTAGAGAATTGTATCACACAAAAGAAATACCGATCACAACTTATGTCTTGAAGCATTTTAATTCTTTTTTTTTTTTGAGCTGCAGAATCAGCTTAATTTACATGCTTTTCTATTTCACACATTTTTGTTTTTGACACAAGGTGATCTTCTCAAATTGTTCTTTTCTCTAGCACCCCTACCCCAAACTTAAAATGTTGCTAGTACCATGAGCAACCCCAAACTTGAACAATTGCATGATCAAATACCCAAACAATGCCTAACTCCAACATACATTGGGGAATAATCCTATGGTCTCTAGGCTTGTAATGCGGTATGTCACCGAAAAAATGGGATCTGTCCTAAGGGCTCAACGAGGCTTAAACAATGGATAATTCAATATAAACCAGGTTGGCTACAAAGGCTCAAGGGACAAGCAATTTGCCTTAGTGTGTACACAATATAACCAATCAATAACAGAGAAAAATTGCAAGTTCTAGAATCATAGATGCATGGACCACTCTTTAAAGTAAATTGAAAAATAAAATTTGGCCATGGAACCTTACATGTTAAGATTTCTGGGAGTTGTGATTACTCTTGCTCAAATTGCCGAATACTTCAACTGATAAGTGTGGCCTCTACCTCCTTTGAACTTTTGGTGTACCACTCAATCAAAGATTATGACTAAACTGAAGAAAATCAACATAACAAATAAACGCATTGATAACAAACAAGTACTGAATTATTACACACGGGGATAAGAGAAATAAAACAGAAATGTTAAAATTGTTCCGATTAAAGAGTACATAAGCAAAAGGCAGCAAAAATACAATTGTAACAAAGCAAAATAAAATCAGGGCAAGTCCTGGCCCATATCCCGCAGCTCCTGCTCATAAAACCAAGTATGCGGAGGATCAGCATGCATCTCCTCCATGAAATGCGCTGCATTCCTCCGGTCAGTCTCATCAAAATCTGCGGTGATCTCCTGCTCCCTGGTCGTAGCTCTCCCTCTCTGCTCATCAAAGTACTGCAGCATACTGTCCCGGTTCCCATCGAAGCGCTCATATGACCCGGTGGGCGGCCTCCTATGGAGATGAGCCTCTTCAGCAAACTCCTGAGAGAACCTCGGACGGTTCGCATAGAGCAGGTCAGAAGTCTCGTTCATCCAGTTGGCAGTCGTGAACATGTACTCCAGCATCATAGGATGAATCGGTGGATGGGATGGCTGCTGACTGCTCCCCTCTCCCGGACATGTCTGTGATGGCGGCTGAGGCGGCGCCTGGCCCTGCTGATCCTGCTCCTCTCTCGGGCGTCCTCCCCTCAGGAACTCCTCATACTCAGCGACGAAAGCATCCATGGTGCGCTCGGTGATTGGCTTCATCGTCGGGACATCGATGTCGGACCGATACTCCTCAACTTTAGCCTCCTCACACAACCAACAGATTAAGCTGCTATGGGCTACTGACTTAAGTTTGCTCGTTGCTATTTCCCGGATATTGTTGGTTATCAGCTCGCCAACATTGATGTCCTCACCAGACAAAATGGCATCAATGGTCAGAATCCTCTTCAGGGGGATTTCAGAAGTGCAAGAGGTGCCCTCCAGCGTCTGAACTACAAACGAAGCCCATGCCTTAGGGGATGGCATGAAATCCGCTTTGGCCAGCATCCGAGCTTTCCTCCAAGTCGTGCCCGGCCTGCACAGCGCAGTCAACAACCCAGCATAGTCATCCTCTGTCATATCCTTGACGGCAGCTCGTCTTCGCTTGACCCCACACTCGTCCGGGGCAGTCAAACCCAGCAATTGATTTATAGCATCGGGGCTATAATCAATGGTCTTGCCACGGACAAAAGACTGATACCTGGTGGGGGAGAACCTGACATTGGCGTAGAATTCCAGCGTGACAGTTTTGTTGGAAGCGGTAAAAACCATATTGTTCAGAAGCTCCCATTGTCTCGCCTGCAGCATGCTCTCAAATTCCGAGTACTTACCCAAATGGATAACATCAAACCTCCGCTCCATAACAAACTTGTAAGCCTTGATTTCAACAAACCGGTCTTGGGCATCTTTGTTGATGAACTTGAATGCAGCTTGTGGGGGTGGTGCGGTTTCAGTGCGGATGGTGGTGGGTTTTCGTTTGGTGGTGTTTTTTGTGGGTTTGGTGGTGTTGGTGGTTTTTGGGCGTTTGGCGGTGTGTTTTGTGAGAAGAACGGGAGGCATGGTGAATAATTGTTGGTGAGAAGATGAAATTGGAGGCAGGGATGAGGTTAGTGGTGGTGGAAAGTAGTGAAATTCGTGGGTAGAGGAGGTCTGAGGAAATTTTGACAGAGTAACGGCTAGTTTTGGAATGGTGGGAATGAGGTTTTTGAATGTGGTATATATAGGCTGGGAAAAATCGTGTCACGATTTGATGGGATCGTGACACGATGGGCTTGCAACGGTCATATTTTTCAAAAATTCGCAGCAATCGTGTCACGATGTGAAGTAATCGTGTCACGATTGCAGTTTTTCAATTCAAAACATCTCAGAATCGTGTCACGATTTCAGTATCGTGTCACGATTTTGATGGCAGAGAGTTTGGTTTTTTGGAGCACTGAAATCGTGTCACGATGCTAGGATCGTGTCACGATTTAGCTTGGCAGAGAAACATACATTTTCAAGGGAAAATCGTGTCACGATTGAGGAATCGTGTCACGATTTCATAGGCAGAAAGGAAAAATTATGAAGGAGCAAAATCGTGTCACGATTTCAGTATCGTGTCACGATTTGGCTAGGCAGAGAGCCCATTTGAATAACTTAGAAAAATTTCTGCCCTGAAAATGGTGTTATCACAATTATATTTTGCTTTTATTTGAAAAATAAAATGAAATAAAACAAAGGATACTGAGTGGGTTGCCTCCCACCTAGCGCGTGTTTAACGTCCCGAGCCTGACGTACCACGGACTCACGTGGATTTCAGTGTGATCGACTCGGTCGGACGCTCAAATTCGACGCCAAAGTATGGTTTGAGCCTTTGTCCGTTGACCTTGAAGGTTCTATCCGAGTCAGGGTCCTTCACCTCCACAGTTCCATAAGGAAATACCTTCACCACTTTGAATGGTCCTGACCATCTGGACCTCAGCTTTCCAGGAAACAACTTTAACCTGGAATTGAAAAGAAGAACTAGCTGCCCTTCCCTAAATTCCCTATTTTGAATCTTCTTGTCATGCCATTTCTTTGTTTTTTCTTTAAAATTTTGGCATTCTCATAGGCTGAATTCCGGAATTCATCTAACTCATGGAGTTGAAGAATCCGGGATTCGCCTGCTTTCGAGAGATCAAAATTCAGGAATTTAGTGGCCCACAAAGCTTTGTGCTCTAGTTCCAAAGGTAAGTGACAAGATTTTCCATAAACAATTTGAAAAGGAGACATACCTATAGGGGTTTTGAATGCAGTTCTGTATGCCCACAGTGCATCATCCAGCTTGACGGACCAATCCTTCCGTGAGGAATTCACAGTCTTCTCCAGGATTTGCTTTATCTGTCTGTTTGAAACCTCTACTTGTCCACTCGTCTGAGGATGGTATGGTGTGGCAATCCGGTGATGCACATTGTACTTTTTCAGCAAGGTCTCCATCTTCCGATTGAGGAAGTGTGATCCTTCATCACTGATTAACGCTCTAGGGACCCCAAAGCGTGAGAAAATATTTTTCTGAAGGAAAGAGATTACTACCTGAGCATCATTGGTCTGCGTAGCGATGGCTTCCACCCACTTAGAGACATAGTCCACTGCCAACAGAATGTAAACCTTTGAATATGAGGATGGGAATGGTCCCATAAAATCAATACCCCATACATCAAAGATTTCCACTTCTAACACAGGGTTTTGAGGCATCTCGTGTCTTTTGGAAATATTTCCTGTGCGTTGGCAGCGGTCACATCTCTTGACATAGGCAAAAGCATCCTTGAACAGGGTCGGCCAAAACAAACCGGATTGGAGCACTTTTGCAGCAGTCCTATCTCCACTAAAGTGACCGCCGTAATTGGAGTCATGACAATGCCACAACACTTTTTCCTGCTCTTCTTCAGGGACACATCTCCTTAACAGTCCGTCAATCCCCCTTTTATACAGATAGGGTTCATCCCACACGTAGTACTTACAATCGTGCAGAAATTTCTTGCGCTGTTGAGAATTAAAATCAATGGGGATCACCTTACCTACTAAATAGTTCGCAAAGTCTGCAAACCACGGCACCATTTACTGCTAGAATGTGTTCATCTGCAAAGAGGTCCTTGATAGGTCTCTGCTGATCAGTTTCATCCATCGTCTCTAGTCGGGAGAGATGGTCAGCCACAGTGTTCTCGGATCCCTTCTTGTCCCGGATTTCCAGGTCAAACTCCTGCAACAACAATATCCATCTAAGAAGTCTCGGTTTTGATTCCTGCTTAGAAAACAAATACCTTAGAGCAGCATGGTCAGTGTAAACAATAACTTTAGACCCTAACAAGTATGATCTAAATTTATCAAAAGCATAGACAACAGCCAGGAGTTCTTTTTCTGTAGTGGCATAGTTAAGTTGTGCTGGATTTAAAACATGACTAGCATAGTAAATGACATGCAACAACTTATCTTTCCTTTGCCCAAGAACTGCCCCAACAGCTGTATCACTGGCATCACACATAATTTCAAAAGGTAGTGACCAATCGGGAGCAGTGACAATGGGGGCTGTTATCAGTTTTTCCTTAAGAGTGTTAAAAGCATTCAGACACTCATCATTGAATTGGAAAGGTGTGTCTTTCACTAGCAGGTTAGTAAGGGGTTTTGCTATTTTTGAAAAATCTTTAATGAACCTCCTATAAAAACCTGCATGTCCTAAAAAGCTCCTAATGCCTTTTTCATTGGTGGGAGGAGGAAGTTTTTCAATGACTTCAATTTTTGCTTGGTCTACCTCTATCCCTTTGTAAGAGATTCGGTGACCAAGAACAATTCCTTCTCTCACCATGAAATGGCATTTTTCCCAATTTAGGACCAAATTAGATTTTTGACACCTTTCCAATACAAGAGATAAATTATTCAAACAATTATCAAAAGAAGAGCCAAAGACAGAAAAATCGTCCATAAAAACTTCGATATGTTTTTCAATCATATCGGAGAATATGGACATCATACACCTTTGAAAAGTAGCGGGGGCATTGCACAGCCCGAATGGCATCCTCCTGTAAGCAAAAATCCCATAAGGACATGTGAAGGCTGTTTTCTCTTGATCCTCAGGTGCCACCGCAATCTGGTTGTAACCGGAATACCCGTCCAAAAAGCAATAGTACTCATGACCCGCCAACCTTTCGAGCATCTGATCAATGAACGGCAGTGGGAAATGATCCTTCCGAGTAGCTGTGTTTAACCGTCTATAGTCTATGCAAACTCTCCAGCCAGTGACAGTGCGGGTCGGAATCAACTCATTCTTCTCATTCATCACCACTGTAGTACCACCCTTTTTTGGAACAACTTGGACCGGACTCACCCATGAACTGTCAGATATAGGATAAATGAGACCAGCTTCAAGCAACTTGACCACCTCCTTTCTAATCACCTCTTTCATGGCAGGATTGAGCCTCCTTTGTGGTTGGACCACCGGTTTGTAGTTTTCTTCCATTAAGATCTTATGCATACACACAGTGGGACTGATACCCTTCAAATCTTCAATGGACCACCCTATGGCACCCTTGTGCATTCTCAGGACTCTCAAGAGCTTTTCTTCTTCAAGTTTATTCAGGCCTGCATTGATAATGGCTGGATACTCTTCTTTCTCACCAAGGAACACATACTTCAAATGAGGGGGCAGTTGTTTCAGCTCAACTACCGGTACTTTCTTGGACTTTTTCTCAGCAGCTTCTTCATTCGGATGTAACTCCTCCCATTTAGTCGGTGTGCGTCGGTGATAGGACGGGAAGGCTTCTAACATGGCTAGCACATCAGCTTCTCTAGGATCTTCATCTTCCTCAACACTTGCTGCTGGTGCGCTCAATACTCTCTCAAGTGGTAAAGCTGGAATTTCGGCTTCAAACTTGTCTTTCACAATTGAACTAAGTATGTCAACCCTATAGCATTCCTCCTTTTCTGTCGGATGCTTCATTGCTTGGAGAACATTGAGTTTCACCACCTCATCGTCAACCTTTAGAGTCAACGTACCATCTTCTAGGTCAATCATGCACCTTCCAGTTTGTAAAAATGGTCTTCCCAGAATCAGCGGTATATCCTCATCTTCTTCCATTTCAAGAACAACAAAGTCAACTGGGAATATGAATTTATCAACCTTTACAAGCACATCTTCCACAATACCATAAGGATATTTGTAGGATTTATCTGCAAACTGCAAGGTCATTCTTGTGTCTCTCACCGTACCAATCCCCAACTTCTTGTAAATAGACAAAGGCATTAAACTTACACTGGCTCCAAGGTCGATCAGTGCTTTCTTGAAAGTTCTATCCCCAATGGTACAAGGAATAGTGACACTTCCAGGATCTTTGAGTTTCTTTGGAATTTTTCTTTGTAACACCGCACTACATTGTTCAGTGAGCATCACATCTTCATCACCAATGCTGATCTTCCTTGAAATGATGTCTTTCATGAATTTTGCATAGGTTGGCATTTGTTCGAGAGCTTCGGCAAAAGGGATGTTGATTTGTAACTTTTTGAACATCTCAAGGAATTTACCAAAACTCTTCTTGTCTTTTTCTTTCTTCAACCTTTGTGGAAATGGTAGCTTAATCTGTGGCTTTGGCAACTCATTTTTCTTCGGATTTTCTGGTTCTCCAGCTACCTCTTGTGGTGTATTCTCTCGAACTTCAACCGGCACTTCAACTAACTCATCGGGTGATTCGCCTCCACCTTTTGTATCCTTAGGTTGTTGTGAGTCTTCCACCCTTCTGCTTCTGGTCATAACTGCATTCACACTTTCGTGTCCTTTGGGATTGGCAACTGTGTTGCTAGGCAGATTTCCAGGAGGTCTTTGTGCAATTTGTTGGGCAATTTGACCAACTTGAATCTCAAGATTTTTGATTGAGGCCGTGGTGTTCTTTTGTGAGGCCCTGGTTTCTTGAGTGAGAGAGTTCACGCTTGATGCCATTGCTTCAATGGCCAATTCCCAATCAGCTTTCTTTGGGGGAGTAGGATTTGTTGGAACTCCTTGTTGTGGATTCGGGAAGTTGCTCTGTGGAGTTTTCCATGAGAAGTTTGGGTGATTCCTCCAGCCTGGATTGTAAGTGTTGGAATAGGGATTGTTCTGCTGACGACCCCCTTGATTACTAAGGAAGTTCACCATTTCTACTTGAGCTTCATCCATGGGCACATTACACTGCATGGTAAAATGAGGACCTGCACACCAATCACACTTCACAGTATTCATTTGATTCACCGGAGCAATTAGGGGTTGGCCTATATTGAGAGCTGCCAATCTCTTTGTCACTTCAGCTGACACTGCTTCTTGAATCTGCTTGCTGGTGAGTATGTTCTGAGCATTTTTAGCTTCAAGTTGATTCAAGTCTATGAGTCCTCCTCTTGTGCCACCTGTTCTGTCATACATCTCCATCTGTTCATTCAGAGCAACCGCTTCAATGACTTTGATTATTTGAGAAGCAGTTTTGAAATTTATGGAACCACCAGAAGCTGTGTCGAGGACTTGTCTAGTAGAAAGGCGTAAACCATTACAAAAAATCTGCATCTGCACTGTGCTGTCATAATTGTGGTCTGGACAGGCTGATAACAATTTCTTGTACCTCTTGTACGATTCTCAAAGTGATTCTTCATCCTTCTGTTGAAAGTTGGAAATGTCTTGACGTCTGCGCACAAACAATGATGTAGGAAAGAACTGCTCCAAGAACTTGTCTTCCATCTCATTCCATGTTGTAATACTTCCAGCTGGTAAAGAATCAAACCACTCCTTGGCATCATCAGTTAGGGAGAATGGAAACAACCGCAACCGTTTGGCTTCTTCCGAGTTACCATCCACTTTTGTTGTCTCACAGATCACAAAGAAATTCTTTAAATGCTTGTTGGCATCTTCGTTGTATTTCCCAGCAAACTGTTTTTCTTTCAATTCACGGAGTAGTCCTGGGTTGATCTCAAACTTGTTAACCGTCACAGGCTGGTTAGCAATGGTCAACCTGTTGCGGTTTCGATCACGAGCACCATAGTCCCCGAGAAGTCTCTCTTCAGGTGGAGGAGGTGGTGGGTCTAGTTCAGCCATCCTTTCAACAACTTCTAGCTCCTCGGTGACCTGTTCGTCTGTGTTTATCTCAATTTCACTCGTCCCTTCCTTCTCTCGTTGCTTTCTTAATTGAGCTGCTTTGCGATTTGCACGGCAAGTCTTTTCAATTTCTGCGTCAAAGAGAAGTTCAGCTGAGGGCTGGCCTCGCATACAAGATTAGACGATCGTGAGTTATTGAGAATGAAAACAAAAAATAAAAGTAAAAATAAAATTCGTAACAGCAAAAGTAATTTTGTTGCAGAGCAAAAAATTTCAATTGAGCAACAGAAATCACAGTTCAACAGTTAATTGGCAGTCCCCGGCAACGGCGCCAAAAACTTGATGGCGATTTTCGCAAGTGTACGAAATCGTTCAAGTAGTAAAGTTAAAACGGTAAACCGAGTGTCGAACACAAGGACTGCGTTAACGAATCGAATGTAATTTTGATTACTCAAGTGAACAAAAGGGTACGAAGTTTGTTTAGTTGCAAATAAGGAAAAGTGCGTAAAGTAAATTGGTTTGAAATTAAGAGATAAAAAGCTTGTCAGGGATGGGCTTCACTAGACTCCGAACTCAGGTTAATTACCTAACCAACGATCATTGAACTTGCTTAATGAATCACGACCTAATTCTCGTAAATAATCTTGCCCTAATTCCTTAGTGACAGAAACGTTAATTCTAAAGTAAACCCTAATTCCTTAGCAAGTTTTACAATTCAGAATTAAGCATGAATGGACATGAATTAATAAACGGTTTCAAGGGTTTGTATCTATTCCTAGATTACAAAGGCGAGAATTCCTTATCTTGAGCATTCATATATTCCACTTCCGTTTCACAATATGAATCATACAACAATTTAATGATGATCAATCAATAAAAGCATTAAGCATAAAGATAAGAAACATGATTCAATAAATTCATTCAAAGATCAGATTAGGGTTACAAAACAAGAGTCATCATCTAGCTATTCTCATCCCTAACAATGGAGAATTTAGCTACTCATAATTAGATTACAAAATAGCTTAATCAATAAGAACATAAGAACATACAAAAACTGACTGTGAGTTGGATGGGGTAGCCACCGCTTCAGTTCTTTGCTCTCAAAATCGCGCTTCTATTCTCCAAGTTTCCGAACCCTTGTTTCTGAAAACGAATCAGCTAAAATAGGAAATTCTGATCGCAAAATCGTGACACGATGCATGAAATCGTGACACGATCCTTCATTAAAACTCCCAAGGATTGCGCAAACTGATCTCCCAATCGTGACACGATTATGCAATCGTGACACGATTCTGTAGGCAGGATTTGATCTCTTCTCTGGTTAAGAAATCGTGACACGATTCCCAAATCGTGTCACAATGTAGTCACTTCAGGCTCTGATGATTTCTTGCTCTTTTGTACCTCAAACTGTCTCAGAATGCTGACAAAAGATGATAAAACTAACAAAAACTCTTAATAAATTACGTAATGACAAGGTGTCATCATCTGTTATCCAATCTCCCTTGTTGTCACGAAGTAAACCGCCAGAACCAATGTCACCAGAAATACCACAACTTCCATCAATATTCAACTTAACACAATCATCTTGAGGTGGGGTCCACTTAACAATGTAACGATTAATTTAGTGCTCAGAAGAGTGAATATTAACAGAAGTTAGGTCGGTACACATAATGTCTATAAAATGAAGGACATTTCGGGTTTTCTATTTCTTGAACACATATCCACCAAATAGCTATTGTAAACATGTTAACAAAAGGTCATTTAGACATAGTTTGTAACCATGTGTTCAAGGATGTGAAGCTGAAGAAATATGAATGATTAAAATGACATATTTGCTGCCAAACTTCCTTCGACGAAGCACAATCCCTAAGGCAGTGAAGCACATCTTCATCATGGGTTCCACATCTTTGGCAAATAGGAGAAGTTGCCAAGTTGTAGTGATGTCGAAACTTGTTAGTTGGGATCGCATCGTGCATGCAAAGCCAAAGAGAGTGTTGCACCTTAGCTGGAATCGACGATTTCCAAATCCAATCCCAACTGTCATTATCATTCCATTATACACAACGAGATAAAAGCCAACTATATGTTGTAGAGCAAGAATGTCTGCCTGTTTGAGCAGCTCCCCAAACCCATCTATCCTGAATATTATCATCAAAGGTCAAAGGAGGGGGACCGATCAACTATCCTTTGACATTTGATGATAATATTCAGGATCCAATAAAACTAACATCCTTAAGCTCGTAATTGAGTACATGAAATGTTGACAAAATCAACCAAGTGACAAAGCGCTCATAGCCCCGTCCAGTTATCATACCAGAACGAGGAGGATTTGTCACCGATGTGGAATTGAAAGCCTTGTCTCAAAGCGTCCAATGCCTTTAAAATACTTCTCCAAATTAGAGAAATGTTTCCTTTAACTTTGATGTTCCAAATGTCACCGTCTTTAATGTACTTGTGAGATAAAACCCTCACCCAAAGTTTCTGAGGATCATAAAGAAGGTTCCAAACTAACTTCACAAGAAAAGAAATATTAGATAGTCTAGCTTCCCTGACAGTGAGGCCTCCAAATTTCTTAGGGCAAGTAACAGTAGACCACTTAACTCCATTCCACTTCCTATTACGACCCGTGCCACCCCAAATGAAGCTCTTGGTGACTCTATCAATCTTAGGGCAAGAGAATTTTTTTTTTAAGTTTAGAAGTTCTTTTCAATGCAAAATTTCTATTTTGAATTCTTTAACATGCGATCTTAAGGCATAAGTTAGAAATAATAATAATAATAATAAACAATTTTTTTTTGAGGTCTTAAAGGACTTTGAAACAAAGGCTGCTTATTTTCAAATGATTTTCAATAAACAAGTACGATGTTACTCCTTTTTAATAAATGTCCTTATAACATTGTTTATAACAAAAATTACATTATTTTCAATACAAAAGTTGCTTCTTTTAATTTTATAAACAACGTTATAAGAATATTTACTAGCATTTTCTTTAAAAAAATTATTTTTTTGGAGGCCTAAAGCGAAAATTTGAACCGTCTTATGCTAGGGGCAACCATACATAGAAGTAAAACATTCACCATTCTCGTAATATTACACACTACAAATTAAAATCAACACTGTTTGGAATCTTGGAAGGCAAATGCTAGGGTGCACGAGTAACATATGTCTCGCACGGTACGCAAGTGTTTATCAACCACGTGATACATTGTTATCATGCACCTCCAAATATCCAATTATGTTCTTTGACTTTCTCTTTCTCTCACATCCTATGATCATCTGCAAATATGCAACTATCTTTATTCAGGCTGAAAAAAACAATTAGTCTCCCAAATCCAAGATTCATCCAATAATTGAAACATTTTCAGCCCCAAATTTTTATTATTCATTCCTCCCTTTTTCTTTTATTTTTTGCATTATTATGTGAAACCGGATATTAGTGAAGAAGGGTGATTATGAATTGAAAGGCCGATCTAAATCTGTTCTTGCAGATTTAATCATCAAATCTAAGCGCATATCTCCTCTAAATAAAACAACAAAGCCCCAACCTCGGCCGGCAACACTACAAACTACGGTTCGGAATTTGCAAAATTTTGATTTGGTTCTAAATTGAAAAAATCAAATTAAATTTTATTTGGTTTGGTTCATCATTCCATCTGATTCAATGGCTTTTAAAAACAATTAGACTTTCTCCCTAAAAAAACAAATAAGATTCCCCTCCCTTCCAAAAAAAAAAAAAGAAAAAATGTTATAGCCACCGCCGCCCAGCATAGACAACCCATTCGGGTCATGGGTCGGTTGGACCTAAACCTAACGCTCCTCCTGTGTCGACGGCTGAATAGCCCCTCCTCCGTCGCCGCTCGTTGAGGATTCTCTGCATGTACAAGATTCTCAAAAGATTGCCTCTTGCCACTTGCTTTCGTTACCAGCATACCGCTCTCTTTCCAACAAATTTATGGAAATGTTTCAGAGATGAAATAGTAATGTAAAATACCATATCCTAGTCAGTATCTTTTCCAACAAAATTGAAATAAAAAACAATAACGAATAAGTGGCTAACAATTTGTAAACAAAAATCAAAATCTACCATTTTTATAAAAAAAAAATCGAAATCTGCAGTTTTTAATCAAAGAAAGTCAAAATCTTTAATCATTATCCAACCAAAGTTTGTTTTAAAATCACATAATGAAGGGCTACTTGAGGGGTCGTTTGTGTTCCATTGAAGTTATATGGGTTGTTGAGTTGTTGCAGAGAGAGAGTGGAAATTGCTATGGTGTAACCAGGTGTATCATGAGCCCGGCTCATTTTGACTTGCGTACCGTACGTGATATATGTGACTCGCACACCCTAGAGGGCGCCATCTTGGAACCACCAACAAGCAAACCGACTTTATAAACTAAAAAACAACGTACATTCTAAAAGTGGCAAAGGAAACTCCAAAACAACCTTGAGTCTTTTTTGGTGTCAATTATTTGGTTTCTAGGGCAAAGGGGTCAAGTATGTATAATCTGACTAATAATTATTTATCTAAAAATTAAACTCAGGTTTTCTCAAATAATTTAATTTGTGGTGTAGCTCATTAAACATTTAAGTCAATTGTTTGGTTTAAAACATCGTAGAGTCTAAAAAGAGTGGAATAAGTACTGTTGAAGTGTTAATAATTGAGTTCAACAGCTATGCACTAGGAGTGTAAAAATAATTCGAACATCCATTAAACTATATCTCACTGTAATATCACATCACAATACTATTTCCTAAAAATACATAAATAAATATTTAGATAGGTGCTAAATGATTACACATGTGAAAAAAAAATTACATTATGAGTGAGTAGTAGCTAAAATCTTTATAATTTTAAAAATACTTATATGTACATTTAGTGTCTCAAGGTTCAACTTATTATATGTTTTGGTATTTGGTACGATATATTTGCAGTTGTGCTTCTCATATAAGACGGTGATAAAGCAAGAATAAACCATGAATATTCAACCAATGATGCCAAATATATAATACAATGAGTTTTATTTGGGATTCAATTCCAAACATCAGCAGGCTGAAAATTATTCTATTTTAGTGGTATAACAAATCTATAATATTAAAGTTAGTCGATAAAGAATACTTGTTGATGCGGGTGCGTGGAAGTGCAGCAATGGTGTTGTATGGTTGAGACCATTAAGAATTTTAGAAACTATTAAATGCTTGAAGCATTGACAGGGAACAGTAAGTCCATTTTTACAAGCCAATGTTACATTCAGAATAAAAATTTAATTTCCACCACAAACGTTGATCGAGATGGTAAAAATGCATGGTAAATACGTAAGGATAGGAGTTTGAACCTATACTCCCTCCGTTCTTTTTTATAAGAGTAGTTTACAAAAATCACGTGTATTAAAAAAAGTTGTTGGAGTAATAAAGTTGTCTCAAATTGGTGTGACTATTACTAGATTACCCTTAATTAAATATATATTTAATGTTAACTTTTCATATACCAAGACAAATTGATAGTATTAATAAGGGGTATATTTGAAAAAGAGTAATCAATACATTTAAGAATTTGTATAAAATCTTATATCTAGGGACAAAATTTTTTTATAAACTACTCCTATACACTGAGACGTAGGGAGTAGATAACTATTTGTGTTGTTTTTGTAATAATTCTTTTTATTGTGGACTCGTCAGTTTTACCACCCGCCATTCATGTAATGTGTCCACATTCATTTCAAAGTCATAGCTTTCCATTGAGAACTTATTTTATTTTTCAAAGAATAGCTTACAATTTTGAAGACTTCAATCTTTTGACTCGTTATTGAATATTGTCAAAAAAGCAATAGTTGTTGCACATTTTCAATAGATACGAACAAAAATATCAGGTGCATATTGTGTTCATCATATAACATCAAAGTTTAGGTATTAAATTTAGAGCTTGATAAAAAAAGGTTGCATCAAAAGATGAAAAAACTTACTCTTCACATGTACAGATTGTATATGTTGAGACGGGAAAAAAAAAAGTGAAAATTGCTTTCTTACAATATAAGGTACTAAACCAATAGAAACATATGACAAATTAGTAAGGACAACTAAGCAAGTGAATGAATAAAAAAAAAAACCAAAACCATTCTTCAATTCTCAATTTCTTTTCAAAAGTAATCCGAGGACCAAAAAAATCCATAAATAATCCAAAATAATTTAGCGAAATTCGAAAGGAAAAAAAAACAAAAAATCAGCACTAAGGTATTGTATTCTACTCATTATTTTCTTCATCATCTTCCTCTACCAATATCCTCTTGCATGCTTCATAACACATGAAAGAGATTCCAGCAGCCGGAACCAACTTCATGCAGCTTGGTCCTAATCCCCTATACAAACCTTGGATACCTTCTTTCTCAAGTATGCATGCAAGTGCATGAATCACATTCTTGTAAACTTGTCTTCCACTAAGTGCTCCCACTTGCATTTGCTTGCGAGCCACTTCAAGCGGAAAAGTAGCAGTACTTGAAATAGCACCGGCCGCGGATCCTATCAAAAGGGTTTCAATGTTTCCAATCTTCTCTTGTTTAAAAACTTTCTTGTACACTTTCCTTAAAGTGTCATAAGCAAAGTAATTGGTAGCAGAATATGGAATAACTCCAATAAGACTAGGTGCAAGGCCTCTGTAAAGTTCTGAAGCACCCTCTTCTCGAATTATTTTCACGAACGCGTCAAATAGACCGTTATAAACACCTCTCTGTAAAAAATGCCAATCCACCTTAAATTTTGCAGAAGGATAAATATGGAAAAGTGTGAGATTGTTTTGTTTTACAAGTACATACCTGGACAGTTAATCTAGTCTTGAGTAATTCCAGAGGATATGTGACAATAGTTGAACTAACTCCAGCACAAGCGCCTGCTACCAATGAAGGAGAAATTGGAATTTTAGGCTTTTCCCCGGGCTTTGATGAGAGGTTCTTCTTAACTGTATCATAAGCAAATAGCTGCAGAAAAAAATGCAATATATTCAGATGCATAAAAAAAATGCTGGAGTTAAATCTATGATCATGGGGATTATTAAATTACTAATCGAAGACAAAACAAAATGCCTAAAAACAGTTAAAATACTGCCACATACAACCAGACTTCATCTCTGTTCAATCGTGGATCGCATAAATTTGCAGTTTGTTCAAATTTCGCTACATAACAGTGCTATAGTGCCGCTTTTTGACAATACTTTGATTAAATAGTTTATTGCGAGCAATAACGATTTGTTTTAATCCTGCATAGCTATAGCAGCTATTTAACAACACTGTCTGACAGATAATATAGATCTTTTCAAAATTTGAAGCATTAATAAGAACTAAAAGTTGGTTTTCAATATAAATGCTAAATGAACTAAATTTTACGTCGTTTTCTTGTCTGAAAACAAAAAATACTTTCTGTGGCAACAAAGAAGGCTATTATAGAAGCATTCTATCACGGAGTCAAATTATAGAAGAATTATCTACAGGATTAACTTGGACAGCCAGTGACATGCCTAGTATGAAAAAAATCGAAGAAGAGAAGAGGCAAACAAAACAACAGTTACCAAAAACTGTGACCGCCAAAAGTGATATAACTCCGCTTTACTTATAAAAATGTTACCAACTTGTACACCTTATAGCTTATTTGTTTTAGATTTGTGCGGAAGCGACGAGAAAAAACATTTTCCAATGTACTTTTTATCAAAGAAAATTTTCTTGATTCGTAGAATCCCGTTAGAAACCTCTCAAAAGCGCCCCAAAGGATCCTTACATACCACCAACCTCCCCAAATCACCAGCACAAGGAAAAAACATATAAAAAGAACTACCGCATGAAAATTCTTTATCAACATAAACCAAACAAAAGTTAACGCTAAAATTGCTACAGATGTTAAAAACTGACTTAGGGATATGTCGCACGCGAATGAAATAAAACAAACTTAGCAGCAATACAACTAACTATATGTCACAAAGATCATTCTATCAGAAGGGCAAAGCTACCAAACTTGATGTCCTTTTCAGTTAGGAGAATATGAATAATTCAATTGTTAAAAATGAATTATTTATCAACATAAAGAAAAAACATATACAAAGAACTACCACATGAAAATTCTTTATCAACATAAACCAAACAAAAGTTAACGCTAAAATTGCTACAGATGTTAAAAACTGACTTAGGGATATGTCACAAAGATCATTCTATCAGAAGGGCAAAGCTACCAAACTTGATGTCCTTTTCAGTTAGGAGAATATGAATAATTCAATTGTTAAAAATGACAGGCAAATCTGGCAGCAAGTTAGATACCATACCAAACGTGATATTTGCATTGTGGTTGATAAAATGTAAGTGAAATTCCAGATTTTATAACCTAACACATAAATCTAAGGAGATTGAAGGACTTCTTTGTTTAATTTTTTGTTAGTGATTTTGTATTTTTTATATCTGAACCTTTTCATTTATTACTATGTTTCAACTTATGAAACCATTTGTTACCTGTTTTTGAAACAGATATTTTAACTAATAATAGCCTCAAACATAGACTCAATCTCTTAAACACTTGTTCTTTACATTGAAAATATGAATGGTCCTCCTAAAATGCAAAAACAAACCCTGTCAACAGAAACAAATCCCTTGACATATTAAAACACAAGCCAATGATTTTTCAATAAATAAAATACAGTGTTGTTAAATAGTGGCGCGCGCAATTTAAACAAGTTGCGATTGTTTTATTGTTTTCTAATACTCTAATTAGCGTAAAATATTGTGAAGTAGCTGCTATAGCAGCACTGTAGCACTGATGCAAAACAGAATTTGAGCAAGCCCCTGATTTCTGCTATCTCAATTGATAACACAGATAAAATACAACAACAATCAAGTCTTATCCCACAAAGTGGAGTATGCTACGTGGTATGCTACGTGGATCAACTTACTTCATAATGTTGGCGTAATTCGACAACACAGATAAAATAAACAACCAAAATTAACACATACTGAATAAATGAAATCAGTGAACAAAAAATCATTCAACAACAACAACATAGTATGAAACAAAAAAACAATGAAAATAACAAAAACCTTACAAAAAAACATCAACATGATAATTACCTCAATAGCCTTGCTAGGTGCAACCCTAATAACATTGACAAAATTCCCTCTAAACAACCCTTTCCATCCATCAGTCTTCATGATATCACTGAAAACCTCACCACTAGAATGACCACTAGTTCCAACCATCAAATGAGTCCTAATAGTTTCCAAAGGTGCAACAGCAGTACGTGAAACAGCACCAGCAAAAGCCCCACTAATCAATCTTCTCAAAGATGGGTTTTTTACCTTAATCTTAAACTTTTTAAGACCACCCTTTTTCTTTCTCTCAACACCAAGAATCTCATCTTCTTCATCAGGAACACCAAGAATCTTAACTTTACCTTCTGATTGTACATACCTTACGTATAACTCAGTGCAGGGGATTTTCATACCAATGTTCCGTCGAGGAGATGAATCTGAAGATGGGTTTGGTTGTTGAATTCCACCACCAGCACCAAAACCTGGTCCCATTTGACTACTACTACTCATGCTTGCAAATAAACCACCAATAGGATAAGGGTACCCTTGTTCTTCTTCATGATGGTGATTCCATTGAGAACCTAAATTAGAGATTGAGAAAAAATTGTTTCTTTTGTCATCAAAGGGATTGTTTTTGTTAATTCCTTTGAAACCCATTAATCAAAAAGCTGTGATAAAGTAAACCTTTTGGTGTGTTGGAGAAAAAAATGGCGGAGAATGCGAGAGAAAAGGGAGAAGAATGAGTAGAGAGAGAGAAAAGGGTTGGTGAATCTGTGTCTCAATGAAACAACAGACCAATCTAAATCTTCAGAAACAAAAAGGGACTCAACGAACGAGGTTTGTGTTGTGTTGTGAATTTATATATGTGAAGAACAAAACAGTAAGAAACGGTTCGGGTGATAAGTACGAAATGGTTCGGGTGATAAGTACCCAAATCATATAGGTTATCTTTTTGTTTCTATTTTATTTATAAAAGATAAAGTTATTTTTTTTTGGTTTGAATTGATTTTGAGTGAATAGATTATGATCGAAAGTAAAGTGATTTAATACAACAAAAAAAAAAAAGAAAGCAAAATGATTTATGTTTAAATACATTTATATAAATGCGAGTTAAATTCTAAATTTGTGTGTAAAAATAAAAAAATCAGGTTTATGATCAAAAGTTACAAATTTTAGTTTCAAGTAGAGTCAATTCAGGAGACAAAATCAATTCTATTTGCAAACAACAAAACATGTCGGAATCAATTCTACACATTCAGAATCAATTTTGTCCATTTTTAAAAGTGGAACCAAAGAATCAATTTTGTCCCTTTTTAAAAGTGGAACCAGATATACAAAAAAAATGTTTAAAAAATATAGATAGAGACTTGTAACAACAATGACGACCCATCATTATCCAATTAAACGAGGTCGACTATATGAATCAAATTAGTCATAATGTTCTATCTGAAACTATATTTGAATCTAACTCATTAACGTCTAAATTTTTTCTAATATTTTCTCTTATAGTTCTGACTCTCCCCATCCGATCTATTTTTTGTAGTACAACATCTATCGGTCTTCTCTCTACATGCCCAAACCACCTAAGCCTATTTTCTACCATCTTTTCTACTATAGGTGCTACCACACATCTCTCTCTCTCTCTCTCTCTCTCTCTCTAATAGTGTCATTTCTAATCATATCTCGTCTAGTCTTACCACTCATCCGACACAACAAGCCTCATCTCCACTACACTTACTTGATTTTTGTGTTGGTTCTTCACCACCCAACACTCCGTACCATACAACATTGTCGGTCTAACTGCTGCCGATAGAATTTTCTTTTCAATATAAGTGGTACTTTCTTATCGCATAAAACACCCAAGTCTCTTCTCCATTTCAACCACCCAAGTTGAATACAATGAATTACATATGCTACTATTTCTCCGTCATTTTGTATTATGGACCCAAGATATTTAAACTTTATAACTTGAGGTATGATATGATATCCCACTTTCACCTCCATCGTGGAAATGCTTTTTCTTTTACTGAAGTTACATTTCATATACTCTGTCTTGCTTCTACTCGGGTGGAAGTCATACGCTTCTAAAGTTTGTATCCAAGTCTCTAACCTCCCATTTAATTCATCCCCGACTCTCCAAGCAAGACTACATCATATGCAAAAGAAATAATGTATATATCAAAAGAAATAATGTTTGTATAGAAAATAATGCATATATTATTTTGATAAATGTTTGACTATATCTTTTAATATAGAATATTTTTTTTATGGGTTTTTAACCAATATCTTTAGAATACTCGTTAGTACACAATTAGTAAGTTTTCTTAAGAGAATACGACACCCTCTTCTCTTTAGAGATTTTTTAGTTACATAAGAAAAATCGGAAAGGTTACACAAGAAAAAGTGGAAAAGAAAAGTGAAAAAGAAAACAGAAACTGAACACAAGAGTAAGAAACACCCTTGACATCTCCATGAAATTTTAAAAACTCAATCGAAGTAACATATGGTTCTACCCTGTTCTGTTAATGTTGTTACATGTATTCTTTAATGTAGCTATTTGTCTTTTTTCTATAATAACTTTAATTTTGAATGTCGTTTTAAAATTGTTTAGTTATATTAAAAAATTCAATAAATTTTCTTACCTTGGACGTATTATTTGCATTTTTTTATAATAAGTTTAATATCTGAAATAGGTGGAGAGTCATATTTCAAAGTCCGTTTAGCCCTTCGGACTAAGGCGTGACCATAGCTATCTATTTATTTTTGACAAAACAATCTTTAATACGACTTTAAAATTCGAAAACGACAAATAAAAAGAATTTTTTCCTTAAGGAAACAACACTTAAGAAGGAACGAAGTAGTATCTCTTAAGATCCTTTGGTTATAATTATGTGTAATTATTTTTATTCGACACCACAAAAAATATTAATACACCACACTATTATATATATATATATTTGTTTACAGAAAACTTAGGATGAGAGGATGGTACCCCAGTTCGAGACAGAGAAGACTTTCAGACTCAAAGAATACTTACAAAAATATTTGCATTTACCTTCTTATAAAGACACTAAAAGAGCTCAAACCGATGACTTTTAGGTATAAGGCTTATGTTTTACCACTCTTACTTTGATGACAATATTAATACATTACACTCTGATTTAAGTAATTTAACTAACTTACTAACATATGTATCCGCGATTATGGATACCTTTACATCCGGCTCCATCCAGTGGTGGAAAACGAAATATCTTTTCATTTTATCTACGAATATCTGCTAAATTATCCTCCCTTTCCTTTAGCCGATTTTATCCATGAATATTGACGAGTACAAATTTTTTCACTTCCTAATTCTTAAGGAGAATGCTAACGAGTGTCATTGAGACATTAGTTAAAGTTCTAAAATAAGTAAATTTACATTAAAAAGTGGTGTAATTATTGTTAAAACAAATGCCCCTATGATACTCGTTAGCAAGATCTTTTACTTAAATGTCATTGACTTTTGATGTATTTGTTCATATATTCTCTTTCATCTACTTATTTCATTTTAACTATTCGTCTATCATTCTTTTTCATCTAAAAAATTTCACACTAAAGATATCAATAACATTAAAGCCTTCTTAAAATAAACATTAAAAGTCAATGACACCCGAATAAAATCCCCAATTTTTTCCCTTGATATGTGGCCTGGGTTCATAAGGGAAAGTAATTAATTGTTTTAATGAAATCTTTGATTCTGTCTTAAGTTCAATAACCACGATCTTAATACAATGCTATTAGCGTTGGAGTGTAATTTTTGGGATTTGACTCGTAGGGTCTGATATTTATTTTACAAATAATAGTTTTTTATATTCTAGTTGACTTTCTAACCTGCTATTGTTTTTTTTACAAGACTTTCTAAACTGCTATTGTTGTGGGTTAGAGTATCCTGCTTCCTTAATTCATTTGCTAATAACAAAAAAAAATATTAATATTGTCTCGGACATTTTGAATTTAAACCAAATGTATTGGTGCTGCCCTAAACCAATATAAAAGAAAATTTAATTTACAAAAAAAAATTATTTGAAAAAAAAGTAGATTAAAATGCAAATGTTAAAACATTTAATATTTGACGGTTATTTATTATTTATTGAACTATATAAATTTAAATATCGATGATTAAAGGGGAACAAATAGTTCCATTGACTAATTCATTAAAACTTAATGTTGATATAATTTGATTTGATTTCATAGGAGACTTTCAAATAAGTTTGTTTTAGGGTTCAAATAAGTGTTATCTATACCATTGCAACTCCAACGTTTACTTCCGATTAACTACTTTTTAGTATTTTTTCAAGAAGAAATTACCATTAGCAATCCAATTTTTTGTTCAAATTTAAATTTAAATCTATGCCTAAATTATAGGAAATTTGAAAACAAATCATCTCTTAGTTGAATATTTTTTTTTACAAATTTTCCCATAACAATCTAATATTTTTTTTAAAATTTAAATTTAAATACAACGTAAAATATAAATACAACATAAAGATAGCGTGATAACATGAATACAATGTATGTGTTGGTTTTATTAGAAAGGTTTTGTCAACTCTAAGGATTCAATCTAGTAGTAAAAAGATAGACTTCTCTAAACTTTGCCTATGGTTTTGAATAAGAATTAGTTTTCCTTTTCTACTATTTCTACCATGAAAATAGATCAATTATTAACTTGAAACATTGTTGTACTTTGAAATAGGTCAATAATTAGTTTTTCTTTAAACTAGGTATCTGGTCAAGGGCCGACTAACACACGATATGTTGGCACCTGAGAAATTCGAACATGAGATCCAGAGAGAAGCACACTTTTAAGTCTCAAACCTTCACCATCAGACCAACCGCCGGGGGTTTAACTACATTAGTTATTTGACCTTAATCAAACAATTTTTTTGACAACAAAAAATTTATTGATTGATAATTGTCATTGTGGGGAAGAACCAGAATCTCAAGAGTTTGATTTCTGTTTTTAAACTAGCTTACTGTTCCATTTTCCAACTTATCACAATCTTAGCCAATCACCAAAGAGAGAAGAAAGTGGCAATCAATATCATACTATGTGATACAACTGTATGCTTTCTATAGGCATCACTTGTTTTGTTTTCCATTAACGATTCATTAATCCCTTTTCGCTTGTCTTTAAAATAATAATCTGCAAATTACACACCGTTTGACAAGTCACGGGAATTATTATTTAACTTTAGCAAACATAACAGCTAACAACAACTCAGATAAGATTGAATCTTTCAGCATTTGCACATTAAGAACTTTTTCATAAGTACAATTGATCATGCATTGCTGCGTTGTTTAGGATACCGTAAGGAATAAACAATCAGTAGTCAATACTAATATCACTAACTTGATCACTTGTATACTTGTGCTTATTGCTGATAATAAGTAAATTATTGCCTGAATATCTACATAAAGTGTATAAAAGTCAATTTGACGTCAGAAAATAATTTTCGTAGCAGAATAAGAAAACTTACTTTCAAATTGATGATGACTCAGACAACAAGTTGTCGCGATTTTTTTGAAATGTTTTATGTTGCCTCTGAAAATAAGGGTGGACATTACTGACTCCATCCAAGTATAATGGAGTTTGCATTTCAATCAGGCGCGACACCTATACAATGAAAAATCAATGTTAATATTTTCTTCTTAGTTGATCTTTCAATGTTCCAGAGCAATATAAAGAATTCAAGGCACAGATACAACACATTTAGAACTGACTAGTCAGTCAGAAGTTTAGCTTACAAGATAAATTGCATTAGAAATTAATTAGCAGCATATATCCTAATATTATATGTTCAGCACCATTTATATCATGAAATATGAGAATCTAGTATATGTTAAACTCGCCACCAGGTAGGAAACATATACGGAAAATAAATCAAGGAAAATCATTATGAAATGCAACAACAGTACTTGCAGTGAGGAAAAAGAGATACTACAGGGAACCATTTCAGCATAGTGTTATAAATGGTTTTGTAACTATTGTTGCACAACTAAAATTCAGGAATGGTAACTACTCACAGCTCTCTGAAAAGTAAACAGCTCTTCCTGACCAGATAGTATGGATGTGATGCCAACAGGGGTACCTCCTGAGCCCACGTTGCCTTCTGCTAAGACATCGCGGCGAAGTTTCCCGCCTTCAGCCTCTGTTTCAAACTGGAAACTGGAACCGAAACAAGAGTGAGGAGGCTCAGTTACCAATGCATCATATAATTAAGAGCGCTAAATTTCAATCAAAAGCAAATCTGTCAGTCAGTGGCTGTTAACACATCATTAAGAGAAACTTACGATTAAAAGAATGTTGGCCCAAAGAACAGAACCTATGAAAACTACTAATTATAACCACAAATTGTCAAGAGAAATCTAGTTTATAAGGAATTTGATGATTTCCTTATTTTTAAGTCTGCCTACATTCTATGCCATGTTTGGAAACACATTGGAAGTTTACCTTTTAAATCAAGGATATGGTCTCCAACTTCTCAAGCCTAACTTCACCAAAAAAAAAGGAAGTAACTTAACATAGATCTCTGGTGCATTCTGAGCAAAAAACCTCCCTTCTTGCCAAGTAAATTTTATGCTATAAAAAAAAGGGAAGCCCGGTGCACTAAAGCTCCCGCATACGTAGGGTACAAAAAGGGGTCCCACCATTTTGGTGTATTGTACGCAGTCTTACCCTGTTTTTTACACAAGATGTTGTTCCAGGACTTGAACCCGTGACCTTTCAGTCACGTGACAACAACTTTATCGTTGCGCCAAGGCTCCTCCCCCTTATATTTTATGCTATATAATGGGGTGTGGTTTCTTGTTTGGTACTTTGATCAGATATAAATTTGTTGCAGGATTACAGTGACTTTAATAAATAACTGTACATGGTCTGTTAGGGATCTAGAGTTTAGAGAATCCCTGGAGGAAGCAAAAATGCAATAGAAATATAATGTAGAAGAGAGACAGGAATTGAGAACTGAAGAATACGAGCCAGCTTGTGGATCATGCTATTAACAAGCCTAAACTGTGGCTCAGATACACTATAAGAAATAAGAAAATAACAGGTCTGTATTTACTAATAATAATATGGTGGTTATATGGTAGGACGATTTTGTAGTAGTTATTTAATTGTGTAATACAGTAGTTATATGGTAGGACAACTTTAGCAATCATTTAATTGCATATTTGCATGCAGTGTGGTTATATGAAGGACAATCAGAGGATGAAGGCTGAATTGCAGCACCATTGATCTGTTTTGAGAGAGATCAATAAATGATAGCGAAAAAGGGTTGAAACTTCTTCAGTTGGAGATTCATCTTTAGCTGATAGGTTTTATCAACCAGGGTCAACAAAACCACAAGGTAAATCTTGGGACGAGTAGAAAATGTCAATTGAAAAGGTGGAATTACCGATGTTTGATAAAATAGACCTTGTAGCATGGATCACCAGGGCTGATATTTATTTTCAAGTTCAAATACACTTGAAAAAGTCAAGGTGAGACTTGACCCAGTCTCTATGCATGCAGGGAGGAACAATTGTCTAGTTTATTCTTCTCTGAGAGGTCAATGAGATTTTGACTGGGTAATGATAAGTTGACGAAGGCTCTAATAGATCGATATGGGGGACAAGTACAAGAAAATCCCTTTGAATAATTAGCAGTGTTAAGATAGATTGGTAAAGTAGAAGAATATAGAGGCTTTTTGGGTTGATTTCCTTCCAAGTACTAAAACTACCTAAACAACAAGTTGTAGGGAATTTCACGAATGGACTTTTAGCATCTATAAAAGAAAAAATCTTCACGAGTGGACTTTTAGCATCTATAAAAGGGAAGATCTTCATTCTACACTCTACAGCCTCAAAATAGAGTGCAGTTTATGCAAATGGCTCTAAGACCGGTAGGAAAGTTCACCTACCAGATTTGTGAGTTTGTGTGCTCTTTGTGTGAAGTTTAATGAAGTTTCTGTTTTAAACTTATCAAAGACTCACTCTCCTAACAATGTTTCTGAATCCTCTCTTTATACATCGTCCCCTATCTAAACATCTCTAACTGCTAAATATTCTAGTAACTCACACCTTCCAAGTCCTATCTTTGTCTATCTAGGCCTAACATGGTTCGTTGAGGAAATAAATATACATAATAAGTTTTTACAATAATTACTTTGAAAATGAGTTTGCCAAGCAACAACATCAACAGACAATCTAGAATTAGGAATTTAATATAAATGTTTCCAATTTGAAACTACCCATTCCCAGCTACTAGGCATAACAAGCATCAGAATCAACCACCGGATAATGACAGTGAAGTGATAAAAAAGGCAAACAAAATTATCACACCACTACTTCAGCAGTGTTGGATATTTGGTTGTTGGTTTCATGTTTGCTAAAATCAAATATACAAGCAAGATGTGCGTCTTCAGAAGCTGGACCTCAGAAGCTGAACGTCTTCAGAAGCAGAACTTCAGAAGCACTGTTCAGAAGTTGAACCTTCAGAAGCAACCTTCAGACGCATAACTTCAGACGCAGACCTTCAGAAGCACTTCTCCTTCAGAAGCTTTCCTGTTTTCGCGCCTTGGAGCTGTTTATTTTCTCACATGATCTTTTGTAGATTTGATTGAAGAATTCTCTAAGCTGCGTGTGTTTCTAGAAGGAAGAATATTTTCGTAAGATATTTTCTGAAGATTGGTTACTTTTATTTGTGAATATATTTCAAAGGGATCTTTGGAAAATATATTTCTGAAGAATATTGTGGAATATATTTCTAAAGAAGAATTTTGGAAATATATCTTTGAAGAATATTTGGTTCAAATATTTGTTGCTGCTGAAGGCTATAAATAGAGGACGCCACTATTGAAGAAAATCAGCTAGAACAGAAGCCATCATTGAAAGATTAGTCTTAGATTTCTAGTGTGTTTATTGTGAGTCTTTCTTGTGTCATCTTGATGCAAGCTTAGGACTGTGTTTAGTTGAGTTGTAATTGTGTATCACTCATGAGCTTTTAAGCAAGAGTGACTTTTGTGTATTTGGAGTGTGTCTCCTACTTTGATTGGTATTTGAGTTTAAGATCACTGGGACAGTGATTGATTGAGGGGAAGTGAGATGGGATCTCAGATCTAGGAGTTCATAGGTTGAAGTCAATACAGGTAGTTGCTAGGTGATAAGTTGTAAACTGAGAGTTTGCTGAGAACTTATAAATAGGACTATCATAATGGATTTTTTTCCTGGCTTGGTAGCCTCCAGACGTAGGTGTGTTTGTCACCGAACTGGGTTAACAAATATCCTGTGCCTTTTATTTTATGTCTGTTATTGTTCCTCTGTTTTACTCTGTTTTACGTTCAGCATCAGGACTTGTCAGAATTTCAATTGACATCAGAGCAGACACCCTGCCTGTTTTACGGTGAGCTCCAGGGAAGTTATTTTCTGGCAGAATGGACAAGGAAGGAGGAGCTATCAATGATAGATCTGTGGAGATGAAGAAAAGCACAACTTTCATATCCAACACTGATGAGGAAATTGTTCAATGTGAAATAGATACTGAAGAAAGCATCTCAAATGTAATTGTGCTTACGCAATTCAATAAAATTTTGAAGAGATTGGATAGAAAGTCAAGACCTAATGTCAAGAACGTATCATTCGACATCAGCAAGAACGGTGCTTTCCATCGTAATGGCAGAACTAATGAAATAGTTATCTGTAACAGGACTGAAAAGAAAGGAAAAAGCATTGCCCTTGTTACTAATATTGATGTTAAGGAGTCACAAGGAGATATTGAGGATGATGAAAGCTTTTCAGAGGCTATTGTGTTACATAGAAGACAGTTTGACAATATTCTGAAACGTGCTGACAAGAGACCCAAACCAAATGGTCAGAACATCAGGTTCAACATCAGTAAGCAACCAGATGACTCAGAAGTAGAAGTGGAAAGTGAATCAGCCAGGCATGTTGCCTTAACTGGTAAATGTATGTCTGATGATGTTGAGGCTTCAGAAGCACCATCAGGTTCTGAAGCACCATCTGATACTGAGTCAAGTGATGGAGAATTGTCTTATGAAGAACTGACTAACTCTCACAAAGATCTGTGTACTAGGAGTAAAGAAGTTTGCAAGTTATTAGTAAATCAGAAGAAGACTATCAGTCAACTGCATGCTGAAAGAAGTGATCACTTAGCAAAAATTTCTGATCTCAAAGATGAGGTAACCCGACTGAACTCTCAATTTGAACATATGAAGAAGCAAGTCAGAATGATGAACACTGGTACTGATATGCTGGAAGAGATATTGGAGAGTCAGAACCAAGGGAAACCAAAAGGAATAGGGTTTGATGATAGGACCTTGAACAACAAACAGCAAAATCCAGCTAAAAGGTTCATTGCAGCTGTTGGAACATATGATCCAATGATGGGCAAACCTAAGTTGGAACATCAGAACAAACCTCAGGGATCTAAGTGCAAGAGGGCATCTCATCCTTGGATATGTCATTACTGTGGTAGAAAGGGGCACATAAAGCCATTCTGTTTCAAGTTGTATGGATACCCCAAGCACCTTCAGCAAAGAAAATCTGAACCTATTGTAATCAATGTCGACCAAAATGTGAAAGTGTTGGCAAGAGGCTGAAGAATAGGAAAGGAAAGGTTGTTGCTGCTGCCAGCAGACCTACTCCTGTTGCTAAGAAGAGTGCTGTTGTTGGACCATCTAAAGGCTGGAGCAAGGTGGTGGTCCTTGTCCCAAAGAAGAAGACACTAAAAGGAAAGGAAGTGGATCCTAGTGAGTCTGAGGATGATGTTGAGCAAGATGTTCAAGACATCATGCCCTATGTTCAGAAGAGGATTGCTGGGAAGAAGATTCCTTTAAATGTGCCTGAAGCACCCATTGACAAAACTTCCTTCCATGCTGTTGAGAACATAACCAGGTGGAAGTATGTGCTCCAAAGAAGGCTTGCTGTGGAAAGAGTTGGCTAAAGAAGCCTTGCAATGTGCTGAGGGTGATGAAGATGATACTGATCCTAATGAAGACTAAGCAGCTTCTGAAGACTGTCAATCTTTTGGACTATGTCCTGGATTTCATTTTGTGTTTTTGGTCTGCATTTTTGTACTATAATATGCAGTTGTGTTCTCTTGTTTTTTGTTTCCTCTGTGAAGACTTTGTGTGTGGTATGACTCTATGGTGCCTTTATGGTTATGGGTTTGTGGATGAAAGCTCTTATGCGTTCTTTTCATCTATGGTGTGAGTTAGAATTGTGTTGTAGATTTTTGGGCGTATTCCATTTGTTTTTCCACTGCTTGTGCATATGGTCTTATCTGTTGTTTCTTGTTTTTCTACTCCTGGTGATTGCATGGTTGCTCTGTCAAAATTGTTTGGCTAAAAAGGGGGAGATATATGTGTTTCCTGTCAGAAGCTGATGTGTTTCAGGGGGAGTCATGTTTCAGGGGGAGTATATGTGTTTCCTGTCAGAAGCTGATCTGTTTCAGGAGGAGTGCTTCGTTTTGTTCCTGAATATCATGTTTCAGGGGGAGTGTATGTGTGGAAACGTAGTGTATGTGTCGCTGCTGACTCTGTTGATTTTTGGTTGCTACGTTTAATTTCTTCATGGTTGCGTACTTTGATGAGTGAAGATCTTGCCTTTGTTCTCAGATTGATTTTAGCCAAAAATTTGCCAAAGGGGGGATTGTTGGATATTTGGTTGTTGGCTTCATGTTTGCTAAAATCAAATATACAAGCAAGATGTGCGTCTTCTGAAGCTTGACCTCAGAAGCAGAACTTCCGAAGCTGAACGTCTTCAGAAGCACTGTTCAGAAGCTGAACCTTCAAAAGCACTGTTCAGAAGCAACCTTCAGACGCTGAATGTTCAGACACAAAACTTCAGACGCAGATCTTCAGAAGCACTTCTTTAGAAGTACCTTCAGAAGCTTTCCTGTTTTCGCGCCTTGGAGCTGTTTATTTTCTCACATGATCTTTTGTAGATTTGATTGAAGAATTCTCTAAGCTGCGTGCGTTTCTAGAAGGAAGAATATTTTCGTAAGATATTTTCTGAAGATTGGTTACTTTTATTTGTGAATATATTTTCAAAGAGATCTTTGAAAATATATTTCTGAAGAATATTGTGGAATATATTTCTAAAGAAGAATTTTGGAAATATATCTTTGAAGAATATTTGGTTCAAATATTTGTTGCTGCTGAAGGCTATAAATAGAGGAGACCACTATTGAAGAAAATCAGCTAGAACAGAAGCCATCATTGAAAGATTAGTTTTAGGTTTCTAGTGTGTTTATTGTGAGCCTTTCTTGTGTCATCTTGATGCAAGCTTAGGACTGTGTTTAGTTGAGTTGTAATTGTGTATCACTCATGAGCTTTTAAGCAAGAATGACTTTTGTGTATTTGGAGTGTGTCTCCTACTTTGATTGTTATTTGAGTTTAAGATCACTGGGGCAGTGATTGATTGAGGGGAAGTGAGATGGGATCTCAGGTCTAGGAGTTCCTAGGTTGAAGTCAATACGGGTAGTTGCTAGGTGATAAGTTGTAAAATGAGAGTTTGCTGAGAACTTAGAACTAGGACTATCATAGTGGATTTCCTTCCTGGCTTGGTAGCCTCCAGACGTAGGTGTGTTTTTCACCGAACTGGGTTAACAAATATCCCATGCCTTTTATTTTCTGTCTGTTATTGTTCCTCTGTTTTACGTTCAGCATCAGGACTTGCCAGAATTTCAAGCAGATCCAAAACATTTATACTTCGAAATCCAAAAGCTTTCCATGCATCATAAATCACATACAAACAGACAAAATTACCTCTCCAAGTCAAAAAGTGTGCCCTCCTCAGTTCCTTGAAATAATTCATCAATTGAAGAGGATGCTAAGCAACATAGACAAGAATGATGATTGTATAATTCGTCAATAAGAGTGATAAATCTCCGTGCCTGAAAAGTAGAGAAAGTTTTTTTTGCTCAAAATAAGATAGGGAAGTCTAGAAAGAGAAGTATATCGAATTGTAATGTCACGACTGATGCATAAAAATTTCAAGCATTGCATTTGAAGAATAACTTAGAAAATGTAGACACAGCAAGAAAGCAAGCTTTTAACCGACAATTTGTCCTCTTAAAATACATTAGTCAATTATAAACACACGAGGCCAACTCAACCCGTTTTAATTAATACCTTGTCACGAATGCGCATGCTCATCACTGGAATATCAGATATGAAAACGGTGTGATAGTTTTCAGCTACTGCAATATAATCTGCTGCACCCAACTGAAAATCGAAACAGTTAGAGCGAGGGAGAGATCCTACTTCCAGGCACCCCAAAATATTAGCTTTAGCTATTTTTACCACCACACTAAGGCATGAGTCTATTGTTGTCGTGATAAATAAGTTATATATAGGATATTTATAATATAATATTTGCAAATAAAATACATATACTTTTGTGGCTCGACGAGTAACCCATTGGTTTGACTAGTGACCCATCAATCCAGTACCCTTGACCGAGTCGAGTACCAGTCCTAGTTTAATACCACTGGCAAAAAATTATCAAACTCAAACTTAGAACTCAATTTGTTTCCAACTAAGTTATGGGGTTTATACAAAAGAAGGAGAAGAGAAAGAAATATGATTGAGGTGTAAGATCTTGGTCATTAATTTGATACAAAAGCCTACAAATAAGAGTGGAGACAGATCCTTCGTCGGACAGTGGCGGCAGTGACTAGAAAGAATGGATAGCATGTCTGTGTATGGTTGATGAGAAGAACAAAGTTTATATAAGGATATTTTAGTCAACATATTTGTTGAAATTTGGGGCTTAACTCATCCTTACAAAACCGGCTTGTAAGGTGAAGAGTGCCACCTCTTTATAAACTCTTATCAAGCTTCCTATCTAACCGATGTGGGACTAAATCCACCCCCTCAAAGCCCAACACAAGGCAACTAGGGCAGATCGCATTAAAGGTGGGATTACCAACACACCCCCTCACTGCTCAGGGCGGGATTTCCAACAATATTACAAATATCTTAAACCCATCTTCTCTCCTCTCCAAATCGCCCAACTGATGGAGGGGAATAAAAATGGACTGAGGAGGAATTTTGCCTCTCTTAATTCCCTCCTTTCCATTTCCTCATGGCCAAACAATATGTTGGTAACTATATTTGCTAGGAAACAATAATTTATACAGAAACCAAACAAAGAAAGAACATACCGGACGACCACATAGATAGTCAAATGTAAAGCGGGCAACTCCCTCGCAACTTTCAGGAACCTCAAGAGTCCTGTCACAAAAAACTTATATGAGATTCATTTATATTATGCATCCTTGTTTGACAAGCATTATATATAAATGGGAAACCTAATACCTTCCAAACATCACTGAGATGGTGTTGGAGATTATTTGTCCTCCAAATCTGCCTGTTGCATCCTGCCACTTTTTCTCAAATTCATTGATGGTTTCCCTTTCAATAGGCCATAAATAGTTTACCTGCATATCTAATATCAACTTAAATTCCCATATGTTCGAGTTCTAATAGGCATAATAGGATGTGTTGTTCACATGCAACTATATACACTGAGCATGGATAGAAATATGCAGTTGACTTTTCGCACAAGTATCATGAATAAATACTGTTCAAAACCAAAGAAGTATATAATAGAAAAAAAGTTTCATGTGATGTCAAACATGGAAGTGTCCTCACTTAGGGACTTTCCAGCTTCCATCCTATGATTATATTGTTGAGTAGAAGGATTTTGGCTGTACAATATTTGTAAGGTTGGCATCATAATTCTGTCATTAACAAAGAAGCCACATTTACATTGAATTGGTATTTCATAAATTGGATAAAGTTATATGCATTGTTTTGTTTTACTGAACCGTTGATGCAAAGTAACTACTAAGATCATTTTGTATTGATGTACATGTACCTAACTAAAGACCCACAACTTTTCTTTTATATGGTTAACCAACCATCATGCCAATGTTTACACATCCTTGAGAAAACCAAACGTAACCAATATCAAAGTCAATATGAAATGGACTACATCAATTAGGGTATATACACAATGACATGAATTTATTGATGGATCATTAACGACATTGGATCATTCCATGTGTCCATAAGTTGCCAATGCACACATTTTCACCATCAGAAATGAATATTTTGCTTTTCCCTTTGTAGGTAATAATACAAAGCCGAGAGCTAACAACCTAAGCTATTGATTATTCCCTCTATTGTATTCAGAACCAAACTATCAATTTTTACATTTTACTTTTAATTACTTCAGTAACTGTATATGGTAACTTATGTATATAAGAAATCAATGACCATAATATAGTGCAAATACAATTCCTAGAGATGCATGCCATAAAAAAGAATTGGTTTAGGAAAAAATATACAAACTATTATTGGATATTTATCTATTAATATGGCAGATCGAACACAAAAATTACTCTACTCTTATGAAGTATACTGACATCACATTTGCTTGTGTAAGAAATAAATGACCAAGCAAAACTGCAAATGCAATTGCTAGAGATGCATATCTTACAGTTATTTGAGGAAAAATAGACCAAATAAGTGTTGGATATAATTCCACTACTACTATGGCTGATATTAAAACTCTACCACTGAGAAATATACCAACATCACATGTTTACATAGATATATTTTGATATTTCGGATAAATGTGATGAAAGTGACGGATTAATTCTCACCCGGTTTACTGATCTTTGTGCTATAAAACGACGATAGTCAATTTCACTGCCTACCAACACCTTCTCACAATGTTCTTCCAAATTGGAGAGAAGGTTTTGGAAGATTTCTCGTACCATACCAGCCTGCACAAAAAAACATTTTTGAAGAAAATATCAATAAACAAATATTAGGCCCTTTTCCAATTGGTCTACAATCTAGATCTTCCAAAAAATAAATCTTCAGGAATGTCATCAGTGTGTTTATAAACCCCCTGCAACATAATTGAGTAGCAAAGGAAAAGGATAACAGCATCAAGTAAAAAGATTGACCAATAAAGAACACACCTCATTCAAGTCCTTTGGTGCTCGATTACTCGTAGCCACAATAATAGTTCCACTACTCAGCAATCTGCTTAGAATTCCAGATAAGGCCACAATAGCAAATACATCAACAGTCTGAAATAAAGAGCGTCAAAATTAAGTCACAATCTTCATTTCAGGCCAAAGGACGACAGAAAAAGTGATATGATACAGAGGAAGCTCAGCACTCATGTGAACAATAAGCCAAGGAGGGGAAAAACCGAAGCAACTCAAACTTACAACAGAAGTGTTCAAAGCCTACATTGGATTTCCACCAGATAGCATGATCTGGAACAGAAGTAAAGATATAGGTGGGGAAAATATTTGTAACCAAAAAACCTGGCAAAATAACACATACTAAAATAGACCAGGGAAGTGACACAAAATGCACACTTCCCTAAAATCCTTTGAAATGAATCATGAAAAACTGCTCCAAGAGGGAATGGATGTGCCCAGTAATCACCGAAAACAGAAAATTCAATAAGAAAATATTCCGTAAGTGTTAAATCAGAATTGATGAAATGGATATGGAAATCTATACTTTAGTATACAGATGAAGGGAACACATTATTACACAATGTAAATTTTCCTTTACCTGTATCTCATCAAAGCACAAAATGCTAGCTCCCTTTTCCTCTCCTTCTCGATCCAGAAAAAACTTATCTGCTACATCTGGAAGAATGTGCTTCATCTGCACCTCTTTCTTGTATCTTTCTTCTGCAGCCAACCACTCCTTAGCTTTAGTGTCAAAGGGAAGATTCATAATCCAACTAGCGATTCCCGACTGCAAAGGCTTCTCTTCCATTTGTTTCTTCCATGTCTTGTGCATATGTTCATTTATTCTAAGCATGGCCTGCACAAGAATGGAAAAGGTATAAGTCTATCCCTTTCAGTAATATGTTCACGACATTGATTAACGTTCTTGCTATAGAAAGATGTTACAAATAACATCAATGACATATCTGGCATTAAGACCATAAGTATTCAGGTTATGCCCATAAACATAGTAAAACACTCACCTCATGAAAGTGATACCTTCTTCGATGTTTAACTATTCCTTCAGTAGCACTATAAAACATGTCCATCAGCATTGTTTTCCCTTCAGCATTAAAAACGCGAGCAAAATAATTAGAAAAGAAACCAGAAAAATAAGGCTAAAAAGAGAATCGGGGTAATACATAACATCGACTCTGACAAGTGGCATAAATGAAGTAACCAGAAACTTTAAGCAATACCATAATTAGAAATTGAATCAGGCCATTGTAAGGTAGCATTACTACTAAACACAAAAATCAGCCAAAAATTAAAAGAGTAAATTACACTCCTCACCTTGAGCGCTGCTTAAACTATGTTTCTCTCCCCTCTGATTATAAAAATTACACTTCTCTTCCCTAAGAGATAAAATGTATCATATTTAGTTGTTGTGACCGATGGGCAACAATAAATGAACTCCCTCTAAAAATTTTCCTCATTTACAATTTTCATCAACAATTCTATTGATTTTATAACTTAACAAGGTGAAATAAGTTTTAAAGACTCCTACTATTAGCTTTGAGACTTCATCCGAAGCCTTCATTTCATTCCATTTTCTTAAGTCTCAATTGATAATAGAGGTTCAAAACAAGAAGTCAATAATGTTGAGACTAGCATACATAAAAAAACCCTAAAAAACATGTTTACATAATGGAATGAAGAGTAACTCATTCATCTTCTAAGGGAGGGACTGTGATTTTTAAAATCAGAGGAAAGGACAATGTAAATTTAACCATCTTGAGGATGGAATGGAAAAGATAATTTACCCAAAAGACAAATATAATTAGGTAAATACCACTGCCCACATTGCCATATATGTAAAGTCCTTTGGGAGCTGGAGGAGCAGTTGGACGGCGACCAACTAGTGAATCCAGCTTCTTCTCACGTTTAAGATAAGACACCCATTTTCCTACCCCTGGATCCACATTCTCTAGTTTTTTCCTGAGTCATTAACAAACAAATAAATACACAGCACATGTAGCTTTTATACAATGTACCTAAATAAAACAAAATTCGCAGCAAGGAACCACAAGCCGAATTCCTTTCACGAAAAAAAATAAAATCTCATAGTCATAAAAAAACATACAAGTTTAAGCATCTATTTGAATCAAAATCACCTAAAATTGACTCAAAACATACAATTTTAAGCATCTGATTGAATCAAAATCACTTAAAATGGACTCAAATTTACCTAGAGTTTGTCCATCTTTCGGTGATTTTATTATTCAAGCGCTTCCACCAATCCTCGTCATTCTGCTGCTGTTCAACTTCCTCCATAAGAATCCTTCGTCGCTCATTCTCCCTATTTTTCTCCCAATTAGATAGATTAACCTAACAAGTAAAAGAAAAAATTTAAACACAATCCAAAAAGCTAGAAACCATGAAGAAATCGTATTCATTATTTAAACATCTCTGATTACATGATACTCTTCCATTTCTCTCTCATAATTCTCCAACCTTGATAACAAATTCTGAAGCTCCGTAGCAACACTTTCTTGGTAAGGATCGTGCTGCAACTTCCCTTGATCAACAAGATTTTTGTACTGCACAAGCGGTCCTGAACATATCGTTGTGTTATTTTGACACAAAATTCGACATCAAATTTCGACACCAAATTAGATAGTTAACACAATTCAAATATATGTTAAAAAGGTGTTGCGACTCATTAATCATTAACTCAAAACACTACTAACCACAATTTTGAAGGTCATTAACCACGATTTTCAAGTGTTAATTGTGTTTAGTGGATGGTTTATGAACTAGGACATATCGTTATATATTCACTATGAAGCACTGACACATTGGCGGACACCGGAAATGACATTGACACGTCAGCTCCGGTAATAATTTAAGAAAATGACTTAATTGAACGTAATGACATATGTCCATGCCGAGTTGGACACCAAACATGTCTTCGATCAGAAGTGTCGGTGTTGCAGAGTATATTCTTCATTAACCATCAACTGAATTGCGTTAACAATCTAAATTATTGTGTTGTCAAAATATGATTTGTGCTAAGAAAACAGCAGAATTTTGAGAAGTAATTGAATAAAGTAAAATTGAATTTGGAGAAATTGTTAAAATTGAATTGAAGGAGAAAGAGAAGAGGGATGAACCTGGACGTGAAGGATCGGAGTAAGAACGAAAGGGAATTACGCGGAAGGTGGAGGTTGGGATTGGAAATGCGAATTTGATGAGTTTGTTAGAGAGAAGATTCCAGATTCTTCTTCTCATTGTTTTTGCGTTTTGAAAATTTCACTGTTGCATTACTTGAATAAATGAATGAATGAATGCATGCAATGTGATGTGATCATTGATGACAAGAGTTGAAAAGAAAGAAAGAAGAGGTGGATGGTGAGTGACGTGGATGCTTCTTTTACCACCAAAATAAACTAAGGGGGATGTATTGGATTGAGATTTTAAAAGACTATTTTTATAAAAAAAAGTCTTTAGGATTGTAAAAGACTTTATAGGATTGTATTGATTCTGTGAGATTTTAAAAGACTTTTCTTAAAAGACACAGATTTCAACGGATTTCAATGGATTTATAACACTGGCTTTTTTTTGTGTAAATCCAGTATCTTCCGCGCGCAACTTCAGAGGCTAATCCCTCGAGCATAACACTGACTTTTACACTAAAAACTTTTAAGATTTTTTTTAATTTGAATAAAGAAAAATAAAACCTAAGTGATTATTAAAAAAAAGAAAACAAAGTGATTATTGCGTAAAAATCCGCTCTACATTTTGTTTGCTAAGTGATCCATTGGTATCACGCATTCCCCTATTTATAGCATCCACAAGGAGGTGCAACAACTCAGTAGTTTCATCTATGGTCCAACCTACACAACTATCTTTGTCTTTACCCTTTTCTCGGTTATTTTCTTGCTGTGAATCCCCCATTCAATCACTAATATGTATAAGGAAAAAACTAGTTATTTCACTAGAATAATTGTTGTTTCCTAATTGTCAAAATATGGTGACTATATACCAAATAATATATATTCAATAAAAATAAAGAAAAAAACTACCTAATAGTAAAAATAACACTCACTTA
This sequence comes from Medicago ruthenica, assembly GCA_018208015.1. NCBI lineage: Eukaryota > Viridiplantae > Streptophyta > Magnoliopsida > Fabales > Fabaceae > Medicago > Medicago ruthenica. The sequence continues at coordinate 115,694,787 of CM031371.1, read as the reverse complement.
TTATATCAATGAAAAGAAAATAATTAATCAATATAAGCAAATAATATCAGTGAAACAATTGTCAAATTAATCAATATAAGCAAATAATTTCAGTGAAACAATTGTCAAAAGAAAAAATAACAACAAATCATAAAATAAAATAAAAACAATGAATTGTTGTAAAAATAAAACAAATCGGAAAAAAGAAAAAGACTGCTAAAAACAAGAAATTGGAATGAAAAAAACATGGCATAGAAAGAATCGGACAAAAAAATAACAACAAATCAGGAAAAAAAAAAAAAGAGCAACAAATCATTAAAAAAAATCGGTAAAATAATCAAGAAATCGGAATATAAAAACATGGCATACAAAATGACAAGAAATCATACCAAAAGAAAAGAAAAAACAATCGGTTAGAAAAACAAGAAATCATAACAAATATCTATAGATTTTTGAAGAATTTGACAGAGAAAAAGAAGAAGAAGAAAAATTGGCATAGAGCATATGACGACAAACAAGGGTTTGAAACAGAGTGACAAAATCTCAAGGGTTTGTGTGAGATTGTTTGATGAGAGAAGTATTTATATTTTAACTAAAAAGTCTCACAAAATCCATTTCATCCAAAAATCCATCAAAATCTATGGACTTTTGAATACCAAGAGACAATTTATAAATCATGAGAAATCTTAATTGAATACCAACAGATTTCGTTGCCCTGAAAAGAAAGTCATGATTGTCTTAATTGAATACCACAAGATTTCTTTATATTTTATAAAAGTCTTGATTAAATACCACTAGACTTTTTTATTATAAAAAAGTCTTTTAAAATCCTTTGAAATCACAATTCAATACACCCCCCCTAAATTTCAATAACGGACACCAAACTAGCTCGTCTCACATTAAGACACGGTTGTTGGAGATTGCACTTTGGTCTTTGGAGAATTCCGAAAACAATAATTTCATATATCCATTAAATTCTTTGAGATGAGTCTCAACGACTCACAATTATTATAACACTATTTTTCAACCTTTAATTTGTCATTTTCTACTAGACTCAACTCTAGTTGATAGTGGAAATTATAATTTAAAAAGCTGTTATTAACTATAAACCATATACCAATGAGATCTTCGGTTGATAATAAAATAGACTATTTCCTCTCTTATTATTTATAAGTAAAAATGATTTTAAAAAAAGTTGATCTATTTGATTCAAAATTTAGAATAAATACATCAATTTTTTTATTCATTTTTGTTTATAATAAAATAGGATAGAGTAGTGTATTCATCCATATTCATAACTACCGTACAACAAAAGTTTATAATCAGAAAATAATGTATTTTAAAAAATTTCAAAAGAAGTTGGTAAAAAAAACAGTATTTTTCGTTTTATATTCATTACTCAAACTAAAAATGAAGGAAAGTGATATTGAGAAGAATAGTTGACAGTGGTCGGAGTTGCTAAGATGTGGTGGAAAGTGGTGTCGATAAATCTAGAGAAAATGATGTATATGTAAAGACTTCAACGGTTGCTGCATGGGTGACATTAAATTAAAATAGAACACAGTTAAAAGAAATTACATGAGTTGGATTCCCATGCTTCTCTCTCTCCAACTTTACACTTTCTCCATAGGCAACTCAAACACTAAGTCCCCATGATAAAATCCAAATTCTTATTATCAACCGGTGCCATCAACCTCCAAGTCCAACTTCCCCTAAACACCCCAAAAACAAGAGTAACAGAACAAACAATCTTAACCCTCCTTAACTCCCACTGCGACACACTCTCAAAACTAACTCAAATCCACGCTTTCATCCTCAAAACTGGTCTCCAAAACAACCCATTAATCCTCACTAAATTCACTTCAACTTCCTCTAACCTCAACTCAATCCACTACGCCACCTCTTTTTTATTCCCACCTCCCCGTACTACTCCTACACCCACCCCCTCCTACGATGCCTTCCTCTTCAACACCCTCATTCGCGCTTATTCCCAAACACGCGATTCAAAATCATATTCCTTGCTTTTTTACAGAACCATGTTACGTTACAGTGTTTCGCCCAATAAATTCACGTTTCCGTTTGTTCTTAAGGGGTGTGCTGGTATTGGGAGTTTGAGGTTAGGTAAATGTGTTCATGGGTGTGTTGTGAAGTTTGGATTTGAAGAGGATGTTCATGTGTTGAATACGTTGATTCATATGTATTGTTGTGTGGGAGAAGATGGGTTTGAGTTTGCGGAGAAGGTGTTTGATGATAGTCCTAAAATGGATACGGTTACTTGGAGTGCTATGATTGGCGGGTTTGTAAGATTGGGATGTTCTTCACGTGCTGTTGGGTTGTTTAGAGAAATGCAGGTGAGTGAGTGAGTGAGTGAGTTCACACATTATACTATATGATCAATTTCATAATAACAACTGAAGAAATGTGTAAGGTTACTTGTGGGACCTATTTGAATACTTAAATGATTGCACAGTTTGAGTAAAAAGTAGTAGGATTCTTAAATCATATGTGATATAGACACGACACAATGCAGGTGTCATGTCGGTGTCTGACTTCAACACGACATTGACAAATGTGATTACGTTCAATCACTTCCATTTTCTTAAACGATTACATGCGTCTGTGTGTAAGTGTCGGTGTTGTGTTCAGTGTTTTTGTCGTGTCCAGCGTTTCATAGACAGGACATTTTTCGATCCTATCGTTGCATCTGGCCTCCACAGCAGCAAAAAACAAGACAAGGCACAACAGTGTAGAGGGAATGGGCGTATAACATAATAGAATGCATTCTCTCTTTTTATTGTGCCTCTCCAGTAAAAAATGGTGGGGAGAGAGACATGATTAGAAAATTAAGTGATAATGAGGATACATACAGATGTAGGAAGGTGAGATGAAGAGGATTCAAATCCAACATATACATAATAGTACCTATGAAGCACTGGCACAAACACGGATGTCGAACACGACAGGGACACTGACACAGACACTTCAACACGATAATAATTTGAGAAAATGGCATAATTCAATGTAATCATAAGTCTCAGTGTCAGACACAGACGCGTGTCCGATACCTGGACACACCTAATTTGAGGAGTGTCCGTGCTTCATATTAAGTACTCTAGAAAGGAGTTAAGAACCTCAATGTGAGATGCTCAAATAGTAAAGACAAAAACTTAATACATCACATCTTTTTCTTGTAATCCTGTTTTACTATTAATATGCAGAAAGAGCTTGAAAAAAACTGATGTGTTCTGACCTGTTTGTCAAACATTATCTTACTCACACAATCAATGTTCGCTCATGCAGGTTATGGGTGTTTTCCCTGATGAGATCACAATGGTTTCGGTTTTGTCTGCATGTGCTGATTTGGGGGCACTTGAGCTTGGGAAATGGGTGGAATCATACATTGAGAAGAAAAATATCCCAAAATCTGTGGAACTCTGTAACGCACTGATAGATATGTTTGCAAAATGTGGCAATGTTGACAAAGCTATCAAATTGTTCAGACAAATGGACTCACGCACCATAGTTTCATGGACTTCAGTAATTGCTGGTCTCGCGATGCATGGTCGTGGTTTAGACGCCGTTTCTCTATTCAATGAAATGGTTGAAAATGGGATAACACCTGATGATGTTGCTTTCATTGGGGTTCTCTCTGCTTGCAGTCACTCGGGACTTGTTGACAAAGGAAGATACTATTTCGGTTCAATGGAAAGGAATTTCAGCATTGTGCCAAAGGTAGAACACTATGGATGCATGGTGGATTTGCTTTGTAGAGGTGGGTTTGTTAAAGAAGCGTTTGAGTTTGTTCAAAAGATGCCTTTTGAACCAAACCAGATCATATGGAGAACCATAATCGCTGCTTGTCATGCAACTGGGGAACTCAAGCTTGGAGAGAGTATCTCCAAAGAGCTGATAAAAAGCAAACCGATGCATGAGTCTAATTATGTTTTGCTGTCGAACATTTACGCGAAATTGCGACAATGGGAGAAGAAAACTAAGGTGAGGGAGATGATGGATATGAGAGGGATGAAGAAGGTTCCAGGGAGTACCATGATTGAGGTAAACAATGAAATGTATGAGTTTGTTGCTGGTGATAAGTCTCATGATCAGTATAAGGAGATATATGAAATGGTGGATGAGATGGGGAAGGAAATCAAAAGGGCAGGGTATGTGCCCACAACATCTCAAGTGTTGCTTGACATTGATGAAGAAGATAAAGAAGATGCTTTGTATAAACACAGTGAAAAGCTTGCAATAGCTTTTGCTCTTTTGAACACTCCCCCTGGAACTTCAATTAGGATTGTGAAGAACTTGCGCGTCTGCGAAGATTGTCACTCTGCTACTAAGTTTATATCTAAGGTTTATAATCGAGAGATTGTTGTCAGGGACCGCAATCGCTTCCACCATTTCAAGAATGGTTTGTGCTCTTGTAGAGACTTTTGGTAATTGAAAATGATTAGAAAATTAAAGTTTCTGTGTTCATTTGCTGAAAATTAATGGTTGCTTCTACTGATGTCAAAACATGGATGTTGTCCTCGGTTGGTGACTTATCATACATAGGCTAGAAAATAGAAACAACTTTGGTTGCTGATTTTTCTGTTATTGAAACTAGCACACACTTTAAAGTTGGATTTCATTCTGGAATCAAGTTTGAGGTAAATTGTAGTACAAAACTTTCAACCCAAGGTAAAAACTCAAAGACTAAAACTTTTTATTGTTATTATTTGCATATTTATTCATGTACTCCTCTTGTCGTTTTGTTTTTAATTGAAATTGAAATTCAGGTTATCGTTCTTAAATTGAGGGTTGATTGTTTAAGAATCTATTTTGCTGCTTTAAAAGTTTTTGAATGAAGTAGGTGTTTAGGATAACCATATAGACATGAGGCATGTAATAGCTGCTCGAGGAAGTTGAGAATGGCAACAAGATAATTCCCCAGAAGATTAGAACATAAATTTCATCTCACAACAAGATTGCCTTATTCTATTCAGACTGATTTACAAACTGATTTAGAATAAAGGAAATCAGTTTCCCCACCCTTATTCTACTCAAAACATGCAATTAACTCTGATTGGGACCTGTTAATTAAGCCTACGTCTAACATAAATGTTTGTGATATTCGTCATACAAGTCTCTTTACTGGTGTAGACCGTGGAAGGGAGGTGAAATAATATTATTTGATGTGCCTTGAACATTATTGCATATTGCAGAGGTTGTCTTCTTTGGATCAACTGAGGTAATGTTGATTTGTTCCAAGGTAATATTGTCACACCCTATTTTGGCACAATCTAGAAAAATAGCATCATCACCACTGCATGTTCCATAGATATTACTAAATGTTACATCACTCACTTTTACTGCGTCCTTCTGCAATAAAAAAGTAAAAGCAAAACTTAGGCATCTTATTATTCATTAACAAAATCAATCAACATGAAGTAAGGGAGAAAAAATATTAACCTGTTCTGGAGCGCTCATGTAATGTTGTTGAATATATATAGGGTTTCTTATTTGATTGACTATGATATGATCGAAAATGATAGCTTTGGCGTATCCTTTTCCACCCTTAAAAAAACACATGATTTTTGTTGATTAAATTTAAGATTCAAATATAAATACGTTTAGCATATAGACATAATTATTTTTATTTTCAATTAAGTTTGTAGCATTACTGGCCATGTCTTGATTCTTGCTGCACTATCAGCTCCATTGAATGTGCAATTCCTGACGTTCACGTGCTCTGCGAATTCCTCAGCTCCACCACCCCCTAGACTCCCCACACTACATCAAAATAAAAGGCATGCCAATCAATTATGAATTATTCATATAAAACGTTAGTTTTAGGTGAAATCTTAAATAATTAATCATTCAAAGAATGGTTCATGCCTCAAATGAAATTCATTACATCTTTTTATTCATTGTAGTGTATAGAGATGAAAGGTCAAATTGTGCATATTTTTATAATTGAAAAAAGTTTAGGTGAGTTGAATCTTAGACCTAACTCGCTAGGGCAGGTCTAGGCTCACAGTGATAAATTGTGCATTAGATTTGTTTGATAAGTTAATCAATGACAATATCCCTAGCATATTGGTAACAAGCATTCTAAGCTTAATGTTTACATTTAAGAGTATTTTGACATACCTAATGCCATGAGTCCCAGGTCCACATGTAACTTGAGTGACATTGATGAACTGTGATCCGCCTTTGATAGCAATGCAATCATCGCCTATATCGTAAAATTCATGAGTGAACAAAGATTGAAATCCTTAAATCAAAATTTAAAAGAAATAACATGCTAACAATCTGGAGATAGATGCAATCAAATTTTATAATGATTATTTCAGTTAGAGGTTAAAATTCAAGTACTCTCCATCAATTTGATCTTACCTGAAGTTCACTAACCATCTAAGACACTTGATTTAAGAAAATGACAATTAAAGAATGAAGGTTAAATACTTACCACTTTGTATTATAGAGTCATGAATATTAACGCGAACTGAGTTTGAGATATCAATTCCATCGGTGTTGTGGCTATCTTTTGGCGAACTTACTTTAATACGTGAGATTGTTACATCTTGACTATGGACTACATAAACATGCATTCCTGGCCCATTTATATGAGTAAGCCCACTTAATTGAAGTCCATCACATCTTTCAAATAGTAAAGCCTGCACATTCAACGATATAACATAATTTTTTTTTAGAGGAAATACATAATATTGACCCAAAAAAACATTGCACATATATTTGACCCCAAAAAAAGATGTGTATGTGTGTGTTGGAATTTTATTCATGCTCTAAAGCAACAATTTTTTTATCTCGTAAATATAACTCAGATAATAAAAAGGTGTAGAAACGATTTATATACTTTGATCTATAATCTTCATTTCTCAACATTTAATGTGAGTCTAATAAAAAAAAAATAAAGCATAATTTTCTTTTTGACAACTTTCAAACGGGTGAACTTTCTAACCGTAGGAGGAGGGTTTGCAGCACATCCTTTAGCTCCATTAAGCTGCAATTTTGAAAATAATAATGTATCGTTAGATGATTTTAAAACAATAGATTATTTGTGTAGTGTACTATATTATATTTAATAATCAGGAATTGAAGTAAATAAAAATTCATGCTTGGTTCTAAATTTCTAATAAAATATGTATGAGAAGTGTATGTTATTACATTGCCCCACCAAGCTTCACCCTGACCATTGATCACTCCAGATCCATCAATTGTCATCCCATGTACGTTAAGGAAATAAAGCCACCTTTTTGCACATGAACCCCATGCATCTCTATGAGGTGCTATTATGTTTCCCATAATCTGCATTAAATCATTAATTAGCAATATTAGATTTAATCAAAATTTAGTCCATTATATACTTTTTATTTATGAAAACCGAAACATTAAGCAATCATTTGATATGTAGGAGAACGTAATAGTATTTGTTTTACCTGAATATGAAGATTTTTAGATTTGCAAGGACCATTGAAAGTTACTTGATGCACAAAGAATGTATGTTCAGCTGGCACCACAAGGGTTGGAGTCCCTTGATTTGCTGCACATAAAGCTTTCCATGCTTCCAAGAAAGCCTTTACAAAACAATGTATTAAGATTAATTTAGAGAAGATATAGATAAAAAAAATTGAACTTATAAAGGAGATAATAACAATAATGCATTTGAATGAATTTTTTGGATATTAAATATATAAAAAAAAAGATAAAGTAAGGACTATTTTATTTTTTTGAAAGTGGATTTAAATAATAAATTAGGTCACTTTAAAGAGGGTATAAAATATTGAAACTTTTTTTATCAAAATATTACTTTCAATTCCTTGGTCAAAATTTTATTCACTGCTTATTTCTCTTGATAGAGATAAATCATTGTTCTAAATTATGAGAAGGATATTAAATAAGAATACCTTTTTCTTATTTTGAAAATCAGAACGATATATCATTCAACTATTGGAGCAAACACAATAAACAATAGATTATGACACATTATTTCGTATAGCTAAATATTGTACTATATTGTAAAAAGAATAATTATAACATGAAAAATTACAGACATACTTGTGTATCATCGGAAGTGCCATCTCCTTTGGCACCATAATGAAGCACGTCAAAGGTATTTTGACTAAATCCAACAAATGAGTTGCATGATACAATAGAAAATATGAACAGGCCAAATATAAACAAGTCCTGCATGATGAATATATTATGTTAATTGAATTGAAAAAAATTGAAGTAGTTATTTGTAAACAATGAAATGAGTAGACAACTAATGTATATGTTCACTAACCATGGTATGTATTTTCTAACAAATAGTGTGTATAAAAACTAATGCTATAGACTTGCTTATACCTATAGTATATATAGACATGGATTTTGAGCGCCCATTAATAAAAAGAGTAAAATTGTTGAATAAGAAAAAAAGTACCACTAAAAAAAAGTAATTTTTCTAAGAAGAATAAGAAAAAAATTAATTAATAAGGATTCTCTATAAAATAAATAAAGAAACGAATAATTGTTGATTATTAATAAAAAAATAAGTAGTTGTATAATAAGGTTTAATATGTGCAACCAAGGAAAATTATTCTTTATTTTCTTGAGAAGGATATCAAATATGATGTAAAAATCATTGGTATAAGTAAAGATAATTATAATTAAAGATTTTACTGGTCAAAACTAGGGAAAACTTTTTTTTGACAAGAAAACTAGGGAAAACTTCATGACAAATATTTTTGGACAATACTTCATAACCATTATAGATAGAAATCAATGGCACTAATATTTTTGTTTTTATTTGAAAAAGCCAAAATGAAATATTAATAGAGAAAATCATAAACCATTGTTTTAATTTTTATTTTTGACAAGAACAGACTCATATTTCAACCGGAGATTAACCATTGATTTGAAAATTTCAGCCATTTTTATTCAAATACTACTGTACCTTTAATATATACCATCGCTTTGTAGTACTGAAATGTGAACTCTTGGATAAAATCTATTTTATTTAATTTTATTTGAATTATTGTTGAACATTAAATGTAGATACATCTCTAAGCAAATTTAAACATATCAATTTGTCATATTATATGAGACCTAACATCTTCTACTAAATCCTACTCTTTATTGAACAGCTGGTCTCACAATTATGCATCATACAAAAATAATGATTAAAATAAAATTTGATTTCACCTAGACAATATCAGCCATCTAATTTATTTATTTTGTGGGAGTGTAGATTAATGTGTTGATGAAATAGAAATAAGGTTTCACGTAAAATTTCACATATTCATACCATATTATCAAAAATCCAGACTCAAATGTAAAGGTCGAGAAAAAGGTAAAATGGGATATCAATACTGTATTTAAAAGTTTTCCATGAAAAGTATAACATATAAGGTTTTTTCCTCTAATACATATTAGATTTGCATTGATACAAGGTTATATATCAATGCATTGCATATCATTCTTGTCCAAAAAAAATGCATTGCATATTATACCTTTTAATAATTAAAAATAAAATATATTTTGTTAATCAATGACTTTTAAATTATTTCTTATGTCACTTTCTCCATTTTCAGAAGAATATTGCATATGACTTCTATTCGTTTTACATCAGGAAAAGGCGATAAGTAAATAAAAATAAAATGATTGTTGTTTGTATTTTTAAGACATAATTATTTTTTATGAATGTACAATTAAATTATACATACATATAATGATGTGTTGCTACGTCAATAAATGAACGTGACAATCAATTTGTTTTCATATTCATTAATTAACATGACAACATATCATTAGATGTATATGTAAATTAATTATACATTGTATATTAATTAAATTATATTTTTATTTCAATTTATCACCCAAAATAATATTGTATACAATACTCCAAATTCAATATACTCTATCATTTGTTGCCGACAATTACGAAATTTAAATAAAATTAATAAAATTATTTATAAAGTTATTTTAAACGTTTATTCATTTATTATAATTTTGAATAAATGTGAAAATCTTAAGCAACATTTTTTTTTAGGGGTGGAGCAACATTTATTTTGAAAGGAAGGAGTATAATTTACATGTTTGCTTTTATAAGAGCTGATTTTCACACTACTAATCTAGTACATTGTTCGTCCTGAACACATTTTAGTTGGTAGTTAAAAAGACAATATTATGCAGAGGTTGCGTTTGAACATCAGACTCTCCACATTTTAACAATTAAAATATGTGAACCTCGTCTACTAGACTATTTGAAAAAAGAAAAAAAACATAATACTACTCCGTCCCAAAATATAAGCAAAAATGAGTCAACATAAGTTGATGTATTTGGTACAAATTTTGAACCAAATACATTAACTTTTGTTGACCAATTTTTGCTTATATTTTGGAACGGAGGGAGAACATTGTTTGTGCCTCCTCCCCACATAGAGAAAAACTCAAATTATTTTACTAAACAAAATTTTTATTTCATTAAAGAATGTTTCTATTTCTCAATTAAAAATTCTTCTCCATAAAATAATAATTAATAACTCTTCAAAATGATTCAAACACACGATACATTAGTTCATCCATTTCCATGCAAAAATGTTTACATTGGCAAACACGACAATGTGAATTTGATTGTATGCATAAAATGTTACATTGATATCGCACGCATGCGTAAAACTTTTTTTACAGCACCATTACATAAAAATAAATTAATACAATATAATATGAACCTTTAGAGACTTCAACAATCATGTTTCGAATCGTGAAATTAAAAGAATTCTTGAAAAGACAGTGTCGGCATCAAGGAAGGATTGGTCATCAAAGTTGGATGAAGCTTTGTGGGCTTATAGGACGACATACAAATCACCTATAGGTCTCACTCCATTTCAAATGGTTTACGGGAAGGCATGTCATCTACCGGTCGAATTGGAACATAAAGCGTTTTGGGCGCTAAAATTCTTGAATTTTGATCAAGAACAAGCCGGTGATAAAAGAAGAATTCAAATGCATGAGCTAGAGGAAATGAGGAATCAAGCTTATGAATCTTCAAGGTTGTACAAGGAAAAAGTAAAAAAGTATCATGACAGGAGGATCGTGAAAAGAAATTTTCAGCCCGGGCAAATGGTGTTGCTGTTTAACTCAAGGCTGAAGTTATTTCTGGGAAAATTAAAGTCAAAATGGTCCGGCCCTTTCATGATCAAAGAAGTGAAACCATATGGAGCAATAGAGCTGGAAGACCCTGTCACAAAATCTTGTTGGACTGTTAATGGCCAGAGGTTGAAGCCCTATTTTGGTGGTGAAGTTGATCGTCTCACAACGACAATTTCACTCAATGATCCGTAATCAAACTTGTAACAGGCGTCGAGTTAATGACGTTAACCAAGCGCTTGTTGGGAGGCACCCCAATTTTATAAGTATGTTGCTTTTTCAATTGTATTTTAGTCCTTATAATCCATTTTTGCATGAAGAGTTAGTGGCACAAGTCAAAATTTTAAATTTTCTGTTTTCTGTCATGGTCGCTATAGCGATCAATTCCATCGCTACAGCGACGAGTCAAAAATTCAGCGTCTGATCCTCAGAGTCTGAAGATCAGAGTCTGAAGCTTCAGACTCTGATTCAGAGTCTGAAGACCCTTCAGACTCTGCACTCGCTATAGCGACGGGTGGTCCGCTGTAGCGATGACAGAAAAATCTGTCAGTGCAGAACCCAATGCCACTAACTCTCCTTAACTTCCCCCAACCACCCACTCATCTTCTCCTATCCGTTTCATTCCAACATAACCGCAAACCCTAGTTTTCTTACCCTTTTTCATTTCATCTTCCATTTACTTTCCATTTCATAGCAAAATTTTTCAATTTTCTTGCATCTCTTGCATTTTTCTTGCATTATACAAGCTCAAGACCGTTTTCAATCTCTTAAATCATCTCTATCAGGTATGAATTTGAAGCTTTCTCCTTTCACTTCTGATATTTTCAAGTTTTATGATTGCTTTGTGCAATTTTCAGAAGTTTGAAATTAGGGTTTTGCTTTTATTTAATCATTTGAAGCTTACCCATTTTAATCTTTGGTTTAAGCTGTTAGAAATGAAATAGAATCACCAAACAAACTTGCCTAGCATTTTCATTCCTCTTAAAAATCAATTTTTGAAACTTACCCATTTTGTAAAAATTCGAAATAAAAATGGGTATATGATGATTAGGAAGTTCTGGTGATTATAATTCATTTTTATGATCTTTGCTTTTAATTTTTCGTGCCTCAAGTTGTTTTGAAAATGAAAAAAATTAGAAAATTTTTGAAATTCTGAGTTTCATGGCTACAGCACAGTCTCGTTGTTGTAGCCCAGAAACAAGAACAAATTCTGGGTTTCATCGCTACAACGACCAGTCTCGTCGCTGTAGCGCGTGTGTCCAGAACCTGTTTTTAAATTTTTTTCATTCTTTTTCTAACTTGCATTCCTATATTTTTGTCTATGTGCTTTTATTTTTGTAGGAATGGCACCCAAAACTTCAAGCAAAATGCAGAGGAATGTGGAGGGTTCATCTTCAAGGGCAAGAGTCATACTTCTTCCACCACCCTAGATGTCACACCTCTTTTCTACTACATCCTCAACAACCAAGAGGTTAATGTTGCGAGGATAATTGCTAATGAGATTAGGATTGTTGCTGAAAGTGGTATTGTGCCCCCTGCCAAACCAAAGTGCCCACTACCATTTCCTGGGCTCATAATGGGACTTTGGTTGAAGGCACGTATTCACTTGCCTACTCAGGTTGATGAGGAGATAAAAAATCCTATTGATGATAAGTACATCAATAGGTATTGCTCATACAAGACACCCACTACAGCTGGGACATCACAAGTACCTCCTCCTGTCCCTCAAGCCCCTAGCTTTCCACCACTTAATTTCTCGGATTGGGACCCTCGCCATATGGCTGCCTACACCTACACCTGGAATCAAAATGAATCCAACCATAGAGCTCTTACCACCATTCAGAGCCACATGCACCAGGCAGGCCAATCACCTTGGACCCCAGAGTTTTTTCAGGAGCATATCGCTTGGCCTGTGGACAGTCCTTTTTATTCAGGAGGGGCGAGTGCAGCTGCAGCTGGTGGAGAGAGTGCAGCTGGTGAAGATGATGATGATGATGACTCCTCAGAGGATACGAGGACCATTGATCATGAAGTTGTTGATCAGATGGAGTCTGATTGAAGATTTTTTCTTGCTGGCTGTTTTTCCTTCATTTTTCTTTCATATTACCTGTTGACTTAATCTTTTTAGTTTAATGTGAACAATTTGCTTTTGTAGTGTTTATTTCTTTTTATGTTGCCATATTTTGGAATTGTGTACTATGTTTATTTCAAATAATGTTTAGTATTTTATTTTATCTAACAATTGAAAGAAAGTCAAAAATCCAAAAGTTAAGTGCTTGAATGAAAGCCAAAGATTGAGCAAAGTATCAGGTGAGTGATTATGATAAAGTTTGTGACAAAGCGCAAAGCTAAGGTACTCGTTTCTTGTTTTTCTAGGTGCGTATTTAAATGTGAAATGAGTACTTTGCACAAAATTTATCTCATTTAGTTTGACGCGATAACATGCTTATGTATGAACCACTTAGAACTAGCCTAAATGTGAGGAATCCTCAAGTTCTATTCATATATGCAGGAGACCGGTATTTTTTGTTTAACTCGGTTTTTTTATGTTAAATCTGAAAATTGTTTTGAACTGTATGAAAGCACAGAAATGATCAAGACATTCTTTTTGAAATTGAGAAAAAAAACATTTGACCACAAAAAGCCTACCCTATGAGAAAGCGAGTATTTGATAACCCCATTTGAGCCTAACGAATCAGAATCCTTAACTATGAACTGTCAATATTCATAAGCAATGCTTAATGAATTTGCCCAAGTTTTTCAAAATCCAGTTCATAGTTAAATCACTATTGGATTCTGATATTTTTACCTTCATTTTGAACCCTTAACCAGCATGTATATTTGTCCATTGCCTATTGATAAGGGAACATTCAATTAGGGTATCATTTTGTATAAGTTGGGGAGAAAAGGGAGGTATTTCATTTATGTCAAGTAAAGGTGACAAATTGAAAATTGATCTTGACAACAAGAAAAGAAAAAGAAAAGAAAAGAAAAGAAAAGAAAAGAAAAGAAAAAAAAAAGAAAAATATAATAAATCAAAAAAAATGTTGTCAAGATCAAAGTACTACTTGTATTTTACCAAGGGTTGATAAAGAAAATTTGGAGGAAGTTGTGTAAATAGAAAGAATGTTCCTCTATGCTTGGCCAATTGAATTTATTTTTCCCACATATGACATTTCTTTTGAAACCAAGCCAAATTACAACCCTCAAAGACTTTTTGATATATGCTTTTGTGCTTTTTGAGATGATAATTGGATGGACACATAACTAAATTAGGATGTTAGCAAATTTACCGGATGTGTGTTCAAAACCCTCACAACATGAGTTCAATTTGTTTAATTTACTTTCAAAGAAGTGTGTTAGGTGTGGTTCATTGATAAATATGTTATTGATTTGAATTGTGTGATATGAATTTTGTGCTCATGACTTATGTCACATTCATAGTATATATCTCGATTAATGAGAAACTTCACTTTTGCCTGCGCAGTCACAGTTGAATCATGCATCTGAGAAACTTTTCTTCAAACTTTAGATTTTTTTGTTTATTGCTCAAAACTTTGTCCAAAGCCTTGAAAATTTCCTTTTGATTCTTTGGTTTGAGGACAAACCAAAAAGCTAAGTTGGGGAGAGTTTGATAAGTGCCAAAAAGCAGTTATCTTTTGATATATTTTTAGGCACTTATGTTACTTGTTTTGCAAGTTATCATAGGATAAGCTCAGAATTATTGATCGAATGCCAAATTATTGATCCTATGTCTTATCCCATCCATTTGTGCAGGAAATACCATGCTAGGACCTGAAATTGAGCAAAGAAACATGAAGAATTGATAAGGTTTCATCGCTACAGCGGAGGATTGGTCGCTATAGCATGCCTAGGCAGGGAGAAACTAAGGTTCCATCGCTACAGCGACCAAGGGCGGTTTGAACCACGTTTGCTGACGTGGAGCAAACCCAAAGGCCAAGAAACCTTCCATCGCTACAGCGACCAACTCATCGCTGTAGCGAACCTTATAAAAACCAGATAGTATTTAAGCCTTTTAGCTCATTTTCTGAATATTAACATATACTTCCAGAAGAGAATAGGGCTAAAAAGAGGCATTCTTCATAGAGCAAAAGTGATCCAAGTGTAGATTAACTAAGAATCTTTGAGAAATCAAGTCTTAGCTTTGGATCTTCATCTTTCTTTCCACTTTTGTATTGTTGTCATGAAAATGAACAACTAAATCCCCTTTGTTGGGATTAGAGGTAATCAATCAATCTTAGATGTAATCTTTTGATCTTTCAAATATATGATTCTAGCCTTTTATATATCATTGATTTTATTCTTGTTTTCCATTATTATGTTTGATTTAAATGTTATTGAAAAATACTTTTGAATCTAGGTTTAGAATAATCTTTTATCAAAATAAGAAATTCTAGACATGGAATTTGGTTTTGATAATCACACAAAGTGTCGGAACGTAAAGCTTTCGAATCGTTTAATAGATTGAGACATCGTCGATTAAACGATACGATCGATCTCACAACATCATTTGGACACGAATGATGTTGTCGAGTGATACGTGATAATATCGTATATAAGAAAAGCTAGAATCCATATATATGATCATTAGAATATAATCGATGTTTGATTGATGAACTTTAATCCTAACGCTTTTTACGCCCTATTACTCTCTGTTTTATTAACGTTTTTAAAGTCGAATAGTTTATAGCAAACACATGATTAAACCCTAACTTAAAATGATAATCGGTGTTGAACGGTTTATGATATCACATTAGTCCCTGAGGAAACGATATAAAAATATACTTACTTTTGACTAACATCATTAACGCATGTTTGAAATGTCGTTTGCAACCAATGGGAAAGAAATTTCTCCAGCGTTTCATGTCCTTGGATTCATGATAATTGGAAATGCTTTGTCTCTTTTACATGTTTTGAAATTATATACATAAATTGAGGTTAAAATTGTACACAAAAGTTGCAGATGTATGATGTACCTTTCTTTCTTACTCGGTTTTTGTAACAAACGTTTGGAGGCTCATAGTGGTCCATTTATGAAGGTGTTCATATATTAACATATTCCTGAGTGAGTCAACACCTAAGGATCACTTTCCTGATGCAACAAAGGGTTGGTGTTCTGAATTTGTGATGATTATTAATGAAGGATATAGTTTCATTTGCATTTTTGGCATTCATTATAATGTAACTTATAGAAGAGAGGAAAAAACTATAACATGATGATTTTGTAGATATTTTGCCTCTCATAGATACATTAGAGAGCAATACCTATGTCATTTTTATTCTATAATTGTTTTCTCACATTGGGTTCGATAACATGTGCCTTTTTCTTCGCCTGACCCTTTTTTATATATAAATTTCCTTTCAGATGGTAAAGTATGATGGTTTCTGTTAGATGTCTTTTGCGAAGAATTCAACTAAGGTTATGTTGATTGATGATGGTGGGACTGCAACCTTGATTGGAAGCGTCTATGTGTTCCTCAGAGATTTTCAGAAGGCGCTAATATCAATCCCAATGTTCGAAGACCTGGCCAAACTGTGTGTTTTAGATTCAACCGCAACAACGTTCTCTCTCTCCCTCCCTCCCTCCCTCCCTCTCCCTCTCACCCTCTCTATGTTTTCATCTACAATTACTGTGTTTGTGTGTAACAATGTGTGTTTACGTATTATTTCGTGCTACATAGGTTGAAACCTTGCGCGGAACAGTTGAATCACCAAACTTGGCATCCCCATGTTGAAGCCTGCGACGGTGATCCTCTCCACAAATGTGTTGCTATTGCGTTTACAGCTCTCAAAAATGACATCGTCGTGCAGGTAGCTAATTAATTACAAATTCATTACTTTACTTTCACGGTTGAGATGTGTTTGAAAGTAATGTTTAATTGTTTAACTATAATTGTTTTATGTTAACTATATATAGTTTGGTACATATTTAAGCAGGAAGTTCTAGGACTATCATGGCTGAGATGTGTTTAGTTTAGCTATAACTGTTTTGGGCAGGGAATTCCAGTAATTTTTATTGAATTATGTGTTTGACTGATGGATTTATTTTAAGAAATTTTTCTAATTAGATTTTTCTGGATAACAATAGTTTTACACATAACAACATGCTGCAATATGGATATAAAGGTTGTCTCATGCTTCTAATGACATGGAACTAAAGTTGAAAAAGCTACAGAGCAAATTAGGAAATTAATCAATCTCATTCTTAAACTATTTTTGAAGCTATTTCGGAACTATTTTTGCAGCTATAGAATAATTACATATGTTTTCTTGAACTATTTTTGACAATAGTTAAAGTAATGAAAACCTGAAGTTTTTATCCGTATTCAGAGAATGCTTGAAATCAATTAGTTTGCAAATTCATTGATTTGTGCAGTTCAATATCCGAATGGAACTTACCAATTCCAATTTGAAACTATGTCAAGTATAGTGAATTAACTTTTGTTTTGAATCAGGGAATGCACATCATTATTTGAAGTTAACATATGTCTTTTTCAGATTTAAAAGAGTAAAGAGTAAAGGAAATATGTCTTTTAACATAGTAACGTTAAGAAGGCTCTAAAAATACGTTTTCTGCATCATTTCTATATTATCAAGTACTTAATAACAATGAGTTTATGTCTATATTAAGTAGTTTGAGCTTTTAAGCAAAGTTTGGTAGTTTAAGACACAAGAGTGGTTAAATATGATTTGGTCAAATTAGATTTATAGTATGTCAAAATTGACAATACATGTTATTTGTACATTAAAATTTTGATTAAAGGGTTAAATATGATTTGGTCAAATTAGATTTATAGTATGTCAAAATTGACAATACATGTTATTTGTACAATAAAATTTTGATTAAAGTACTCATAAATGTTGTGATTAATTTTGCTAAATGTAATTGTACTCTATTAGGGCCGTTAGTGTAATTTTATGTGATTTCTACATTCTACATGCATGTTCAAGTGTAGAATCTATACAAACTACTAAACTCTTTGCCTTGAAAGAATGAGTTATAGGTGTTGTTTTTAAGATCAAGGGATGCAAGAAAACATGTTGATGTGGTTATGTAAGATACTAGCTGCACCACTTCACTATGATCTTTATAATAAGCACTAGAGTTTTATCTCTATATTGATTATGATATATAAATTCATCTCATCTTTACAACTACATGTTTCTGTTATTCTTCCAATAGTTTTTAGTTGTTCTTACGGATTGATATGTATATACCATATAATGATATAGGTAGGTATATGTATACAATTGATGTGTATATATATATATTTGGATGGTTACTACCAATTATATAAGAGAGAATAAACAGGTAAAGATGCTACCATGAATATAAATGTATTATGTTTCAACCGTTTATGCATAGCAAACATGCTGTTATAATTGTGTGAACTTTTTAGTTCTATATTATGTTCTATATCACCATCTTTTATGGAGTTGTAGTAGTCTCTCAAGCCATACCCAGAAGTAGATATTAGTGGAGGACAATAATAAAAGTCAAGACAATATCTTAGATATGTTGGAGTATATCTACTACAATCAATTTTCTCTCATGGACAACTATATGTTCCCATTTGGAGAGTTGCTTCAAGGAAAGGCTTGAAGATACCGGTAATTGACAGAAAAAAATTGAAGATGTAGATGTAATGTCAAATGTAGTTTACAAAGATGTATTACATTATGTTCAAGAGCTACTTACAAAAATGTATTTAATTTTTATTAAGAAGTTTTTGTAAGGAATGTTTATCATATAAAAAAAATTTAAAAAAAGTTTGTCGATAAATGCCCTTGAAAGACATTTTAGAATGACTTTTATCTCATATTATATATCTATTAATTTCTTTTGTGATTTTTAATATGCACAGGTCAAAAGTCCATAGTTACAAATGTTACATCTAATGTAGTTTACAAAGAAATGTTCCAAAATGTTTGTTAGTTAATATTATTATTATCGGTGTGATGTTGGAATCAAGTTTCAATTATAATATATTTCACATTGTTTTATTTTATATTCATGTGATGTTGTGGTCCTAAATTGTTAATATATTATGCTCATCATTTGAACAGTGCGATAGCACGGTCGCGCGATCTAGAAAATTGATTAGGAATTGATTACATTTAAGCTCTTCAACAACCAAAAAACATATCATGTGTGATTGTCCATACACAGTGTTTGTGTTTTGTTGCGCACCACTTCATTTTACTCTTAGCCATTGGTCGTTTCTTGCACTATATATTCATATAGATCCATTGAGTTTTTAACACACTGCCTCAAACAAAAAGATATATTCCTCTGAGTACAAATCAACTCAATTAAAAAAATAGTTGGAAATTGTTACCTTCAATTTGTTATGGTTAACTCAATTGAGAAGTTATATGTTGCTATGTTAAGAGTTACCACAATTAATTTTCTCTCATGGGCAACTATATTTTGTTATGTCGAGAGTTACTCCAAGGAAAAGCTTATATGTATTGGTGAATAATGAAGAAGGTGAAGATATAAATGTAACATCAAACGTAGTTTATAAGGAAATATCTTAGAATGTACTTATATTAATTACTGAAATGTAACCCTAATGATTAGCCCCAATTTTTAGTTCTGAAATTTTTTTATGAAAAAGCTCTTGGTGGGGATCGAACCAAGTACCACATGCTTCCAATTGACAATTTCTACCACCAAAGTACTTATGTCTTTTATGATATACAATTGTTTCAATGTTATGTATTCAACACAAATTTCGGGTCCTCTTTCTTTCAATCTCACAATCCCTAATTTTTAGTGACAACTTTTACCACCAAAGTACTTATATCTTTTATGATATACAATTGCTTCAATGTTATGTATTCAACACAAATCTCGGGTCCTCTTTATTTCAATCTCACAATCCCTAAATCATTTCTCACTCACTTTTATCTCTCTCACCATCATGCAATTGAACCTAATAACCATAATCCCGCCCTTTTTGACAGACCTAATTAATTTTTATGAAGAAAAAAAGGTCTCCAAAGAGCTGATAAAAAGCAAACCGATGCATGAGTCTAATTATGTTTTGCTGTCGAACATTTACGCGAAATTGCGACAATGGGAGAAGAAAACTAAGGTGAGGGAGATGATGGATATGAGAGGGATGAAGAAGGTTCCAGGGAGTACCATGATTGAGGTAAACAATGAAATGTATGAGTTTGTTGCTGGTGATAAGTCTCATGATCAGTGTCGCGTCGAATTTCGGATGTCAAGCTATTGACTAGCATTGAATCACTAATTCTAAATTACGACTGAACTTTTAATTTTTCGGGGAAAAAGGAAAAAAGTTCTAAATTACCTTGAGAAAAGATTTTAGGTTCGAAAGTGGATTATGCGAGGGGAAGGTATTAGCACCCCTCACATCCGTTGTACTCAACGGGAACCTCTTAGTCGGCTTAGGCTTAAAATGCTTCGATGTTTTACTTGCGTGTTTAAACATATATAAAAGGAAATATAAAAACATAATGCGAGACGAAGAAAGAGATAAAAACAAACGAAAGGGGAAAACATGTTTTTTATTAATGGGCTTGACAAGATGTCGATCTTGCTCCTACGTATCTCCCGGTAGTCGGAGAATTCAAAGCGTACGTAGTTCTTTGGTAGAAAAAGTTTGTATGTTGGTTCGTTTTAGTTAAAAAAAGTTTGATCGCGTCCGAGCGAAAAAGTTTGAAAAAAGAGAAAAAATGATGAAAGTAAATGTCAACTGTTCGGGTTGCTGCCGAACTGGCCATTGACGACAATGCATAAAAGTAAATGATTTGATAAAAGGATTTGCGCTCGGACTTGAACAAAGGTTTTAAAACGCACGAAGGCGTACAAAGCTTTAAATGGTGAAAGATGGACGCTAGGCGATAAACTCGCGCAAGGCGTGAATGTTTTTTAAAAAAGACAAACGCACAGAGGCGAAAAATTCGCGCAAGGCGTAAAAATGGTTAAAATAAACGCGCAAAGGCGCGAGAGGTTCGGATTGACCACGAGGGCCAAGAAAAGGGTAAAAAATGGCCACAAGGGGGCCAAGGGGAGGTTTGAGCGTGTGAGACGCGTCAAGGGTGGAATGACGGTTGCCCGAGCGACGAGACATACGTCACGCATTCGTGCAACCGAGGTTTGGGGAGACATACGTCAAGCCATTCCCATTTCATTCAAGTTTGGTTTTGTCGGGACTCTAAGGAACCTCAAAGGGAACCAAAAAAAATGCCTTAAAAGGAAAAGTAAAAAGAAGGGGATCACGAACAAGTTTGTTGTTCGAGTTTATTAAAATCATGAACATTACTTGTTGCTCAAGTTATTGAAACTCAAGAACGAGTATAGTTCAAGTTTGAATGGTAAACAAATTCATAAGACAAATTCACCGAGGATTTTGTTGGGGGATTCCTTTTTTGCGATTGACCATGCTCGGCCTGCGAAGCTTTATCTGCTTTAAGGACAGACATCGATGTACACTCCGAATATTCACGAGTTCGAAAAGGAATGTGTTTGTTATTGATAAAAATAAAAGACTCATGAAATAAATTTTGAAAAAGTTTTTTTTTGTTTTTGAAATACTATCATCAAGAATAAAAATGAATGAAAGGGATTTGACAAAAGGTAAAGAACGTTATAAGTCTCATGATTGAGGTCCCAATCAAGAATAAATTTTCTAATCATGGTACTCACTTGAGGTTCCAGGGAGTACCATGATTGAGGTAAACAATGAAATGTATGAGTTTGTTGCTGGTGATAAGTCTCATGATCAGTATAAGGAGATATATGAAATGGTGGATGAGATGGGGAAGGAAATCAAAAGGGCAGGGTATGTGCCCACAACATCTCAAGTGTTGCTTGACATTGATGAAGAAGATAAAGAAGATGCTTTGTATAAACACAGTGAAAAGCTTGCAATAGCTTTTGCTCTTTTGAACACTCCCCCTGGAACATCAATTAGGATTGTGAAGAACTTGCGCGTCTGCGAAGATTGTCACTCTGCTACTAAGTTTATATCTAAGGTTTATAATCGAGAGATTGTTGTCAGGGACCGCAATCGCTTCCACCATTTCAAGAATGGTTTGTGCTCTTGTAGAGACTTTTGGTAATTGAAAATGATTAGAAAATTAAAGTTTCTGTGTTCATTTGCTGAAAATTAATGGTTGCTTCTACTGATGTCAAAACATGGATGTTGTCCTCGGTTGGTGACTTATCATACATAGGCTAGAAAATAGAAACAACTTTGGTTGCTGATTTTTCTGTTATTGAAACTAGCACACACTTTAAAGTTGGATTTCATTCTGGAATCAAGTTTGAGGTAAATTGTAGTACAAAACTTTCAACCCAAGGTAAAAACTCAAAGACTAAAACTTTTTATTGTTATTATTTGCATATTTATTCATGTACTCCTCTTGTCGTTTTGTTTTTAATTGAAATTGAAATTCAGGTTATCGTTCTTAAATTGAGGGTTGATTGTTTAAGAATCTATTTTGCTGCTTTAAAAGTTTTTGAATGAAGTAGGTGTTTAGGATAACCATATAGACATGAGGCATGTAATAGCTGCTCGAGGAAGTTGAGAATGGCAACAAGATAATTCCCCAGAAGATTAGAACATAAATTTCATCTCACAACAAGATTGCCTTATTCTATTCAGACTGATTTACAAACTGATTTAGAATAAAGGAAATCAGTTTCCCCACCCTTATTCTACTCAAAACATGCAATTAACTCTGATTGGGACCTGTTAATTAAGCCTACGTCTAACATAAATGTTTGTGATATTCGTCATACAAGTCTCTTACTGGTGTAGACCGTGGAAGGGAGGTGAAATAATATTATTTGATGTGCCTTGAACATTATTGCATATTGCAGAGGTTGTCTTCTTTGGATCAACTGAGGTAATGTTGATTTGTTCCAAGGTAATATTGTCACACCCTATTTTGGCACAATCTAGAAAAATAGCATCATCACCACTGCATGTTCCATAGATATTACTAAATGTTACATCACTCACTTTTACTGCGTCCTTCTGCAATAAAAAAGTAAAAGCAAAACTTAGGCATCTTATTATTCATTAACAAAATCAATCAACATGAAGTAAGGGAGAAAAAATATTAACCTGTTCTGGAGCGCTCATGTAATGTTGTTGAATATATATAGGGTTTCTTATTTGATTGACTATGATATGATCGAAAATGATAGCTTTGGCGTATCCTTTTCCACCCTTAAAAAAACACATGATTTTTGTTGATTAAATTTAAGATTCAAATATAAATACGTTTAGCATATAGACATAATTATTTTTATTTTCAATTAAGTTTGTAGCATTACTGGCCATGTCTTGATTCTTGCTGCACTATCAGCTCCATTGAATGTGCAATTCCTGACGTTCACGTGCTCTGCGAATTCCTCAGCTCCACCACCCCCTAGACTCCCCACACTACATCAAAATAAAAGGCATGCCAATCAATTATGAATTATTCATATAAAACGTTAGTTTTAGGTGAAATCTTAAATAATTAATCATTCAAAGAATGGTTCATGCCTCAAATGAAATTCATTACATCTTTTTATTCATTGTAGTGTATAGAGATGAAAGGTCAAATTGTGCACTATTTTATAATTGAAAAAAGTTTAGGTGAGTTGAATCTTAGACCTAACTCGCTAGGGCAGGTCTAGGCTCACAGTGATAAATTGTGCATTAGATTTGTTTGATAAGTTAATCAATGACAATATCCCTAGCATATTGGTAACAAGCATTCTAAGCTTAATGTTTACATTTAAGAGTATTTTGACATACCTAATGCCATGAGTCCCAGGTCCACATGTAACTTGAGTGACATTGATGAACTGTGATCCGCCTTTGATAGCAATGCAATCATCGCCTATATCGTAAAATTCATGAGTGAACAAAGATTGAAATCCTTAAATCAAAATTTAAAAGAAATAACATGCTAACAATCTGGAGATAGATGCAATCAAATTTTATAATGATTATTTCAGTTAGAGGTTAAAATTCAAGTACTCTCCATCAATTTGATCTTACCTGAAGTTCACTAACCATCTAAGACACTTGATTTAAGAAAATGGCAATTAAAGAATGAAGGTTAAATACTTACCACTTTGTATTATAGAGTCATGAATATTAACGCGAACTGAGTTTGAGATATCAATTCCATCGGTGTTGTGGCTATCTTTTGGCGAACTTACTTTAATACGTGAGATTGTTACATCTTGACTATGGACTACATAAACATGCATTCCTGGCCCATTTATATGAGTAAGCCCACTTAATTGAAGTCCATCACATCTTTCAAATAGTAAAGCCTGCACATTGGACGATATAACATAATTTTTTTTTTAGAGGAAATACATAATATTGACCCAAAAAAACATTGCACATATATTTGACCCCAAAAAAAGATGTGTATGTGTGTGTTGGAATTTAATTCATGCTCTAAAGCAACAATTTTTTTATCTCGTAAATATAACTCAGATAATAAAAAGGTGTAGAAACGATTTATATACTTTGATCTATAATCTTCATTTCTCAACATTTAATGTGAGTCTAATAAAAAAAAAATAAAGCATAATTTTCTTTTTGACAACTTTCAAACGGGTGAACTTTCTAACCGTAGGAGGAGGGTTTGCAGCACATCCTTTAGCTCCATTAAGCTGCAATTTTGAAAATAATAATGTATCGTTAGATGATTTTAAAACAATAGATTATTTGTGTAGTGTACTATATTATATTTAATAATCAGGAATTGAAGTAAATAAAAATTCATGCTTGGTTCTAAATTTCTAATAAAATATGTATGAGAAGTGTATGTTATTACATTGCCCCACCAAGCTTCACCCTGACCATTGATCACTCCAGATCCATCAATTGTCATCCCATGTACGTTAAGGAAATAAAGCCACCTTTTTGCACATGAACCCCATGCATCTCTATGAGGTGCTATTATGTTTCCCATAATCTGCATTAAATCATTAATTAGCAATATTAGATTTAATCAAAATTTAGTCCATTATATACTTTTTATTTATGAAAACCGAAACATTAAGCAATCATTTGATATGTAGGAGAACGTAATAGTATTTGTTTTACCTGAATATGAAGATTTTGAGATTTGCAAGGACCATTGAAAGTTACTTGATGCACAAAGAATGTATGTTCAGCTGGCACCACAAGGGTTGGAGTCCCTTGATTTGCTGCACATAAAGCTTTCCATGCTTCCAAGAAAGCCTTTACAAAACAATGTATTAAGATTAATTTAGAGAAGATATAGATAAAAAAAATTGAACTTATAAAGGAGATAATAACAATAATGCATTTGAATGAATTTTTTGGATATTAAATATAAAAAAAAAAAAAAGATAAAGTAAGGACTATTTTATTTTTTTGAAAGTGGATTTAAATAATAAATTAGGTCACTTTAAAGAGGGTATAAAATATTGAAACTTTTTTTATCAAAATATTACTTTCAATTCCTTGGTCAAAATTTTATTCATTGTTTATTTCTCTTGATAGAGATAAATCACTGTTCTAAATTATGAGAAGGATATTAAATAAGAATACCTTTTTCTTATTTTGAAAATCAGAACGATATATCATTCAACCATTGGAAAAAACACAATAAACAATAGAATATGACACATTATTTCGTATAGCTAAATATTGTACTATATTGTAAAAAGAATAATTATAACATGAAAAATTACAGACATACTTGTGTATCATCGGAAGTGCCATCTCCTTTGGCACCATAATGAAGCACGTCAAAGGTATTTTGACTAAATCCAACAAATGAGTTGCATGATACAATAGAAAATATGAATAGGCCAAATATAAACAAGTCCTGCATGATGAATATATTATGTTAATTGAATTGAAAAAAATTGAAGTAGTTATTTGTAAACAATGAAATGAGTAGACAACTAATGTATATGTTCACTAACCATGGTATGTATTTTCTAAAAAATAGTGTGTATAAAAACTAATGCTATAGACTTGCTTATACCTATAGTATATATAGACATGGATTTTCAGCGCCCATTAATAAAAAGAGTAAAATTGTTGAATAAGAAAAAAAGTACCACTAAAAAAAAGTAATTTTTCTAAGAAGAATAAGAAAAAAAGTAATTAATAAGGATTCTCTATAAAATAAATAAAGAAACGAATAATTGTTGATTATTAAGAAAAAATAAGTAATTGTATAATAAGGTTTAATATGTGCAACCAAGGAAAATTATTCTTTATTTTCTTGAGAAGGATATCAAATATGATGTAAAAATCATTGGTATAAGTAAAGATAATTATAATTAAAGATTTTACTGGTCAAAACTAGGGAAAACTTTTTTTTTGACAAGAAAACTAGGGAAAACTTCATGACAAATATTTTTGGACAATACTTCATAACCATTATAGATAGAAATCAATGGCACTAATATTTTTGTTTTTATTTGAAAAAGCCAAAATGAAATATTAATAGAGAAAATCATAAACCATTGTTTTAATTTTTATTTTTGACAAGAACAGACTCATATTTCAACCGGAGATTAACCATTGATTTGTAAATTTCAGCCATTTTTATTCAAATACTACTGTACCTTTAATATATACCATCGCTTTGTAGTACTGAAATGTGAACTCTTGGATAAAATCTATTTTATTTAATTTTATTTGAGTTATTGTTGAACATTAAATGTAGATACATCTCTAAGCAAATTTAAACATTTCAATTTGTCATTTTATATGAGACCTAACATCTTCTACTAAATCCTACTCTTTATTGAACAGCTGGTCTCACAATTATGCATCATACAAAAATAATGATTAAAATAAAATTTGATTTCACCTAGACAATATCTGCCATCTAATTTATTTATTTTGGGAGTGTAGATTAATGTGTTGATGAAATAGAAATAAGGTTTCACGTAAAATTTCACATATTCATACCATATTATCAAAAATCCAGACTCAAATGTAAAGGTCGAGAAAAAGGTAAAATGGGATATCAATACTGTATTTAAAAGTTTTCCATGAAAAGTATAACATATAAGGTTTTTTCCTCTAATACATATTAGATTTGCATTGAT
Source organism: Medicago ruthenica (assembly GCA_018208015.1). Taxonomy (NCBI): domain Eukaryota; kingdom Viridiplantae; phylum Streptophyta; class Magnoliopsida; order Fabales; family Fabaceae; genus Medicago; species Medicago ruthenica. The sequence goes on along the minus strand of CM031371.1, from coordinate 115,667,558 downwards.
ACAAGGTTATATATCAATGCATTGCATATCATTCTTGTCCAAAACTAAAATGCATTGCATATTATACCTTTTAATAATTAAAAATAAAATATATTTTGTTAATCAATGACTTTTAAATTATTTCTTATGTCACTTTCTCCATTTTCAGATGAATATTGCATATGACTTTTATTCTTTTTACGTCAGGAAAAGACGATAAGTAAATAAAAATAAAATGATTGTTGTTTGTATTTTTAAGACATAATTATTTTTTGGGTTAATATCGCTTTTGGTCCGTGTAATATGAGCGAATTCCGGTTTTAGTCCCTGTAAAAAAAAATTAGATTATGTCCCTGTCTTCAGATTCTTCCACTTTTAGTCCCTCACTTAAACTTGTCAGCAGAATCTGCACACGTGGCATGCTGACTGTGTAATTAAATTATTTTTTTATTTTTTAATTAAAATAAAATGCCACATGTGTATCCATTTATTTTAAATCAGAAAACCATAAACCAAAAATTGAATTTACAAACCCTAGTTCCACTTTTGGTCCTTCAAATTCCATTATCTTCATTTTCTTCCTATCTGTTCTTCTTCTTCTGCAAACCCCAGTCTTCCCGTACGTTCTTCTTCTTCTCCAAAACGAACGGTCGGAAAACCCAGAAAACGAAGGTCCGTTCTTCTGTCCTTTTTGTTTTGTTGACAGAGATGGGACTATTCAATGTAGTTTTTCACCATGGTGGTGAGTTTGTACGAGAGAAAACAATGTTCTACAGGGGTGGGTTGCAAACTGTGATTACTGGGCAAGATGAAGATTTATGGAGTTATTTTGAAGCTGTAGGTTTGGTGTTGGGATGGAATTATGCACTGGCTACATTTAGGTTATGGAGGAAGATAGAGGGAGTAGATGAGGGTTTCAAGCATGTCTTACTTGATGATGATATTAAAGCTGTTGGGTCGCATGCAATGAGGACAAAAGAGGATGCACACATATATGTTGAGCACAATGTGAGTAGTAACAGTGAGAAGGTATCTGAACCTACGTGTATCGGAATGAATGAAGCTGATGACAATGGTGAGGATAACAGTAGTGAGGATGAAGCCAGAGGGATAAGGTTTGATGATAGTGAAGAGGAGAGGGTGATTGGTTTGGATGATGGGTTTGGTGTTATTGAAGTTGAAAGACCTGCAAATGGAACAAACAGGATTGAGATAGGAGGGCAATCTTATAGGTTGAAGACTGTTGCTAACAAGTCTCCAGGTAAGAAGAATGTTGGTGCAGGTAAGTTGAAAGTGAAATTTCCAGTTTCATGTACACGTGGGTCTACAAGTAGGCTTGATGAGGAAGATGAGTATGTGTCTGATGAATTGGGCAGTTCTGATCCTGATGCTTCAGATGATGAAAAGGGTACAAAGTATGAGAAATTTAGGAAGGAACAATTGAGCAAGAGGTATCAGTTCAAGTTGGGTATGGAGTTTAACTCTCTGCAAGATTTTAAAGATGATATTACTGAATGGACTATTTTAAATGGTTACCAACTTAAGTTTGTGAAAAATGATAAACAAAGGGTGAGGGTAGTGTGCAGGGACAATTGTGGGTTTTTAGCTTTGTGTAGTAAAGTGGGGGACAGACACACATACCAACTTAAAACATGGATAGGGGACCACTCATGTCCAAGGGTTTTAAATAACAAGTCTGCTACTTCCAAGTGGGTATCCAAAGTTGTCATCAAGAAACTACAGTCATCTGACAAGCTCAACATTAAGAAGGTGGACCAAGGTGCATGGGATTGGTTGATGCAACGTCCCACTAAAGGTTGGTGTAAGCATGATTTCAGTTTTTATCCCAAATGTGATGTGATCATGAATAACATTAGCGAGTCTTTTAATAGTACAATCCTAGTTGCCAAGGATAAACCTGTTCTGACTATGTGTGAATGGATAAGAAACTACCTAATGAATAGGATGGCAACTGTTGTGACTAAGCTTGATAAGTGGCAACATAATGTAATGCCAAATCCTAGAAGAAGGTTAGATAAGGAAGTAGAAAACAAAATCCTGAAAATTATGTTGATAGTTGTTACATGAGAAAGGCTTATGCACTTTGCTATAGTTTTAGTGTGTCTCCTATAAATGGGGCAAAAATGTGGCCACATGTGGAAGTTGAAGACATGCTCCCTCCTGATTTTAAGAAGGGTCCTGGTAGACCTAAAAAGCTAAGGTTCAGGGAACTGGATGAAGGTGGTGCAAGATTTAGGAGGCCTGGTGTAGCTTATAGATGCACTACTTGTGACAAATTTGGACATAATGCTAGGAGATGTAAAGAAAATCAGAACCCAGATGCACTCAAAAGAAAGGTATTGTTTAATATCCAACTTCATATTTTAATTACTAGTAAGTAATTTTTTAATTTTCATTTTTTAGTTTGACCAAATATACATGCATTTTTTCAGAGAAAACCTGCTAAAAATGGTCATGTAGATGGAGGATCTGAAGATGGAGGATCTGAAGTAGAAGAAAATGGTACTGCAATAACAGTGGTTAATCCCACTCCAGAAAATGATGATGCTTATGATGATGCATTTTTTGATCAAGTCATTGTTGACAATGCTGATCAACTTGATGTTGTTGTTAACAATGTTAACAATATTGTGTCTCAGCCAAAGCCAAAGCAGCAAAAGCCAAAGCCAAAGTCTTCTGCCAAAGCCAAAGCCAAAGCACCAGCTCCTCCCTTGAAGAAAAAATGCAGTGAGAGATTGAAGACTGTAAAGAGGCTTAAGAATATTAAGGGTCCTGGATGTTCTGCTGATCAGCCTATGACAATTGAACCTGAGGATGAAGCTGGTGTTATGACTCAAGAGGATAATGCAACTGCAGCTGCACCTGCACCTGATGCAAAACTTGGTTTATGATGTGAACTTGATGCACTTTTTTTTGAAACTAGAATTGTCCTATTCTGTTTTGTGGTTTGCTAAATGTGCTTTAACTTGTAATGATACATATGCACTTTAAGTGCTTTATTTTGTAATCATACATATGCAGTATTATGTTATAATCAATCCAATATTATGCTATATTTGAATCCAACAATCCAATATTATGCTATATTTATAATCATCAGAACTATGAGTTTCAGACTCTGAAACATCAGAACTCTGAGTTTTAGACTCTGAAACTAAAGAACTCTGAGTTTCAGACTCTGAAACATCAGAACTCTGAGTTTCAGACTCTGAAACTAAAGAACTATGAGTTTCAGACTCTGAAACCTCAAAACTCTGAGTTTCAAACTCTGAAACATCAGAACTCTGAGTTTCAGACTCTGAAACTAAAGAACTATGAATTTCAGACTCTGAAACCTCAAAACTCTGAGTTTCAGACTCTGAAACATCAGAATTATTAGTTTCACACTCTGAAACCTCAAAACTCTAAGTTTCAGACTCTGAAACATCAGAACTCTGAGTTTCAGACTCTGAAACCTCAAAACTCTGAGTTTCAGACTCTGAAACATCAGAACTATGAATTTCAGACTCTGAAACCTCAAAACTCTGAGTTTCAGACTCTGAAACATCATAACTATGAGTTTCAGACTCTGAAACTAAAGAACTATGAATTTCAGACTCTGAAACCTCAAAACTCTGAGTTTCAGACTCTGAAACATCAGAACTATGAGTTTCAGACTCTGAAACCTCAGAACTCTGAGTTTCAGACTCTGAAACATCAGAACTCTGAGTTTCAGACTCTGAAACTAAAGAACTATGAATTTCAGACTCTGAAACTTAGAGTTCTGAGGTTTAATCAATCCAACAAACTAACACTATAATCAATCCAATATTATGCTATAATCAATCCAACAATCCAATATTATGCTATATTTGAATCCAAAAATCCAATATTCATAACAATTTGAATTTAGAAAAGTTTAACTTGATTGATGAAAGTTAACTTGAAATTACATAAAACAGAAGTTTAACTTGATATTACAAAGCATTACATAATCACATAAATTTCTAATTCTCAAGAATTACATCAACCTACAAAGTCAATTTGTTCAACAATTGAACCAGATTGACATTAACCTAATTTAAATGCAATTGCAAAAAAACACCCAAGAAAGTAGCAATGCCATGAACAACCAATTGCTCTTATTCTTCTCAGCCTCAAATTTCTGCTTCATCTTCAGTACCTTCTTCGACTGAATCTCCTTGCCTATTTCTTGTCCACATTCTTTCCCAAAATCTTTCCCAAATTCTTTCAGAAATTCTGTAGTCAAATCACACTGATTGCAGCCAAGATTGAAACAAGCATTATCATTCTTTGGAGACGATCCATTTCTCGCAAAGAACATATCCAATTCGTCATCCCATATGAAAAGTTCACAACTTTCCACATCATTCATGTTCGAATTTCTACATTTCCAGAATCTTCTCTTAGGGTTCTCAACAGTGTTTGATACCCACATCTTCATCCCTGCATTACACCCACAAACTGAAAGTGGAAGATTTCCTCCATTTGAGTTGCCAACACTCGAGTTCTTACTCCCACCCATTACAAACTGCATCTAACCCTAACAAAGGAACAAACTGTAGCGATAAGGAGAAATAGGAACAATTACAAACGAGTATGAATGCAACAAATACGATTTGAATCGAGTGTAAGAAGAAAAATGGTGTTTGGCTTTGATTTGAAGAAGAAGAACATGAGTGGAAGAAGAAGAACTGACGGGAAGAAGATAATGGAGGGACTAAAACCAGATCCTAGGGTTTTGTAATTTCTAACCCTTCTATTTTTGTTTTATGGTTTTCTTATTTAAAATAAATGGTTTATAATATAATTATGAAGCTGGCATTTTATTTTAATTAAAAAAATAATATAATTACACAGTCAGCATGCCACGTGTGCAGATTCTGCTGACAAGTTTAAGTGAGGGACTAAAAGTGGAAGAATCTGAAATGACAGGGACAGAATCTAAATTATTTTTTTACAGGGACTAAAACCGGAATTCGCTCATATTACAGCGACCAAAAGCGGTATTAACCCTTATTTTTTTTATGAATGTACAATTAATTTATACATACATCTAATGATGTGTTGCCACGTCAATAAATGAATGTGACAATCAATTTGTTTTCATATTCATTAATTAACATGGCAACATATCATTAGACGCATGTGTAAATTAATTATACATTGTATATTAATTAAATTATATTTTTATTTCAATTTATCACCCACGATAATTTTGTATACACTACTCCAAATTCAATATACTCTATTATTTGTTGACGACAATTAAATAAATGTGAAAATCTTAAGCAACATTTTTTTAGGGGTGGAGCAACATTTATTTTGAAAGGAAGGAGTATAATTTACATGTTTGCTTTTATAAGAGCTGATTTTCACACTACTAATCTAGTACATTGTTCGTCCTGAACACAGTTTAGTTGGTAGTTAAAAAGATAATATTATGCAGAGGTCTGGATTTGAACCTCAGACTCTCCACATTTTCACAATTAAAATCTGTTAGCCTCGTCTACTAGACTATTTGAAAAAAGAAAAAAAAAACTAATACATTGTTTGTGCCTCCTTCCCACATAGAGAAAAATTCAAATTATTTTACTAAACAAAATTTTTATTTCATTAAAGAATGTTTCTATTACTCAATTAATAACTCTTCAAATAATAATTATTCTCCATAAAATAATAATTAATAACTCTTCAAATTGATTCAAACACACGATACATTAGTTCATCCATTTCCATGCAAAAATGTTTACATTGGCAAACACGACAATGTGAATTTGATTGTATGCATAAAATGTTACATTGATACTGCACGCATGCGTAAAACTTTTTTTACAGCACCATTACATAAAAATAAATTAATACAATATTAATATGAACCTTTAGAGACTACTCTTAGCAGAAGAAAAAAATCCAAACTTCTCTTTGAATTTATTAAATATAATGTAATATAGCGGAATGTAGTAGAGTTTAATGAAATGGAATAGAATAAAATAAATATCTCATTCGACTACTTGGATACGGGATAGAACGAAATGAATAATCACTTTTTATTTCTTTTTATCTTTCTTGTAAACACACAAGTATGATTATTTTTTTCAATCTTGTTAAAAATATTTTTTTCCAATCTTATTTTATTTATTAAAAACAGAAAACTACGCATGATTTCATCCCTTACCTCCCGGTAAGTCCTCTAAAAAAATGAAGGTAAGTGATGGTATGAGATGAAATCCATTATATTATTATTTTTAAACATTTTTATTCAACTTCATCTCATTCCGTTAATCCAAACCTAGTCTATGCATGTTAGACTATGAAGCTCCTTATTCTCTATACAAGGCTTGACATGCTTGACATTCTTTCCTCAAACAGAAGTAGAGATCCTCTCGATTTCCTAAAATAAATGGCAGTGTCTGTTAGTAAGATTTTGGTGTATAAATGTCTAATTAATGTCACATATTCTAGAAATATGTGCATTTTTATCATTGATTCTAGAAATATGTGCATTTTTATCATGTATATGGTCACATTTATAGACCAAATACATTAATTATAAACCTAAAAAATTATTTTTTTGTTTATAAATGTGACCGGAAGAAATACAAAACTATAGTAATGAAAATTGTCATTTATTTTAAAAAATAAAGAGAATCTCAACTCCTCAAACTAAACGATTCTTCCATCTCAAACTTCATCCATCACACTAACAAACCTTGTAACGTTGATGTTGCTTATTTTTTTTTCATTTCCAATTCTTTCTACTTTTATTATCATATTCTAGAAAGAAAGAACATCAACTTCGTTTTACTCCCATTACAAAGTTCACAGCAAATAAATAACATTTGCCTATAAAATAAGATCTTGAATCGTTGATTTGTCTCATTGGATTTCGGGGAGGCAAGGTTTATCTCAACGTGTTTAATAGGGTTCGGTAACCTAGAGGAAAAGAACAAATGTTGGGATTTTCCTAGCAATGTTGCTCACACTAAAAATTTGGCAGAGAAGGGTAGGGACCAGGGTCTGGGGAGAAACAATAGAGAATCCTCTTGTGGTAGAGGCTTTCAAAGGGACTGGGAGTGAAGTTCATTGACACTCAATTCTAGCGGTATCTTTTTCGAGGGACTGTTCAAGTCTAAGACACTTTTTTGGTTTTCCATTCGCTCTTCATCTTGTTTGTATTCTCCTAGTGATTGTGTGTGTGAATGTTAGATTGGTACATACCTATAAACAACAAACTATAAAAACCGATCATAGCAACTCATTCGACAAGGGTGTCGACAAGGGTGGAAGGTACACCAAGTATACTACTACTGTATTGCATAATTCAGAGGCTCATAAACCTCAGCGAATTCAGAGATTAAAACTGGTATGGTGTCAAATTCATTGACGCATTCAAGACTAGTTAAATCAAAACGAACGGTGGATTTCCATCCTCGATTTTAAATAACCAATCTAATTAATTGAACATAAGATAAATTCATAAAAAAAACATCCAAATCTTTAGGAGTAAAAACCTACATAATATAGAATACATTAAATTAATCCACATATTTGGAAGCAGTCATATCGCAAAATCCAAATACCGAGTTTATCTCCAACGACAGAACGGTCTCACAGGTCAATAGAAGTACATGAACTGGACAATGACAAGGCGAATCACCAGTTCTAAGAGCCTTGTTTAGCTGGATTGTAAGATAATCAACGAAGGTCCAATTAATTCAAAGGATTACACCACAATATCTTATTATGATGGCACTGCAAAAAAAATTAAAAAGAAAAGGTCAAAAAACTGAAGGCAGAAAGAAGCACAATGTTACATAAATGCAGCCTCAAAGGAAAAGTAAAAAATACTGACATTCCTATGAAGGGCGAGTGTAAAAGGAAACACGACATAAACATATAATACATGAAGTACATATAATACATGAAGATGATCAAAGGCCTTTAGAAACAAATAAAGTACGGCTGCCACTTGTAATTAAATTATTACTGACGGACACGGAAGAAAAAAATTATACTCCAATTTAGAAAGAAAGTTGTAGAATGGGAAACACCTTTAAGTAGTTGAGATACAAAAAGAAATAGCTTGTAACATGCTATCACGTTTATTGGAAAATACAGTTTACCAAAATACTAGAATGGGATACATACAACTGACTGAATCTGGTGATGGACTAAAGATTTTTATAAACTCATTGGTGAAGGATTAAACTAAAACATAATATTAAAGAATCTTAAATAAAAACTATGAAAAATATAATGAATATGCCTAAAAAACGAACTAGAATGAGATGACAAGGAAGAACATACTGTAGGTAGAAGTATCAATCTGCTCAGGAAGCTGTTTTATATCCACCTCAAACCGGGACTGAACCTGGAATACACAACAAATGAAAGATGTAAATATTCTGAATGATGAAAGCAAGCCAAATGTTCGGCACGGAATTATGGCAGATGGTATTGCAATAAATGGACAAATGATGGACGTGCTAAAATACAAGCATATCTGCCTGCATAATATAAATAATACAACTACTACTTATTTCACGATTTTAAAACTTGGGGCGATGTTACAGTTGCCATCACTACAAATCAGATAAACAAAAGGAAAACTGGACACATCGCACATGTTGTAGAGGCTGTTATGGATTTTTTTTTAACTAAGGTTGGAAAGTAATTAGAAAGAATGATGTGGGATAATGGGTAACGCAATAATTCAGTGAGTAATGAGTAATGCTGGAGATATTAAAACAGGTTAGCACTTGGTTCAACAATAAAATAAACTGCAGAAGGAAACTCAAATAATAGGGCAGGTCAACACGGCACCACCATCAATAACCCACGACGCCATAAATCAACTCTTATGGCATGCTCTGAGTAATTTACACTGAATCATGGCACCACCATGACTGCTTTCTAATGTTACTGAACAAATAGACAAAAAAGATAATTGTCTTACATTGTTGAGAACATCAACATCGCTTGAACATGAAACAAATGTAATTGCAAGGCCCTTGGTACCAAACCTTCCAGCTCGGCCAACCTGTTTACAATTTCATCCAAAATGAAATGACAATTAAGGACTCTGGACTATAATAAAGGGACATGAAAACTAATTTTACAATTAAATTAGAAAAAGATAAGATCGTCAAAATCATACCCTGTGCAAGTATGTGTCTGCAGAGTCAGGCATGTCATAGTTTATCACGATATTCACACGTTCAATGTCAATTCCCCTGCCAACTAAATCTGTTGCTACAAGAATCCTTGTATGCCCCTCCTTAAAGCCTTTATATCGCTTCAACCTGCACAAGACATTGTTCAAAATAAGGCACAACTTAATTTACCACTTTTTTTGGTTACATAATTAGGATTGGTACACAAAAAAAGCAAACAGAAGACCAAATCAGTTGATTGACCTATGTTAATGAAACAAAAGGCTGCAGTATAAACAGTAACATAGTAGGTAAAACCCGCACAAATTGCAGTTCAAGACAAGCAAGTGATATGTATCATGTCCAGGAATAACATAGGTCATTAATGGCCTTAATCTTTAAATTCATCATAAATTGGTGAGATCATGTTACATGTATCACTGTTTCACCTGCATTTTCTTGTTGCTCTATATCAACCATTCCCGTTTAAGAATTCAAACTAGACGGTTAAGTTAAGCTATTGAAAAAAAGAACCGAGGGGTGTTCTCATTCGACAGAGCAGAAAGGTCTCCTGGGTGTTCATGTGGCAGACCAGTTATTTGACTCTGGTTCTTCTGTTTCAGGAAGCATCTTCCTCTAACAGTTTTGGTGGTCACTCTGAATGGTGTCTAAGAAAGTGAAGGTGCAGAATGATGATGAAATTTGGCATTCAACTCGTTTGGGGCTTAGTATTTTGTTCATGTTATAAGTTGGAACTCGGAATAATGCATATTTAAGTTTTTATGTGTCTCTGAATCACAATTTACAATCCAAGAGTAACTGAACCATTAATGACTAGACAACAGTGAGGGTAGATTGAATAGGGTAGAAGTTGGTCTTTTTTGCAAATTTGAGGGAGAGCAAATTGAATGCAATTTGCATTTAATTTCACGAGAATAAGTAAAAGCTTTTCTTAACATGATTAAATAGGGTAGAAGTTGGTCCTTTTTGCCTATAATTTGGGACAAAGTGAGATTTTTTTTCTTATAATTTGGGACGGAGGGAGTACAATCTCACATAAGAATCATTTGTTTCCTACATTCTTAAACTGATGCAAATTACAAGTCAAACTGGATAGAAACATCAAATCGCTGGCCTTCCAAAAATCCAACACTAGTTACATATCCTTTATTTTTTACATTTACCCAATGCAATATGCAGCAGAAATACAACTATAGCAAATACTGTTAATATAATTGCTCATGATAGCCACGTGATATCTCTAATAAAATTCAGTTAAACCAAAAAGAAAAATATGGATTATTAAATCATCAATTAAATGTTAATGAAGATAAGATGTCACATGATACAAACCTTTCTTCCTGGGACATTCCAGAATGAATGCATATGGATGGAAAGTTGCATTCCACAAGCAATTTGTCCAGCTCAGCAGATCTGCTGACACTTTTCACAAAGATCACAACTTGATTGAAGTCCAGCGCATCAAGAAGATCATTCAACTTTCGGTTCTTCTCCTCCTCCTTCAATTTGATGTAGTGCTGTCATTTCAATAACCAACGTAAGTCACAAAGCTCACACAAATTATCACAGAAAGCATGAACAAATAAGGCATTTGAATAGCAAAAGACCCACCTGAACGAGACCATGAAGGGTCAACTTTGCTTCGTCATCAACATAAATTTCCATTGGCTGAAAGGAACAATGTCACAGTAAATCATATTAGGAGCCTTCTTCAAGATAATGGAATCCAGAACAAAATCAATGACGGATGCAGATCCCTGAACCACAGTTCTAATCCATTTATTTTGTCTCCTTGCTGATGCTTTTTTTAGTCAGCCCAAGCAAGAAACACCAACACTTAATTAACACTAACAACAACACCACCAACATACCCAGAATACACTAAACAATTCTCCTCCCATCAATAGGTGAAAACTAAACAGTGTCCTAATTTGTGAAAACCCATATCAGACAAAGCTAATTGACACAACTAACTTCCAACATCAAATAAAATAATGAAAAGTATGGAAAGAGAAGACCCACACCCATAATCAGGAGCTTATCTAAAGCATCCCCATCCGGAACTCCCAGCCCCAGCTAACACACAACCCCACTCCATCCCATGAGCTGTTCCGATAAAAACTGGTTGAATTAAAAAGGCATTACCCAAACTGAACCCCTATTATCAAAAGTAAATGTTGATAAAACCATGGCACCCTAAGTATCTAAAATGCTCTCAAGGAACGTGGGCATCGTGCAAAAAAGACTTCAAATAAGTAATACTGGCCACAGGACATTACATCTTGCATAAATTTTTTGCAGACTGGGCGAATTTCCTTGCTGAGTGTTGCAGAAAACATCATAACTTGCTTATCATGGGGAGTCATCTTGAAAATATCTTGCACATCTTTCCTCATGTCTGGAGAAAACAAAATGTAGACGATGAAAACCATGGAATTATAGGAAGTGAAAAACAATGAATCAGGTCAAAAGAACATACCCAGTGATTCCAGCATCTTATCACATTCATCCAAAATGAAATGCCTAACATTCTTTAATGAAAGGTCCTTATCCCTGGCCAATGCTAGTATTCTTCCAGGTGTACCAACGACAATATGGGGGCACTCATTTTTCAACAGATCCTTGTGAACTTTAATGTTGACACCACCATAAAAGACAGCAACCTTGAGATCAGCCAAGTAGGTGCTGAACCTTTCAAACTCATGGCATATCTACAAGAAAGAGATTGCACAAGTTAGAAGCTACAACAAAAGCTCCATATGCTTTCATTTATTTATTGAACCCCGAATAAATACCTGGTATGCTAATTCCCTTGTATGACACAGAATAAGAGCAGAAACTTGGCCTGGAACAGGATCAATCTGCTGCAAAGTTGATAGAACAAAAACTGCAGTTTTTCCCATTCCCGATTTTGCTTGGCATAATACATCCATTCCAAGGATTGCCTGAGGTATGCACTCATGTTGCACTGATGATGAACCAAAGAAAATGGGGGTCGAAGAAACCAGTGATCAGTAAAAAAAACCTTTCTGATCCTTTTAATTTGATTTGATAGAGTTACCAAAGCACAATAGTTCTCCAAAACAAGATTATAATAGATGTATTACCTGCAAAACAAATAATTTAACAAAATACACAAGTTCAGTGAAATTGTGATTTTATTATCTAACATCTTACAACAAATAAAAAAAACAATAACAGCAACAACCAAGCCTTATCCCACTAAGTGGGGTCCGCTACATGGACTAAATTACGCCATAATATTCTATGATAAACCAGATTTCGGTCAAACTCATTAATCTCTCAATTTTTCTTTATAGTTTCTCTTACAGTTTTTCTAGGTCTTCCTTTGCCTCTAGTGAAAGGAGAAGGTTGTGTTAGGCCTCGACAGCCAAGGCTTCCCCTTTGTCAAATCTCTATGACATGGATCAAAACAAATCAAAAAAATGTGTTTTAAAAATCCTTGATCCCATAATTTTGTTTCAGCATTAAATCCTGATAGGGTAAAGGGGAAGTAAGGTGCTACATAAGGGAACCCTGCAAGGGAATCAGGGAAGATGATGGGAGAAGATAAATTTAAAAGGAATGTTCCATCAGGAATGTTGATAGCCAAGAGCAACTTTAATCTATTATTAAAAAGACAAGACAGAAATCAAGAAAAAAACACACGAGACAGAGATGAAGAAAAAACACAAGTGTCGACTATTCAACTCTAGACCAAAAATATTATTTGAAACAAAGATTAAAATACAACTACATCTCTAGTTCATAAATCGTTACAGTAACTTAAACAAGGAAACAACAACAACAACAAACTAAATATAAGGGTGCAGATAATTTGCCTTCAGAGGGATGCTCGAATCCTGAATCCACAATAGCCCGAAGAAGCTCTGGCTTTAGAAGAAAGTCTCTGAATCCTGAACTGTGGATCCCAACATAGCCCCTGAAAAAGCCAAAATAAGCATAAAAACAATCAGAAGATAGCAAAAATACATAATCAAATGTAATTCCACCAAAATGAAAACATCGCCAAACAAGAAAAAGGAGCAACTTCACACGTCTAACTTCATCAAAACAGAAAAACAAAACATGCTGAATTTCTTTCTCATTCAGTTAAAGAAAATAACGGACAAGACAACTTCACCCCAAAAACATTTAATAAAAAACTAAAAAAAAAATACTACAGCCATGTTTGGATAAAGATAAACAACATAGTTTGAAGCTTATAGTCTAAGCTGCTTATGTATAAGCTATTTCTATAACAACAGATAAAATGAAGTTAAATTGTTTTCATATAAACTATATAAACTATAAGCTGTTTTCAAAAGCTAGTTTGGAGAGCTTGTGAAAATAAGCTGAAAACAGTTTATGAACATGTCGTAAGCTTTTTCATAAATTCTCCCAAACATAGTATCGGTAGATAAGCTGAAATAAGCCAATCCAAACAGGCCTTACTTGTAAGTAGATAAGCTCGAATAAACCAACACAAAATTCAACATAAAATCCCAAACTTTCAAATTAATCAATACTAGCACAGCATACAATACTCTCAGATTTGCTTATGTCAGTAGATAAGCTCAAATAAGCCAATAGAAAAATCAACATAAAATCCCAAACTTTCAAATTAATCAATCCTAACACAGCATACAATAGTCTCAGAAGTGCTTATGTCAGTATAAAACCTCAAATAAATCAATCCAACCAGACCCTATGTGTTTACAATTCATCTTACAAAACATAAACAATACAAAATTCAACATATAAATAAGCCCAATATTTAAACTTAAACAAATCTTAGTTCAGCATACAATATTCACATCATATCAATCAAAATCAATAGATAAAACATACTTCTTCCCAGATTCACCGTTAACTTTAGTTCCAACGGAATCAGGAGCTTTCTCATCTTCCTCTTCGTAATCAAGAAGCTCTTCCTCGTATGTTTCTTCCTTTGTTTCACCCATTATCTGAAACGAACCAAACAGTGTTAATTAAACCTAATTTTCAAAATTCAAACTAAGGTTTAATCATATAGAGGGAGGGAGAGAAAGGGTGAATGAATACCTGCGAGAAGAAGGAATTGGAGAAAGGTTGAGAAGTGGAGGCTTATTAGGGTTAGGGTTTCCGAAGAGAGTCTGCAAAGAAAAATCAAATTTGGGGGAAAATGAAAGTAAAAGAGTGAAATTGTGTAAGTGAAAGAGTCATTTTATAGGCACACCGCACACATGTGTGGGTACTGGGTATGTATGTTTGTACTCTTTTTGAGTCATTTTTGTTGCACCCCACGTACAAACCCTACGAGGTCATCTTTTTTACTAGGCTTAAATGCACTTTTGGCCCCCTATGTTTGAAAAAGTTGTGATTTTGGCCCCCTTTTAAAAAAAAGGATTATTAGACCCTTAACTTTTGCCCCTTTTGCGAAAGGCTGATTTTGACCAAGTCAACGCATACGTGGGAGACACTTGTGCAATTATGAATTAAAAAAATAAATAAAAAAAGCCAAAATGTAATTATGAATTAAAAAAATAAAAAATTGGATGGAAATGAAAACAAATTGAGAGGACTGCAATTTGGAAGAAACAATTTAATAAACAATTTTGAGAGGACTTTCAACTCTAAAAGCTTATCACCAGTCCAACAATTTAATGCACCATTACCTCCAAAAGCTTATTAATTTAAGGAGTAGCATGGGAGCTTCAAAAGAAGAAAGAACTGTCGAGCTCAAAGAAAAGGAAGAGAAAGCTTCCAAAAGGAGATAAAACAGGTAAAGAAAGAACTTTCAACTCTGACAGAAGGTTTGAAAAAGGTAAAGATGGAATCCGAAGAGAAAGACAAGAGAGTTGAGACGGCTAAAGCTCATGTTGCTTCCCTCCAAAAACAAGTTGCAGATTTACTGCTTGAATATCACAGACTCTTGGAAGACAACCAAAATCTTCAGGCTCAAGCAGGGAGGCATAAGAGTTGAGGAATAGACTGAGATACTTTGGTAAAACAAAGTTTTGAGGAGAGAGATCTTACTAGAACCACCCCTAGTTTTGTTGCAAAATCAGCTTTATTTAACAAATGAAAGAAGGGTGTTTTTTGGTTCTCTTTGTGAAAGTTTACAGATTTTGCAGTCCTCTCAATTTGTTCAACATTTTCTTATTAAATTGTTTCTTAAATTGCTTATTAAATTGTACAGATTTGGAGGAGATGGGATTGGAAGAGGTACGATTGAAATTGGGGAAGATAGGGGGTTTGAAACCCTAGTTGCTGAAAAGGATAAAAATGTAAATACAAGATGTCACGTGACACTGTATATTAAATCCAATTTTTGATTTTTTTTAATTTGATAATTACGCGCGTGGATTTTTGTTTTATTTTTTAATTCATAATTACACAATTGTTTGCCAAATCAGTTAAGTGACCTGCCACGTATGTGTTGACTTGGTCAAAATCAGCCTTTCGCAAAAGGGGCAAAAGTTAGGGGTCTAATAATCCATTTTTTTTAAAAGGGGGGCAAAATCGCAACTTTTTTAAACATAGAGGGTCAAAAGTGCATTTAAGCCTTTTTACTATTGATTATTTTACATAGGAAAATTGGTCAAATATTTCTACTGCACTTGTTGTAGAGTTTATGTATTAATATATATCAAATGTTTTTTAAGTTATTTAATTGTAATAAATTGGACTTTTAAGTTTTTTTACTACTTAGATCTTTTAAGTTATTTAACCATAACAATTTGAAGGATTTCAGATCTTAAAAATGTAAGTTATTCGGTGTTTAAATGATACAATTAAATGACGTAAGTGGTACGAAGAATACTTAAAGAATTAACTTGTTACAATTAAACCCACTTGGGTTGGCCTGATGGTATTGACTTGGGACCTGAGAGTGTGCTCCTCCTCAAGGTCTTGGGTTCAATTCTCCCCGGTGCCAATTTAAGTGGGCTAATTTAGCTTCTTCAAAAAAAAAATTTGTTACAATTAAATAATTTAAAGGACTTAAATGATATGAAAATAACTTTTATTGGATTTTCATTTCAATATCAAAAGAGATATATATCAAAGATACGAGGCAAATCCTAATTTCGGTCCCGATCGGAAATATTAATGTTGAATCACTTCTTATAAATTATGGTTGGACCTAAAACAAGCACACAAAATCGGCTTGTGAGGTGAAGATTCTCCCCATTATGAACATTTATTTAAACTATCTCACAACCGATGCAGGACTCTTTAACACACACCTCTCGCCTAACACTATTGGCCATGGTGTGTGGATATACATTGTAAGTGCCCGATAGCGGAAATCTGATAGTAGGTGGCCCAAAGATCTTAGAGAAGACTCTAATGTCATATCAAAAATTGTGGTTGGACCCTACAAAACCGAATTGTGAGGTGAAGATTGCCCCCACTTATAAACATTCATCTATATCATCTTCTCAATTGACGTGGCATTCTTAAATGTCACTTATGTCACATCACAAAGTCCTTATTGCCACATGTACATATATGTTAAGGTTAGAAATATGTAATTTAACTTGTTTTGTGTGTTAACCATCCAATTCTCAGAGGAAGGGTCATAGTAATACAGAGTTCGATCGTAAGATAAGTAAAATCTCATAAACAATTGTTCCACCCATTTATTGTGTATCTCTCTAAGTTGAAATAAACTACATCTTTTTGGGAGTACAAGAGAGTCAAAGCCCAATAAATTGCATTTTTTATTCATGTATAAATATTGTACTTCTTTTACAAGTATTTTAATGATGTACTCCATCCGGTCATATATATATATAAGAAAAAAAAATTTTAAAAAAAATTGGTCCTATTTAATGATGTACTCCATATGTTTCTTTTACAGATATTGTCACTTTTGAAGAAAAATTTTGTTCATTTTTAACCGTCACTTTCAAAGTTCAATGCAACTTTAAATATTGTTTTACCAATATTATCCTTAGTTATTTATTACGGAGAGAGAAATATATGAGATGATATATTAAATGAATAAGGCTATTATAGTAAAAGTATAAATTATTGTATCAAAAGTAGTGACATTTACTAATTGTCTTGGTTTGTGTAAAATGTCAAAAAGTGACAATTAAAAAGGAACCGAGTTTATAATTTTTAAGGTGTAGTTATTGTTTAAAAGACTTTTCTACCCTTAAGTTAATGTTTGTCTTTTTAATATTTGTGAATGTATTTAATGCTTCACAATTTTTTATGAAGGTATAGTTGTAAAAATATTTAAAAAGTTATATTAATTAATGATTGTATTAGTTTTGATGTTTTTTGTTTTTTCTTCTTATAATAAGGACCGAATATAGTATTTTAATACTCCCTCCGGTCTCAAATGTAAGAAACAAAACAAAAAAAATTGGTAGTCTCAAATATAAGCAAAAGTATAGTAAAATCAACTTATTAAATGTCACTATTCCAATTTTACCCTCATTAAATGTCATTGTATCCAATTTGTTTCACATTTCCATGTTGAGTTCAAAAGTCACATTTATTTCAAGACAAGGGCAAAATTGGAAAGACGTAACTTTCTATCATGACTTAAATGTAGTCAATCTACTTTTTTAATGTGTTTTTTTTTGTTTCTTACATTCAAAACCGAATGGAGTAATATAGAGAGCAGGTGTATTATTTATATGTTTTTGGTGTAAACTATGTATCCTTTGCATGTAACCGTAAAGATTAATCATTCAAATTGGGTAGGATCATAATGTCTAACAAAGCTCTCCATTGAAAGATTTAATAATGTACTACTCCGTCCCAAAATATAAGCAAAAATGAGTTAACATAAGTTGATGTATTTGGTACAAATTTTGAACCAAATACATTAATTTTTATTGACCAATTTTTGTTTATATTTTGGGACGGAAGAAGTATTTTCAAGAAGTGATTCGAATTCAGGACCTGTAGACATGCGGAAAAATATACTATCTTACTATTCTATCCAAGTGCTCTCAAGTGTATTAGTATTTGTTTGATTGACTAAAGCCAATATTTACCGTATCGAGAAAAGATCAATATTTAAGGATGCTACATTTATAGATTTCGTATTTTCCAATAAAGGCAGTCAAAAAGCAATTGTTACTTCCATATTCCTACCTCCGTTCCTTTTTAATTGTCACTTTTTGACATTTTACACAAATCAAGATAATTAATAAATGTCACTACTTTTGATACAATAATTTATACTTTTACTATAATAACCTTATTCATTTAATATATCATCTCATATATTTCTCTCTCCGTAATAAATAACTAAGGATAAAATTGGTAAATCATTATTTAAAGTTGCATTGAACTTTGAAAGTGACAGTTAAAAAGAAACAAATTTTTTCTTCAAAAGTGACAATTAAAAAGGAACGGAGGAAGTATATACCTTGATTAAGATTGAAAAAAGTGTTGTAAAAAAATAAAAAGGTTAATACGATAAACATTTAATTCATTAAAAAAATCCATAAATATTCTTATAAAATTGGATCTTAGAATATTAATCTTCACTACGGTTTTTTTTAAAGATGTACTTTATTCTGAATAAACCATATGAGATGTAATAATGGGGCAAATGTTTTTGCTTTGCCTCGTTAGAAAACATAACTACCCTTAAGATTTAGTTTAGCCGAAAATGTTGATATTACTATGTTGAACACTTTTATCCTGATGTGAAATTCAGACCTCGCATCTGTGTGTTTGAGTTTTATCGTTAATAACATCTAGTCAAATAAAGTATAACGCTCATTTAATACAAATATTAAATCCTTTCATTTAATACAAATATATAAATTTCAATAAAAAAGGTATATTCCTCCTCTTTAAATAGATCTCATATATTCCACAATTTCAACCAAGAAAGAGTTTTGTAAAATATTGGTCGGAAAAAAATAGAGATTGAATTTGTTGAGAACAAATATGCAAGGCATGTCAGATTTTCTAAGAGAAAGAAAGGTCTTTTTAAGAAAACAAGCGAGTTATCAATTACCTGCAATGCTAGAGTTTGTGTTGTTGGATTCACACCTGGTGGTAACCCATCTTCTTTTGGTTCTCCAAATTTTCAAGTTGTGAATAATGAGTATCTTCAGGAAGGGCAGAATAAATTATCAAGGCCAAATATTGGGACTTCTAAAAATTAAAATATCAACATGCTCAACAAACAACTTATGACTGTGACCAATGAGCTGAAGAAGGTAATGAAAATTGACAAAGGCAAATCCTCTATTGCCCATGCTGATCTTGGTTTAGAGGAACTTCTAAAAGTGAAGGCTTCATTGAAAGAGATTCATGGTGACATTGAGCGGCATCATTTCTGCTTCTCCATGCAAAGAAACCTATGTGATCAAGAGTGTCAAGTGATTGCAGCATATAAGCCTCATCTATATATCTAAATCCTACTAAGTCTCCTACATTTTATTCCTAAATCTTACTTTTTTCCCTCCTTAATCACACAATGTTGGGCCCCTAATTGTGATATTATCTTATTGTTAATTATTAGTAATCTTATTGGTTTTTAATGTATTACATCTCGGTCAAAAACAAGGAAAGAAATCAGTTTTCCCAAGAATTAAAAGTATGCACATTGGCCATCTCAAAATGCATTGCACGTTAAATTATACACTTCCACATTCATACATATTCTAATTCCAATCAGATTAGCATTCAATGCATGTTACTCTACCAATTCCATGCATTGCATCAATGTAGTTCACTACATTTATATATACAAAATCCAAATCCACTCAAGGTATCTTAATCTACAAAGTGCAAATTATGGAATTTTATGCAAAAGGTCAAAGTGGTGGTTCAGTTCTGTTGGATATTTGGTTGTTGGCTTCATGTTTGCTAAAATCAAATATACAAGCAATATGTGCGTCTTCAGAAGCAGTACGTCTTCAGAAGCTGAAATCTCAATATGTGCGTCTTTAGAAGCTGGGTCTTCAGAAGCTGAACTTCAAAAGCACTGTTCAGAAGCATTGTTCAGAAGCTGAACCTTCAGAAGAACTGTTCAGAAGCTGAACTTCAGAAACACTATTCAGAAGCAACCTTCAGAAGCTGAAATGTTCAGACGCAGAACTTTCAGACGCAGACCTTCAGAAGCACTTCTTCAAAAGTACCTTCAGAAGCTGGTTTTCTGCGTTCTTCAGAAGCTGGTTTTCTGCGTTCTGTTTTTTGTGCCTTGGAGCTATTAATTTTCTCACATGAACTTTTGTAGATTTAATTGAAGAATTCTCCAAGCTGCGTTTCTAGAAGGAAGAATATTTTCGTAAGATATATTCTGAAGATTGGTTTCTTTTATTTGTGAATATATTTTCAAAGAGATCTTTGGAAAATATATTTCTGAAGAATATTTGCTTCTGTATGTTTCCAAAGAATTTTGGAAATATATCTTTGAAGAATATTTGGTTCAATTATTTGTTGTTGCTGAAGACTATAAATAGAGGACGCTGTTGTTGAAGAAACTCAACCAAAACCGAAGCTAGTATTGATAGAGTTTTATTAGGTTTTGAGTCTGTTAGTTGTGAGCTTTGTGCTCTGTTTCTGTACACCACTCAATTGTTCAGAGTTGGTTTGTGTTTAGATTGAGTTGTAATTGTAGTTCACTTGAAGCTTTTAAGCAAGAGTGACTTTTTGTGTCTTTGGAGTGTGTCTCCCACGTTGATTGTTATTAGAGTCTGATAATCACTGGGGCAGTGATTGACTGAGGGAAGTGAGATGGGATCTCAGGTCTAGGAGTTCCTAGGTTGAAATCAATACGGGTAGTAGCTAGGTGATAAGTTGTAAACTGGGAGTTTGTTGAGAACTTAGAACTAGGACTACACTAGTGGATTTCCTTCCTGGCTTGGTAGCCTCCAGAAGTAGGTGTGTTTGTCACCGAACTGGGTTAACAAATCTCCTGTGCCTTTTACTTTCAGTCTGTTACTTTCTGTCTGTTTTGCTTTGCTTCTGAACTACTGTTTTACGCTGCAACTTTGTACTCTGTTCTGCTCTGTTTTACGAACAGGATCAGGACCTGTCAGAAATTTCAAGTTCCAATCTCACAGCCACTTTATCTACCTGTCTATTAATGCATTAATCTTCATAATTTTCTTTTGTTTCCCTTATTAAAGGGGTCTCCTTTGGCCACAAAGTTCCACCTTGTTTCTCTTTTTAACATCCAGTTATTTAATTAGTTTGTGGTGTATCATCTTTTACCAATATTCTATACTTTTCTTTAACTTTATTGGATTCAATTTAGATGTAAGATTTTCTTTATTCTGATTTTGATGTTATGTAATATGTTCATAATTTAGGTTATACTTTCCATTAGCATTTTTCTCTAATTTGTAGAGAGAAGTTTGGGTACAAATGGTCATCTAAAAATGAATTTCACTATTTTTTCAGACATTTTTTTCATTCATGTTTTCCATTAAACTGTTTTATGATGTTTGTGTTTTTAGTTTCTTAATCTTAACTTTGTGATGGTTTTGTGGCAATAGATTATGTTATATGTAAAACAACAAAAAACAAGTCTATGTTTAGGTGGAGTAAGTTGAAATGCATCAGTCTAAATGTAAATTCATTTTATTCTTACTTTGGTTATGTGTGCTTGTTTAAATGTAAGGTTTCTTGGTACAAAAAAATGACATTAGATAAACTATTGATGGGACAAGCACTAGCTATTATCTTGACTATTGTAGTTTTAGATTATAGATTTCAAGTAAGAAACTTAATAACTTGCTTTGATTTTATGGGGCATCTTATTGCTAAGACTTACCTTGATGGATTATGTGGTTTGGTTTGTTTTCAGGTCTTTTTTTGTTGAACCTTAAGTCACAATTTTTCTCATGATTCAAGAATTTGAGGGATTTTTATCACAAGGATGTGCATATGTGCTTTTCGGATTTTATTTATTTAAGTTGTAGTCTATGTGATCCAATTTTTATGTAAAGTTAAATGATATGTCGATAGATTTCAATCTATTCTAATTCTATAAACTCATTCTTTATGTAAAGATATCTCAGGAGGACTAAATAGCTTTAAAATCATTTTTACGTTTAGCTATTTTTTTTATTAAAGCACATAAAGTAAAAAAATAGTAGTGTTCAGGCGGAATTAAATAAATGAAATCAAAGGCTAATGATCAAATCAATTGTAGTCATTATACCTTAGCGTTACTTTTTTGAATTCATTCATTCCAATCACTCAAAGACTAATTGATTACTTACTTTTTTATTAATTCATTGCTTAATGAATTGTAGAGGCTACTAATAATAAAAATCAAATTGTCAAATAAAATTGAAATCGCCGATAATTTATTCCTACCTAATTGAAACAGTTGTCGAATTCAAATTAATGATGACAATATTAGAGAAAGATGTTGATAATAATAAATGGCTGATAATTTCTTCTTGCCTAGTTGAAACGGTTGTCAAATTGAAAAGTCAGCATCCTTAATAATAATAAGGGTCTTGTTAACGAGTGCCCCCGGGGCACTCTTTAAGCATTCCAAAAGAAGAAATTATTTTATAAAAAAGTCAAATATTTCAATTTTCAATGCATTGATATACATAAATTTTCAAAAAAAGTTATCATTTAAAGGTCTTAAAGAGTGTCCTAGGGGTACTCGTTAACATTTTCCTAATAATAATAATAATAATAATAATAATAATAATAATAATAATAATAATAATGTCCAAGCGTATAATTGCAGATTTAATCATGATTACTTTGTCTCTTATGCTTATCACTATAAATATGTTGTACTAATTATGATTAACTTTGTCTTTTACATTTTAGAAATTTATAATAAGCAATGATGTTGATATATTTGGCTAATATTTTTGTTTTGAGAATTTAGATAATGATTATTTTTTTCAATTGTTAATTTACTCTTTTTAGTGTTCGTACGTTTTTAAAGAAATTTTATTTACTGTAACATATATTAAAACATAAGAAATTTTATTTATTGCAATATAAGGGAAAAATCCAATTTTATGAACTAATTAGGGATTTTATGTTTTTCAATTTTAGAAATTTATCGTGAATAATTCGACTTAGTTTTGCGTAGTCTAAATTTCATAATTTATATGAATTTGATTTGAAACCATCAATCATGAGTTATTTATTATATCACACTGCAAATATTAAAAATAGGTATGACAAGACAAAGGGAGTATTGAGTGGGTATGGATCTTATCGAATATTAAAAATAGGTACGACAACATAATTATTAAAAATAATTATCATCTAAATTTTAGTGTCTTTTTATTTTCATGTGTTTATGTCTTGTTTTCTTTGTTTGTATTTTGTCACTGGTACACAGAAAAACAAGATAAATATTTGTTAGTAATAAATATAAAAAAAATGGGATAAATATTTGTCACTAATGCATATAAAACACTTAACACATGTTTGTCACAATTATATGAAAAAATACGGGATATATAGTTGTCACTGATACATATAGAAAAAACATGGGACAACTATTTGTCGTTACATAAAAAAATTGAATAAATATTTCTCACTACAACATAAAAAAAAAAGATAAATATTTGTCATTGATAAATATAAAAATAAACACTAAATAAATAATTGTAACTTTTTTTTTTAATCTCAAAATATATAAACCTGGGAATCAACCCAAGAGTGCAAATGCATCGTAGAAACACAAACAAAGACCCAGCACCAGTAGTGCAAGGGAAACAAAAAAAAAAAGGCAAACCAACGAGCGAAAACGAAAAAAACACAGCTAACACCAAAATGACACCACAAAGCCGGCCCCCCAAAGACAAAAACCAACCCCTCCAGAAAGGAAAGGAAGCTGCCAGGCAACACCGAGCAGGGGCAACCGGTCAAACACACCCACACAACCACTGTCTCGCACCCACAACACCACACACCCTACTGATACCAGCACATGACATGTTGCACCTCCCACTCGTATAAGGAGCAGAGGCACACAAAACTCTTAGCACGGAACCATTTTCAAGAGGAGAACTTCACCCAATTCACAATCGACTCGACAGTCAGAGTCCCTTCAGCAAAGATTCTATCACCGCGGGAGTTCCAGACAGTCCACACAACAACAAGTCAGACCAACAACAAACGTAGGCCTGCTCTTTTACTCGACACTAACCCAATGAAACCCTCAAAATGACCTACACTAGAGGAGCGAGGTACAAAGTCCCACCCCAACCACGTAGCTATGGAATACCATATTGAGACAACATCCTCACACCCAAAAAAAAAGGTGATCCACCGAATCCTCTACAACGGATCAAATACCTGTTTATAATGATTATAATTTAAGACAAAAATTAGATACAATTCTTTAGATGCTTTTCGTATTGTTCTTAACTAAAAATACATTTTTTTTATATAACAAACTTTGAGAAAATTATGGATTTAAGAAAATCATGGTGAATTTAGTTAAGAACCATACAAAAAACACTTAAGGAATCGTGCCTAAGTTTTTTCATATAATTTATTATAAAAATAGATCACGGTACAATTGTTTGTCACCAATGAGCAAGTTAAATTTATTATTTTTTTATACAGTCTAAATAAAAATGTGAATACTTATAATATACTAATTATAATTTATTATTAATTACCTTAATAAGTTTTACACATAATTAAAAATAGATCACTGAACAATATCTTTAATAAAATAACTTTACCAACTTAATAAGTTTTACACAAAAATACACGATAACTTCAACTTATCTAAATAATATTTTATAATAAATTTCTAAAAACTTCATTCAATATTTTAAGGAAAAATAGGACATCAGGAGTTCAGACATGTGCCCCGACATTTCATTATCTCTAGGACACTTACGTGACCATGTGAGACAAGTATATGCTATGTAAGGATGTGTGACATTACGTTATTTTTAAAAAATAACAATTGGTTTACACTTTTAGAATGAGCTCATATACACTCCAGATGAGTCTCTTTCGCCATTGATTAGAAAGGCAAGAATGATCTATCTCATAGCCTGCATCAAGTCTAAATAATTAAAATCTTTATTTGATTGTGGTTATTCCAAAAAAAATTATAACCAAATACGATAAAATAAACATATAATTAAACACAATAAAAAATGGAAAGCTGAATACATTAATGTAAAATATCCATTTTGCATATAAAATTAAAATCTACATAGTGCACATAATTCATATCCGAATGCAGTGTAAAGACGGAGGGTTATTAAGAGATTCTACATGGAACCATCATGCTAACTAATGAGGGTGGAAATTTTAGGCAGTAGCACCAAAAAAATTAAAGCCCCAATTCATGTATCTATTATGCCAATACAAACATCACAATCCTTTTTTATTGTCACAAGCAAACACACTAATGCAAATAACATCTCTTCATGAACTGACTCATCTGGTTTTGAAGCAACCTAGTTGCATCAGATTCAGGATAAAAAACATGAAACACGTGTTTCTCTTCTTCAGCCTCAACAACATTCACCTCTTTCACCCCTTTCTTCTTCACAAACTCAGCATACATAACACCTCTTTCCTTCAAAAAATCTTTCCCAGCAACATAAACCTCAACAGCAGGAAACTTCAACCAAACACTCTCGCTCACCTCATCTTTCTCAAAATTACAACCGAAAAAATCGCGGT
Organism: Medicago ruthenica; assembly: GCA_018208015.1. NCBI lineage: Eukaryota > Viridiplantae > Streptophyta > Magnoliopsida > Fabales > Fabaceae > Medicago > Medicago ruthenica. The sequence continues at coordinate 115,641,771 of CM031371.1, read as the reverse complement.
CCGAATCTTCAGGCAAACTCAATCTCCAAAACATATCATTCATTCTCACATCCTCAACACCTTCTTCCTCCATCTCTTTCTCAGTCCTTTTCTCACTCCCAAAATAAGGATGTATAAGCATAACCCCTTTAATCTTCACAGGACAAAACCCATCATTTTGAATAGCTTTAACAGCAACATAATGAGAAATGTTACCACCAGCACTATCACCAGATAGAAAAACATTTGATAAATCAACATGTCGTAGAAAAGGTTCGGTTTTCACATTTTCACCAAGCCATTCAAGTGATGAGTAACAATCTTCATAAGCTATTGGAAGACGATGCTCCGGTGCTAACCGGTAATCAACAGAGAGAATAATGGATTGTGATGCGACGGAGAAATCTCCGAGGAAGTTGTTGTAACCAAGCCATGTTGTGGAACCAATGCAAAAGCCACCACCATGGAAATAAACTAAGACCGGAAGGAGTTTTTTTGTTGGGTTATTTGGAATGAAGATTCTTCCTATGATGGGTTTTGAAGGGTCAATGATTATGTCTTTTGATTTGTATTTGTTGGATGACTCTAATGAGGGTGGTGCTATTTCTGGGTTGAAACGTTTCACTGTTCCATCTGAAAAGACTTGAAGAAATTCTGGTGCTTCTGCTATTAATGACATTTTATTTTTGTTACTTGCACGGAACTGAAGTGGTTCTAGGTGGTGAAGTTCTGTATCTGAATTATGAATTAGAGGTTATTTTATACATAAACTGAAAGAATTATTTGTGTTTTTTTATGAAAATGTTGATTGATACATTCTTGGTGGTTGCAATTTGTAGGTCTTGTTAGGTTGGTCATGCAAATCGTGCCCTGTGGCATTTGAAGTTAAAAAATTTTGGTGTTTTTTTCATGAAACAAAAGAAAAGAGTAAAAAAATGTTAGGTAAAACATGAAACGCGCCAGGTAGGGGTCGAACCTACGACTTTCTGCTTAGGAAACAGACGCTCTATCCACTGAGCTACAGGCGCTTGTTGTTTGTTTTTACCGCAAGATACATTATCTTTACTTTTGTGACCGTTGTTTTTGCAAAAAAGTTGTATATTGTAATTCAAACAAATGGGTTCAAGTGATTAATAAGCTCTACCAAAGATGAATTGTTCAGAAGAGTTCAATTCCTATGTATAACAATTCTTAGTCATATTATCCTTACATCCCGACTAAATTCCAGATTACTAAAGCGTTTTTTCCCCGAGAATCGGAAGATTAACAAAAAAAATTGTATATTTTGTTTATGTCTCATAAATGTTTGTTACAAAAAAAAATAATAAAAAAATAATATTTGAAAATCGTATTCAAAGCATCGTGCACTAAATGTGAGTACCTCATCAACATAAATTCAAACTTTAATTCACCATATTATAAAAGTCTAACATCTCCGGCTATACTATGATTTCCATTGTTTTTTTTACCAATGTCACCACTACTAGTCCTTAATTTCATTTAATTCTTTTCAATAAACAAAAAATTATTGTCTTAAAATGGTTTTCAAAGAACTGATTGTCTCAAAGCTAGACTGAAATTTTTTACTGCTACATTTTATTATGGTGCATTGGAATTTCACCTTTTTATTGCAACCAAATAATTTAAATTTCGGTTTGCCCAAGAGCCAAGACATTGCCTGTACAGTGACAAGGTGGCTATCCATGCATAGGAAATATTTCTCCAAACAAAAATAATATCAAAGTTACTAAATTGGTATATGCATTACAAAATTCCAAATCACCTTCTTTCTAACCAAATGTTTGATATAAATTAAAATCTAGTTATTATCTACATAAAACCCACACATTGTTAGCATCCTGATACGAGCTAGATGCCAATTTAAGATAGTGCATGACACCTATAACCCCGGGGAAAATTTTACATTTAAGAAAAAAGGAGAATAATAGTCAGGCTGCATCCATCTACCATCAGATACTGTTCCAAAAAGGAGGCCAAATTTCCATCCAAATTCATTCAGTGTGTGTTCTCAACATAGAAAAGACAATGTTGGACAGGACCTATCACAAGTTATTGCCATGATCTACAGGCTACTATCTCTCCACAGAAGAGAAACAGGAAACACGCGAAGACGAAGTGCTAAACTCAGCACCTATCCTGTTATTTTCTTTCAATCCTCTACCAAAGTTTCGCTATGCAGAGGAGGCAATGAGTATATGCTTACAGTTGAGCTTCCACCCCTAATCTCTTTCAGGGTATCCAGAGCTGAAGTAGTTAGTTTGATGAAGATGTTCTCCATATTTTGGATCTCAGAAAGTTCTTTGGGGACATGGTCTAGTGTCTCTTTTCTTTCGTTTGCAGTTGTTGAGCCACACACAACTTCCTCAAAAACCTCACTAGTTGATAAGGATTGGCCTAGAGGCCCACTTTTGGGGAAAATAATGCTTAGCATCACCTCACACTCCTTTACAAGCTTGTTAAGCACATCGATTTTGAAGAATGGCTGGTTCAAGACATCTTGGATAAAAGGTAATCGAAGTAGTGCACCAGTTCGCTTATCATATTTCTTTATTATCTTAACCAAACCTGCACAACAAATGAGAGAAGAAAACACAATCATTCTTAACATTCATTATCACAAAAACCAACCTAATCAAAGAAACAATCTTTCACTAAGATGTCCTACACACCCTAGTTTTCCTATCCGATAATATTGTGTTTAATCATTCACTTCATTTTATGCACCCATTCACTTCATTTGATGCACCCATCTACTGACAAACAAGAATAAGTCTGATATATTCAATGAGAAGAGTATCAATAAAACCCGGACTCGGTTTAGAAATGCACACTCATTTTTTAAAACAAAATGTTCAGTAGCCATCTTATTTGCAAAATATGGTTGCCAACCGTAGCCAATAGAATTATTCAAGAATTAAGACTGTAATATTCATGATTTTCTTATAACTTCATCTATCAATACATCTTAATTGACTAAACTACCATTAATTAATATCCTTAAAACTGTAACTCATTTGCAATTTAGTCTTTAATGTAAATTGTGTGACTATTCAGCACTTACTCCTTAGATGATCCAAACTTATTACTCATTGGCTCTCATATTATAAATGGTAGGGATTGACGCAACAAGTTTGAATAATTCAAAAACTAAATGATATGCTCAACTTAAACGCGGTACTATAATTACATTGCAAATGAGGCGTACTTCAAAAAAGCAAAATAACATATGTTACTATCCTATCCTATGATGTAAAAGGAATCTGTCTCTTAAAATTCATGCACAGGGTCTGAAAAAAATTACCTGTGTAGTTAAGTGCACTATAGTTCTCTAACAAAACCATCTCTCCATGAAAATCCACTATTTCCCTCCCAACTGTCATCAACTCTACATCAGAACTCTTGGCCCAGGCAACTTTGTCTTGCAATTCCTGCATAGCAAACATAAGAAGCCAATCTTAGAAATGGAAAACACTAGGTCCACATCTCAAGGAGTCACGTCTCTGTGACGTGGAAAAATTGGTGTAACTGTGCAGAACATGGTGAAAATTGCAGAGATATGGCGATGTATGTGTAATTGTTTGTCACTAGCACTATTTTATAATAATATATGTCAGCCAAATCTTAAACACAGTTTACATTAGCTTCTAGTCATAAAAATTACTCGACTAAAATAAATGTACGCTTGCTCACTAAGATTATACTTATTTTTGTATTTAATAGAAGGAATCAAACTCAACATTCCGAAATTTACAACACACAAACACAAGGCGCATCAGGCCCTTGCGCTAGACCCCGGTGCTAAATTATACGTAATGAGATGAAAAACAGAATATTATTGTTCAAAATACTCATAATTATTATAAGATTATTTTAATAGTTCATTTTACTTCGAGGATAAGTTTCTAGAAAATTTTTCTTTCCGCCAACGGTCACAAGAACAAAAAAGATTGCTAAAATCAAAAGTACGAGTCATGCATGCCTTCCTTACAATATATGCTGACAAACTCACCAAGAACAAATAATCCATGTTAAAATTCTTACATTCTAACATGTTATCCCCTCTGTTCCACATCCATTGATATTTAAGGTTATTACACCCCTTTTTAATCCACTAACTGCATGATTGGATTTGCAGTTAGTTTGCTAGAATCACAATGTGTCACCGTGATTGTAGCAAAAACTACAAATTAAAACTTCAACAAAATCACGGTACCACTTGATTTCTTCAAACTCAACTTTACTCCAAAAATAACCATACATTGGATTTCACAAGCATCATAGATTATGAAATGGAGTTGTATAAATCTTTCTAGCAGACAATTCTGATCTAAAGTGTCTGAATTCTGACATATGTCAGTGTCCGACACCGACTAGTCGACTACATTGAATTATATCATTTTCTCAAATTATTAACATGTGTTGGTGCAGTGTTCATGACGTGTCTCTATCGGTGTTTCGCAGGTAAACATTCATATTAATATTGGTCTCTGATATTCCCTCATACCACAAATAAAAATCTAAAATTTAATTTTCAATAAACCATATTACAAAAAAAAAAAAAAAACAGAAACCATAATCGATTATAGTGAAAATATACCTTCCATTTGATAACGTATTCTTCTTCTTTCTCAACAAAAAAGCCATTAAATTTCTCAATTTCAACCTCCAACAACCTAAGAAAATCATTAACCTCTTTCGTAACCTCTCCTTCTGCACCACCATCCTCATCCAAACGACGCCGTTTCGAAGAAGAAGAAGAATCAATCTCTTTAGGAACAATGAGTTTTAACTGCTTTTTAAGATCCTTGTAGGAAAGAAACTTATCACGCCAATCCGGTAACGTTTGCTCGATCTGGTTGTTGAGAATCTTCCAGAACTTCATCGTTGCTCAAGAAGAAGAAGAAGAATAAAGAATCGATTATTCTGAAAATCGCGTTTACGAAACGCAACGCAACGCTGTTTGCTTTGGTTAATGAAAAGAATAAGAATAATAATAATAATAATAATTTGGATTAGAAAAAGTGTGAAAAGTATATATATGGAAATTGAAGTGCGGATTTAAAAAGAAAATAAATGGTTCCGGATTTAGAATATTCTTTGTGGAGAAGAATAATGGAATATTCTTGTTCGTATTCTTCTTCTTCTTCTGTTTTACCGGTGGTTTTTGTCTTTGTTCTTTTAGATAGATATATGTACTTGTTAGTTGTTTGTTACCTTGTGTTGCGTTGCGTTGCGCTGCTGTTTGTTATCTGCGTGCGTCACTGCGTTTGCCTATTTTTGTGTGCTTTATATATATATATATATATATATGTATATATTTGCCTATTTTGTATTTGAAATATCATATATCCGTCTTTCCGTTTTTTAATTAAAGGATGACACGTGTATTGTATTATCCATGTCATCTAAACTAATGTATTTTAGGTCAATTTTATCGGAGGATAAAATATTAAATGAAATAATTCAAATTAAGGGTAAAATAAGTAATGAAAAAGTCAACTCAAACTATATATATATATATATATATATATATATATATATAGTGTGTGTGTGTGAGCTCCAATCTTATTGGTGGTTAAAAGCAAACCTCATCAATTTTACTTTTAATTATCATTTGTGGTGGTTTCATCCGCTTTCTTGTTTGGGAGTCATTATGTAACGGAGATGGTCCTGTCTCATTTTCGGTTTTTTTTTTCCTGCCATCTTTACCTTTTGATGTAACTTGAGACTTTTTCTGCCTCTTTTTCGGCACTCCTTGTGCTGGAAAGAACTTATGGTTAATCCAATATAATCCATTTTAACTTCTTAAAAAAACAAGTATCTAATGGCATTTGTTAGTGCGTGTGTGTGTATATATATATATATGTATGAAATCTAATGCATACCAAATTTATTCAAATACCCCTGCACAAAAAAATGTTTTCAATTCGGACAAACTTTCTTACAAGCATAGTATTGTCCAATTTTGGTACTTCCGTGCCTTAGAAATGCTCCAAATTTTCGGACCATTTCCTCCATTACTGCCCTCCTTTCCATAACTATGTCTTCGTCAAATGTTAAGGCTATTGCTGATAATGCATGGTTAATTACAACTTCAATTCAACTTTTCAGACATGAACAGTGTGTACACACTCTATTAACCATTTATACACTACCATACATGCCATTGTCCATTGTGCAAATCCCTCATTTTCAATCCACACGCCAAAACACATATCCATTACCACTTGCTACCCACTTTTCCTCTATCATTTCCAGCTGAAGCTAACAAAAGGTGCTAAGAATCCTCAAAATATCTTTCTCAAAAAAATAAGTTTAAAGCTGCAAACTTACTTCGACGATCAGGTTCTTTCACCATTGCTATCCTCTAATCGTTTATCTTTTTGTTCTATTTTCTATTCTAGATTGCATTTGTTTTTAGCTTAGATGTGTTGATCTGAAAATCTTTCTTGTGAATAAATCAAGTTTTAATCGGTTGTTTCACGTTTTTGGTTGTTCTTATATGTTTATCTTAGTTTGCATGTTGATTTGGCTTAGACAACATTTTTTATATATGTTTGTTGTTATGCTTTTTTTACTTAACTGCATTTTATATCTATGGTTGTCTGAGTTTCAACTTTATGTGTTGTTTTAGGTTTTCAAAGTGATATATTTAGTTGTTTGTGCTTCCCAAATACTTCAACACTATATTTTGTTCTTTGGTTACAAAATAAGTTGTTTAATCATTGTTTGTGTCTAAATAACCTTTTTAAAAATACACTAGAATCATTAAACATGCATATTGTTTATAGCTTAGATGTGTTATTCAACTATTGTTTTTGATTATACACATTTTTATAAATGATTAAACATGCAAGATCTATGTTGGACATTAAAGGATTCAATGTTTCCACCACTTATTATTTCAAGTCCACTATAATACATCACTTAATATGTTTTTTATGGTGATTTTAGTCATATGTTTCTTAACTATTGCAAATATTGCCTCATATGTGTCACTAATTCACTAATTCAATGGTTATGTGTAAGATGGAAGAAAATGTCGAAGAAAATGTCATTAAAAGATCAAGGATATAAATGAAACTAAAGATGTATGAACTCTTGCTGTGAGACTTGTTGAAATCTGGTTTGCAATCAGCAAATTCAGACAAGAGCATCTTTAGATGAACATTATGGATTCTCAGTTTTTTTTTTGTATTAAGTTATGGCTTGAACTCATATAGTTAAAGCTTACCTGTCTTTTATTTATATATGCATATGCAGAGTCATAAGATTCAACTCACTCTCCCTAAGGATTCTCTTGCATAGTGGAAATATGTGCTTATCCATAACAACATCTATGAAATGGAAAACTTCAAGGTCACCAAAAATGACATGGTAGAAGAAGCTTGCACTAATGAATTGTACTTGCTGTGAGTACAATGTATGAAAGCTAGGGTTTCAGAGTCTGTTTTGGTCATGCCTCGGGAATGATCCCAAGGTTACTATTTGTAGCCTCGACTTGGGCCTATCTGGCCATGGTTTTGGGCCCAAATCATAAAGGGCCAAAACCATGACTAGGGCGCCCTCGTCAGCTGCTGAGGGCGCCCCCTGAAGGTGTCTTTTAAGGAGGTCACCTAAGGTTATTTATGACTGTCAAGTGGGCCCTGCGCCCTCCTGGAGGGCGCCCAGCCTTACTCCGAGGGTTCAAACCCTTGCCCTTAGGATCTCAAGGCCTAAATGATGAGATCTATGGTCCACAGCCCAACAAGCACGAGTCTTGGGACAAGGCAAAGTGATTAAACTGTTAACGGGGGGTTTTCCTATGACCTTCTGCCTAGCAAGTGGAGCTTAATGATCATGAAACTATATGAAAAAAATTTATGAGCACTAGCCCAACATGGAGGCTTGCCCAATCATGAGCACTCGCCACGATGGGTGCTAGCCCAACATGGGTGTTTAACCCTGCATGGGTACTAGCCTAACACGGATACTAGCCCAACATGGGTACTAGCTCAACGTGGATACTAGCCCAACATGGGTACTAGCTCCATGTTTCTGTTTTGGGGGCCTTAGTGTGTACTAGCCCAACAAGGGTATTCATAGCCCAACAAGCACGAGTCTTGGGACAAGGCGAAGTGATTAAACTATGTGTCGAAATGGCTCCTTTGAGTAAATTAAATCGCCGCGCCGGAACTAGCCCAATATGGGCGTGATATCCTTTGAAGGTTTAGGTTGAGGACGCACCAAAATGGAACCCGACGGTTGACATGAGGCGACCGTTCACTCTCGCTGACGTGTTCGCATCGCAACGGCTCTTGGAAATCGTGCCAACTAAGATGATGTCATCTGCGCGTTTTCCCAGGCTTTTGCACTTTAAATTGATTTCGGATCTACTTTTCACCACTTCCTGTCTTTCCTCTACCTTTTCACTTCCCTTCCCTCCGTTTTTCTCTCCCAAATCGCTTTTTTGCCGTTCAAACTGTTACATCAGTAATATGGTGATAATTAGGGAGTGTGATGAGGCGGGTAGGGAGTTATCCCTAGCGAATTCGGAGGAGAGGCGTAGGTTGTGGAGGGAAAGTGTTAGGCATGCGAAGCGGTCAGATGGAACCACTGATTGGGTGGCGTTCGACAAGGCCTACTACGGCCACTCCCTTTTAATCTTTTAATAGAGTTTTCGAGCGATTAAGACGAGGATGAAGGAGGGAGTAGTAGTGGGACTTCGTCTGACTGTGTTATTCATTCTGTTCGCCCAGGTCTGTTTTGTCGGAGAGGAATTTGTTACATGGCGTCCTCTAGTGGATCAGATCAGGAGAATTTTGCCGACGAGGTGCTTCGATCAGAGTCCGTGTACGTGGACCCCCAGCGAGTGGCGTTTTTCCGGAGTAAGATGCACGTGTCCTCTACGGGATTTGAAGAGGATGTGGTCTTGGAACATTGTCGCCCAGGTGAGAAAGTGTGCGCACAAAGGCTGAGGGGAATAAAGAGTGAGATGTTTCACATGTATACGACTGTTTTTGAGGATCTGGGTGTGAAATATCCCTTCACGCCCTTTGAAGTTGACATACTAAATTGTTTGAATGTGGCGCCTTCTCAGCTACAGCCAAATAGATGGGCATTTATACGTGCTTTTGAGATTGTATGCGAGGGGCTGGGTTTCCAGCCCTCAGTTTGATCCTTCTTCACATTCTATGGCACGAAGGGGGTGGATAAGATGTCTTGGGTGTCCATCAGTGCGCATCCTGGCAAGAGGTTGTTCCCGCCCTACGCCTCTCATTATAAGAATTGGAGACAGACGTTCCTCAGAACCCGGGGACGAAAGGATTGTGAGGCAGCTGCCGTGTGGGTTGATGGTAAGCTAAGGTTTCCCATATGTTGGACGAGTGCTCCGGCGTCTATCATGGGATTTGACTACGAGAAGCTGGACGCATATGACCAGGGCGTCGTCTGCTTTTTGGATAAAATGCTGCCCATGAACATCCGGGAGTTGTTGAATAGGGAAGGGGATGCGAATAGCTTAGACGCGTACTTACGTGAGTCGAATTTATTTATTTGTGCCTATATTGTACTTTTCTATTTTCTTGTCCTCTTAACATTTCTGTTTTCATTTTTTGTAGACGACATGGCGCCCATGACTGCGGCCGAGAGGAAGAAATATCTTGAGGAAATGAAAGCCAAGAAGGCTGCTGAGGGTATGGTAGCCACTGATCCTGCTGGACTCATTACACGCAAGCCGAAGAGGAAGGCTGATCATCTGCCCGAGTCTCAGGCTGAGTCCCTCGCGGCGGCCACGCATGATAAGGTGTCGCCCGGGAAAGATGAGAGAGGGAAGGCAGTAACCGAGAAAAAAGGTAAGACAACGCCTTCTTCTTCCTCGATAAGCGCCATCAAGACCAGTGGATCGGTGCAATCTTTCTGGGATAAGGGTTTTGACTATGGTGCCTATGTCAAAGAGAGGTTGGTTTTTAGTCCAGAAGACGCGGAGGCGGGGAACCAGGGCGCTATTCCCTTTATGACAAGGGATGTGGGAGTTCATTGCTTGCGGTCTATAATGCTTTTGGATGCGGTGGATCGGAAGTATGAAGAATTGGTGCAGAATGAGGAGGCTCTTCAAGCTACGGTGAGGGCATTGGAGAAAGAGGTGAAGGAAGCCAAGGACGCGAGGGAGAGGGAAGTGAAGGAAGCCAGGGAGGCGGTGAAGCTTGAGTGTGATAAGCGCATCTCCGATCTGAAGATTGGTTATGCAGCGGATCTTGCTGGGAAGGACGAGGTTATCGCTAAGCTGCAAAATGATGTCGCGGCTGGAGCGGAAAGGGAGGATCAGCTGAAGGCTGAGGTTTCCGAAGCGAAGGGCGAGCTGGCTCTGAACTTCGATGCTGGTTTTGAAAGGGCTAAGGCTCAAGTCGCCCATCTCCACCCTGGCGTCGATCTTTCCGCCCTTGATTCCTTTAAAGTTATTGTAGATGGCGCCCTAGTGGACGAACCATAATTTCTCTTGTTGTACTTTTTTAATTTATTTCGAACTCAGTACTCTTCTTTAAATTTGTGATGATGCATCGTTTTCTTTAAGCTTCTCATCTTCAAATTTATTCATTTTAGAAAGCACCTCCTGGGCGGTGGTCATTATTTGTGTTCGTTTCATAACAACGTTGAGAATTGCCGGGTTGTTTCATTTTCGGCTCACGACGTCTTAGAGCCCTCTTTGGGGTTAAGGAATTAGGTGGCGATCTCATTTTCGGCTCACGACGTCTTAGAGCCCTCATTGGGGTTAAGGAATTAGGTGTCGATTTCATTTTCGGCTCACGACGTCTTAGAGCCCTCATTGGGGTTAAGGAATTAGGTGGCGATCTCATTTTCGGCTCACGACGTCTTAGAGCCCTCATTGGGGTTAAGGAATTAGGTGGCGAACTCTTTTTCGGCTCACGACGTCTTAGAGCCCTCATTGGGGTTAAGGAATTAGGTGGCGATCTCTTTTTCGGCTCACGACGTCTTAGAGCCCTCATTGGGGTTAAGAAATTAGGTGGCGAACTCCTTTTCGGCTCACGACGTCTTAGAGCCCTCATTGGGGTTAAGGAATTAGGTGGTTATCTCTTTTTCGGCTCACGACGTCTTAGAGCCCTCATTGGGGTTAAAGAATTAGGTGGCGATCTCTTTTTCGGCTCACGACGTCTTAGAGCCCTCATTGGGGTTAAGGAATTAGGTGGCGAACTCTTTTTCGGCTCACCACGTCTTAGAGCCCTCATTGGGGTTAAGGAATTAGGTGGCGATCTCTTTTTCTGCTCACGACGTCTTAGAGCCCTCATTGGGATTAAGGAATTAGGTGGCGATCTCTTTTTCGGCTCACGACGTCTTAGAGCCCTCATTGGGGTTAAGGAATTAGGTGGCAACCCTCGCTGGGGTTCACAAATCGGATGGCGATCTCATTTAAGACTTGGCGTTGTTGATCTGTTACAGGCCATGAGAGTAATATAAAACAAGTGATATATATAATAATAAAAAAGGCGGGGCCTCATTAAAAACCCCCACTACTGCGGGGGGAAAAGAGTGCCCCTTTTTCTTTAATGCTGTACAGAAATTTTGCAATACGTAAGATAAAAGTCAAAGTAAAAATTAAAATGGTTTTGTTGACCCTCTAGTTCGCCTTTGAATTGTTGTGGCGAGCTTCTCCCTGCTTTGTAGCTGAATCACGGACATGCTTAGGTTTGTGAAATCCCAGAATCATGCTTGCTGCCTTTGGTATGTCTGTCTTGCTGGCTTTTTCTGTGGAACTTCTGGTATGCCCGACGGGCGTGCTGACTGGCTCGAGTACGTCTGTCTGTTGGATTGGAGACGAGCGGTAAGATTCAAATTTGTCTTTTGGGGCTTTGTTATGCTCAACTCTTTATCCGCCAGACTTTCCTTTGGACCTGCAGTAGATTTTGTATATTCCTGCTGAACTTCTCCTTCTGGATCCATGCCTCCGGGGCTTGGCTTGACATCTGTGCACAGAGTGAGGCGACGACACACTTCGGCGGGGCAGCCGCTAAGCATATCTGTCGGCGGACGAACGGTAAGATTCAGATTTTTCTTTAGGAGCTTTGTTATGCTCAGCTCTTCATCCATCAAACTTTCCTTTGGACCTTTCGCTGCTTCTGTGCGTTCCTGCTGACATTCTTCTTCTGGACTTGTGCTAACGATGTTCACTTGGTGCGCTTTTGGGTTGTTGGTTCCTTTCTTTTCTTTCTGCAGCTTCAAGCTATTGTGATAACATTCTCGAACAATTTTTTGATCTGCCCTGATGGTGCCGACCCGTCCATTGTCCAGCGGGTATTTCATGACGAGGAACTTAGTGGAAAGATAAGCGTCAAGGACGTTGAAAGCCGGGCGGCCTATTATGATGTTGTATGAACAGGGCGAGTTTACCACTAAAAATTTAATCCTGATTGTTTTGGCGCTGTTACCTGTGCCGAAGGTTGTTTTCAGGGTGATGTATCCACGAACGTGTACCTGCTCCCCTGTGAAACCAGTCAGGATTCCCTTGAAGGGTTGCAACTGGTCCTCGTCCAATCTCATTCTTTCAAAAGTGGAGTAATAAAGGATGTCTGCGGAGCTTCCAGGATCAATCAACACCCTCTTGACATCCCAATTGAAGATTTGTATAGTAATGACCATGGGGTTGTCATCACGGGGAATCACTCCTTTGCAGTCCTCGCCTGAGAAGGTGATGTCTGTCTGGCGCTCCGTCGTGGCGTGGTCATCGACCAACATTACCTGCCTTACATATCTCTTTCGGGAGGTGCTGGACTCGCCTCCTCCGGCGAAGCCGCCGGATATGGTGTTCAAAGTGTGGCGCTCACCATCCTTCGCCACGTCTTTCTCCTTTTGCAGATCTTCGGGGGGACGCCTGTCTCCTTCTCTGTTTTCCTTCACGTACCCTCTTAGCCTACCATTCTGAATCAGCTTCTCAATCTTTCTCTTTAGGTGGATGCAATCATTTGTGGTATGTCCTTTTATGCGGTGATACTTACACCATGCTTCCTTGTCGTTTCCCATGATGTTCACTCTCGGCGGTGGGGGTTCAGGGATGAGTCTAGAATGGTACACATCTCTCCAGATCTGCTCACGGCGAGTGTTGAGGGCCGTGAAGGATTCCGGCAGGGGTGCGCGCCTATCTTGGATATGACGTCTGTATGGCGCTCTGTCTCTGTGGGCGGGTGGATAATAGTTGCGGCGATGTTCGTAGTTGCTGGGAGCACGCTCCCTGGAATCCCTTGCTTTCTTTTCAGCGTTGCTCTCCTCTCCCTTTATGTAACATTCCACCCTGGACATGATCTCCTCCATGGAATCTGCCGGTTTTTGCGCCAACGATTCGTTGAACTGTCCGGCGCGGATGCCGTTTTGGAAAGCTCCCACGAACAGGTCCTGGTTCGGGTTCACGGCTTTGATTGTGGCGTCGTTGTACCTTGCAAGATATTTACGGAGGGTCTCATTCGACCCTTGGCGGACATTGAAGAGGTTGGTAGAAGACACCTTGCGGTGGCGATTAGCCGAAAACTAGTGTGTTAATTTGCGCGTCATGTCTTGGTAACTGACGACTGAGAAACGGGGCAAGTTCATGTACCACCTGAGGGCGGCGTCCTTGAAGGTCCCGGCCAACAGCTTACACTTGTGGGAGTCAGCAGCGCCGATGATGGTCATCTGGGTGTTGAAAGCTGTTACGTGCTCCACTGGATCGCTTTTTCCGTCGAAAGACGAAAGAGAGGGTGGCTTGAAGTTTTCCGGGACCGGCGCGTTCCACACTTCGGCGGAAAGTGGTTGTGGATCTGGGTCTATTGACTCGTCTTGCTGGGATCCGTTCCCTTCAGCGTGTTGTTGTTGCTGGATTGTCTCCATCGTCGCTTGCAGAGCTTCGTTGTGGTCGCGGAGCTGCTGGATTTGTTGTTGTAGGGCTTCCAAGACCGCCGGGTCCGCCATCTATGGCGACGATGATGATCGTTTGGGTCGGTTATGAAGATTAAGGCTGGTGGTTGAAGATTAACGGTCAGGATCGCGAATCTCAGGGGGAGGATTGATGTTTTGAACAAAGAACGGGTTGAATGTTTGATTAGAGTTAGGGGTAGGTTTAGGGTTGAATCGCGGCGGATTCGGAGGTTTCAAGGTTGCTCATGAGAAACACTGCGGATGCACGGCGTTCTGGTGATTTTCGGAGGCTGTAGATCAACTGCCTTTCTTTCGGAGACGGTGGCTAGGTTAGTTTTACCGTAGCCCCACGATGGACGCCAACTGTACTTGCTGTGAGTACAATGTATGAAAGATAGGGTTTCAGAGTCTGTTTTGGTTATGCCTCGGGAATGATCCCAATGTTACTATTTGTAGCCTCGACTTGGGCCTATCTGGCCATGGTTTTGGGCCCAAATCATAAAGGGCCAAAACCATGACTAGGGCGCCCTCTTCAGCTGCTGAGGGCGTCCCCTGAAGGTGTCTTTTAAGGAGGTCACCTAAGGTTATTTATGACTGTCAAGTGGGCCCTGCGCCCTCCTGGAGGGCGCCCAGTCTTACTCCGAGGGTTCAAACCCTTGCCCTTAGGATCTCAAGGCCTAAATGGTGAGATCTATGGTCGTCCATGAATACAGACTGACTCCTACGGACAAAACTGTGATCACATCTCAAGATTTTCTTAACATTCCATTTGCAAGCCCCAATTTCAAGGACTTTGGAGAAGTGTTGGTTGGGAATTACAGGACAGACATATGTTTTGGTTAGTATTTGTTTTTTCCACATTTTTTAAAATTTCATCAATAGAACTTTGATATTGTTCTATTGTTGTTTATCATATCAGATGCTATTGGTGCCTTTCAAGAAGCTACTTCTACAGACAGGAGTGGTGGAAAAGTCAGATTTGTCACATTTTTACTCAAAGATACTAGGTATATCAGACATAGCCAGCTTTTGTGACTACCTCTTTACTTTAAATGATGATAGACCTGCTATATGTTTTAAATTTGCTCCATTGTTGCCTTTGAGACGATTATGCCAAACAATTTTTTGATGCTTTCTCTAAGTCTAATCAACATGATCAGATTTATATTGTTGTTAAGCATGCTAGGGTTAAGCCAACATAATGTATGTTTGCCGCACCTAAATTTGGTTCGTCTCTTTTAATACACGCCTACAATTGCTCTGTCTGCTAATACACACGTTAATGGTTGTACCAATCTTACTATCTTTTTTAGGTAATTATCCACTTTGTTTTACCAATACTTGGGATGGAACACAACTACTTGATGTTGCTGAATTTAAAACCAGGTCAATATTAATTTATCATATTCATCGTTCTTTTATTTATATTTATTCCTTAACTCTAATATTAATTTCTCTATGTTTGATAACTCTAAAACCTGAATCTTCTATTGAAATAAGATTTGAAGCTCTACCAATTGGTGATGTTGTTCCAAGTCAGAGTGTCTCACAGTTCAGTCAAGGATCCGAGTTATCAAACCAAAACCAAAACCAAGACATAATGTCCAAGGCTAACTTTTTGACTCTATCAGAGGTCAAGAATGTGTAGAATGTATGTCTATTATTACATAATACCATTCAACATTATTCTTATAGTTCTCTGAAAAAATTTCAACTAAATATTGACCGTTATATTCAATTTTGTGTTACAGGAGACAGTTCGTGTGACAATTGCTGAAATAACAAAGTTGAATGCCACAAGGCATGGATGGATATACAATGGATGTAAGCACTGCACCAAAATTCTCAAGATGGATAATGGAAAATTAAAGTGTAGAGATGGAGATATCAACGACAAACCAATGCCAAGGTCTAATTTCTATTTCAAATTTCTCAGTCTACAATCACTAAAATGTTAACATATTATTATACCTTACGACTTTATCACTTTCTCAATTTAAGGTACAAAGTTGAGGTAACTGTGTCACATAAGTCTGCCAAGGCTACACTTTTGTTATGGTATGTTGATTGTGCTTCCATTTTAGGTGTCTCTGCATCAGATTTAATAGATAAGATGATTAAGGTATATCAACAGATATAATTATTCAATTTTAACTGGCACCTTCATTTAGTTTTTCCTGGACATTCCATACACACATAATGTTTTTAATCTATGATATAGGCTGGCCACACTAATCCACGAACTTATCCTAAAGCTTTAGAAAACTGGTCTGCAATAAGAAGGTTTTTAAAATCAAAGCCCATCTTGGAACAAATCCATGTTCAGTGATTTAGATTAGCGACAATGAACAATTGATCGTAAATCTTGAAAACCAATTTTGCTTGGAAGAGGTAATCATATTCAAATTACAATTCTTAAACCAACTCATTTATATCGACTAAGGCAATTAATATTACATTGTCCAATTTACTTTTAGGCCATTGCCACTGAGAATGATGTTGGTCTAGAAACTATTTCAGAGACCAAAGAAACATCAATTATTCCAACTGTATGTATTGTTTATTAAGTACCTAACAATTACACTATATATTTATTACTAATATAATCACCTCATTGCATGTTTCATGATGCACTTACAACAAAGCGTCTGTGACGAGTATTCTCCAAGTGTTACCTCTTCTACAAGCAACGGACCTCTTCTTTTACAATCTGCATCAGAATCTCATCAACCATCCCCGATGCCTATTGTATGTGCTTATCAATCATCTATTATTCATAAATAATTGTTATCCTTTATAACCTGTTCTTCTTGTTTATCTCTATTCATTATAAATAGATATCCATTCACATCAATCACTCTTTGCTAAAAATGATTCCGCTTTGACTTTCCTTACTCCTCTTGTCAAGAGACTTTCTCAACAAGACACTGATTCTGAAGGACAAGGTCATCCCCAAGATGTCCAACAAACATAACCATCTTCAACTAGGTTGGTCAAGCATCCAAAAAATCCCAAAACTCCAAAGATAGAGTCGTAGATGCTGTCTTCCTAAGACTTCTTTGATGACATTTTGAACTATTTGAAATGAGAAACCTTTTGAACATCTTAACACCTTTTGTCATTCCTCTATTTTGAATATCACTTCGTGTACTATATGACTTAACTAGTATCCTGCATCTTTTAATGTTGTTTCGAATCTGAACAATTCCTACTGATCAATTTTATTTCAATAACATTGTTAATTTGGTTGTGCATGATTATCCAACTGATTCACTATATTAGACATCTCAAATTAAATTTACGCAAGGTTCTCATACAGTCTTACGATATATATTTTGAAAATATACCACACTTATGTCAATAATCACTAACAATAGTTGTTAAGCTGATCAATAATTAAATACTTAATAATCCATTCATAGATCATTATTATTATTTCTTTGTATCAAACTCTGTTGTAATACACAAAAAATTATTTTATCGTAAGTTAGTTTATGTTTAATTATTTACCTATCTACAACTCCAGCTTTGTTCAAGTCATTTCACTTTATCATCGTTTTTTTCTCTAAATTTGGTATTTTATCAAAATTCACTATATGAATTTCAAAGAATCAATAATCAAATATCAAGCTGTATAGGTTTCAAACTCAAACATGCGCCTATACACTATTCTTTAATCCAAGCCAAATTAATCTTATAATTAAAATTACATTTAGTTCAATGAAATGTTAGGCAAATTTATGTTGGAATGTAAATTGCTTGCAAGTTGTCTTAATCTATACTCGGATTAGACATGTCCAACTCTATTCATTAACAGGCCGATGTCATGTTCTTAGGCACATGCTTTGTAAACACTAGACCATTATAATATTATAAACTTTGTTCATTACTTATTATTATCCATTGGTCTACGATCTCAAACAATACCACATTCAAGAATTATTATCCATCCAATATCTTTATTCAGAGTATCAATCTCAGCTTTTGAAGTTTACTTATTCATATTGGAAGCAAAGCTAAAATTCAAATTTCATTCAAATCTGTTTCGAATTTCAAATTCAAAACATCAAAATGTTAACACTTTACTTTATCTTCTCCCTTACTCACTAAATACATCATGGTTGTATGTTTAATGTTTATCGAATCATAACCTCATTCATGGCTCCCTTTGCTGATAGGTCAGAAAAAGATAAGGCTTCACTGACCAAATTAAGAAGAAAAAACATCCTTCAATCCAAGCTATAAAAAAAAAACTTTAACTTCAAATCCATCAACTCCTTTGATTGATATCACTAACACTTCACAAAATGAAAACACCACTCAAAACCGTAACATAAACTACAACAATGCTTATTCTACTCCATCTCATATTTCATATACACCCAAATATGATTTTCCCATTAATGTACCTAGGTTGCAACAACAACATAATAACATCAGAAAAACACAAATAATTTACAATGTGCTAGTTCAACAGTACAAACACTTTCAATTGTGATTGTTCTTTAATCTCTCTCCTTGCTTTGAGTTCTAGTTCTTTTATTTATTTCGTTCCTTTCTGGCTATACTCTTGAATAATGAGACAAACTTGGAGGTCACTCATTAAATGAACACATGCACTTAATAAGGCAAGTCTAATTGAATATCAGCCTGATTGTCGCAACATAGTCTGCTTGGTCTATTTGCACACATAGTCTGATTTATAAAGAAATTGAAGTGGTGCACCCTTATAGTGTGATCGGGGGATTTTCATGGCTTTTCATATTCTCAAAGCATATTGCGCATTTTTGTTCATTATAGAACTTTGGTTGCAGATAAACTATACTGGACCAGAACACCACTGGAAATTGCAGATTTTTTTATGCATAATGCAGATTTTTTGGAGCACATTGGCTTGGCATAGGTAGTGTGCAGTTGCCGGTGCATGGGGAGACGGATGTTTATGTTGATATTAATTTCTAACTCAATGACTATCTAACCTTGGAGGCATTTGGTGATTTATTTTGTGCAGAATTTTCTCCTCCAAATATGTTCATAAAGGAGTGTTTATTGCTACTTTCAACTTCTAACCATGTAGTAGTGGTTGATGTTACATTCTTCACATAATTGTCTTCATAGCTGATGATTTCATGAAGAGATTTGTATAGATTGTTGCCTTCATGGAATTGACTTCCGAGTTTCTTTGCTTTCGGTATCTCATCTGTAGGTCCTGTATAGGATGATTTGAGATCAAATTGGTAGTAGAATTGATTGTTGGTAGATAGGGAGATTTTTAAGTGGGGTCCTGTGTACATCTATTATATTGGTGATTTTATCATAATTTTGGTGTCATTTGAACTTGAAGTTGTTAAACCATTTTATATTTATAAACTCTATTCTTCCTCTTTCAAATGTATAGGGCGGCTAAATATTTTAATTATGAATTATTAACTTCCATATTACTTTTATATAAGTTTGGTTGAGTGAACTTATCATGTACAAATCTGTTATTTCAATTTAAGTTACCATTGAAAAGGTATATTTTGATGATTTCCCTAACCACTTATTCTAATATTTTCTTCCCTAATCTTGGTTTTAATACTTAACTAGACTCTTTGACCTTTGCGAGCACGAGTCTATTATAAAAGAAAAAACAACCACCGAAACAACACAAATGTTACCCGACGTTGTAGATTGCTCATGAAATTTTTAGAATGAAGGAAGATTGCCCATGAACTTGTTACACACTTTGCATATTTTTATTTTAGTTCCGCTTTGTTATTTTTTTTATATATCCGTTTTGATTTATGCTCCTTTTTTTAGAAAGATTTCCGCCCTATTCAAATTCAATAGCTTTACATAATAATAATAATAATAATAATAATAATAATAATAATAATAATAATAATAATAATAATAATAATAATAATAATAACAACAACAACAACATACACCAGTCTTCCATCTTAATCCATCCCTCTATTATGGAAAAACAAAAGATAATATATTCAAATTTTAGGTATTTAACCCTTACTGTTTGGATTTTCTAGAAGTTGAAGATGTGTGCATTTGAAAAGAAAGATGTGCATATATGTCATAGCTTTTTAAATGTCTAATTAAAATAATAATAGTAATATGTCACATTTAAACATAATACTTGCATGGGAACATACTCGATATTAAATTATTGAAAATGTTAACGAGTGTCTTAAAGACACTCTTTAAGGGTCTAAAATACTTGTAAGTTAATGATTTTGGAACTTTGGAACTTGCATATTCAATGCATCGAAAATTGAAATGTTTGACTTGTTTAGTGAATAATTTCCTAATTGAGAATCCTTAGAGTGTCCTTAGGACACTCGTTAACAAGACCCTTAAATTATTAATAGGCCTTTTCAATTGTCAAGGTGATAGCACAACTTGGGAAGTTACTCGATTTGGAAAGTTTCTACACAACTAGTAAGTCTTGTTTGAGATAGTAAGCATTTTTTTAAGTAGTCTCGTTCATGTTCAATGTGGTTTTGATTACTTTGATTTTCTCAAGGTGACACACAATCCTTACTCACTCTCCGTCTCTCTTTTCTCTCCCACACAATTTATCTTCTCCAACTAAAACTCCAACATCACAACTACCCACCTTCACCAAATTTGCAACCTCCCAAAGTTTGCAAATCAACTTATAAATACATCATACACAAGTTTAACTTTTCATCTTTTTATCTCTCTCACAAATACACAACCATTTATGAGATACTCTTTTTGCTTGTTATTTCAAGTCGAGAGATTTCAAATCTGGTAACTTATTACCTAGATTTACACATGAAAAAACTCACCGATCCAACATACCACCAACTAAAGCTCTAATCAGACGAGGGTGGCCTAATATTTACAAACCACATTTTCTATCAAATTAGCATTTTTGGATTGTCATTGACCGAAACCGATCATTTGTCCACCCCTACCTTTGTATAGTGTTCTTCTTCTTGATAAGAAAGTGAGTCTGTCCATTCTTTAATTTTTTTTGTTCATGCTTTAAAATTAAAAAACCCTATTTTTTATTGAAATCTTATTATCAACTTCATTCAAAATATGCTCTCCTAGTGTTAAAATCTGGAGGAAAAAAATTGCGGTGGATCACCAATCGTGGGCAATAGAAATTGAGAACTTTTTTAAAAAAGAAAAAGGAAAAAACAGTTATCATGTATCGACAGGAAACTTGAATAGTAGGTAGACAATATTGAGTATGATCCGCCAAAATAAATTAATAAATAAATCATCGGTCTCTATTATTTTGGCTTAAGTTGGACCCATCTTTTTATGGGTGCAAATCATAGTGAACCATTGTGTGTATAGTTATATCAACTTGTATGGTACTCTTTAGAATAATGTTTTATAATAGTAATACAATGATTTTTATTTTTCATTTTTGAATTTCAAAAGACACCCATGTAGCTTATTATAATGATATTATTTTACTATTAGAATAGAAAAGAATTTAGTAAAAAAAAAACAGAGAAGAAAAAAAACTTTCAACACCCTTGATTTACCATTTGGAATTAGACACAAAGTAAGGAGAGAGATAAGAGGTCGAGAATGGAGGAAAAATCCATAATTTTATGAATGTATTAGAGACATGTCAATCGTATATGACATATAATACATAATAATCCTTAATTTTCTATACAATTAAGAAGTTAAATTTCCTTTTAAAAAAAGAAGTTAAGTTTTAGAAAAACTTTTATTTACTAATAGCTTGTTTGAAATAGCGGTAGATTTGCATTTCTTGCGTCCCGAGACATATTTAACGTGAAAATGAAGAAGCTACATTTTGTAGCTTTAGAGAAAACGTACGTTAAGCTTGCATTCACCGCTAAAACAAAGAGGGGCTAATAGTAATACTAGATAGTGGGATGTAGGAAATCTCACTACATTAACTATTAACCGGTTAACATTGAGGAATAAATAGCATTAGAGGTAATGCCACAATGACCTTGATATTCACCATTTCCCCCTTATAAATATCCCGTAGCCTAATTCACTCCATTTTCACCCCGAATCTTTAATCATTCAATATTTTTCTCCTTTGTCTATACCGTAACCGATTATTGTAACAATGCATACTGGTACCACAAACATGTACCAGTATGAATGTTGTTACTATAATTGGTTAGGGTTGTGCAAAAATATTGGTTGATAAAAAATTCATCTGGCCAATAAGGCTAGATTTCCTGCATCCCACTATCTAGTACATTGATAAAGCTTAATTAGATTAGCGCTTAGTTAGGGATATGGTCCACATATGTCTCCACTTAAATTTGATTAATCTTCTTGAAAAACCAGAATTCACACAGTGATGAATATATTGTACAATAGCAAGTTATATATATATATATATATATTATAGAAGTAACATCAGACTCCTGAAGGTTACTTGAATTATCACATCAATAGTTTCAATTAAGTAGCTCTTCAATCATCTGCATGGTAACAATATCCTCTTCATGATCTATCCCATTTTTCTCAGCACAATCACCAACAATTGTACTATTAGGTGCTGATTTTTCTGATGATGACACATTATTTGATTCATGACCATCTTCATGTCTTTTTCCAAGCTCCACCCTTAAGATCCAATTAGAGTCAGAATGTGATCCTGCTCCTTTTTGCCACACTCCTATGTGAGAATTATCAGCATCAAGCCTCAAACAAGTGAGTGATTGAGATTGTTTTTGACAACATTTTGTAAGCTTTTGTTTAAGGAGATCAGAAAGAGCATTTGAAGAGAGGAAAGAGTTATTATTTTCATAATAAGTTGGTTTTATGGAATTGACATCTTCTGTTTGATCCTTTGGTATAGGGAAATTGGTTTTGGCATTTTTTCCATTCATCAATATGGCTGCTTGATCATATGCTCTGGCTGCAGCCTCTGCTGTCTCAAATGTACCAAGCCATACCCTTCTCTTCCTGTGTAAAAGATACATATATAGATGTAATTAGAATTCCTAGATATCCATAAGCAAGTTTTAATTCTTACCAAAATTTCTAGTCTTGCTACCATAGTATATGTAAGTTTAATAATAACCAAAGTATTTAATTGCAGTCACAGTTACACTACATTAAAATCTTTAAACCACAATCAAGGTTTTAAATCACAGTGACGATCGAATTCAAGTGGTTAATGAGCTCCACTTACGAACAAATTATTTGGGAGAATGCAAGTTCAAATTTTGACTAGAACAATCGCAAACTTTATATTGTGTAATGTATATTATGTGGTCTCAACCACAATCACCAAAAACTTTAATGTTGCATGTCAACCTGTAGTCGCAGACAATTGTTTTTAATTTAAAATCTATCGTAGTGACAATATTATTTCTTAAATGATTTGTTAAGTGAGAAATATATACACCGCTTATAATTGTTATTCAAATCATATTACTATCTCTAATACTATCTTCATCCGTAAATATAAGACCATTTCTAAAAATTTACTGGTCATTTTATAATATGATCCTCTTTAAATTTTTAACCACATTATTCTTTTTCGGCAACCAATAATAAATATTATATACCATGAGAACATAAACCGACTTTCTTTCTTCAATGATATCCATTCTTTAAAGAATTAACTTTACTAAATTTTTTCTTAATTCCCGTGATTTAGTCAACAAAATCATATAGTATTTAGGAATGGAGACCTTTTAAAATTATTTACATTGGCAATGTAAGTATTGCAGCCACACTTTGGATCACTGGCAATATAAAACAGAGAAGGAGTAGAGGAGGAAATGACAATCATATATGCAAGTGGTGTGAGAATTATGAAAAAATAACATTATGTATACTGCATTAGTATAATGAAACTATAGTGTTTGATAAGCATATCCTTAAAAATAAAAAAAATAAAAAAGTTTGAGAAGTAGATTACAGTAAAGGGTGACGAATTTCTGAGACCCATGAGCCCCACTGGCGCTGTCTAACTCCCCTGAACTTGTTACTTTGTACCATGCTGCCTAATGCCTTTGTATCTGCTGAAAGAAAGAGTGGTTACAGATAACTTAGTACGAATGAATAATGAATAATGAATGTGTATGAAATTAATATGGGTTGAGGTTGAGGGGAAATATATAGTACAATGCCAAATGTGGAACATATACTTATATAGATTGTCGGTGGAATATTGGTTGGAAGTAGAATTGAAGATGGAAAATTGTTTGAACTAGTCCAATCATAGGTTAAACATTTGTATAAAGTCTTTGCGTGAATCATGTAATTATGAGGCCGGCCGGCTAATAAGCATTACATATTTCATAATAAGTATTAAGAAAAATTATGAACCAATGGAAACAAATGTTAGAATTTTTCCCTTTTTTACTATGGTTTTTCTTCCATTCCATTTTTTTAAATTCGATGTTTTTGTTCACAACTTATATGTATATACTCGAGTATTTCTTTTGAAATATTTGAACATACAGGTGCATTAAAAGTTTCAGCTGCACAAGTTTGACATGTCACTAGCTTCCAAAGGCAACTTCAATAAATGAGAAACTATAGTTGGCCTTTTTCTATCCACAAAAGTAACAGCACAAGCTTGCTGTTCTGTAAAAGAAAAACAAGATTTTCTTAGGAAAGTGTATCCAACTATAAAAATTTATTGTGTCACGTTTCCATGTTTTCATCCTCTCTTTAAATAATAGGCTTAAATGCACTTTTGGCCCCCTATGTTTTAAAAAGTTGCGATTTTGGCCCCCTATTAAAAAAAATGGATTATTAGCCCCCTAACTTTTGCCCCTTTTGCGAAAGGCTGATTTTGACCCAGTCAACGCATATGTGGCAAGTCACTTAGCTGATTTGGCAGCCAACTGTGTAATTATCAATTAAAAAATAAAAGAAAAAGCCAACTGTGTAATTATCAAATTAAAAAAAAATGAAAAATGGAATTATGGAATAGAACATCACGGGATTGTTCTTCCTGCACGCGTTTAATACAGCTCTTCTTTCCCAAATTTCCTCTTCTTCCTCTTTTGCGATTTGTTCTTCTTCCTTCATCCTTCATCCTCTTTTCCCAAATTTCTTCTCTCCTTTCACCATGGCTCGAAGCTTACTGAAAAATAGTGGTACAGGTTGTTCAAGTTCTTCACTGCAATCTAGACCTAGAGGCCGAGAATGTAAGTGTTCAAGTTCCTCCCTCTCTTCTCTCTTTGTTCTTTCCAATAACAACAACAATTGGATCGAGGCAGTGATTTCAACCGGCATAGCAACTGGAATCGGAGAAGAAGAACCAGTGATTTCAACCGGATCGATTTGAGGAACGTCGTAGGGAACTGGAGGACCTTCGTATTCGACGGCGATGGAGTGATCGAAGTGGTCTTCGTCGGGTAACGGTGCGCCGGAGGGAAGCATACGGCGGAGGATGTGTTCCCATTATTTGTTGTTGTTGTTGTTTTCTTCTTTGGTGGATTCTGAAGCCATGTGAGAAAGTGTGAAAAAATGCAAGAAAATGTGAGAAAATGAAGGAAAAATTGTAATGCGGGAAGCCAGATTTTTTTTTTTTTAATTTCTGATTTTTTTTTTTTTAATGATGCGAAGATGATGTTGAATCTGGGTTAACCCAAATTTGCTTTCTGATGTATTGTTATCGTTGTTGTGTTGATTATCAAGATGAACATGAAAGAGAAATATATGAAGAAAATGAAGAATTTGTTGTTGTGTTCCATAATTCCATAATTCCATTTTTCATTTTTTTTTAATTTGATAATTACACAGTTGGCTTTTTCTTTTATTTTTTAATTGATAATTACACAGTTGGCTGCCAAATCAGCTAAGTGACTTGCCACATATGCGTTGACTGGGTCAAAATCAGCCTTTCGCAAAAGGGGCAAAAGTTAGGGGGCTAATAATCCATTTTTTTTAATAGGGGGCCAAAATCGCAACTTTTTAAAACATAGGGGGCCAAAAGTGCATTTAAGCCTAAATAATATAATAAATAGGGTGGCATTTAGGGTGCAAAAATTACAAATTTGTGCACCATGCACAAGTTTTTTGTGCACCATTGGATCATATTAAGAATACAATATTACAATAGTCTCTCAACACTTGATCAAAAAACTTCATGGCTTTCTCTCTCTATGTCTTTGCTTTTGTCCAACAAGAGTTAAATTTTATTTTTATAAAATAATCAAAAATAAAGAAAAGAGTTCTTTAATCTTCATTATCTCAATCCCAAAAGTTCCAATTTCATCATCATCCTCTTCGTTGTCATCATCTTCTCCTCCATTCACAACAAATTCACATGTTCTTCAATTGAAGTTGTTTGAAATCAAAGTTTCAATTCTTACCCATGGATAGTTTAGTGTCAAAATCCCCCTTTTGATTTATTCATCCTGTTCTTCAATCTTCAACTGTTTAACATGATAGCTTAACCCCTACATTAAAAAATAGATGAACCTTTGTCCTTGGATCACTATATCAGTAAAGTGTACAATTTTTTTAATTTTTACACGGTAGTGTATCACATTTCTTTTGCATTAAATCTTGATAACAAAAATCATTAAAAAATTAAGATAAGTTGCCCAGAAAAAGAAAATGAAACGGAGAAGATGAATACGGTCCTTGGCAACGGCGGTGGACGGTGGCTCTCTGGTGAAGGTGTCTAGAACGCAAAAAGTAGATCGATAGAGAGATTTCGTGACAGAGAACAAGATCTATTGAAGCCATTAATTTTTGATTCGTCAACGTTTTTCAATCTGTTAATTTCCATTTCGTCGACGTTTTCCAATACATGTTTCTGGATTTACATTTTCTATATCTTAAAAAGTTGTTCTGTTATCATAGAGGATTTATGTGGAATGTGAAAATGTGCTGGTAATGATTTGTTTTTGCTTAATAATGGAGTTCCTTTGGTTTTCTCTGATTTGTTGTTCGTGGAATCAGATATTTTTTTGGATACAGCAGAAGCAAAAGAAGTTTGGTTGAGAGTATGGTGGTGGAGGAAGACTGTGTAGATAAAAAATAGTGTTGAGAGAGTATGATAAGAGTGTGTGCCTCTTTTGATCTAATGGTCATAAAATAATTTGTGCATGGTGCACAAATTTACAATTTGTGCATCTTAAATGCCACCAATAAATAGGGAAACAACTTAAAGCAAGTTGTCCTTATAATAGTGTTTGTATTAGAATCATTGCACTATCACCATGTAAAAATATAATATTGTTGACCACATTGGGAGAATCAATAGTTGTTAGTAATCAATGTATCAAGAGGGGGAAGATCATATAAAAAAAGTGTTTTTCTTTTTAATTTGTCAAGTAAAAATAGGATTTTTTTAAAAAAAAAGAATATGTGTTTGTTTAAATAATATATATCTTATCACGTGGATATCAAACGTCTGACAAACACATGATAGCAGTGGCGGAGTTAGAAATAAAATTATGTGTGGGCCAATTGTTTTAATGTGTGTAAATTCATATTTTTTTATTAGTTAATTCGAGTGATTATTTTTTTTTTCAATATAACATAATTTAAACCGTTGTTTTAAGGATATTTTAACATAAATATCGTATAATTTTTATCATATTACACATATACTTTTTATCACATACACATATTTTTATCATATTTAAAGCTCAGTTCATATATTTTTATCATATCAGACAGGATTCGAAATCATAACATGAAAGTAAAGCTCAGTTCTCTTAACCACTGGAACACAGTAGACAATTGTTCTTCTTGACGCAACATATTACATATATAATATAATTGAATACTCTAATAAATGTATATATACCTATTAAAAATGATTTTTTTAGGGTTTGGGTGGGCCGTGACCCACCCTAACCCATGAGTGGCTCCGCCACTATATGATAGGATAAAATAATATTACCCTATTTATTATTATGTGTGCGCCAAACAAAAGATAGAACAATGTTTATCTTGTGATTATCATATCATATCCTTATCCAATTCATTATTCTATCATGTGTCTATCATATCATGCGCATCAAATAGGCTCTTAAAGTTCACTGCATTTTGATTAAACTCTATTTAAAAAAGATCTACACATATTTTTTAGATCTCACGTAGTCCACGCACGAGACATCTACTAATAAAACATAAAATATAGAAATAAATACTCTCTCCGTCCCTTTTTATAGAAATAGTTTACAAAAATCACGTGTATTAAGAAAAGTTGTTGGAGTAATAAAGTTGTCTCAAATTGGTGTGACTATTACTAGATTACCCTTAATTAAATATATATTTAATGTTAACTTTTCATATATCAAGACAAATTGATAATATTAATAAGGGGTATATTTGGAAAAAAAAGTAATCAATGCATCTAGAAATTTGTATATGATCTTATATTTAGGGACAAAACTTTTTTGTAAACTACTCCTATAAACAGGAACAGAGGGAGTAAATAAATAAATAAATTATTCGACGTAACTAACACTATTCTATTGGTCAAAGACAACATACCGTACATTAAGTATGAAGACACACGAAGAAAATAGATTATTTTTATTTTTTCTGAAAGAACGAGGAAAATAGATTATTAAAATTTAGAAATGTATTTTTTCCTACTTATTTTAAGGAAATGTTAATGAGTACACCCAAGACACTCTTTAAACACTTTTGGTAATAAGCTTTTATGAAAATTTGTGTATTCAACACATTGGAATTTGTAATATTTAACTTTTTGAAAAAATAATTTTTAAATGTAAGATCCTTAAAGAGTGTACGGTTAGTAGGACCTCTTATTTTATAAGCTAGAAAGGCATTGTTTGTCCTTTTTTTTGGACAACCCAAAATGGAACATATATTGATCATATCAAGGTTCTTTTCGGCACAGGATGTGCAAAGAGAGAACAACAAGAACAAAAATTACTTACAAGATACAATCAAACAATCGAATACAACAAAGAAACTCTGCTACAGGGCTAACCTCAAATATATCAAAGGATCAATGATTAAGATCAAAAGTTAAAGTTGGGTTTTTTTGCTTTCAACCACCTAAAAGATAAAATTTTTACTTTTTCAAACAAATGATCAATTGAATCCGCTTGTTGCCTAATACAACGATAGTTCATTTCCTTCCGGATGACCCATACACAAGCTAACAATATTATAATTTTATTGGAGAAACCATCTAGCGCGCCAAAAAATAACCCCATGATCAGACTACTTTAAAGGGTTAACTGTATGAATACTCGACCACTATCTATCTAATAATCAAATGCTTCTAAAAATTGTGCATATCATTACCGCAGGCAGAAACACACTACAAGAAATCTACGTTTTTCCTGCGAAATTTCCTGCGGATTTCAGCCAAAATTCCGCAGGAAACCTGTTTCCTGCGGATTTCGCCAAGGATTCAGGTTCCCAGGTAATACTTTCGTGGGTAATTGATTCCTGAGGATTTTAGGATCCGCAGGAAAGCTTCCTGCGGATATATTCGCACGAAATGTCAATAAATCCGCAGCAAAAGTTGGTCAGTTTTAAAGAGTTTACCTGCCCGTAAGCTTGTTTACTGCAAACAATCCGCAGGTATTTCCGCAGAAAATGACGCAGGAAAATCCGCATGAAACTGATCTTTGCAGGAAAATCCGCAGGAATGTATTCAAGAGCAAAAAAAATTAAGTTGGTAAATCTGCAACTCAGGCATTTAAATTTATTTAATTTAATAAAAGATAATGCACTTCAAACCATTCTATTTATTTAAATAAAAAAAGGTACAATTTCTCTAAACATTTTAGTAATTAGAACATATTAGAATCTGTAGGAGACAAAGCAAACTAGTTGCACTACAACTTTATCTAGGCATATATAGCCTTTAAAAAGATTGAAATTTCAATAGAATATTTTACAATTGAACTAAACATACAACAAAATAAAATACCCCAATTGATAATGTCTCATCCTTCTCAAAAGTTTGCTACACTAACACCATCTGACATACTCCCAATAATTACTGAATCACTTCCCCCACTCCCCTTATGCCACATGTTCATTATGCTATCTTCACTAAGCTTTCAATTTGGCACCTGCAGGAAAGAAACACAATTGACATGAAGCATGCAATTGACAAACCTAAAATCAAGAACAAATTATATTTTTAAGATGGTTAACACCTAAAATCAAAGAAACACACTCAAATTGAGGCATGCAATTGACAAACCTTAAATCATGTAGAATCTCTTAACCAATTAATATAATGACAATAATAAGTCATACTAATTTTAAAGTAAATCCTGATGAGTGGCAATTTTTATACCTACAAGACCTCAACAGTTTTCTTTAGATCAATGGTACAATCCTTGACATCTATGAACTTAACGCATATCTGGTATTTGATTTAGCTTGCTACTCTAGCACAAACAACACCACAACTTTGATAAACCTCTATGATCAATCGCATTTATTCCTCTGCCAATTCGATGAATAGAGGTTAATGTAACCAAATGACTTATATCACAATTCAAGCTTATACAATTTTACTACAAGTATGTCATTTGCTAAAGGTACAAGAAGGAATTTAAAATAAGGTATTCAATCTTGATAACTATCTCATACAAATGTGAATGAGAAAGAAAAGGGTTTTTAACATGCATCTCTCAACAAAGGTAGTCCATAACATACTATTTACCACAAATACAGCTACGAAGACTAGCCTTATTCAGTCTAATTTCATGTCTTCCATATATTTTACTGTCGTAAGCAATACTAGGCTGCTTCTGTTGTTCAGCAACAACTGCACCAAAAGAAACTACATAAGTGAGTAGCCAAACAAGGCTCCTGCACCCATCAAAATCAATCATCCATATTACACGAGCAACTTATAGCACGTCAGCTTTGTTTCTCACAACATTAATTAAACCAATTCAGCCAAAGAGATGGTATTTCATCTCAGGATTGCTACTACAATACATAACATATAAGAAATTAGTTAGCCATTTACCACACATACATGTCAAAAAAGAAAACACTACATTCATGCTACTCAAAGTCATTCTTCCCATGTTCGCCTACAACAGGACAAGCAAGAACATAATCATAATCATAATCATAATCATAATGTATGCATAAAAAGAACAATCACTACAAAGTAGGAGAAATGATTATGAATCCAATAAACACCAAAATCCATCACACAATTTCAATGCAAAAAAAGAATAATCAAGTTAAATTGAAATCAAGTAGCCACCAACAAATTGAATTGAAATCATAGCAAATTTCTAAGAATCATAAATCAAGCCTACCAAATCTCAGATTAGTAGAAGAATCTATCAGAACCGTCTATCGACGAGAACCTCGTGACAGTATCTGAAATCATAAAGCAATCGGTGAATGAAGAATGGACAAGAATCGAAGTTGGAAAAGGAAGAAAACAAACAAGTGCTGCTTTCGCATTACTCTCTTATCACTACTCTTTGAAATTTATGCATGTTCTCCCATTTTGAATATAAGTCTCACATGAATTTCAGTCAATAGTAAAGAATTTAAAATAAAGATTGTTAATAGCACTACTCTATTCCATAAATTAAATATGATTTGCTTACTTCAATAGGGTCAGCTGCTTTGAGGGAATTCACATGAGCATTTATGTAAAGAATTCCCTCATCATCGGTCAATATAACAGAACACGCTGCCTTTCCGTTGCAGTGACGACCATCATCACCAATGGGACATTTTACAGATAAAGACATTATGTGAAATTCTCCCTGCATTCAAGCACACACAGGATTTATAAGATATCAAAAAAATTAAGATCTTTACATATATACATATATGATAATCAGTGTTATTATAAGATAAGATGCAAAAATTTATTTAGAGATGACAAAAGACTTCCCCAGCCATACAAACATCTCAAGGTCAATAAATGTGTCAATTTCAAGTTTCTGCCATACCATCTCGAGACGTCATTCCAAATTACACTACATCACAACCCCGAAGAGCAGAAGGGGGGGGGGGAAGCAGTATTAGTTTCATCAAGCCTCCCGAAGAGCAGGAAGGGGGTACTGAGATCACAACATTCCGCAGATCAAACATTGATGAAGCCTCATATTCAATGTTGACATAAGTTTCATTTCCAGAAGAAGAGGGCCAACAGTTGACTGCATTAGACATATATAGTATGATGTAAGTTATAAAACCATGAACACAAAGTAGTAGCCAACATCAATGAAAGTTATAAACTTTCATGTCAGTGGAACCATTGACTCGTCAGTGGTTTTCATTCTCCACTTTAATAGACCAACACCTACGGCAACATCGGGTTGACGAGTGGGGAAGGGCCTATTTGGATCCTTCAGGCATAATATTTATTCACACAAACATAGTAAATAAAAACCCCAAGCAGTCAACGGACAAAGTACTGCAATGTTAAGTAATATAAGTCACATACCCCTGTATATATGTCGAAACTCCACTCCAGGTCATGCAGATCCTTACCTACAAGCCCCTGTGAAGGCGTTAATCCAAAATTTGAGAGCTTAAGATTCCCATTCTCATAAAACAGAAAGTTCTTTGGCCAAAATCAAACACAACAACAACATTTATTACAATACAATTCCAAAAAAGTTTCAATTTCATCCCATATAACACTGATTTCAACCTACAACATAACAAACACATTTTCACAAACACTTGCCATGTATACTTGAATAAACTAGTGAAGTATTTAGGAGCAAATTGAACCTGAGATTTGGCATTAGCACACTGTATCCAAAAATTGGAGGAATTTCACTTTGCAGCTACGAACTCGAGAGAATCGCATGTTGCAATGAAGAATTATCAGAGTTGTAGATGAAAAGACATCAATTTCAACATCAATTTCAAAATCAGTTTCAATTTCAACGATAAAAACACATCAATTTTAAAATTAATATCAAATCTAGCAACAACGCATCAATTTCAACATCAGCAACGACAACAATTTCAAAATAAACAACGAAAATCTCAGAGTATGAGAACACTAACCCCTAACGATGAGAAGAAATTCTACGAATCACCATTATAGCTTCTGCTGCGGCGGCGTAACCTAGCACTACCCATTCCAACGCCACTGATTCAAATTTAGTTGAGAGGCGCGAAGTGACCGAGTGAGAGGTGCGATCGGTGGGTTGCGATTGATGAGAAGAGATTTGTTACGCAGTGGAAACCTATCGTGTGAAGGAACCTTGTGGGTTTTAGCTATCGGAAGTGATTTGTGTTTTAGCCTTTAGGGTGTTTGGCTTCAAATAAATTGAATTGAATGGAGTGAAGGAAACCTTTTTTTGGAGAGGTGTGTGAAGGAACCTTGTGGTTTCTTTTGTGGACTATTCTTTTTTGGATTAAAAAGAAATTGATTTATTCCATTAATACAATTATTTAAAAACTTGGTATTCAATGCAATGACCGACTAATCTGAGTAGTCCAATCCTATCATTCATTTGTAGGGTCTCAATTAGTCAGAGCAAAGCCAACATCACCAGATCAACTAATATAAGTTTTTATTAATACAATTACTTCTAGTTTTTCTTTCTAATCACAAATGTTAGTAGAAATTAGTTGTTAGATTAGTTTTTTTTTTTCTGGTCGAGTTTTTGAGCTGAGACTGAGAATAAGGTTAAGAAAAGGGCAAAGTTAGGACAAAACACTCTTGTCGCCATGAGCATAACTCAGTTTGTATGGACATTGCAATATGTATCATTAGGAGTTTAAACCCAAGATTTGTCACTTATTCACTTTAACAAGTGAAATTCCTGTCATTTAGTTACTTGCCAAAAATAAAAATAGAAATAATAAATTTTTTAAATCTACTATGTAAGACATTTATCTATAAAACATTTTAATGCAAATCCGTAGATAAATCTGCAGGAAACTCATTGAGAAGATCCGTAGGAAAATCTGCAGGAACACCTGGGGAATTTCCAAGGATTTATTATTCTGTTAAAATAGTTGAGGATTTTGCTGCTGAACTATTTCCTGCCGATACGTACTGCCTAAAAATCCGCAGGAAATTCCTCAGCAAAGGTGATTGTTACCTTAGGATTTTCCTGCGAAGCAAGAAACCGCAGGAAACTACTCTGTAGTGGTAATTGTCGCAGCAAATTCCGCAGAAATACCTGCGGATTATTTTTCATGGGAAAATCCGCAGGAAATACGAGTATTTCTAGTAGTGACACAAACACTTACATTTTGTAGAAGAATTCCTTGCTATACAAGATTATCTTTAATTGATGACCGATTTTGTAACATGCGTCAAGCAAAAAAAAAATGAGACTTTTAACATAACAAATTTGTTCCATATTAAACTGTGAAATTCATTATGTTGCATCGGTTTCACCGCCGTGAATAAACGATGAGCCTCACTAACGGTATAACCTTTATCAGGTGTTCATTGTCACTTCCACCTATCTTCCAAACCGTTGTGCAAAAGAATAACCGGGTTAATCTTAATAATTTTACATCTTACCTATTTTTTTCATTATTTCAGAATGACATTTTTTCAATTTTAAATTTTAACATTCTAAACATAATATCATATCATAATATATATCATCACTAACATCCAAACACACTATTTCGTTTATTTTTGTGATTTCGTCGTGTTTATACGACTTTGTTTGCTTTGATTTTCTGTCTTTATACGGTATTTTTGATTTTCCGTCTTAGTACGATGTTATTTGATTCATGTTGAAGGATTAGCTTTGAGCACGAGCATATTCAATTAATGACTTCGGCGTCGTCAACGTTGCAGATCCGGAGAGACGAGTTTTCCGGAGTATTGAATATAGTCATATTTGTAGGCATAAATACTCTGTCGTTTTATGCTATTAATATATTAATATGGATGTGTGAGTTTGTTCACAAATTCATTCTTTTCATTTTTAACGACTTTGAATCTACTAACAATATATAAAAATTGAAGTCCAGCAAAATTTCATTATCGTCCTTATTAAAACTCATGATCTCCTTAATGTTGTGTGCATAATGATCATTTTGCAAAATTTAATTTATTTGTTTTTTAAAAATTTAATTACGGATAATGTTCGTCATATGTGTAACCAATTTCTATGGATAACTATGAAACTAATTAATTTTTTTTTAAAAATTGATTACGGATAATGGTCAAGTGTAACCAATTTTAACGAATAACTATGAAACTAATTTGTTTGTTTTTTAAAAAATTAATTACGGATAATGGTCATCACAAGTGTAACAAGTTTTTTTTTGACAAAATTTTTTTGTAAAATTTCATAATCGTCCTTAATTATATAACCGTCCAACAAACATTGAATGATGTTTTGCTTATAAAAAAAATTAATAGAAACACTACATTGATGTTTATATATACGAATTTCCAATATTTTATCATATCGACTTTCTCATATATGTATATAAAATTTGTTTATGTAGATTTAAACATTTAAAATCTACAACGAGAATTGTGCAAACATTGAACGGTGTTTTACATATAAAATAAATTTTTTCATTTAATTAATAGAAACACATCATTAATGTTATATTTTGGAAATAATCACAAGTTTTCAAAATTTTATCATATCGTCTATCACATATCAGTACATAATTTGTTTTTTCCTGCATATATAAGCATATAAAATCCTCAATGAGTGCGGTTTAAATATTTACCGGTGTTTTAAATATAAAATAAAAATTTATTTAATAGACACACTACATTGATGTTGATATTTTGGAAATAGTATTGAGTTTCCAAAATTTTATCATATCGACTTTCTCATATATGTATATAAAAATTTGTTTATGCAGATATAAGTACATAAAATCTGCAACGGGTGCGGTGCAAACATTGAACAGTTTTTTGCATATAAAATAAAAAGTTATTTAATAAAAATAATACATTAATTTTGATTTTGAAAATAGTCATGATTTTCAAAATTTTATCATATCGACTTTCTCATATATGTATATAAAAATTTGTTTACATATAGAAGTACATAAAATCTGCAACGGGTGCGGTGCAAACATTGAACAGTCTTTTGCATATAAAATAAAAAGTTATTTAATAGAAACACTAAATTAATTTTGATTTTGAAAATAGTTCCAACAAGCCGGCCCTAGTTTTTTCTCTCTAGGTTTTATCCTCCAGTTTCTTCATTGAGGGGTGGTTTTCGGTCAATTTTTGACCTTAAATCACCTCTCTTCATTTTTTTTCTCTCTATTTCAATCTAAATAAATGATTTTCACATAGATCTAGGTTTTTTCTTCGTGATTTCGCCATCTGAGTGTGGTGGTGTGTTGTTCGTCGTCTTGTGTGGCGTTGTTTGATTTTCCGTCTTGTTGCGGTTTCATTTGATTCATATTGAAAGATCGATTATTCAATCAAAGATTTGAGCGTCAACATTGCAGATCCGGGGGCATGGGTATTCCAGTCACTTTAATTTTATCATATATTTTTGTAGGCATTATGCTGTTATATGTTATTAACTTGTATGTTGTGAGTTTGTTCGCATATTTATCCTTTACGTTTTTAGCGGTGTTGAATGATGTAATCTATCGATTTGAATGAATGAATATCGTTTTGTTTTTGTCAAAAAAAACTTTCTCATATATCTACATAAAAATTTGTTTACGCATATATAAACAAATAAAATTCATAACTGATGTGTCTCAACTATTTAACAAATTTTTGTATATATAAGAGAGGAATATTTAATATAAACATTATATTAATACTCATAATTTTCATTTAATATTTATAAATATTCTACAATATTAACAATCTAATTATTTTTTTATATAATTATCATAATGTTATTTCGCTCGGGTCTTTTACTAGTTTATATTATATCGAAGTACTTTATCAATTTAACTGAATAAATATCATTTATTTTTGTAAAAAAATAAAATCCAACGCACTAATCCATTAAGTCCTAAAATAATCTAAAATAAACAGCCCATAAGAAGTCAAACCCCATTGGGTTGCGTTTCCAACTAAATGGGCCAAGCTCTCCCCATCTTTCACGTTTTCAATACAACTTTCTAAATAAAACAGTTTTCCATATAATATTCCAACAACCAAACATGCCTTTATATAATCCTTTTTTTTTTTCTTTTCAAGAGAACCAAACAACTCGAATATTTGGTACATATTGTCCCCCTCCTCTCCCCCAATTTATTCTTTATTAAAGTTAGAAGTTCTCTAACTTTTGATTTTATTATCATTATCATTAAAGCATTTTGTACCCAATTTTGTGTTAACATTATTATTCTTATCATTATTGTGCATGAAGAACTCTAAATCCTCTCCTTCAAGTTCAAGGATTCATAGTTATTGGTGAAAAATCTCATCATTGACTTTGTGTGAATACTATACAACCTTGGGTGCATAGGGTGAGT
The DNA here is from genome assembly GCA_018208015.1 of Medicago ruthenica. Taxonomy (NCBI): domain Eukaryota; kingdom Viridiplantae; phylum Streptophyta; class Magnoliopsida; order Fabales; family Fabaceae; genus Medicago; species Medicago ruthenica. Next base: position 115,604,547 of record CM031371.1, on the reverse strand, counting down.
TCTTTGCTCTCTTTTTTGTTTGTTTTCTTTTGGTAGCTGAAAAGAACATCGACTAATTAACCAATTCAATTCCACTACTTTCAACTGTTCCACTAATTACTTAATCTCAAAGTAACTAACTTTTATACATATTTTTTTTATTTCTTATGATTCTACAATTTTATTCTCTTAATTAACTTGCTTACCAAGTAAAATATAAAACATCTAATCAAATTTTGCAATAGTTGATTGTTATGTAGCTGCAACTCTCTTAACTTTTCTGTGTATGTTAAGGTCATTTCTATGTACTTTGCACTGTTTTTTTAAAATCATGTTTAGGAATCTTTGCTTGTACTTGCTTTGTTATTAAGCAAGCATAATTGTTTTGTCATTCTTTAATTGGATTATTTTGAAATTGGTATAATATGACACAACTCATGGAATTTGCTTCGGTTATAGGATTTTCAATTTCATATGAGATATATGCATCCTAGGTGTTGCTTGTTAGCACTTTTTGATAGATTCTCTATAAAGAAACTTTGCTGTTCAATTTTTCTGTTTTGTTGTTCTTGCTTTGGCATTCTTGTCATTATCTCCATGGAAAAATTCAAGCATAAATGCAAAGAAATTTTCTCTGTAAGAGTGAAACTTGTTTTATGCCAATTCTATTTGCATTAAATTTATTGTTACACTAATAGTTGAATACATGATTTTTTTCCTGATTTTAATATGATTGCATGATTCTTAGTCACACTTGTTGTTGAACATGTTTTTTGATAGAGCATATGTTGTCTTAGAAGCCGCAACAAACCTCGAGCTGTTGTTTCAATGGATGAGGGATATAAAGGAGAAATAATTCAAGGCCAAACGGTGACTAAAGATGACGGATCATCAGGCTTCTGGAGCAGCGGCACTTTTGAAAAGGATCACAGTGAAGCTCGGTCGCGGAGAAGTGTTTCTTCGAGTGGAATAACGATGCGTATTTCTTCAGATTTTCAAAGCAGTTCAAGCAGTCGAGTTAGTCCTCCTGAATCTGTCAACCAAGGCATGTTTATGTTATTTCCATTGTTTCCTATTTTCAAAATTCTTCAGGATAGTTTATGAAAACCACTTATAGTGTATATGCAAATAATTTGACTTTATTTTTGTTATTATATAAATAGCTTAGACATAAGCACTTATATGACAAGCGTTTAATTAAGTTGTTTATGCAAGCGCGGATTTAAATGATTTTCATTTGATGTCTCATAGTGACAAAAGAAGTTTGGTGTATGCAGGGCTTGTTCTATGGAACCAGATAAGGCAACAATGGGCTGGAAATAAAAGGTCCGAGAGTCAGACAGTAGTTAGAGAACCAAGAATAAGGTAAATTTCGTATCAGATAAAGGTTTTTGATGTTGCTGAAACCGCGAACCACTGCGATTGAGACTGCATCAGTCGCATTTGACTGCAATTCTTCGCGATATTAAGAATTACATCTAGTAATTTTAAAACACATAGATAGTAATATTGCATTGTGTTGAGTATGATTTGTAGCTTATTCTTATTCTTATTTTTACATCAAGTAATTTTCGACGTGTTTGTTAATTTCTTACTGAGTTCATGTTCCACACAGTTCAAATGCTACCTATGAAGATATACTTGGGAATAACAAGTTTTTTCCCCAACCTATCCCTCTAAGAGTATGATTTTCTGAACTTTATTCTTCAATTATTGATATTCTTGTAATACATTACAAGCTAAGATAAAATATGGCAAGATATCACTGATTGATTATAATATTTTTGATACAGGAAATGGTTTACTTTCTTGTTGATATTTGGGAGCAAGAGGGTCTATATGATTGATCAAGCAAAACATACATTTGTTCATTCTCCTATTGGATATTTGTAAATGGTGTAACTCTTGCAAGCTATTTTAATTTCTGTTTCTCAGTGCTTCTTTTTTAATTTTAAATGAATTAGATTAGATTAATTGTATAATCAAAGTTTTACGAAACAAATTGCAACTGCAATTGTGGCCGCAATTTTTATGTCTCAATGAATTCATCGCGCCATCAATTTTGATATTGAAAGTGTTAATGTTTCTTGTCTAGATTAATTCTTGAATTTTCATCTAACATCTAATATACTATTCCAATTAGATGTAGTTTTTTTTTTTAAGATGTAGTTTAATTACTTGTAAAAATTGATTATTATATGGTTTCAGTTATTTTTTTTTTTTTAGGGAAAATGGTTTCAGTTATTGATTTGAACCAATTGATCAACCATATAATTTTTATAATTACTGTAATTGCATCACATAAATTAATGATAAAGATGACACAAATTTTTTTTGGAAAGTAAAGATGACACAAAATTTAAAATAAGCATTTTTGACATGTTAATTTCTTTAAATAAAAAATTATAGAAACCATCCACCAAATCACAACATGCACCGATATACGTAGATAAAAGATTGACCTTCACTTGTTGATTTATTTTAATCTTGACAAAATGGTTTGGTTGGTTGGGCCGTTCTTATGAAAATAGAGGTCTGTCTCTAAAATAAAAATATGCCTCTAATAAAATAAAAATACAATTTTTTTTAAAAGAGCAATCATCTATTTTAAATTGCAAATATGATCCGTAAACATAAAAAATATTTATCGTTGTAAGTAACACAGAAAAAATCAATATTTTAATAAAAATATAAAAATACAACTTCAAACGAATATCTTTATCAACTTTCTAGGTTTCTGTCGAAAAAACTTTTAGGTTGTTATTTTCCTTAGTTTGTGCAGAGGCAAAAAAGTTAATAATGTTTTTTTTAGAGAATAACTATAATGTTTGTTGTTAGAGCTTTGTTAATTTATACAACGAATGAGCCAAAAATTACAAGAAGTGCTCTAACAAAAGCTTGAGCTTAACCTATTTAATAAATGAGTTAGGTCAAGTCGGACTTTAAGTAGGCCGGGCCATAGGCCCATGGCGGGCTGCCTGACCTATTCTCACCCCTAGTTGAACCCATGACCCAAGGACTACAACTATAAGCTGTTACCACAGAGACGCTTATGCAAAATCAAAATACTAACCACTTTATTTGTATATATTAACATTTTATATGTAGTAGATAGATAAAAAAATATTTTGGGGCCAAAATTTTGGAGGCACAACTCTCTAGAGTTGTTTGCACTCCCTCAAAACCGGCCCCGTTCATAACTAACAAAGTTTTTTTTTGTGTGATTAACCAATATTCTTACACAACTTCTTAATTATTATATATTTACAACTAGAAAAAAATGACTACTATGAAAATGATATGTTTATTTTATTTAAATAATTACCTCTTTAATTATTGATAAAATCAGTTTTTTTTAACACAAGAGCTTCACATAGAAGTTACATATATCATTAAAAAAGTTGTTTTGGTAAATACAACTACAAAATAAATAACTTATCGGTCAGTTATTTTAATTTATCCCTTACTAGACTTCGACCTATGCGATGCACAGGTTGTTTTAGAAAGTCATAATTAAAACACACTACACATCTAAAAAATGTAACATAGACTACACCTTAACTTCAAAACGTCAAGTAAAAATGGCTCCCTCATAACATCCCTACACAAACAGCATGTCTTTGATGCTATCTCTTATATCAGTAAATTATGTCTTTGCAGTCCAACATAAAGTTTAACGTCATATTTCCCTAGTCATGGATGTTACCCAATGTGAGCATCTTTCAAAAGTTCACCGTCTACAAAAAGAATGCAGGAAAAATTAATTAAAACAAAGAACAAATTAGCAAAACAAAAAGCAAATACATGGTTCAAAAATAAAATAGAATAGAAAATTGTAAAAGAAGAATTAACATAAATTGCTGCTTCGTTGAACTTATGGTTTTTTGTTCCTGTTCATACTTTCTGCTCCAAGAATTAGCATTTAAGGGTAATTTTATTTAGTTATCAGTTAGAATACGATTAAATTCTTCAAAAAAAAAGTAGAATATGATTAACAAAAAGGATACATAATATAGAATCCATTGACTACCTTCATTCCAATTTAGGTGTGTTGAGACTCTTAAATAATGGACATTACTATTTTGCTGTAAAAAAACACACACAACAATGAGTTGTGAGCAGCAAATTTGTAGATAGAAAAATTAACAAATGAATAAAAATCAAGTTGACGTAGATTGTTCTGTCCGACACAATATTGTATTTGACTGTCACAATAAGCCGATGATAATTAAAAGAAATCCAACATTATAAATGGTTCTCCAAAAAATAAAATAAAAAGATGCAGAGAAAAATCAGAGGGAAAATGGCATCAACGATGATATGAGAGAACCAAACCATAAGGAAAGTCACATCAACAGCCATAAGAAACATCATTTTCAAAAAATAAAATGAGAATGAGAAGTAGAAATAGTTCAAGAACATACCAAATAACACATAAGCCATAAATATCTAATCTGCATGGCTTGTCTGCTGCCGCGCCTATTAAAGACAAAAGCAGAACAACTAAATAATTGTTACTTTGTGGAGCTTAACAGGACCACCATATCAAAGTAAAAAATAATTCACGCTACACTATAAAAGTTCAAAGTAACAAATAAAATAAGAAAAGAAATCGAGAATCTAATGTAGAAGAAGATGAAGGTACAAACCTTGTGCAACAGAGACACTCATATTTAGTAAAAAATCCAAACAGGAGCAGAACAATGATGAATTTTAGAGATAATCTGTCTAAACAGCATGCCTTCAACAATCTATTTATCTGCATTTTGTAGGAACTTAGCAAAAATAAATGAATGCTTTAAACTGATTCATATAAACGTCAATTGCAAGAACATATTAATATATAATATCAAAACAAAACAGAATAAGCACCATTACCTTATCCTCATATTCTCAAAACCTGCAAAAGAAAGTTCATTTCGGAAAAATTACCTTTTTTTCTTTTTTGAATCATTGTATGCATGCAGTTACTAATTTATGTGTTGAAGTTGTTAATTGCTGAATTATATTTGGGGAAAGAAAGAAATTGGGGGGCGGTAGTGGGGTAGTGGCAAATAGGAGTTATTGTTTTCCTTCTCTTTAATTGCATATCTCATTTGACGGTTAATTGCTGAATCAGATTTAGGGAAAGAAAGAACGTGGGGGGGCGGTAGTGGAAAATAGGATTTCTTGTTTTCCTTCTCTTTAATTGCATATATGTTTTGGAATCAAACATGTAGACATTATAAACATTAATGTCGTATTGGCAAATCATTGGATCTAGACCATCTTCAACCCGGTTTGTTATGAAACGATCGGAAAAAAAACAAAAGAAAAGGTGCAAAAATTACACCAATTTAAGTTATTAACTTTATTTTGTTACCAAATGATATTACCAGTTTGTGTTTCCGAATTCCTTCTTTCTCAACCTTCATATTCGATTACATTCATGTTAAAAGAACAACTAAAATAGGCAAATTGAAAATAGTAAACATGTAACAAAAGTCAAAGTGAGAAAACAAAGTAATGTTATAATCTAGTGTAGTGATTTTTGCAAATAAAAAGGCAGAATAAATAACTTCAAGTAATTAATATAATATAGGAGAAACAAAGAGGTAGACAAAATTACACTAAAATTGTATCGATAAAAGTATATGAAAAGGAACTGCTATCAAAAAAGGAATTGCAATGACGTTAGTGGCTTTTAAAAAAAATGACATTTTCATGTGCTACCTGATTCAATTCCTTGCAGACATTTTTTTCATAAAAATTAATTAGGTCTGTCAAAAAGGGCGGGGTTATGGTTATTAGGTTCAATTACATGATGGTGAGAGAGATGAAAGTGGGTGAGAAATGATTTAGGAATTGTGAGATTGAAAGAAAGAGGACCCAAAATTTGTGTTGAATACATAACATTGAAGCAATTGCATATCATAAAAAACATCAGTGCCTTGGTGGTAAGAGTTATGATTTAGAAGCATGTGGTACCTGGTTCGATCCCCATCAGGAGTTTTTTCATAAATTTTTTTCAAAACCAAAAATTAGGGTTAGGTCAGACTACCTAACATTTAGTATTACTAGACGTGTTCAAATTATGTTGGAATTCAGGGTTGTGAGAATGACTTAAAGTGAACTCGCATTTGTGCTAGATAAATAAAATGAAAGCAACTATAAGTCACAAAAAACTTTAGTGATCTAGTGGTAATGGTTGTGATCTACCAGAACTTGGTCTGGGGTTCAACTCTCAACAGGAATTAAAGCTATTTTAGGATTGCAAAAGTGTTTATCAGACTGCATAGGATTTATATATAAGTGATAAAGATAAAAGATATAAACGAGATTGAAGACAGACTTTTAACAAATCTTTGAGTCTTCTCGTGTTTAGTAGTGTTTTTTATTTTTTTGATTTCTTGATTTATTTTGATCACTTGGCTATAAACAGCAAAACCCACGTACACCTCTCGTTGTTGCTTTGAGATCCACAATACGATGAAAAAAATATTGAATATGGGAACAATTCAAGTTAAATCAAATATATAAAATAACGAAAAGTATTTTCTTATTTTTTTTTTTAAAAACCTTAATTAGGGCTCCTCCTTTGAAGCCAACATTTGAATCCGTGCGTTATATTGTGTTTATTTGTATTAGTTTTGGCATATACTCCAGTTAGATTTTTTTTTTGAAGGACCAGTTAGATATTTCTGACAAATAAAATTAAAATAATTTTTTAGTGTCTAATATTTTTTTCTTTTTTAATAAAAGAAGGAAATCCAATATTGTTTTGGTATGGTGGGATTGTTCTTATTATAATGAAATTTAATTAATTTTTTAATTAATAATATAAAAAAGGTAAATAAAATAATTTAAGTAAAATCTTTCAAAAAAAATAATTTAAGTAAAAGGTAAAAATTAAAGAAAGAGGCACATTGGAATTATATAGATTTTACTTCAAAATGTGTTTTTGCTGGAGTTGGAATTTAGACCCGACATTTGGGTACTTAGTGTGTCGGGCGCATCATCTCCTAACTGTTGGTCTATATGGTAAGGTAGAATAAGTGCTAGAGGGGGGGTGAATAGCGTTTTAAAAATATTATCGAGTTTTTAGCGAAAGTGAATTTGAAAACAAAATTGACTTATTGGATTAATGCTTGAAACAATAACAATGACAAAAAGATTAAGACAACGTAATGCACAATAAGATTTACTATTGAATTGAGAGATTCAAAGTCAAATCTTAATACAATCAATGATTAATAATTCTTATACAATGTACAAAACTAGACAAATCACAAACCAAACCTAAGAGCAATTAAATCAATTATACTAATGAACACAAGGTATATGTGTTTGATAAATTGACACTAGATTGAATCCAGATGTGATCAATTTGAATTAAGAGAAAACCTAATTCAATGAATTAAGTCAAGTTTAACAAAATGAAACAAGATCACATTCAAATCAATACTAACAATTATCAAACAAACATATACTCAAAATAAACAAAATTAAAGAGGAAAAGGAAGAGAAACGACACCGAGATTTATAGTAGTTCCCACTTTCGTCCTCGCTTCGGGGTACGTCTACTCTTCTTGATGGAAAACGTCTCCACCAAAGACTTCCACTTAAATTGAATGTTTAATTACAATGTTGTGATTACAAGAACTCCTTCACACCTAATTTTCAATTCATATGCAATCACTCCCCCAATCTTCAAATACCCTTTGAAATTGGTGCTTCTTCAAGTCTTCAAACCCTCAATCACCCGTGCAATCCTTGAAGCTCTTCACTCGAACTCTTATTTGCTCTGCCCGGTGGTTGGATCCCCTTCGACTCAAGAACGTTAGAAAGAACCCCCAATACCCTTGGAGGTGGAATGAAATTACTCAATTCACTTTAGATCCTTGATTCCCAATCAATATCCTTGAAAGCAATCAACTTACAATCCCTATAGCACTCTAGCAATCTATGACTGAAAAGACCACAATGATTCTCAGAAAAAGTGTTTAATCTGAAGAACAAATGAGCAATAAGGTTTGGAGACTCTAGAGAGAATAGACGCAAATGATTCAATTGTTTGGGTGGAGTATGGCTATTGCTATATATAGGGAGGAGTGACATGTTCAAGATTTTAGGCAAAAACAACGCAGTGAATCGATTCAGTAAAAGTCTGATTCAATTTAGACATGTGAAAAAGGAAAAACTGATGCTGTCAAAATTTGATACGGATAAAAAATATTTGATACGATTCAAAAGTTTCTAGATGAAGATTGATACGAATCAAGAAAAATTGATACGATTCATTCATGCAAGAAAAAGCTGAAGCTATGAAGATTGATACGGATCAGGAATATTTGATACGATTCAAAGAGGCAAAAACCAAGACCAGAGACATTAAATGATACGAATCAAGACATTTTGATTCGATTCATGATTGATACGATTCAAGGAATCATGATTCAAATCAAAGATAAAGATCAACAAGAAACAAAGGCAGAAACATTCCTTGATACGATTCAAACTATTTTGAATCGAATCAAACATCTAAAAACAAGGTTTTGGCCAACCAAGATGAAGATTTCTATACACAACAACACACTTGACAACTAAGGATCACATGACACAATGAGGCAAAAATTACTAGGTGCTTTAACATATTTCTAAGCTAAAACTAATCAACATAAAAACATCATCAAATAAACCTAGTTAATGAACATCATCAAAACACAAACCTATAACTAAAAGCAACTTCATCTCCACTAACTAGATGAAACCTCATCATTTTACAGTTGTGTCCGAATTTACTTGGCATAAAGATTGTGTCCTTGAAGGTATCTTTGTTTGCTTGGCGGCTTTTCTAAAATAGGTTACCCATCAAGGATAATTTATTTAGACGTCGCATAATCGCGTCAAATCTCAGCGTTGTGTGAGTGGTTGTGGACTCTTAATCAACAAATTATTTATTTTTGACTTGTAATGTTTTAGTTCAGTTTGGCAGTTTGGCAGGTTTTTCAAAATCTTGGCGGTCAATTATGAACTATTTTCGCTGTACATGGGTTATTTGGAAAGAAAGGAACAACATGGTTTTTAATAATAAAGAAAGCTCCAATTATCACCTTTTGGACAAAATTAAGTTACTTTCTTACCAGTGGTTGAAGGCAAAATTTGCGCATATTACTTTTAATTATCATAGTTCGTGGCTTATCTCTTTCGTTTGTTTGGGCATTAGCTAATTTTTGTTTCCAGGTCTTGTTTGGTTTGTTGCTTTTATTATATTTTTTATGTCAAATTATTTTTAGTCCTCAATTTTGGAATGTTATAACACGGAGGGACGGGCATAATTATATGAGTGTGAGGCACCTGGCTCACTATATTTGCAATTTGCATTTGAATATTGCATCCTTATCTATACTATATATAAAGAAAATACATGATTTTGGGCTGACTTTTTCACTTTCAATTAAACTCTTAAACAAATCTGGATATAAGAATGTTATATTGTTAGTGTCATTAAAAAATATAAGAATTTATATTATATTTGTTATATTGTTGGTGTGACTAAAAAAGATAAGTAAAGTTTGTCGCAATATGAAAGTGCAAAATATCTATACTTATATTTTTATTCAAAATCAAAATAACTTTAATCAAAATCAAAATTTCGTTTTTTTAAGAGAAAAAACAAAATTTCATAAAAACCAATGTTCATAATTTATACGCATTAACACAATTAAAAGAACGGACAGATGGACACTGAGTGATCGTTTTGAACGCTAATCTGCATAATATTTTCTTTATTCCAAATCACAGTATGAAGTTTATTTGTATTTTTTTTTTTAGAATTCTCTTCAAATTCTCAATTGTATCATTGTTATTATTTTTTTTTATAAATTTACCCTAGTTATTTTATATCTTCTTTTTATATGGAACAACTATTTACATAATATTTCCCTAATTTATTTTACATATTATTGTTCAATATCTGGATGATGTTGATTAATTTTTTTTAGTGAAAATGATAATATATTTAAAAAAAACAAGGTAAGAGAAATCATTATTAATAACAATGACCATGCTCTAAAAAATACAATGATGACACTAAGAGCATCTAGAATGCTAGAACAAGATTTGTGTTCTTCAAGCATTTTGGTGGGTCCATCATTGCCACACGGGGATTCAAGAACAACATGTAGTTTTACTCCAATGCAAAAATACAATGTTTGTTCTTAATTTATTCTAAGTGGGTCCCACACGGTTTTCCTTCCCAGCCTCACCCCACTTCCACTCTCTCCTGTTTTCTTCTTTTTCTGACAAGTTATTGCAGAAAACGGTGTTCTCCCGTGTTCTTCAGGGAGAATGGTTCTCCAACATGGCTTCCATGTCATTCCACTCCAATGGATATGTTGGTTATTTGAAGGTTGGCTAAATGTTTGGTAAAATCAAGGTATGCAAGCAAGCATCCTCAAATGTTAATTTGGTCCTTCAGAAGCTGGAAATTGGTTTTGAGAAGTATCAGAAGCTGAAAACTGGATTTACTGTTCATCAAAAGTTGAACTGACCTTCAGACGCAAAACTGTTCATCAGACGCTGGGAGGGTCTTCAGACGCACTGTTCAGACGTTGACTTCTGTTGACCTTCAGAAGCTGCCTTCAGACGTTGACCAACGTTGACCTTCAGAAGCTGTTTTCAGAAGCTGGATTTTTGCATTCTTTGTGATTAATTTTATGCGTATCTCTTGAAGATTTACTGAATTTTTATCCAGGCTATTGTTTTCTAGAAGACTGATTATTTTGGTGAAGATCTTATTGAAAAATTGGCTTCGTGTTTATTGATGAATATATTTTCAAAGGATCTTTGTAAAATATATTCAGAAATATACTTTCTTCTTTGAGCTTCTAAAATATTTCAGAATCATATCAATTGAAGAATATTTGGTTCAGATTTATGAGAGCTACTAAAGACTATATAAGGAGGACGAGCTGCTTTGTAGAAGTAGGAGATTGAGTCAAAACTGATATTATCATAAGAGTCTGTGTAAGCTTTAGGCTTTGTTTTGTACACCACTCATCTGAGTTGGTTTAGTTGTTTTGAGTTGTAAATCATTCTAAGCTTTTAAGTACGAATGATGTCTTTGTTGTGTTGAAGGGTGTCTTCATCATATTTGTTTTTATTGAAAAGTTTACAATCACTAGGCTGTGATTGCTTGGTTAGGAAGTAAGTGGGTTCTTATACCTAGGTGGTTTCCTGGGTAGAAGTCTAGACGTGTAGAGATTAAGTGATAAGACGAAGAACATGGGCTGTTGAGTCTTAGAATTAATTCTACTTAGTGGATTTCCTTCCTGGATTGGTATCCCCAGAGTAGGTGAAGTTTGCACCGAACTGGGTTAACAAATTGATGTGTTCCTTTTACTTTCTGTACTTTAATTATCTGCTTCTGAACCTTAGTTTTTCATACTCTGTTTTACTGGTTTAGAACCAGAATTGCCAGAATTTCAATTGGCATCAGAGCAGGCACCCTGCTTGTTTTTGGGTGAGCTCCAGGGAGATATTTTCTGGCTTTATGGAGAAAGAAGGAGGATTTGTTAACAGGTCAACTTTGCTTGATGGGACCAACTATGATTATTGGAAATCACGAATGAGTACTTTCCTTAAATCAATAGATAACAAAACCTGGAAAGCTGTTCTGAAGGGTTGGGAACATCCAGTTGTGACTGACAAAGATGGCAAGAAGACAGGTGTTTTGAAACCAGAGGAAGATTGGACCAATGATGAAGGTGCTTTGAATGCTATATTCAATGGAGTGGACAAGAATATGTTCAGAATGATCAAGCAGTGCACTGTGGCTAAGGATGCTTGGGAAATTCTCAAGACCACTCATGAAGGAACTTCAAAGGTTAAACTGTCCAGACTTCAGCTTCTGACCACAAAATTTGAAAATCTCAGAATGCTGGAGGATGAGAACATCCAAGACTTTTACATGAATATTCTGGACAGCCCCTAACTCTTTTGAATCACTTGGAGAAAAAGTATCAGATGAGAAGCTTGTTAGGAAAATTCTCAGATCCATACCCAAGAGGTTTAATATGAAGGTGACTGCTATTGAAGAAGCTCATGACATCTCCAGCATGAAGGTTGAGGGATTGATTGGGTCTCTTCAGAACTTTGAAATAAGCAGAACTGATAAGAAGGGTAAAGGTATTGCATTTGTAGCAGATACTGAAAGTGTGGATGATGATAGCTCATCAGAAGCTCTTGTGTTGCTGAGTAAACAATTTAAGAAGTTCCTGAAGCAGAAGTCAAGAACTGATGAGAAGAGCAATCAGTCAAAGAGAGTTCAGTGCTATGAGTGTGATGGATATGGTCATGTCAAGTCAGAATGTCCTAATTATCTCAAGAAAAAGAAGAAAAGTCTGACTGTGTCTTGGTCTGATGACTCAGAAGGAGAAGAGGAGCCTGTCACTGCTTTAACTGGTAAATTCTGGTCTGATGATAAAGTTAAGGTTTCATAAACTTCTTCAGAGTCTGAGTCAAGTGATGGAGAATCATCCTGTGAAGATCTGGCTACCTATTACAAAGATTCTGCTGCTTTTTGCAAGAAGATGCAATATCAATTTGATGAAGTGTGCAAGCAGATGGAAGAACAGAAGAAAATTAACACTCAACTTCAGATTGAAAGGGGTGAACACTTAGAGAAGATTTCTGTTCTCAGTAATGAGGTGATTCAATTGAATTCTCAACTTGATCAGATGAAGAAGCAATTCAGAATGATGAATTCTGCTACTGATGTGCTGGAAGAAATTTTGGAGAATCAGAATCAGGGAAAACCAAATGGAATTGGGTTTAATGATCAGAATCTGAACATCAAACAACAAAAACCTGCTAAGAGGTTCATACCTGCTGCTACTCATGTTCCACTGATGAGGAAACCTGAGAATAAACCTCAGGAATCCAAAGACAAGAAGGCTACTCATCCTTGGGTATGTCATCATTGTGGGAAAAAGGGACACATTAAACCTTTTTGTTACAAGCTACATGGATACCCCAAGCATTTTCACCACAGAAAAGTGGAACCAGCTATGAACAAAAGCAAGGTCAAGAAGGTTTGGAGACCTAAGTGTGAAGGTGTTGCTCAGAGGCTGAACAAAGGAAAAGGAAAGGTTGTTGCTGATGACAGCAAGCCCATTCCTGTAGAACAGAAGAGTTCTGGTGCTGGACCATCCAAAGTCTGGAGCAAAATGTTGGTTCCTGTTCCTGATCAGAAGGCTTTAGTTTCTAGTAAGTCTGAAGATGGTGTGTCCTGTGTTCAGAAGAGAATTGTTGATCTAGAGAAGCAGATTGCTGGGAAGAAGGTTCTGAATGTGCCTGAGGCACACATCAATTGAGCAGCATCTGATGATTGTGTCTAATGAAGACTAAGCAACTTCTGATGTTGAGTCTGAAGACTATCAAGTTTGTGAATGAAGTCCTGGATTTTCTGTTTGTGTTTCTGGTCTGCATTTGTGCTGTTCTCTACAATTGTGGTTGTTCTTTTGTGTATGGATTCTGAGTGGTTCTGATCCTTGCTAGTACTGTGCTGAGTCCTAAGCTGTTAGTTTTGTTGCTGGTCTATGTTGTGTTTCTTGCTCCTGGTGTTTGCTGGTGTTTTGTCAAATTTGCTTGGCTAAAAAGGGGGAGAAATATGTGTGGTCAGATGCTACTGCTGATCTGTTTACTTCAGGGGGAGAGTTTTTGCCTGTGTTTTGTTCTCTGCTGACTCTGGTTCAGGGGGGAGAGTATTTCTTTGTGTCTCTGTCAGGAGCTGTGTGTTTCAGGGGGAGTTCCTGAGTGATGTGTTGCAGGGGGAGTGTTTGTGTACTTCAAAAACTGAGAAGTTGTTTGTGTGCTTCAGAACTGTTGTGGTATTTAAAAAACTGAAGCTGGTTGGTTTAACATAGCATTTTAACCGCTGCTGACTCTGTGGCTATGTTTAATTGTGTGTAGTTCTTCATGGTTGTTTTATTTTTGAAGAGTGAAGAACTTATCTTTGTGATTTATTTGATTTTAGCCAAAAATTTGCCAAAGGGGGAGATTGTTGGTTATTTGAAGGTTGGCTAAATGTTTGGTAAAATCAAAGAATGCAAGCAAGCGTCCTCAGATGTTAATTTGTTCCTTCAGAAGCTGGAAATTGGTTTTGAGAAGTATCAGAAGCTGAAAACTGGATTTATTGTTCATCAGAAGCTGAACTGACCTTCAGACGCAGAACTGTTCATCAGTCGCTGGGAGGGTCTTCAGACGCACTGTTCAGACGTTGAATTTTGTTGACCTTCAGAAGCTGCCTTCAGACGTTGACCAGCGTTGACCTTCAGAAGCTAAACTTCAGAAGCTGTTTTCAAAAGCTAGATTTTTGCATTCTTTGTGATTAATTCTGTGCATATCTCTTGAAGATTTACTGAAGTTTTATCTAGGCTATTGTTTTCTAGAAGACTGATTATTTTGGTGAAGATCTTATTGAAAGATTGACTTCGTGTTTATTGATGAATATATTTTCAAAGGATCTTTGTAAAATATAATTCAAAAATATACTTTCTTCTTTGAGCTTCTAAAATATTTCAGAATCATATCAATTGAAGAATATTTGGTTTAGATTTATGAGAGCTGCTGAAGACTATATAAGGAGGACGTGCTGCTTTGTAGAAGTAGGAGATTGAGTCAAAACTGATATTATCATAAGAGTCTGTGTAAGCTTTAGGCTTTGTTTTGTACACCACTCATCTGAGTTGGTTTAGTTGTTTTGAGTTGTAAATCATTCTAATCTTTTAAGTACGAATGATGTCTTTGTTGTGTTGAAGGGTGTCTTCATCGTATTTGTTTTTATTGAAAAGTTTACAATCACTGGGCTGTGATTGCTTGGTTAGGAAGTAAGTGGGTTCTTATACCTAGGTGGTTTCCTGGGTAGAAGTCTAGACGGGTAGAGATTAAGTGATAAGACGAAGAACAGGGGCTGTTGAGTCTTAGAATTAATTCTACTTAGTGGATTTCCTTCCTGGATTGGTATCCCCCAGAGTAGGTGAAGTTTGCACCGAACTGAGTTAACAAATTGTTGTGTTCCTTTTACTTTCTGCACTTTAATTATCTGCTTCTGAACCTTAATTTTTCATACTCTGTTTTACTGGTTCAGAACCAGAATTGCCAGAATTTCAGGATAAAACATAAAAACAAGTTCTCTTGGCCTAAAGAATAGAGCATAGAACAACGTTGGAGATGCTCTAATAGTTATTTTTCAAGTGTTCTAGATGAAATTTAAACCATGTGTTTTGAGGTTACAAAATCAAAGTTTTACCACCGAGTTAATACTATTGGACAAAAAATACTTTTTGGTAGCCTAACACTTTGCTGGCTACTTTTTTTTTTGGGGAAAAAAATACTTATTGGACAAATCATACTTAAAATGATAGAAGCATATATATATATATATATATATATATCCCTCGTTACTTGAAATTCATGGATTTGTCACACATGAAACATTATAAATTTTTATGTGACTGTTTAAAAAAATATAGTTATTTCATAGATAATAGATGCATAATACTTTAATGTCGTATACAAGGGTTAAAAATTTAAATCATTTTATGTTTCTAACATATATAATAATCATTCTCACATGACATGAATCACTTCAAGAGTCATATTCAACACATGAAGGATGATGGAGAATTGGTTATTTTACAAGATAAATTGACAGTGTCATGTAGTTGGTGGTGTTCTCTGTGATTGGTATGCATGACTACATGAAACATATTTAATACATGAGAATCGGAGGAAATAATTTGTGTATGATTTATATAATATTGTTCACGTTTGTAAACACAAGTTAATTACAACAAGTGAGTTGCTCAGTGGAATGTCCCAGGTGGAACTCCAAGAGCACTCTAAATAAGACCTAGATGAAAATACACTGTTGTCGATAATGAATCCCCCCTCATTGCTCTCTAGGTGTCTCCTTTTATAGGCCTCACTTTCTTGACCTAATGGGCCTCTCTTTGGATGTCCAGGTCCATTAACCCCTTGAGGTCCATATTACTCATCTGTACAAGGCGCGTGGATTCAAGGGTACACAGCTCACGTCCCTTGTCCGTGCAGGACGCGTGGCACATTATGAGATACTTTCAAGGGGAAGACCACAACGTTGTTTGGACAACGACCTGAGAGAGAGTTAGTGATGTTGACAATGGAGATCGCGTGACCTGAACGATCAAGTTATGACCTGAACGATCGAGGTGAGATGTTCTTGTTGAATAGTCAATGTACAAGAGAGTCCACGTGGTATGGTCCTCCATACCAGTCCACAGTTGTGATGTTGACAATGGAGCTCGCGTGACCTGAACGATCAAGCTGAGCTAAGCATGTGGGGCTCATGTGACCTGAACGATCGAGCTGAGTTGTTCATGTTGAATAGTTAATGTATAAGAGAGTCCACGTGGTATGGTCCTCCATACCAGTCCACAGTCCACCAAGCGTCAAGCCTGCTTAAGGCGCAGACGTTTGTTTTTCATAGGGCCGACCTTCGAGGTTGGCTGGTTGGAAAGTTAGGCTTTCAATTAGACCTGAGAGAGTGACTTTGGCTAAATCGATTCTTAGCTTTATACCCATTTACACCCTGTATAATTATTGGCTTTAATAGGGCATATAAAACAAGATTCATTCTAGTATTAGATAATGTATTTGGGGTGGAAATATTGTACATTGGGTGAATTGCAACACTAATGTCGAATTACCTCAAAGAGGCGACATTGGTATCTGAAGAGCTAGACTTGTCATTATGGCTATGTTGGGAAAGCATGCGTGGAATCTCATTCAGAATCCTGATAAGTGATAGTAAGGAAATTTATTAATAAATCTCACATTCTTCAGGCTTCTAAAAAGAGACTCATATTCAGGTTGTTATATCCTAAAAGCAACAAATATTCTTTGTTGGTGATTCATTACATGTGTGGCAAGAGGTGACATATCCATTTGGTATGACAAATGAATTCCTCGTGGCTGTGTTTTTAAGCGAGTTCTTCATGTGTTACAAAACAACAATAATCTCCATATCAATAACATTTGTTACAACGAGGTGTGGAATTTGGATATCATATCAAATCTCTTTCTTTAAGATGTTAAGTTGGAGATGGAAACTCTAATGACATCAATGTGCGGGAATCATCTATTTCAGATAACTATACCACTAAATTGGTCTATTATTGGCTAAAAATTATACTAAGACCTAATCTGAAATGGTTTGAGTTGGTCTTGAATTTGGAATCTACTAGCCATGTTTAGTGCACTCATCGTATTTCTTTATATGCTTATTGTTATTTATGTGGTGCTTTGTCAAAAACTATTTTACAACTATTACGGAATTGCCTTAAGGCCATGCTGGTTTGACATAAACTCGGATTTGATGTTTAGAATGACCCTAATGAAGGGGATCTTCATTTATGGTTCACGATGCATACAATCGGCTAACATAGTGCTCTTTTTTTCATTAGATGTTGGTTTATTTGAAAGTTTAGAAATGAGGTAGCGTTTCTGACACTAGTCACCCTCTTTGGTTTTATTCTCATCCAAATATATTATCTTTATAGTTCCACCATAATTTTTGGTGGCCCTTCTTCCATCCCCACTCCTAGGTTGGTTTCTTGACACGCTCCTCGAGAAAATATGTTTAAAGTTAATGTTGATGGTAGTTTGATCGATAACCTTGATATATCATGATTTGGGGGTTTTATCTGAAATTCTTTAAGTGGTTGAATTACTAGTTTTGCAGGGGGTTATGGTTATACTACTAATATCAATGTTGAACTTCATGTTATTTCTTATGCGTTGTAGAAATCTTGAGGTCACCATTTTAGACTTTAGAGATATCATTTGTGAGTTAGATTCTCAAATTTCTTTGACTTTGATCAAGGACATGGTCGTGCCTACTCGTCCTTATGCTCATCTTATTAATAACATTTTTTTTTATGTCGAGAAATTGGAATGTTGTGTTTGCTCATAGCTTACACGGAGAGAACTCTTGTATAAAATATTGAGTTTGTTCAAGGGTGTTTTAGCAAAAGTAAAAAAAAACATTGTAACGATCTAGCTATAAAACTAATAAAGGGTTTGATTAGTACTTGAAAAAGTATAGAGAACATGAATTGCTAACGTTATGGCTAATGTTGGAAAAATTGCCATTGAAGTGAAGATTTTTTTTAAAAAAAAATGGAGAAGGAAACATTATTATTATTATTATTATTATTATTATTATTATTATTACTACTACTACTACTAGCAGAAAGACTGACACTCACGTGCCTATCTTTCTGCTCTTTTTACTGTGCTAACGTGTGTAGGTTATCAACGATATTTTATAGAAATTTTGCGTGTCAATTAAAAACGATATTTTATATAATTTTTTTATATATATTAAAATTATAAGTATAGATATTTGTGACTTTCAAACGTAACAAACTGAACAAATCTTATTTATCTTGTAAAAAAACAATAATATAATATAATAAAAAAATTATCTTTTTTAATAAGTAATAATAACATCAACAATATAACATTGTTAGAATAAAATTTGTTTAAGGGTATAATTTGAATAACAAAAAAGCCAGCCGAAAATCCCCCAAAATACCCTATTTTCTTTATATATAGTATAGATTATTATTATTATTATTATTATTATTATTATTATTATTATTATTATTATTATTATTATTATTATTATTATTATTATTATTATTATTAGTGAATGTCCGTCTTTCCGCTCTTTTTATTGCTCTAACGTTTGAAAATTATGAACGGTATTTTTCATGAAATTTTGATTTTGTTTAAAAGTAAAAATATAAATGTCTTTTGCTTTCAAATTATAACAAATCAAACTAACCATGATTATCTATTTCAATGACACCAACAATATAACAAAAAAATCTAAATTCTTATTTTTTTTAATGACACCAACAACAATCTTTATTATAGAAAAAAGTTGTTTAAGGGTATAATTGGGATAATAAAAAATAAGTATAGATATACTCATATAGTTTGTTACATTTTTTAAAGGATAAAAGAAACAAAACTGAGCATATATATATATATATATATATATACTCATATCATGTTTGTTACACTTTTACGTTAATATTCAAATTTACTCTTATCTATTTGTTATATGTGTTATTTGTATTGAAAATTGAGGGTAATTTTGGAAAGAGAAAAAATCAGCCCAAAGGAGCTGAAACATGCTATTTTCTTTATATATATATAGTATATAAGTATAGATTAATATTATTATTATTATTATTATTATTATTATTATTATTGTTGTTGTTGTTGTTGTTGTTGTTGTTGTTATTAATAGTGGTACTATAATGATCATTTTACAACTGTTCTCTATGAGATTTGAATTACGTCCCTTGAGATTACAAAGTTAAACTGTTATCTCTGACCTGACATCTGTTGGACCTAATGAGACACGAATATTGAACATTTGTTTGTTAAAAAATGTCAAAATGTTTAGGTCAGATGTCATGATTGGAGTTCGAACTCCAACTCTTTCATTTATGTGTGTTAGTTTCTAAAAATTATTATCAATTTGTTTATACATAAAAAAATCTTAGAAAAAAAATATTATGATAAAAGATCCATATAAAGGGAAACAACAAACATTATGTCTAACAAGAAATCTTCTATAATTCATTATAACATGTAGAAGTAAGTGTTCGACGATTGGTCGATCATAATAACTTATCCTCTAGAAAGTGGTTTTTGGCCAAGTCATCGAGGCGTACTCATATACATCATTCGATCACTATTATAAACAAAAAACTATATTTTAGATTCATTTAATTAATGATGTATGTGACCTTTATTATAGACGACATACATCATTTAATGAATGAATATAAAATGTTGATTTTTGTTTATAATAGTAACCGGAGGATGTACTTTTTACGAGTGACAGTGGAATAATCTATGTGTCGTTCTTGTTAGGCATTTAGTGGAGTGTTCCTTCATCTTCTTTGGCTTTCTATGGATGTTATATCTTAGGCTTTGTTTGAGAGTTTGGAGGGCGAGGAGGAGAAGGGAGGTCTTTGGAAGGTAGGAAATATATGAGAATGAAAAAGTAATTTTTTATTTTAGAGAATGATAAATTAATTTATGATTAATATATTTTTATTTTAAGAATATTATAACAACATAGATTGAATTTGAAGAATAATGCAATTGTTGCGTTCCCCCAAATGATGGAGATTTTGTATTATGAAGAAAAATCAACCTCCAAAGCTCTCCCCTTCTAATATCATCTATTTCTTCCGGTCGCTCTTTCATTGTTTTCAAAGTCCTCCCCTTTCTTCCTCTCCAAGCTCGCAAACAAAGTCTTAAAGTGTGTTTGGATGGGGGAATGTTTTGAGGTAATGTAATATTTTGAGAGAATTCAAATACTTTTAGATGAATTCCATTGTTTGGATAATAATATGGGGAATTTTCAAAATGATGAAAATCTATGAAGTATTTTGTTTAAGTTAAATTTAGATAATTTCAAATGACACATAAAAGTTAAGAATTTCAAATTTCTTCATTTTTATAATTTTTCAAATTTTGCATTTTGGTCTCAAATTTTCCAAAGTTTTTAAATTGGCCCCAATAAATTTACAAAAATTGCAGTTTGACCCCTAATATTTTTTTGGAACTTACAAATTAACCCCTCAACTTATTCAAAATTATAAATTGACCCCTCAAAATTTTTGAAATTTACAAATAGACCCATAATTTCAATTTTCAAATTTGGCCTAAAAAAATTAAAATTTATAAAAGTTGCCCAAAAATGACGACAATGAAATTTTTTATTACTCCATCCAAACAAGAATATTTAGAAATGAAGTCAATTTAATTGAATCATTTGAATTGCCTCGAATTCTAAATTCTTCAAAATTTCTCAATTACCTCCTCCAAATACACTCTTAAGGAGTTTTCTCTTTCATTTGTATTCATCCTTTTTTATTCTTCTTGTGCTTGTACCGTCTTTGTCTTGATTGTTTTTACTGTTTTAGCTCTTGGTCTTAGGCATTTCGTTTGTTATCTTCGATATTTTGTAGCGAGTTAGAGTAACCTTTATACTTTTGTCGTCGATTAGTGATCAATGATACGAGTGTTTTCTAATTTATTAGTGATCATAGTTTAAATGTGAATCCTACAAATATGCAGCAGTGTTGAAATTTAAAAAAAGAGTTTTACTGTTTATATAATTTATTCAAGTCATTCATAAAAAATAGAGCAATCCACAACTTTGGAAACGTTGGCAGCATCACAAAAAGTATACACTAATTGAATCCTAAATCCTAGCTAGTTCTAATATTACAGCTTCAGAAACAGAGAAATGAGGTACGAATCATTGCTTAATGTGTAATTAGCACAAGTGGATGACAAGCTTAAAGGAAAAGGGAATCCCTTTCTCTATATTATGATAAGATGAATGTTCTTTTTAATTCTCTTTAATACTCACTATTTTATTAGATGAAATTTATGTGGATATTACCACTTTATGCGGAATCCATTTCTATAATATAAAATGTTTATAGATTTTATCCAATAAAAGAATGAGTATTAAAGAGAATACATTGAAAAGATGGTGTTTATTGCATTTATGATGTATGGATCCAAATGCAATGTTTTAGTATAACGGAGAGAGCATGAATAAAAGTGAGAAAAGTTAAGTACGATTAATTGTGTGGGTCAAAAGGATTTCTATTAATTAAAGATGAAGGCGGTGCTGATTATGTTCTTTAATTAGCTTCAACAATGAACCTGGATGCAATTAAAAACAGTACATGCATGCTATGCGAATCTAAGGAAACAAAAAAACAATCCTTGCATTAGTTACATCCCCTTCAACCAACATAATTTTCTCGTACATGAATACGCTTGATGAAGGGGGCAAAGTTTGTCTGCATACTCCCTTGGTTTCAAAGTGTGACACATTTGCAAAATTTATTTGTTATAAAATCAATAATCATTTCAATTTTTAATATAATATTAATTACTTTTTTTAGTTGTATCGTCTAATTAATATTATTTACATTACTTATAAGTTAATATTTTCATTATACGTTTATTATCTCTTTTTAGTTTTTAACAATGATACTTGAATACTTGTTATTTTTCAACACCTCATTTTCTTTTTATTTCTTTTTCCATCATATTATGTGGATATACAGATGTCCTTGAATCATTTTCTTTAGGAAAAACCACTATTCTTTCTATTTTTTATACACTTTATTAATCCATGTGAAATCGTTAAATATGTCACTTATTATAAGACAAGTGGGTAATATTTTTGGGAGGAAATCCACTATACACAATTACACACAATTGTAGAGATTAATAGTTCTCTTTGAAGAACTCAATCATATTTAAGAGTTCTACTCTCTTTAAAATGAATTATAAGTAAGTTAACTAATATTTCTTGAAATCAAATATAAACAAATACCAACATCTTCTTTCATAATTAATGATAGCATATTTAATATTATCCTTATTTTGTACCTAATGAACCAATTTATTGGTCAGGGTAGTGTTGATATATCAAATGTGAGTTAGAAGTCTCTGTAACACCCATACTAACATTAACTAGTATATTAGCATGTGCGTTAAACTGATACTGGATACATTTAAAAATTTCAATAATAATAACAATACATCACAATGAATGAATACAAGTTTACTCGTTGTACAAATAATCCATTACTATTACAAATACTTATACAATGTCCGTTAAGCTCCTGAGCTGATAAACAACGAGCAACTGTACTTCATCCAGCATCTCTATGAAGAACTTCATCACGAACCTCTGACATGCCTGTAAACCTGCACCAGAAGGAATGGGATGAGACATAATGTCTCAGTGAGCTCTACCCAACCTACTGTTGGCAACCACAGGGAACCTAGGGTCGCCATGCCTACCTTGGCAATCTTGGGGATTTCCTATGATCGCCAAGTCTTTTATCTGCCTATGACTATAAGTCCTTCTGTAACTATAACTTAAACTGCCTATAATCTTTGTTGTATCTGTCTATAACCATAACTATAATCTGCCTATAACTTTAACTTAGTGATCGAGGGGAAAACCTAGGATCACTTTCTGATAACTGTCTTTAACTATAACTGTGAATTTCCTGTGACTATAACTGTAACTATAACTGTAAAACATAAAGCAAATAAAGTGTTTTATGTTAGCTGTTAGCGTTGAACAAGCAATTATCTGAGTTCATTTTACGGAGGGCACCCCGGGTGGAGCAACCCCGAGATACGTCTCCCTATAAACCGGTGAAATTCCTATCATATCAGGCTAACACCGGACTCCCTATAAAACGTGTGGACAACCCTCTCGGAGAAGTCCCATCCGGCGAATCCCGGAGTCTGATGAACACGCCCTGTAACTGTAAAACGTGCAAGCACGCCAATATCTGTGATCTTTAATTCTTTAACTTTAACATATAATCTGTCACTTTGATTCTATAACAATCCTGTAATCTATAACCTGTAATCTATAATCTTGGCTTATCGTTCTCATAAGCCTCCTATAATTGTTGGAGATCCAACACTATAAACATGCCTATAACTATGATTAACAAATCGTTCATACTCTCATTGCTCTTAAGCTTGCACATACTTAAGTGAATGTAGGGACTTCCCTTACAAAGAGATAATCCCAAAACCAATCCCTATACATATCTATATAACTTAGGAGTATTAGTATACATCTCCTAATGCCATGCCTATCCCTCATCCTACCTTAAAACCAAACCTTAGCTCACGAACAAAAAGCTGAGGAAGGTGAAAATCGTAGCACGATATGCAAGGATCGGAGCACGATTTTATGCGAAAGTTCCTTGAAAATCAGGACATAAAATCGTAGCACGATGCCCATAAATCGTAGCACGATTTTGGCTTCAGCAGCACTCATAATTTTGCTTCCTAGACTAATCCAAACATCCCCAATCATCAAAACAGCTTATGGGAATAGATTTCTATGACATATGAACAACTTATCACATAGTAATTCATGTATTCACAAGCCAACAAGGGATTAAGGCATGAATCTAGCAAACTAGCTCATAATACTATAACTTTCAAGCTTAAACAAAGTGGGTTTCTAAAACCCTCTAAGAGCTCACCTTATACTTGATTCCAAACTTTGCAAAGCTTTACTTCAAAACCCTAGCCCATCTCTTACTCTTCTCTTGCTTCTTCTTTAACTTCTTCTTGCTCCAAATTCACCAACACAAGCTTGCTTGCCACAAAAGAGTTTGGGAAGGAGTTTACTAGATTAAGGGTTGAAGATTGATGAGGATGATGGAGTGGAGGTGGAGGGCGCAAAAGTGAGGGAGAGGGGGAAGAAAAATCAGTTTTTCCCTTTACTAGAAATATGAGAATTTACTTGGAAAAAATCATATTTATCCATATACCAATTTCCCCAAATTTACAACTTTGCCATTGCCTCATATTACTACTTTGCCATTGCTTCCATTTAAATTATCTCTGATGCATCGCCTCAATACTGATAAATATCCAAGTATTAAGCGGGATATTACAGTCTCTTTAAATGGGGAGTATGTGTTGAACAATATATAGGTGAAAAGATTAATATAGCTAATGTCTTCAATTTTTTTTTTTGTGAAAATGTGGTGTTCAAACTCATTTGTTTGGTTTCTCTTAATATTTTGTGATGATCAACCTAAACTCCCCCAAAACTATTAGAGCAATGCTCGACATTATGAGAGAGCATGATCATTAATGATTCCTCATGTTCGATCAATGAATCGAGAGTCTCACTTTTGAAGGAGATAAGATGATATGTCAAGTGTAAGTTAGAAGCGCCACAAAAGAGCAATGCATACACTCTATATTATAGTAGGACGACTAATCAATTTGTTTCTTTCATCATCCCATTGGATGGAAAAGTAGGTTTGAACAACATATAAATGAGATAACTATAGTGGTAAAGATATGATGATCAGACTCACTTATGTGATCGTTCTTAATTTAGTTTCGGTGTTTAAAAGCCCCCATGGAAATTCCAACAGGTAGCTTAGGATATGATGATCAGACTCACTTATGTGATCAGACTCACTTATACGATTGTAATAATAACTATAGTGTGTAACTTATTTTTCTTATTCGTGTATACACACACTAAATATATACGATTGTAATAATTTCTATTTTTTTATAATTTTCTTAGATGCATGTATTGATGAATTATTATGAAAAACTGAACCATATACAGAAATGAGCAAGTGGATGATTTCGACAAAACTCCAGTTCAGTTGATCTGGCTTTGGCTTTATGCCACGTCACAAATTCAAAATCCTAAACGTGGGAAATTTTTGGTATAATCCCTTTGTGTGGATTAAGAAATAAGGAAAAAAAAAATTGTACGGAAGAAAAGTTTACAATACATGGTAATATTAGAAGAGTGTGGTAAGCACGACTTTGATAGCCGCAAGAACAATATTATAATTAATGTAAGAACTAGGGTTCGAATTCTGGATTAATTACTTCTCTGCATTTAACATGTGTGAACCACAACTATTAAGATATTTGACAAAAAATAAATATTAGAAGAAAAAAGAAGGTGATTTTTTTTTTGGTATTTTGTAGTATTATTGGAGGCTAGTTTCTTGTAAAGAAAATTCATTTAACATTTGAATTTATTTTAAAATAAAGTAATATAAAAACATCACACTTTTTTTATTACAGCCCAATCAAACCTAGGACACCATGAGTACCTAAGTGTTCACAAAAAAAGAAAATGAAAATTAGAATACTTTAGGTGTGATTGGTTGAAGAGAAACATGGAAGAAAAAGGGTGAGGGTGAGTGAGAATATAACGAGGAATACCACAAAAAGTTCTAAAAGAAAATACGATTAAGAAAAAATTGATCCACGAACTTTGACATTTTTTAGAATGTATATTTTTGTATATATAACATATTTGCGATTTTTCCTTAAAAAAAATATTTGGGATTTTGTGTGGTCACACACTCTAAACATGTTCAGGGCCATCATATACATGCAAAAATATGTGAGTTTTGATTCAAAGCTTGTCATTGCAAAACACATTCATATCAGTGTTTTGTTTGTTTGTTGAGAGGTAATATTTTTTTTATTAGACTTAATTGAGAGGTATTATATATTTAGTTTTTTTTTTATATAAAACCATATATATTAGGTTTTTTTAAAAGATATATATTAGGTTAAATTGCAAGATTTTTTTGTAATAATTTAATATATTATATAAAATAATATTTAAATATCTATTTTCATCTCACATGTCACTTTTTATTTATTTATTTTCTCCAAAACTAGCTTCCCTTGTTCTTGTAAAAAAAAACCTTTCTTTTATTTTATCTTTTAAAGAAATTATATTAAACTCAAATGAATTTAGAATATTTTAGTTTTATAATATTTTTATGATCTTTTTGTTCAAATTCTATAGATATTTATTACTCCATTCGTCTCAAATTATAAGTCGTTTTAGAGAAAAAATTTGTCCTAAATTATAAGTCACTTTACAATACCAATGAAGCATTAAATGTGCTTTATTTTTACTAGACCTTCAACTATTTATTGCTCTCTCTTCTTTCAATTTTTTTAATTTATTTTTTCTATAGCATTAATGAAGGATAGTTTTGTAAAATGACTTGTAATTTCTCTTTTCCATATAATTTGGGACGGATCAGTGAGTAATTGGTTAGTTTTTTTTAATGACAAATGTTAGTATTTTTTTCTCCTTGCCATAACTTAAACCCTGAATCTCCAAACTCTTTAACCCTTAACTCAAACCAGTTGAGCAACCTAACGCCCTTGTAACTGGTTGGTTTTATTTGTTTGTTTATAAAAAAAATATTGATTTCATTCAACAATATCAACCATAATTGATTTTTTTTCTTTAAATTCCCAAGATGTGTTTGTTTCTAAAATTTATTTCTTAGCTTTTCTAGAAATTCTATCACCGAATGTATTATTCCCACAAATATGTTTGGAACAATTCTTGATATTTTTGGGAGCCTTTTTAAAATCTATTTAGTTTAAAAATATAACTAGAAAAAATAATAGATGAAGTAAGTAATTATTGATAGTTGTGTTTTATTCCTAGGAATAAAAAATTCACACCCTCTAAACATGAGAATAAATTGAGAAGTTATGTTCAAATTTTATTGGAATATATAATATTTGGGAACAATTTTTATAAAATTGTATGAAACATGATAATGTTATATTCGTAACCTCAGTTTTCCATGAATGTTTGTGGTAGCCTTGAAACAAATACACCACAAAGGATTGATTTAGTGGTAAAAAAACGGATTTTGGATTTGACGGTTTTGAGTTTGAGTCTCGTTCGTCTTCTTGGAGGGGATAATGTAAATATACTTATAAATGTTATTTGATTATTAAAGTCATTTTTGTCTTGTACATGAGTACAATTAATCCTATCACCTTAAGTTTTTATGTAACTAAAAAAAGCATAGTTGATTTTTTTTTTTTTATCAAGGATAGAATCTTCATGCGACCATGGCAGACAAATTTTAGCATGTAACTATGCTAAAAGCCACTAATTATCTTTATCATGATTCATGCATATATGTCATGTCCTTCATTAAGCAAGTTTGTTAAAAGTTGAAACTTTAAATTTTGTGGGGTTAAGACTAAAGACTCTGCTTTTGACCACAAAAAACGCTTCTATATTTGGACGGTGGGCCAGCAATTAAAATTAATTAAGCAATGGTCAGTGGCATGAACTTAGGTCAATTAATAATCTGGTAAATGCCCTCTTGTGTGTTACTTACATTGTATATAGATTTTGGTAGGTTGGGTTTGTCGCTTTGTCTCATGGTAACGCGTAAAAGGAGTTAGCTGCGTCCCTAGTTGGGTATCAAATAATGTGGTTCTAAATGAAAGAGGCTGTTATTAACTTTGGTGATAGATAATACTACACATCATTGCAGATTCATGAATCAACCATTTTTTCTTTGCTTTTCATAGTGGCTTGAATAAACGTAATTTTCATGAAATCTCTATCTTTTATTACATCCTAGTCTTTTATTTACAGTTACAATCCAGTCAAAGAAAAATTGTAACTTACATATGTTATGATTTCATAAGAGTCAATTCAGTACTCCTGATCCGATCCTATATATAAGAAGTTATTCTTCTTTTTTACTTGTTAAAAAAATATATTTTAGATTAATTGAATAAATGATGTATCTCGTCTAGACCAAGGTTGTAAATTCATAGTTATTCATTGTTTCTAAAAAAGAATCTATTCTTATATTTAGGATTAGAGGGACTATCAATTTTCACCAAGTGTTAAAAATATATCACTAGTAGGTTGTTTCTACCATTATATTAAAAAAGTATGGTTAAATATTTTTTAGTCCTCGTAATTATTTCAATATATTTAAGAATTGTTTACACCAAAAAATAGTTGATTGGATCATGTATTACCACTCGACTGCGGTGGAAGTATGTACCTATGAGCTAAATAAACATTAGCTGACAATCAACTAATCCAAAATAGACTGATGGTTGAATCGACTGTCTGTTGAACATGACTACCAATTTTGATGAGCTTGGAGGATATCATCTGCTTTTGTTGGGTTCATGATATTGTGGATGGATACAACAACCAAATCTTAGCCTACCAAGTGAGTCGACTACATTGATCAAATTACGCCATAATGTTTTATCATAAACTTTATTTTGGACCAACTCATTAATCTCCAATCTTTCCTAATTGTTTCGTTTATAGTTTTTCTAGGTCTTCATCTGCCTCTAATGATATGATTATCCTCCATCTGATCTACTCTCTTTACTATGTAATCTACAAAGTCTTCTCTCTACATGCCCAAACCACCTAAGCATATTTTCCATCATCTATTCTGCTATAGGTGCTACCCAAAATCTCCCTAATATTTTCATTTTTAATCATATCATATCTAGTCTTACCACACATTCAGCGCAACATCCTCATATTTACTATGCTTATTTTATTCTCGTGTTGGTTATTCACATCTCAACATTCTATTTCATACAACATCGTCGGTCTTACGGTTATCCGATAAAATTTCCTCATAAACTTGAACTGCACTTTCGTATCACATAAAAAACCTAAATATATCGAGGATGGAGTAAAAGGTGATTATAGATAGAGAATTCAACGGTCTTCCGATTCAACCTTCAATCGCCAATCTATTTTACATCAGTTTATTGTCAACTAATTAAATTGATAGGCAAAAATGTGGATAACCAACCACTCTCTAAAAATATGGATATGAAGGACATGAGCAGGTATATTCAATCAGAAGACAAGCAATCAACGTAAATAGTGGGTTTTTGCTCTCAATTAAGCCATATGGATAATATATTAGTCAACTAAGTTTAGAACATGCATGAAGTCGTATTTCCCAAAGTAAATTATGGAGGACAAGGTTGGTTGATGCGAAAGTTAATAACTTAGACGACAAAGCAGCTTTGGATTGTGACTCATGCGACGAGAATCATCTTTATTCATATGTTAGCCACGATCTTAGATAATGTAATGTGTGAATTAGTGAGCCAAGAACATAGAAAACAAGGTTAATATGGGTTTGTTACTCTTAGTCTATAAATACCATTGCAAAGATTATATTCGACACACACTCAATCAAACACGTCTTTAGTCATCTCTATTGATTATCTTTTTCACATTTTCTTGATTTTTTATGCAACCTTAGGTAATAGTTCAACCTTTTACACTAGACTTTTTTTTTTAAAAAAAGTTTAGGAATTTGTGGTTGAGAAAAATAATTCTTTTCTTAGCGTAATTGTTTGATAAAAAAAGAGATCAATGTCATAGATGCAAGTAAGTTGTAATACCATCTTATCAACGAAATATACAATGAATAAACCAAGAAAACAGCTAATCAGCCGAGAACAAGGTTTTTCGTATGATGACAACACTTGGCATGTATAGTAAGACCATGAAGGTGGGCATACCATTCATGTTTGAGGCATCAACAAGAGTAAACGCTTGTTTAGACAAAACCTTGACCACAAGTTCAGTTGGACAATGTTTAGGTAGAACTTTTATCATATGTTTAGTGAGACATCATTCAGGAAGAATCTTCACCAATGATTCAATTGATTATGTTTGCTACTACTTACACTTGGGGAAAAAGTTATGAATTATACGATTAACAAAGCATCAAAGACATGTCTGAATGTCATATTTTTCAAGCCAAATATTATGATTATGGCATGACTCTACAAACCACCAATTAAGGATTTGTTGTTTATCAAGCTCTCGATGATAGTATAAGAGCAAGGCTACTTGACGGTTGTATGGGGACACGACCATGAACTAATATTCCACCAAGCTCGGTTAATTAATCATTCTTTTAATTTATCTCTAAAAGTTAACAAGTGAAAAATCTGAAATTTGTCCTTGGACCCTGAATGTTGCAATGTATTGTTACTACCAGCTGAGTTATGTTCAATGAGACTATCATTCATCTATATGAATATATGGCATGACTCTACAAACCACCAATCTAGGATTTGTTGTTTATCAAGCCATCAATGACAGTACGAGAGCAAGACTACTTGACGGTTATATGAAGACACAACCATGAACTAATATTCCACCAAGCTTGCTTAATCGATAATGCTTTTAATGTGTCTCATATGGTGAATAAACGAGAAATATGAAATTTAAACCTTAGATCATATATGTTGCAATGTATTGTTCCTATCAACCGAATTATGCTCACAAAGATCGTCGTTTATCTTATGGGAACACAATTGTTTTGCTACAGTAAAAAACTTGTCCCGGTAAATTTACTATATGAATATATTGTCTTGGTAAATTTACCATATGAATGTATAAATGTTAGTAGAAAATTTCTCCCCACTAATTAGGAAACTTATGGGAAAATTATGACCATTGTCTAAAAAAATCAACATATCCATTTTTGAAACCATTTCTAACATAGTCTCTCTTAGCTAACATTCAACTTTCTTAAACTACAAGCAAGTCATTAGTCATTGATTACATTATTAATTAAAACTCATTGATTACCATACTTATCAATTCTCATAAAAGATAAGGTAAAAAAACAAAAGAGAAGATATATATAAAAAAAAAAAAAAAAACATCACAGTGGGAAAAAAGAGAATAAAATAGAAAAGGAAACCCCACTTTCCATATTGAATGCAAGATACATTGCATTTGTTAGTGAACCATTCATTGTATGGGAATCCGTTTCCCACTTGTCTCTTACAATAAAAACCTTCCCTTTTCCCTTCATTTTTCATTCATCTTCTTTCAACAAACCCAAATTTTCTCTTTCTTTTTTTTTTCCCTATTTCAATTAGGGTTTCCAATTTCCACGATTTCATACCTTCAATTTCTCTCTTTCTCTCTCAATCTCTTATGCATATTTGTCTTCAATACTCACAAATCAAATTCACCGTTTTCTTCTTCTTCTTCTTTGCTGCTTTTTTTGCACTCTTTGGAGGGTTGTTTCAGCTGCACCCATGTCTCAAGTCTTCGGCTTTTCTGGTAATTTCATCGATTCATTGCGTTTTTTATTTGATTCATAGATTTTTTAGGTTGTGGGTGTTTTAAATTTTGCAACCAAAAATAGTAGCATGTGGTTCTATATATTTGATTAGATAATGATTTTGATGTTCATAGGAAAGTTTATTTTTTTATGATGATTTTGCTCTTTTTTATGAAAAAATTATGGGTTTGATCTTTATTCTCTTAATATGTTATGTGGTATGGATAATCATGTGGTTAAGCGGTGAAATTTCTACTGGGTAATATTATTTGTGTTATAGATCTATAAGATTAGTATTTGGGAGGGTTTGTATGACATAGTTTTGATTGATTAGCAGATCTGATTAGAGATATAAAGAGATTATAGTTTTGATGAGGTAGTGAGGTACTTTAGCATAAATTGTTTTAAGAATTTTACTTTTCTGATATCATAGGATTCTGTTTTGAGAAGTTTGTTTTGCATAGGTTTGATTTAAGCAGTTTTGTTGAATTTGATAGTTATAACTTATATAATAGACATAGATCATTATGTTTATATGCTCAATTTGTTCTTTCCTGATGATCTTGCACAATCGTTTATGTTTTCAGGTGATAACTTTTGCCATGGTGGGTTATACACAAACCCCAAGGAAGCAAATTTCTTCCTGTCTCTTGGCCCTCAAGTTGATGTCTACTATCCACCTCAGAAGAGATCACGCGTCAGTGTTCCATTTGTTTTCGATGGAGAATGGTTTGAGCAGAAGCAGAAAACATCTATTGAATCTTTGCCAGATGAGTGCCTCTTTGAGATCTTTAGAAGGTTGCCTGTTGGTGAAGAAAGGAGTGCATCCGCTTGTGTTTCCAAACACTGGCTTATGCTTCTAAGCAATATTTGCAAGAGTGAAATCTGTAGCAACAAAAGTACCTCCTCGAATGACGAGAATAAAATGGAAGGTGACAGTGAAGAGTTTGGAGGTGAGGGATACCTTTCCCGGAGCTTGGAAGGAAAGAAGGCAACCGATGTTAGACTTGCTGCTATTGCAGTTGGAACTGCATCACGAGGAGGATTAGGGAAGCTTTCAATCCGTGGAAGCAACTCGGAACGCGGCGTGACAACTCTAGGTCTCAAAGCAGTTGCTAGTGGATGTCCTTCTCTAAAGTCTCTTTCTTTATGGAACGTTTCTTCTGTTGGTGATGAAGGCCTTATTGAGATCGCTAATGGATGTCAACAGCTAGAGAAGCTTGACCTTTGCAAATGCCCTGCAATTTCCGACAAGGCTTTAATCGCAGTTGCTAAGAAGTGTCCGAATCTGACCGAGTTATCATTAGAGTCTTGTCCTAGCATTCGCAATGAAGGTCTACAAGCCATTGGAAAGTTCTGCCCAAATCTTAAGGCTATATCTATCAAGGACTGTGCTGGTGTTGGGGATCAAGGAATCGCTGGCCTGTTTTCTTCGACTTCTTTGGTTCTGACAAAGGTGAAGCTTCAGGCACTGGCCGTTTCTGATCTCTCTCTAGCTGTTATTGGACACTATGGCAAAACAGTTACCGATCTTGTCCTTAATTTCCTCCCAAATGTTAGTGAGAGAGGCTTCTGGGTTATGGGAAATGCTAATGGATTGCATAAACTAAAGTCACTCACAATTGCATCCTGCAGAGGAGTAACCGATGTTGGGATTGAAGCTGTTGGAAAGGGCTGTCCTAATTTGAAAAGCGTACATCTTCATAAGTGTGCATTTCTCTCAGACAACGGATTGATTTCATTCACCAAGGCTGCTATATCACTTGAAAGCCTACAATTGGAAGAGTGCCACAGAATTACCCAATTTGGGTTTTTCGGCGTCCTTTTTAACTGTGGTGCAAAATTGAAGGCTCTTTCTCTGGTAAGCTGCCTTGGGATCAAAGATCTGGACTTGGAATTGTCACCTGTATCTCCTTGTGAATCACTTCGTTCATTATCGATCTGCAACTGCCCTGGATTTGGCAACGCTACCCTTTCTGTACTCGGAAAATTGTGCCCTCAGCTTCAACAAGTTGAATTGACTGGACTTAAGGGAGTGACAGATGCTGGGTTGCTTCCACTGCTTGAGAGCTCTGAGGCTGGTCTTGTTAAAGTTAATCTCAGTGGTTGCATCAGTCTTACCGACAAAGTAGTTTCATCCCTGGTCAATCTGCATGGTTGGACTCTCGAAATTCTGAACCTTGAAGGTTGTAAAAACATCAGCAATGCTAGCTTGATAGCAATTGCTGAGCATTGCCAATTGCTTTGTGATCTTGATGTTTCCATGTGTGCGATCTCCGATTCTGGGATAGCAGCCCTGGCACATGCAGAACAGATAAATATACAGATTCTTTCTCTGTCAGGTTGCACTTTGGTCACCAACAGGAGCTTGCCCGCTTTGAGAAAATTGGGCCACACCCTTTTGGGATTAAATATCCAGCATTGCAATTCAATCAGCAGCAGCGCAGTTGAAATGCTTGTTGAACTTCTTTGGAGGTGTGACATCCTCTCCTGAACCACAAGATTTATTCTCACTTGGCAATTTAGGCTCGAAACAGAACATGCAGAAGTCTAGTTACACGACATAGTAGTTTTTTGGTCCATTAACTTTGGGTCTTGATCATCATCCAGCGACTTGGGTCCCTTTTTCCGGAGTATGCAGTCATTTAACCATATTTTTTTCAGATTCCTTTGATTGGAATTCTGTTCCTGGCACCATATATTTGGTTGCCGCATTTTAAATGGCTGCATATCTCTGAGAACACAACTACCGGGTTCTGGAGTTTGGAATCTTTGTTACTTTGGGTTGGCGCCTGATGTTTTTAGCTCGGCTTTGTATCGGTTTTGCCACAATCTCTTCGTTCCCTGTCTATGTTTTTACAGTTATCTGTACCACGGTGTCCATAGGTGTTGACTCAAAGGGAGGTATCGGTATTTGTGCTCTTGTTAGGGTTGTTGCAGTTGTCTGGTTCAGAGTTATGATGCCTTGTTTTCGGGGGCCTTGGCCGTGGCGGCAAGTTATACATGTCTGCCATGACAATCTTTTTCCATTGGGAAAGGTTGTTTTTTTATACCAGGCCCTAGTTTTTTTAAGGCTTCATTTTTTATGAACTTGTCACTGTAACTTCAATATTGTGTACTAATGCTGATATCTGCCCCTTTGTGTTGTATGGTATATTACCACAATGATGAAATAAAATTTGCAGTTTCTTTCCATAAGTATTTGTTTTGATATTCATGCATACTTTGATTTTATTTCACAAGTTTTTAAACTAAATTATCCCATTATCATTAAGTCATAATAAAAAATTATCCCGTTAATGAAGTTGTTTAACTACATTATCCCATTATCATTGGTGGAGAAGACTTGATAGTAAATGTTGAGTATATAACATAATTGGAAGTGGTTTCTTTCTTATTAAGTCATCTTCAGCATACGAAAGAAGCTTGTGGTACATCTAATATAACTTTATATTGTGAATTGTGAGTCATAACTTTGCAACTTGACTCTAATTTATTATTACAAGGGTTTTCTCTACGGGTGCAGTAGTTTAAGTTAATAATGCTTTGTACAGGTTGAGAAGTAAAGTATTGCTTAGTAAACAAGTTTTTTTTTTAGAGTAATTTTCTGTATAAAAAAGATAATCTAGGTTAACCACAAATGGAAGAAGATAATATTTCCTTTCAAAATAGAAAAGATAATCTATTTGTATGTCAAATGTTCGTTTTTTAAAATTTAAATATCAAATGCTTATTTGACAATTTGTTTAATTTTTGTTTTTATTCCTATTTTCATTTTAACTGAAAATATAATTTTGTTTTGTTTTTAAAGTATATATGAATGAGTGGAAATAAATATTTTATTAGTGTTTTTTTGTTATTTGTTTACTATTTTGATAGTATTTGAAAACAGATAATATAAAGGGTCTTGTTAATGAGTGTCCTAATTCAATTTCTAATGCATTGAATTCATCAATTTCTATAAAAATTTACTATTTAAGGTTGTTAAAGAGTACCTTTAGAGCACTTGTTAGCATTTCCTTAATATAAATACGAATAATTTTTCATAATTCAAGAAAATAAAAATAGATAATTCTAGGTAGTAGAAAAAGAGAATAAATGAAGGGTATGCATGCATATGTACTTGACTCATCCATGGTTTATATTGTGAATCGTGGAGGTTCATGGTGCACAACTTTAAGACTTTAAGAAGATTTCACAACAAAGGTTTAGGTTCAAGGCGCTGGCTACTGTGCACAAGCTAAACATATAAGATAATTCTAGATAGTAGAAAAAGAGAATAAATGAAGGGTATGCATGCATATGTACTTGACTCATCCATGGTTTATATTGTGAATCGTGGAGGTTCATGGTGCACAACTTTAAGACTTTAAGAAGATTTCACAACAAAGGTTTAGGCTAGGTGGCGCTGGCTACTGTGCACAAGCTGCCTACTATGTTTTGGGGACAAACAAAATTCTTAATCTTTAAAACCATTTTTATTGTTTCTTTTGTATAATAAACCAACCC
This sequence comes from Medicago ruthenica, assembly GCA_018208015.1. Classification (NCBI taxonomy): domain Eukaryota; kingdom Viridiplantae; phylum Streptophyta; class Magnoliopsida; order Fabales; family Fabaceae; genus Medicago; species Medicago ruthenica. Next base: position 115,568,473 of record CM031371.1, on the reverse strand, counting down.
AAACCCTTTTTCCCACTGTGACAGAGAATTAACCGGATGTGAAATGGAAATGAGGTGATGAAGGGGAAAGATAAGTACATTTATGTGTGTTTAGGTTTTCTTCCTTTTTGTGGGTTTATTTTTCCGAATTTGGATGAATTTTATTCCAGCATTTTTTTTTGTTTGGGTTTGGATGCATTTGATGATAAATTTGGCAAGGTATCTGAAGAAGAAAATAAATTTAAAGAATATTTATTTTATTTAATCAATTTTAAACAAATACTACAATGCGGAAAACCCATGATTACATCCTATGTTTTTTTTCACATTTGATAACCATTGATAAATCATGTGGCCTAGATTAACTTACTCTAAGCAAAAAATCACTAATGTATGGTAGGAGACATGAGTGACTCTCCCACCGTAGCATCTGCCTAGGTTCAATGGTTCTTTGTCAGAGACATAAAAATGACACATTCAATGTCACATGCATTATCATTGTATAGCAATCATTCATGCACCACTTGTAAAGTCACCCACTACATGACCCACACCGAAGCTTCCATATACGATTAATAGAGACAGGAACAGCAAGTTAAGTCTGGGACACGAGCCCCACTTGGGTCACTATAATTAATTTCAAAAGATTTTCTTTTTCTTCTATGAAATTGATGTATATCCTCTTATGGGAGACATTGAGACCGATTGATAAATAAGAAGAGGGAATCTTCTTAGACATGTTCTATTGTGAACTGGTCCTCTTAGAACGACACAGTAATAATAATATATTAGTGTTGGAAAATAAATTTTAGAGAAAAAAAAAGATGTTAAATGAGTATTGGAAAATTGATGATGTTCAATATGTTAGTTGGAAAAATAATAATATAAAAAGAAGAGAAATGCTAGCAACACTCACTTTTGAACATGATCTCTAGCACTCTCTCTTTTATTAGATGAAATCAATGTATATTTCATCATTTTGTATGAATTCTATTTTCAAAGTGTAGGCCCACGAAGATTTAAACAAATAAAAAAAATACTTCATCCGTTCCTTTTTAACTGTCTCTTTTGGAGTAAATTTTTGTTCCTATTTAAGTGTCACTTTCAAAGTTTAATGCAACATTAAATGTTGTTTTACCAATGTTACCCTTAGTTATTTATTGCGGAGAGAGAAATATATGAAACTAAATATTAAATAAATAAGATTATTATAGTAAAAGTATAAATTATCATATAAAAAAGTAGTAACATGTATTGATTGTCTTGGTTTATGTAAAATGTGAAAATGTGACAATTAAAAAGAAACGAAGGTAGTAAGTATTAAAGAGAGTGTTCAAAAGAGAGTGTCGCTAATACTCCTATAAAAAATAAACTTTACTAAGTTTCTAATGTGCAATTCAGATGGTAAGAAAATGTAGGAATATTTGATTTGATGTGATACATCGTATGTGCAAATTCACAATTTTCCACTTTTAATATTTTGTGTGGGTAAGTTTTACAGCTGAAAACTAACATGTTAACATTTAATCCTTCAAAAAAAAACATTTACTATTTAAGAAAAAAAGTTTTATTGGTAAAACAAATCAACGTTGATAATATTTGTTACCCTTTATTTTGTCAAATCAACGTTGATTGAGTCCTCTCAAACAAAAAAAAAACGTTGATTGAGTCATTGTTCTAGTCTTGAAGACGAAAAATATCGTAGACTTCTATGACTGTGTCCGTCATCGTTAGTGTTTTACCAATTCTTAAATTATCAATCTCGAAGGTGGGAGAATTTGTCATCTTCTTAGTTTTACTTTTCTTTTAAACGATAATGTTTATTTTATTTCCTCCATTATTATAGTTTTGAAAATATAAATATAAAAGTGTGAAAGAGTCAACTTTTTTTCATACATCTCAAAACATTTTTAAAAAAATTGTAGTAGAGAAAATAAATGAAGAGATCCTAACTCCAAACTCTCCACTTTTTAACTTCTCAATCTCACAATCATCCTTGCGTTAAAACGTGGGATTGTCAATCAAAACGTGAAACCAAACATATTACACATTAATACTTTTTACTAAAAAATATTCCTGATATTCTTCTACTAAATCGATCTCAATATGTACTTTTAATGGTGGAAAAGATGATTATTTATTAAATTAGTAGGACTAACAACGGTTTCTACGGCTCTCTTGAAGCAAATTTGATTAACATAAATGTCAAACTCTTTACTAAGACATGTGTAGACGACTTTACTAGAGAGGAGAGTCCAAGAACTCTCTTAGCCTCAATTAGGACAACTGTTTAAATATACCTTAAATTTCACATTGTTTTTGTTTGAAAATTGATGCTAAAAGTAGTTTATATACGACATGCATGGTCTTCAACCCAACGGGTTTCCTTTTATAAAGGATAACACCACAATGGCTCACTCAACGACCCAAACCAAACAATACCTAAGGACGTAGTGTTGGCGTTCTTGAGGGTGAAACGAAAAACTTATTATTATGGCTAAGAGATTGGTGATTGTTCATCCAATTTGAAAATATACTATGCGGAGCTAGCTTCCCGTAGTGTATTTTTACTAGCTTATAGCATTTTTGATAAATTAATTCAAGTAACTTATAGTTTATCATTTTCTCTCTCTCAATTTTACTCCTCTTATCTTAATTTAAAAAATTGACTATTAATTAAATTATGTCATTTTATATATATAAGCTAATTCAACCACTAATTTTATCAAAAACAAAAAATTCAATCAACTAACTTATCAATTATTAGATATGAATTAACTTTTCATGTTATCCTCTATATTTTATCAAATATAGCCTATATTCCTTTTAAATTGAGGTTGCTTCAAAATCGTAGTATCGTATATGATATTTAATAAATTTTTCAGATCATATGAGTTCAATGTACAATTTTCTATAGAAACCTCAAATATAAACAAGTGATATAAGGTCGACGTTGTGATTATGGTGAAAAGATAAGAAGTGAAATAAGGAGATTTAGATTTTTTATTATCCACACACAAGATATAATAATACAAACATATACACCGTATATATTTTTTTTTAAATAAACATATACACCATATTAACTCCTCTAAAAAAAACTCATAACATATTCAACCAATCAGGGAATGTGTAGCTAGGCATTGGCTCTCACTATGCTAAGGATTTTTTTTTTCAGTACTACATACATTTTACGGGTTCCATTTGGATAACTTTGAGTTTGATGACTTTGGTTAATCATTTATTTATCATTTTCTCTCATCTAAAATACACTAAAGTTCTTAAAGTCACCGAAGTATTTTCCACATTTTACATATAATATAAACCATTTGAGTTCTTTCGGTTAAGTTAGTGGAGAGTGACAATAATATTTATTGTTAAAGTAATTTCTAATATTACATGTAGAAATTGCAACTACTGAAATAATTTTATCTGGTATATTAACAAAAGTCTGTTGCAAAATCACATGAAAGATAAATAGTTAAACGTTTGTTTAGTTAGTTAATAAAGTCTGTTGCAATGATAGTTTGATGCTCAACGTTGCAAATCTCGAGTAATGTGTGCTCCTACCACTTTAATTTTATCATTTTTATAAATATTTTGATGTTTTATAATACTCCCTCCGGTCTTATATATATGAAAATTTTCAAAAAAATTCTTGGTCCTATTTATAAGAAAATATCACAACTTTTAAGGTATAATTATTGTTTAAAAGACTTTTATACCCCTTATTTAATGTTTGTCTTTTTAAAATTAGTGCGTGTATTTAATGCTTCACAATTTTTTATGAAGGAATATTTGTAAAAATATTCAAAAAGTTACACTAATTAATGAATGTATTGGTTTTGATATTTTTTTTGTTTTTTTTCTTATAATAAAGACCGGAGGGAGTATCAACTTGAATGATGCGACTTTATTCACTGAATTATACTTCTCTTTTTTAACGACATGAAGTTGATGTCGTATTTAATAATATACCGACTTGAATAATTGAATACCATATTTTTTTAGTCATAAAAAATAGGGTAAATTACACTTTTGGTCCCTTTAATATTTTTCAGGTTTCATATTGGTCCCCTAATTAATAAAAGTAACGTTTTGGTCCCTTAAATCCTTCTCAGTTAGTCACTTTGGTCCCTTCCGTTAGTTTGTGTTAAAAAACGTTCACTTTTGGTCCCTTAAATATTTTTCAGGTTTCACTTTTGGTCCCTTAAATATTTTTCAGGTTTCATATTGGTCCCCTATAGAGGACCAATATGAAACCTGAAAAATATTTAAGGGACCAAAAGTGAACGTTTTTTAACACAAACTAACGGAAGAGACCAAAGTGACTAACAGAGAAGGATTTAAGGGACCAAAACGTTACTTTTATTAATTAGGGGACCAATATAAAACCTGAAAAATATTTAAGGGATCAAAAGTGTAATTTATCCTAAAAAATAAAAGCCACCACAACTAGCATCTGAGCATAAGAATGGAAAGATAGATAAATTCATTGTATATTGATGAGTTTGGACAATGAATTCATAGTTTTTAAAAACACTAATATGATGTAAGCAGCCGACTGAAAATGACTTAGAAGAGTATACAAGAAAGCATATAGCACAATTCAATCAAAATCAATGTTTATAAACAATCGAATAATTCTGGAATTAAAAGCTATATTATATCCTTCGGTTTTGATTCACACATATTTTGTGCTTAAGTTTATTTTGAGAAATACGACATATAAAGATTTGATATATATTTAATTATTATATATTTTTATGAAAATTTTGGTGTCTTTTGAATAGCAATTATCGCACCTCAAAATTTTTTTGGAACAAATTTGGTAGTTCAGAAAGTTAAGATTTGTTTCTTTTATTTAGGAAAACATTAATTTTAGAATTATGTTTTAATTTGTTTAAAGAATCATTCAATATATATGTGAATCAATTGTAGCATGAATATTTTGTTATATGTAAAGATTCAATTTTGTTTGATTTGAAATTGAATAATTGATTTATAGCATGATTTTGATGTTTGAGCTTATTGTTATTGTGATTCTATAAGAATATATTAACCTTGCAGTTTGAATGTATTTCATGCTACTTGTTGTTGCTTTTGTGCGATATATGTAAATGCATTGTCATACAAATGTTAGTGTTGTTTTTTTTGACTTGGATCTTCTTTTCAATTCTCGTGAGTTTGTCTTCACACTTCAGGGTTACCGAATGACCCTATGGTTACTCAGCAACATAATAGATTAATTCGGCCTACATTTGTGTGCAGTGCCTTGTAAATTTAAGACAGTTCCCATTTAATTTATTAAAATTGGCTAGTAATCGCAGTTGGGTTGGTTGAAACAACGTGATCTCGAATTAACATTTGTTGTGTAGATTTGACTCAACTGAACTTACAAAATACGTAGTATAGAATGACTCATGCGAGTTATCGTCGGTCCGAAGGAAGGCACGACATGACCGAATAGTTACATATATGTGATGATAAATTTGTGGTGATTATAAAGTAATTTTCCATGTGGATAATAGGATGCCCAAATGAGACTATTATTTGACAGGATCTATCACCAATGTTTGATCATTGCAAAATGTCTAGTAATAGTGGTTAAGTTAGTTGAAACAACATGTTGCCAAAGTAGCATCTCTTGTGCAGATATGACTCAACTGAACTTACAAAAAATGTAATATGAAATTATTCATGCGAGTTGTCGTCAGTCCAAAGGAAGACGAAACTTATGAATAGTTACATACCTATGATGGTAAATGTGTGGTAAATATAAAGTAATTTTCTATGTGGATAATAGGATACCCAAAGCTTCCTATTGTTTGATATGACTTATCACTAATATTTGATCATTGCGTTGTGAGTACCGCTTTCTGTTAATTTTTTTTACAATCCAAAAATTAAAAATTAATAATGCGCTTGATATCTTGTTAAAGATTTGCAAATAAAGATTTTATTGATATGTCTAATTATGTTGACATGTCTCTAATATTTTATTGATATGTTTAATAATGTTTGTGTGAGTGTAAATCCATGCAAGTATTTAATGGTTTACATCCACACCTATGATGGTAAAGACATGATGATTATAAGGATTTAGTGTGTTTTAAAGTTAATTGTCATTGTTTGATCACTAAAATGAAATATCACTAGCAATTAATATTATTGTCTAAATACTTGATCTTGATGGTGCACTAAGTATTTTAATGAGTACATTTGGCTATTATTGTTCTCTTTAAACTAATATAGTTTTTGTATCTGTTAATTTGAATTAAATTTTTTAACTCTTAAAGGTTCTAATAACTTGTATGATTTAAAGAATATTAACATAGGTAGCAGCTAACCAGGGGCAGAACCAGCTACAACCCAGGGGGTGCAGTTGAACCCCCTCAACACTTTGATTTTACACCAATTATCTATATATTTTTCTATTTGAACCCCCTCAAATACAAGTTTTGCACCAACTCTATTGCACCTATCATATAGACAGACAGTTACTGCATACTAGTCTTCTAGTCTGAACTGTTATGTGACAATCTTTTCATTTACTTTCATTAGTTTTTATGGTATTAATTAATCTTTTCATTTACTTTCATTAATTTAATATTTAATTCTATTAATTAATATTTTCATTCTTAAAATCTCACAAAAAATAGAGCCCTCATAGCTCAAACTCTAGTAGTGGGAGTTATCGCGTGATCTTTTACCACTAAGACAAGTTGATCGGTTGTGTCTAATATTTCCATTTTAATATCTATTACATATTAAACCAAATTTTAAGCTTGATAACAATTATAAAATATGTATGTATATGTTATATTTTATACAATAGATAATTTTTGTTAAATTAATTAGACATGTATTAATAATAATTTTACTACATTTTTCTTGAATATATTCCTTTTCTTTTGTTTCTAAATAGACAAACAACTATTTTGATCTTTGGATGATGTGTGCGACACTAAATACTATTGTTTTTAAATATATCCAAATTCCAAGCATATTTCTAGTGGCCCTTTCGATGTAATTTTATGGAGTAAATTGAACAACAAAACAATTTTGAAGACTAAATTAACTATCTAAAAACAAATTTGAGAACTAAAACGACTAATAAAATAGACACTTGTGAATTTATTTGTAATTTCGATACATCCAAAAATCAATATAACAACGAAGTAAACATTCAGTGATCAAAAGTTTGTCCGTTCAAAAGTTTGAACCCCCTAATCCAGTGTCCTGACAACGCCATCACCGCTAACCTTTGTTGTGTGTTTCACATCACGGTCTCTCTCTGTTTTAATCGTTGTTGTTGAGGGACTGTCATCAAAGATTATGAAAGGGAGAAAACACAAGAAGGGGGTTGAATTGTGTTGGCTTTTTCAAACTTTTTCTAAGTGTTTTACGTATCAGAGTCTGAAGGTAAAGTTCAGAGTCTAATCCAAAGTTTTGAATGCAGCAGTTAAAGATAAACACACACATACGCGTGCGCGCGCGCACACACTCACACACAGAGCAATTTATACTAGTTCCTCTCACAAACCGGTAGTAGTCTAGTCCCCTTGCACTTCCAAGGGATTTTCACTATATTCACTAAGATTACAAATGCTCGAGCACACAAGCAAGAGACTTTCAATGCTCAAGCACACAAGCAAGATGTTTTTAATGCTCAATCACAACTGAAAGAGACTTCTCACAATCTAACTTAATCAAATAAAAGATTGTTTGGTTTTGCACTTGATATACAATTAGAGGTGTAAACAATACAAAACAGAGTAGACTCTAAGACTTAATAGTTTTTAAGATATAGTCTGTAAGAAATGATAAGTATAAATGCGCTTTAATTTTGATAGAGTAATGACACTTTCAAAATGTACAGAGTCTTCTTAATTTCTTCAAGTCTTCAACTCCTCATATAGAGAATGATATAAGAGACGTTAGAGAGATGTCAGCGCATACTTTAGAGTCTTTGAGAAGGTTTATCATAGACAATGGAATGTTTCTTGATTTGGTTAATGTCGCTGAAAAGACATTTGAAGTCCCTTTGTTTTTAAAAGGAATTATGTGTTTCATTCCAATTGACGTTGAAGTTCTTTGTTTGTTTCTACACGTGGTCAGAAAAAGACAAAGTGTACTATTTGAGTCTGATAGTGACATCTTCAGAAGATGACAAAGTCTGACGTATCCTTCAGAGTCTTAAATCTTCAGAGTATGATGTCCTTCAGAAGCTACTTCTTCAGAGTCCACGTCTTCAGAGTTTGATCCTCCAGAAGCTAGGGCTGAACAAAAATGAGTAAACCGGCCCAATCCGGCCGACCCAGAAGGTACGTTAACCCACGGTCGGTTCAGGCGGATAAACAGGGTTACTCGGGTAACCCATTTATGGACATAGCTGGACATCAATGGACGAATGCGGATGGTGGAAAATGGACCAGCGAAAACCGACCAGCCCAATGATATACTAGTATTGGGCTACCTGTATCCAAGTTGAGAAGGCCCATAACAATCAATCCAATTTGAGAAGCCCAAACACAACACACAAAACTAAAAAAGCCACTGATTGAAACCCTAGCGCCGTTTCATTTCAGATTTGGTTTCTCTCTCTTAGTTTGTCTCTCGTTCTATTACGCCTCACCTCAGATCTGAGAAGCAATTTGAACACCAAACCCTAAAAAATCTTATTTTCGTTTGCTCAATCCAAAACCATGGTCCTCTTTTGGTTCCTTTTTGTCACATAAACTCGATTCTTCACCCTTTTCTGTTGCTTAAACTTCAGTTCCTGCTATTTCATCACTGGGTTTCAGAAATTCGTTTCTTGTTTTGTCATTGGGTAAGATTTAATTTCTCAAATTTCTATTATCTGTTTCCTGGGTTTTGATGTTATAAATGTGTTTTTATCTCATCTAATACTTGTTATAACTGTGTTTTACTAACAAATATTTTCATTATGTTTTAGGTTCCACAAAACAATCATATTACTTTTGAAGCTCAAAGTGTATGTTTTAATTTGGATTTCAATAAATTTAATTTTTTTAGTGTTTTTTGATTCTAGAGTAATTGCTAACCTTTTTTTTTCTTCCTTTTTTTGTGTGTTTGTTTGTGACTTGAAAAGATGGAGGCAGTAGTAACTAGAGAAGATTTGGCTGGAGAAGCTATGGTTGGAGTAGCTTTGGTTGGGGAACCTTTGGACAATTCTAAGTTTTGTGGTGATTTGTATTTTTTTTTATGAATGTGATGAGTTTTAAGTTTGATGTTATACATGCTTTGCTTGTTTTTAATTCCTGCATGTTAGATCAGGCTTTTTTTTTTTTTTTAATTCCTATATGTGTTTGATAACATGTTCATTATGCCTTTAATGAGGTTTAGTACTATGAAGATTGAATCTAGCTTTTGGTTGTAATGTTGATATGCATTCTGTTTACCACTATTAAATTCTACATTATTTTTATATTAAAAAGTTTCACATTCTCATTGTAAGTGTATGACTTTGGTTTGTTTTGTCTTTTTCTCTGCTTTTTTCAAGTGCATGTTAGTATACAAGTCATTTGTTTGATATTGAGTGTAAGTCATTTTTTCTTTTTTTTCTCTTTTCTTTTTGAAAGTGTATGCAAACAACATATATGTCTTTTTTTAGTTCTGAATATGTGTTTTCTCTAATTGTGTTTTCTTGTTTCATAATCTTGTTTTTGAATATGTATGCTTCGTATGTCTGCTGAATATGATTATGGTGCAGCTGCAATTGTTGAAACTGGAGCAGCTGCTGCCCTCTTGCCAAATGATGCTTGTAGGAAGACAATTGCTAGATTTGTTATCCTTTCTAAGTTGCCCTTTGGAGTAGTTGAGTCTAACAGCTTCAAGCGCTTTTGTAGGTATTTGCAGCCCCATTTGAATATCCCGACTAGAAGGACCGTGGCTAGGGATTGTTTTAGGATGTATCGAGATGAAAAATTGAAGCTCAAAACTTATTTTAAATCTGACTGTAGTAGGCTACCACTTACTCCCGAAGTACGGACTTCTATTCAAAACTTTAGCTATATTTCCCTAACTGGCCACTACATTGATAATGAATTGAAATACCAAAAAAGGCTTCTTAGCTTTAGTTTGGTTCAAACCACACAAGTGACACAATAGGTCGGAAAGTCGAAGAGTCATTGAGGGATTGGGGTCTTAGGAATGTGTCTGCAGTCACCATTGACAATGCATCATCCAATGATGTGGCTGCAATGGTTAGAGATATTTTGGCCATTCCAATTACAACATCTTTAGAGAGCATTTTCAGCAAGAGAGTTAGGATGTTAGACAGTTATAGAAGTTCCTTGAGTCCGAGAATTGCAGAAGCTTTGATATGCTCCCAAAATTGGTTGAAGCCAACAGAAGAGTTTGAGGTTAACGAGGGTGTTGTTTCAGGTGATTTAAATTTCTTTCTCTATCATTATTTATTTATTTATTGTTGTTGATTGGTATTTAATATTTTTTAGTTTTGATTTGATAACATAAGTTAATCAAGGATCGACCATTTGGTGTTAAGAAGCAGCTGTAGGTGGAGCACCACCAGCAACTGTGTCGGCTGTCTGATTGCTTTTATGGTACAAATTTGAATAATTTATTTGGATATCTCGTTATGTTTAAGTATTTTAATATACACTGATTTAGTTTTATTTAATTTGCATGCAGCAATCAAGTTTTTTGATTTTTTGGAGTCACATATGACTCAAACTACACAACACAACATATATGTTTGAAGACTTTTTGAAATGTAGATGCTTGCTTGCTGATAAGTGCCTAAAAGTTGTTATCTTTTGGTACATTTTAGGGCACTTATGATTACTTGTTGTACAAGTTACCTTAGGATTAGAGCATATTTGTGTTAAAAATGCAATATTTGTGATCCTAAGCCTTACCCCATGTGATTATGCAGGAAATACATGCTTGGACCTGATTGATGCAAAGAAATGAAGTTTTTCTTGAAGCCATCGCTACAAGCGCAGAAGCCATCGCTAGTAGCGAGGATAGGCAGGGATTTCCAGGAAGCCATCGCTTGAAGCGCAGATGCCATCGCTAGAAGCGAGCTTAGGCAGGGATTTACAAGAGTTCATCGCTTGAAGCGATGAACTGGACGCTAGAAGCGAGCCTAGGCAGGGAATTTCAAAGATCCATCGCTTGTAGCGACAGACCTTGTCGCTACAGCGACCAGAGGGCGGTTTAATGCTGATGGATGACGTGGAGCTCTTTGATTGGCCAGTTGACTTCCTCGCTACAAGCGACAGGCTGGTCGCTTGTAGCGAGCGTGCATTTTCTCAGCATATAAATGTATTTTGAAGCTCATTTTACAGACAGTTAGTTTTTTATCAGATTTTATATTTTCCAGAGCTCAAAATACTTGTTATCTAAGAAAGAGAATAGGCATAGAAGGAGGTAAACTTCAAATAGCAAAGTGATTTGGATTGAAGAATACATTAAGAAGCTTTGAGACATCAAGCCTTAATATATCTTCATCTTCCTTTCTTGTTTGCAATAGTTGTCATGACAATGATCAACTAATCTCCTTTGTTGGGATTAATAGGTAATCAATCATTCCATGTTGTAAACTTTTGATTTATTAAATATATGATTCTAGCATTTTTATATACCATTGAATTTCTTCTTGCTTTTCACTCTTATGTTTGATTTAAATGTTGTTGAAAAAGACTTTTGAATCTAGGTTTAGAATGATTTTCTATCAAAATAAGAAATTCTAGAAATGGGATTTGATTTTGATAATTACATTAAAGTATTGGATCATAAAGCTTTCGAATCGTTTAATAGATTGAGAAATCATCGATTAAACGATACGATCGATCTCACGACATCATTTGGGAAATCAATGACGTTGTTGAGCAATACGTAATAATGTCATATATAAGAAAAAGCTAGAATCCGTATTTATAATCAATCGAATACAAACGATGTTTGATTGATGAACGTTAATCCTAACACCTTCTATGTCCTATTACTCTACTATTTATTTATTTATTTATTAAGTTTTTAAATGTTGAGTAGCGTAGTAAAGAAAAAGATTAAACCCTAACTTAAGACGATAATCTGAAGGTGAGAAAAACACGTACACACAAGAAGGGGGGGGTTGAATTGTGTGACTCTAAAACTTGTTCTTTTTCTTTTCAAAACTTGTGGTTCAGTTCAGAAGCTGAAATGATCAGTTCTGAACAAATATCAGAAGTTAAATGCAGCGGATAAAAACAAGTTAAGGAGTAAAGGAATAGAGAGACACACAGAAATTATACAGGTTCCTTCTCAATGTGAGAAGTAGTCCTGTCCCCTTGTATCCAACAAGAGAGTTCACTATAATCTGAAGATTACACAATGTGCTCAACCACTAAGGAAGAGGCTTCCAGTTGCTCAATCACAAAGAAAGAGACTTCTATGCTCAACCACCAAGGAAGAGGCTTCCAATGCTCAAGTCACTAAGACAAGAGACTTCCCAATGCTCAAGTCACAAAGACAAGAGGCTTCTGACTCAGACCACAAAGGAATGAGGTTACAATTGCTTAGTATTCAGACTAAGACTTTGAGGGACCAAACTGGTTTACAAGTAAAAGAGTTTGGGATGAACACTTGATCAAATATCAGAGGTGTTCTCTAAATACAACACAGGTTAAGACTCTTAACCTTCAGAAATTCTAAGTTACAAAGACTGGAGAATTTCTAAGAGATTTGAACTTTGACAGATTTTACACAGAAAACAGAGCAAAGTTTCAGCAATGCGTTTCAAAGAGTCTTCAACACTTTCTTCTTCAAATCTTCCTCCTTTTATAGATAAAAATAGAGCTGTTGAAGATTTGCTGGAAATCAGGAATTTAGCCGTTGCAATTGGACTAGGTTGCTGCAAATGTGTGCTGCACTTTTTCTGTCAGAACAGGGCAGGTGCCATTTTTTAATTGGCCCACCTTAAAAACTGGAGAATGTTTGGGTCAGGGAGACAACTGTTCCATTGAGTTGTTCTGACACCTCCAGGCATTAAATGCGCACAGTACTGGTTGCTTTTCCATGCCGTATCAGCTTCAGAAGCTTCTCAGTGAACAGTGATCAGAAGCTGCTTCAGTTGTACGGATCAGAAGCTGGTCTTCAGGAGTTGACTGTTTCGTTGACTTCATCAGAAGCACCCAGTCTTCAGAAGCTACACTTCAGGAGCATTTCTTCAGGACCACTTCAGAGGCTTCACTTCAGGACCAGTTTCTTCTTAGCCTTGCAACCTTGCTTCTTGGCTTTCCTTCTTGCTCTTTAGCTTGTTCTTCATAACCATTATCAATCAATACTAATTAAGCATATGGTTCTGAAACACTTGAACAAAGCATTAGCAATTAACCAATTTTCTCTTTAATACTTTGTTATCATGAAAACCATAAAGAGAGATATGTTTACACATAAATGTTTCAACAATCTCCCCCTTATTTTATGAGAGACTTGTTAAACACATTTTGTTCCAACAATCTCCCCCTTTTTGATGATGACAAACATAAGTATTAAAACAGAAAATTGTTGTTAACTTAATTAACAAGTTAACTGCAGGGTGAGGTTTGTAAGCTCCCCCTGAGTCTGATCCAAGTTAATTAAGTTCAGATAAGAGCATAAATGTGAAAATTTCAGAGTTGTTGTTAAGTTTAATTAACAATCTGACTTCAGGAGAGGTTTGTAAGCTCCCCCTAGGTCTGACAATCCTCAAGGTTAGGTTTGTAAGCTCCCCTTGATTCTTATCCATGTTAATTAACCTTAATTTAAAACAATATGGTGAAATTTACACTCAGAATTCAAAATGACTTGTTGACTTCAGGTTCTGAGGTTTGTAAGCTCTCCCCCTAAGTCTGATAATCCACAGGATGAGTTTTGTAAGCTCCCCGAGTCTTATCCAAGTTATTTTAAATTCATCTTAACTTACTAAGAGTTATATATATCTCACAGAATATATCAGAGCCAGAATTTCACTTCAGAGGCTAAGTATTAAAAGGCAGTTCTCATAAGTTAAATTCAGTCAGAAATGTATCAGAGCTAGTCAGAAATGTATCAGAGCTTAACTTAGCTTAACTGATCAGTATCAGAGCTAGCTTAACAATTGTATCAGAACTTAATCCTAACAATTGTATCATAGCAGCTTTAATAGGCTTAGCTTCTGACAATTTTAACTTATTTGAGCTCAGGCAGCTTTAATACTTGTTTTACTTTTCTCCCCCTTTTGTCATCAACAAAAAATACTACTTTCTCCCCTTAATACAGAAAAATTTCTCCCCCTTGGTCAAGAGAGTTTGAAAATATCTGTATCAGAGCAGAAAAGGATTTGAAAAGAGTTTGAAAGCAGGTATCAAAGCAGTTCAGTTTCCCCTCTTTTTAAAAGAGTTTGAAAGCAGTTCTGACACCAAGTGTGAAAAGATTTCAAAAGGATGCAGAATTTGGGAGGGGTTGAACTAACCAAGATTGTGAGATATTTGTGCAATCATATGGATAACCAAGTAAAAAGGATAATCATCAGAGCCTACTTGATTTTTAATTAGTATATGACTTGCAGAAAAATTAGAATGCTGTTCAGAAGCAGAAAAAGTTTGAAGCTTCTGATCAGGTCATTCTGTGTTCAGACATTACTTGTTCAGTACTAACTGGTTCAGCATCAGAGCAAAACAACCAGTTATGTTCAGTATCAGAGCAAAACTTGTCAAGAAGTGTTCAGTATCAGAGCAATTCTGAGTTTGCTTTAAAGAAATGTATCAGAGTCTGATACCAGTTGAGGATTTATCTCAGAGTCTGATACCAGTTAAAAGGTTTTTAATTCAGAGTCTGATACCAAATAAAACATTTCTAAAAGACTGAACATTGTCTGAACCACTTAGGGCTTTTAAAATGTGTCTGTGCTAAACATTTTGAAAACAGACTGATATCAACTTGAAAATTGTTTGTTAGGCAATTTTAACAATGAGTATCAGAGCATAAAAACACATTTTTTTTTTTTACTTGATGACTTTGGGAGGATTATAGTATAAACTTTCAAAGCTTTAATCATCATTGCCCATAACTATACTTATTGGATTCTGACCAACATTAGATTTTTATCAGATGCAGAAGTCAGAAAAATCCAGGTTCTGATCCTTCAGACTCTGAAGTTTTTCAGGCTTAACTTTAGTCAAACTCTCAGAAGATGAGTGTTTGATAAGTCTTAGCTTATGATAAACTCAGAATCAAGGAATGCATTCAGATTCAAGCACATTTTCAAGAGATAAAATGCATGTTCATATTCTTTTTAATAAAATTGAATCTATCTTCTGTTAGGGGTTTTGTGAATATATCAGCCCATTGATGATCAGTATCAATGAACTGAATATCTAACACACCCTTCTGAACATAATCTCTTATAAAATGATGTTTTATTTCTATGTGCTTGGCTCTAGAATGCAGAATTGGATTTTTAGACAAACATATAGCAGCAGTATTATCACAATAAATTGGGATACTATCTGCATGAATCTGATAATCCTCTAATTGATGTTTCATCCAGAGCAGTTGTGTGCTACAACTTGCAGCTGAGATGTATTCTGCTTCTGCTGTTGACAAAGCAATGGTTGCTTGTCTCTTGCTGGCCCAGGATATCAGATTTTCACCAAGAAACTGACAGTTTCCACTGGTGGATTTTCTTTCAATCCTGTCCCCAGCATAGTCAGCATCACAGAATCCAACTAGCTTATAATTTAGAGATTTCTTATACAGAAGTCCCAAATTAGTTGTTCCTTTCAGATACCTGAAGATTCTCTTGACAGCAGTCATATGAGATTCTCTAGGATCTGATTGGAATCTAGCACACAGACATACACTAAATAAAATATCTGGTCTAGAAGCAGTTAAGTATAGGAGAGAACCTATCATACCTCTGTACAGCTTCTGATCTACCTTAGTGCCATTGTCCTCTTTGCTTAAAGTGCAGGTGGGATGCATTGGTGTTGTCATCAGCTTGCAATCATCCAACTGGAACTTCTTCAGAAGCTCCTTGGTGTATTTTGACTGATGAATATAAACACCCTCTTTGCATTGGTTGATTTGAATTCCCAAGAAGAATTTCAGCTCACCCATCATGCTCATTTCAAATTCATCCTGCATTAACTTAGAAAATTCCTTGCAAAGGGAGGCATTAGTAGAACCAAATATGATATCATCAACATAGATTTGTACAATTAAGATTTCTTTCTTAACAGATTTTCTAAAGAGTGTATTGTCAACTTGACCTCTTACAAAATCATTTTTAATTAAGAAGTTGCTTAGCCTTTCATACCAAGCTCTGGGAGCTTGTTTCAGACCATACAAGGATTTCTTAAGTTTAAAAACATGATTTGGATATTTTACATCTTCAAAACCAGGAGGTTGTTTGACATATACTTCTTCAGAAATTACACCATTTAAGAAGGCACTCTTAACATCCATTTGATATAATATGATATCATGATTAATAGCATAAGAAAGAAGTAACCTGATTGCTTCCAGTCTTGCAACTGGAGCAAATGTCTCAGTGTAGTCAATTCCTTCTTGCTGGCTGTACCCTTGAGCTACTAATCTAGCCTTGTTTCTGATCACTTCTCCTTGTTCATTTAGCTTGTTCCTGAACACCCATTTTGTTCCAATGATGTTCTTCTGATCAGGTCTTGCCACAAGTTCCCATACATCATTCCTTTGGAACTGGTTCAGCTCTTCTTGCATTGCTACAATCCAACCATCATCAGCAAGTGCTTCATCAGCAGTTGTGGGTTCAATCATGGATAGCAGGCCAAGCATGGACTCATTCTGAGTGAATGCTGATCTTGTCTTCCTTGGACTGTTCTTGTTTCCAATGATTAACTCCTCAGGATGTGAAGACTTGTACTTAAATGAGGTTCTGGGTGGATTAGCTTCTGAAGGGTCACCAGGGATTTGTTCAGAACCATGCTGTTCTTGATTAGCATCAGGAGTAGTGTCATTGCTGGAGAGTTTCTCAGAGTCTTCATTGTTTTCAGCTTCTGAACCTCCATCAGAACCTGAACTGAGTTCAGCTTCTGAAGGCTCCTCTGAGATTCTGACATCTGCAAAACTCTCAACCAGCTCTGGTATTTCACTACCAGGCTTCTTATCATCAAACCTAATGTGTATAGCTTCTTCAACAACATGTGTTTCAGAATTATACACTCTGTATGCCTTAGATCTCTCTGAGTATCCTAAAAAGATACCCTTTTGAGCCTTGGCATCAAATTTCTTTAGGTAGACCTTATTGTTTAGTATGTAACATGTACAACCAAACTGATGAAAATAAGAAATACTTGGTTTTCTTCCTTTAAATAATTCATATGAAGTTTTATTCAGAATTGGTCTGATATAAATCCTGTTCTGAATATAACATGCTGTGTTTACAGCTTCTGCCCAAAAGTACTTAGCAATTTTTGATTCATGGATCATGGTTCTTGCCATCTCTTGTAAAGACCTGTTCTTTCTCTCTACAACTCCATTTTGTTGTGGAGTTCTAGGAGATGAGAACTCATGGAAAATTCCATGGTCTTCACAAAAGTTTTCAAAAGGTTCATTTTCAAATTCACCACCATGATCACTTCTGATTTTCAAAATTTTCAAATCAGTTTCTGTTTGTACTTGTTTGCAGAACTTGAAAAACACATCATATGTTTCATTTTTGGTTCTGAGGAATTTAACCCAAGTCCACCTACTATAATCATCAACAATTACAAGTCCATACTTCTTCCCATTGATTGAAGCTGTTCCAACAGGACCAAACAAATCAATGTGAAGGAGTTCTAGAGGTTTAGAGGTGGAAACAATGTTCTTTGGTTTAAAAGAAGTTTTAGAAAACTTTCCAATTTGGCATGCACTGCATAGTGCATCTGAGTGATAATCAATCTGGGGTAAGCCTCTGACCAGCTGTAACTTGCTAAGCTTGGAGATGAGTCTCCAGTTAGCATGTCCCAGCCTTTTGTGCCAGACCCATTTCTCATCACTCACAGACAGAAGGCAAACTACCTTCTGCTGAACCAATTCAGAAAAATTAATTTTATAAATATTGTTTTTCCTGCTGCCTCTGAACACTACAGACTTGTCTTTGCTACTGATTACAGTGCAAGTGTTCTTATTAAACAGGACTTCATAATTACTATCACATAATTGACTTATGCTAAGTAAATTATGTCTAAGTCCATCTACCAGCCAAACATTATCAATGTATAGGGAAGAATTACCTATCTTACCAGTACCAATGATCTTTCCTTTCTGACTTCCTCCAAATCCCACAGTTCCTCCCTCTTTCAGAGTCAGGATTTGGAACATAGACTTGTCCCCTGTCATATGATGCGAGCATCCACTGTCCAGGTACCAGGACCTTTCCTTTTCTTTGGATGACAAGCATATCTGCAATTGAAATAATCTCAGACTTAGGTACCCAGATTTTCATGGGTCCTTTGGGGTTAGTCCTGAAAGGTTTTGGCTTCTTGTGTCTGAAGTTATGGTATTCAGACTTGTTCTGATACTTTGGATATGAATCCTTGTATTTAGAATAAGTCTGAGTTTCAGAACCTGAGTGCTTCAGAACCTGAGTTCTCAAGGGTTTGGACTCAGACTTCTTCAGAACCTGAGACTTGAAGGTCTTTGGTTCTGATTTGTTCAGAGTCTGACCTTTTGAGTGCTTTGGTTCTGATCTCTTCAGTATTCTGACTTTGTTTACTTCAGGCACAAGGCAAGCTTCAGTTTTGCCTTTCTTAAAACAGTTTGAAGCAGAAAACTGATTGGTTTGCTTTGGCTTGCTTTGCCTAACATTTTGAGATTGAAAGTGTTTCATATTGACTGGTTTAACAGATTTTGAAGTTTTAATAAATCCAGTCTTAGAAAAATTTGAATCAGTTTTATTCAGATTCTGAGACTTACTAGTTCCAGGTTCTGAACACTTCAGATTCTGAACAGGTTTAAGTTCAGAGTCTGATTTCCTCTTACTCTTAGGCTTAGGACCTTTTGGCTTAGATTTAGGCAAGGTTTTATCAGTTGCCTTCATCTTACCCTTAGGCTCAGAAGCTTCAGAGTCTGAGTTGTTCAGAACTTCTGACTTAGTCTCAGATTCTGATACTTTCCATTTCTCAGAATTATCAGAAGCAGGCACAAAACAAATACCATTGCCTTTTAAAATATTTTCAGAACATGAAGGTGAGTTTAAATCATTTGAAGGTTTGAATAAATAATAGCCAATGCCTTCACCTTTGTTTCTGATCAAATTATACATCATGGAGGCAATTTTTGTTCTATTGAATCCAGTTAACATGAAATCCTGAAGAGCTATTTCCTGTTCATTAGGAATCTCTTCAGATTTCTTATGAGCCTCTTTTCTGAGTTCCTCAACTTCTTCATCATATTCAAGAATTTGATTCTGAAGTTTAAGGTTTTCCTCAGACAGCAAGTTGTTTTGATTTTTCAAAGACTTAATTTCTTTAATCTTGCTTTTAAGATGACTCATAAGATCATTAACTGTTTCAATTAAATCAGATCTAGAGAGTTCAGAATATACCTCATCTTCTTCATCAGAATCTGAACATGACTCTGCATCAGAAGATGCAATTGCCATCAGGGCCAAGTTTGCTTCTTCCTCATCAGATTCTGACTCATTATCCAGATCATCCCATGTTGCCATGAGACTCTTTTTGAGCTTATTTCTGAAGCTGCTGGACCTTGAGCTGGACTTCTTTGCTTTTTCCTTTGATTTTTCCTTCTGAAGATCAGGACAATCAGCAATGAAGTGGCCAGGCTTTTTGCAGTTGTAGCAGCTTTCTTTCTGGATATCCCTCTTTGAACTAGATCCTTTAAAGTTGCTGCTTCTGTTAGAGAACTTTTTCTTTCTGTTCATCAGATACTGAAGTCTTTTAGAAATCATTGCAAGCTCATCAGCATCTGAATCTTCATCAGAATTTCCCTCAGGAAACTCTTCTTCAGATTCAATTGCTTTCAAGGCTTTAGCAGGTTTTCTTTTAGACTTCAGAGCCAATGTTTTTGGTTCTCTAACAGACTCATCCTCATTGAGTCCCAGTTCATGCACCTTGAGTGAGCTTATAAGATCTTCAATACTTAAAGTATTTAGATCCTTAGCTTCCTCAATGGCAGTCACTTTAGGTCTCCATTTGGATGGCAGACTTCTAAGAATTTTATTCACATGATCAGCTGTGGTATAACTCTTCTTCAGAATCTGAAGTCCAGAAACCAGAGTCTGAAATCTTGAGAACATTGTCTCAATATTTTCATCCTCTTTCATTCTGAACAATTCATATTGCTGAACAAGTATGTTTGCCTTAGCTTCTCTAACCTTCTGATTACCTTCATAGTTAGAGCAGAGGGATGTGAATATTGCCTTTGCAGTGGACTTGTCACTCAGCTTCTGATACTCAGTGTGAGGCAGTGAGTCCACAATGATACCTCTGACATGATGATGCTTCCTATAGATCTTTCTTTCAGCATCACTCAAAGATCTTCTGTTGACAGCAACACCTTCTTCATCTACAGGTATTGAGATTCCATCTTCAATAATATCCCATAGAGTGTCATCAATCCCAATAATGTGACTGTACATTTTGCTCTTCCACCAAGAGAATTTTTCTGGGTCACCAGTAAACATAGGAGGTTTATTGTGTGACCTAGACTTCTTTTCTTCAGTACTGTAGTCATATTGGACATTTCTTTGATTTCTGGGAGATGGTGGATTTATGGGAGAGGGTGGAGGTGAATCACTAGTTGAGGCCATGTTTTTCTCAGGATCCTACTGACACACTGTTAAGTGTTAATATCAGAACCGGAGCTCTGATACCAACTGAAGGTGAGAAAAACACATACACACAAGAAGGGGGGGTTGAATTGTGTGACTCTAAAACTTGTTCTTTTTCTTTTCAAAACTTGTGGTTCAGTTCAGAAGCTGAAATGATCAGTTCTGAACAAATATCAGAAGTTAAATGCAGCGGATAAAAACAAGTTAAGGAGTAAAGGAATAGAGAGACACACAGAAATTATACAGGTTCCTTCTCAATGTGAGAAGTAGTCCTGTCCCCTTGTATCCAACAAGAGAGTTCACTATAATCTGAAGATTACACAATGTGCTCAACCACTAAGGAAGAGGCTTCCAGTTGCTCAATCACAAAGAAAGAGACTTCTATGCTCAACCACCAAGGAAGAGGCTTCCAATGCTCAAGTCACTAAGACAAGAGACTTCCCAATGCTCAAGTCACAAAGACAAGAGGCTTCTGACTCAGACCACAAAGGAATGAGGTTACAATTGCTTAGTATTCAGACTAAGACTTTGAGGGACCAAACTGGTTTACAAGTAAAAGAGTTTGGGATGAACACTTGATCAAATATCAGAGGTGTTCTCTAAATACAACACAGGTTAAGACTCTTAACCTTCAGAAATTCTAAGTTACAAAGACTGGAGAATTTCTAAGAGATTTGAACTTTGACAGATTTTACACAGAAAACAGAGCAAAGTTTCAGCAATGCGTTTCAAAGAGTCTTCAACACTTTCTTCTTCAAATCTTCCTCCTTTTATAGATAAAAATAGAGCTGTTGAAGATTTGCTGGAAATCAGGAATTTAGCCGTTGCAATTGGACTAGGTTGCTGCAAATGTGTGCTGCACTTTTTCTGTCAGAACAGGGCAGGTGCCATTTTTTAATTGGCCCACCTTAAAAACTGGAGAATGTTTGGGTCAGGGAGACAACTGTTCCATTGAGTTGTTCTGACACCTCCAGGCATTAAATGCGCACAGTACTGGTTGCTTTTCCATGCCGTATCAGCTTTAGAAGCTTCTCAGTGAACAGTGATCAGAAGCTGCTTCAGTTGTACGGATCAGAAGCTGGTCTTCAGGAGTTGACTGTTTCGTTGACTTCATCAGAAGCACCCAGTCTTCAGAAGCTACACTTCAGGAGCATTTCTTCAGGACCACTTCAGAGGCTTCACTTCAGGACCAGTTTCTTCTTAGCCTTGCAACCTTGCTTCTTGGCTTTCCTTCTTGCTCTTTAGCTTGTTCTTCATAACCATTATCAATCAATACTAATTAAGCATATGGTTCTGAAACACTTGAACAAAGCATTAGCAATTAACCAATTTTCTCTTTAATACTTTGTTATCATCAAAACCATAAAGAGAGATATGTTTACACATAAATGTTTCAACAATCTCCCCCTTATTTTATGAGAGACTTGTTAAACACATTTTGTTCCAACATAATCGACGTTGAACGGTTTATGATATCACGTTAATCCCTGTGGAACGATATAAAAACGATACTTGCTTTTGACTAACATCAAAATGGCGCCGTTGCCGGGGATTATAGTTATGATATTATAATCATTGCAACTTTAATTATGGTTTTAAGCAATTTTGCACAAAATTCTTTTATGTATATAACTATTATTCCTTATCCATCTTGTTTGCTAATTCTTTTTGGTCAGATTGTTGAAATCGTATATGCGAGGTCAAGTATCGGAGGACCAACTGCTTTTTGATTCGGAAATAGAGAGAACAGCTCGTAGAAACAATAGCAAGAATCGGAAAAAGAAGCAGCAAGCAAAGAAAAGGCAACAAGAGGAAGCTTCTGTTTCAAGTCCTTTATCTAGTCCAAGTCCAAGCCAAGAGTTACCAATGGCTGCAGCAGGAGATCCTGGAGGTTCAGGCGGTCGTGGGATGCCATGTCATAATAGCCCACGCCGTTTGGCACAATTGGGGAAAACGCCACGGACTACCAAGCAAACCGAGATGAAGACGGGGATCTTACAAATACTTTATGCTAATCCCTTCTCAGGATTGGACCATGAAGACCCTTTCCAACATCTCACAAAGTTTTACGAGATTGCCGGTACCCTTGGTGAGACGGAAAATAACGAGGAGGCTATATTCATGAGGATGTTTCCTCATTCATTGATAGGCAAGGCTAAGGAGTGGTATTTGGACCAGCCACCGACGGTAATGACGAATTGGAACACGCTTGAGGAGAAATTCCTTGAGAGGTTCTTCCCTCAGAATCGTTTCATGGAGGCGAAGACAACTATTGCTGTTTTCTCACAAGGTTCTAGTGAGACGTTATGTGAAGCATGGGAGCGTTTCAAGTCAATGCTCAGAAGATGTCCTAATCATGGATTTGATGACTTAACACAAATTCATCTATTCCGGAACGGGATGCAACAACAATCCAAGCTATTGCTTGATGATGCTGCTGCTGGTGGTTCTTTGATGGCCAAGAGCGCCGAGGATGCTGTTGCTATTATAGAGAGAATGGCATTGAATGATCACCAGGCTCACCATAACCGAAGCCAAGGCCAAAGGAAGGCGGGAATCCTAGATTTGGGGACGAACGATGCAATCCTAGCTCAGAATAAATTGCTCACGCAACAAGTGGAAGAGTTGACAAGAAAGATGGCCAACCTTCCTCAACAAATGAAGGATATCCAGAACGAACAAAGAAGACAACACCAAGTCGCATCATGCGAGCTTTGTTCGGGAGACCACCCAACCGGATTTTGTCCGCCACCTACAGAAGAGGTAAGCTATGTTGGAAATCAACCAAGGCCTCAACAGTTTCAAAACCAATACCAAAGCCATCCAAACAACTTCCCAAGAGGGAATAATCCAAACTATGGCCAAGGTTGGAGGCAAGAAGCTGGGCAACATAACCGACAACCTTACCAAAACTATAACCAATATCAACCTCCACAACAAAACCGCAACCAAACCACCGACGAAACCCTCAATCAATTCATGCAGATGTCAATGGCTAACCAAAAGAACACTGATGCATCCATCAAAAATCTGGAGACGCAAGTGGGCCAGTTGGCACAACAATTATCTCAAGCTACTCAGCAAGGCGGAACCTTTACCGCCAACACACAAACCAACCCAAAGGATCATGCATCATCATCAAAATGACAATTAAGTCATTTTGATGAGGAAGTCCTTGCATCAAGAGACAACGAAAATTGCAAGGCAATTGCTACTCGGAGTGGGAAGGTCATTGGTAGAGGTATAGGTGACAACCTTGAAGTAGAGAGAAGAATTGTTGAGAATGAGGAGAAGGATGATGATGAAGGACATGAGGAGGAAACAGGAGGTGTAAATAGAGAGGAAGAAGTTGAAAAAAATAATAAGGATGTAGTTGAAAATGAAAACATAGTGTGGAAGAAAGATGAGGTGAAGGAGAAGGGCAAGAAGTAGTGAAGAATGCACCAACACCACATCTACCGTACCCAACTACACCAGCCAAAAAAGAGAAAGAAAGGCAGTTTGCTAGGTTCCTTGACATATTCAAGCGTTTACAAATTAACATACCGTTCTCGGAAGCCCTAGAGCAAATGCCGACTTATGCCAAGTTCATGAAAGAGATTCTCTCCAAGAAGAGGAGGTTTAATGAAGAAGAAACAATTCAGCTAGACGCGAATTGTAGTGCAATCATCCAGAGAACATTGCCAAGGAAGGAAAGAGATCCGGGCAAAGTTACACTACCGGTGTCCATTGGCAATGTTAATGTCGGCAAGGCACTCATTGATTTGGGTTCAAGTATCAACCTAATCCCACTATCCGTTGTCAAAAGGATTGGTGATATAGTTGTGAAAAGAACCAACTTAACCTTACAATTGGCCGACAAATCCTACACTCGTCCATTGGGAATTGCTGAAGACATGTTGGTGAAAGTCGACAAGTTCTTGTTCCCCATCGACTTTGTAGTGATGGACATACCGGAGGATGATGATGTGCCACTACTTCTTGGGAGAACTTTCATCCAAACGGCACAGATGATGATTGATCTTGACGGAGGCTTAATGAAAGTCCGTGTGGACGATGAAGAAGTCAATTTCAACATCAACGAAGCGATGAAGTATCCTAGTGATAAAGGTGCTTGCTTCAAGATGGATGCAACGGAAGAATTGATAGTTGATACGAGAAACCAATTGCATCATTTGACACATCTTGAAAGAGTATTGACAAACGCACTAAGTATCATAGGAGAAGAAGATGAGAAGGAGCTTGAAGAGTGTTTGAAGGAGCTCGATTCGTTGAAGGAAATTCCTCCTCACAAAGCCAAAATCGAGGAATTGACAAATGAAGCTAAAGTGGAAGAAGTGAAGCCGGAGATGAAGATCTTGCCCTCACATTTGAAGTATGTGTTTCTTGATCAAGAGGGTACCAAACCGGTCATCATTAGTAGCTCCTTGTCAAACCATGAAGAAACAAAATTGGTAGAAGTTTTGAAGTCCAACACGGAAGCAATAGGTTGGACACTATCCGACTTAAAAGGGATAAGTCCATCCTATTGCATGCATAAGATCATGATGGAAGAAGATTATAAGCCGGTAGCACAACCTCAAAGACGGCTAAACCCAAACATGAAAGAAGTAGTCCGGAAGGAAGTGGTTAAGCTACTTGAAGCCGGCATGATATATCCGATCTCGGATAGCACATGGGTTAGTCCGGTTCAAGTTGTCCCTAAGAAGGGAGGTATGACGGTAATCACGAACGAGAAGAATGAGCTCATACCGACAAGAACCGTAACCGGTTGGAGGATGTGTATTGACTACCGGAGGCTTAACAAAGCAACTAGAAAGGATCATTTTCCTCTACCATTTATGGATCAAATGCTAGAGAGGCTGTCAGGACAAGCTTTTTATTGTTTCCTTGACGGATATTTGGGTTACAATCAGATATCGGTGAATCCAGACGATCATGAGAAGACTGCATTCACATGTCCTTTTGGGGTATTTGCATATCGACACATGCCGTTCGGATTATGTAACGCTCCAGCAACATTTCAACGATGCATGCAAGCCATCTTTGCAGACTTGATAGAGAAAAGCATTGAAGTGTTTATGGACGACTTCTCAGTTTTCGGGTCATCATACGATTTGTGCTTGAAGAATCTGGACACGGTACTGAAACGGTGCAAGGAAACCAACTTGGTGCTCAATTGGGAGAAGTGTCACTTCATGGTAACCGAGGGTATAGTCCTTGGTCACAAGATCTCCTCCAAGGGTATTGAAGTTGATAAAGCTAAGATCGACGTGATAGGAAAGCTTCCACCACCAGTCAACGTCAAAGGAATCCGAAGTTTCCTAGGCCATGCCGGGTTCTATCGGAGATTCATCAAAGACTTCTCAAAAATTGCAAAGCCATTGAGCAACTTGCTCAACAAAGATAAGTCTTTTGATTTTGATATTGATTGTTTACATGCTTTTAATAGTTTAAAGGATAGCTTAACATCCGCACCCATAATCACCGCACCAAATTGGATATATGATTTTGAACTTATGTGCGATGCAAGTGATTATGCGGTAGGCGCGGTGTTAGGTCAACGCAAAAACAAAATTTTTCATGCTATACACTATGCAAGTAAAGTTTTAAATGACGCACAAGTCAATTATGCTACCACTGAAAAAGAATTACTTGCCATAGTGTTCGCATTAGAAAAATTTCGTTCGTATCTCGTTGGTTCAAAAATTGTTATCTGGACTGACCATGCAGCTATCAAGTACTTAATTACCAAACCCGACTCAAAGCCGAGACTCATCCGTTGGATGTTGCTACTCCAAGAGTTTGATTTGGAGATTAAGGACAAGAAGGGGATTGAGAACCTAGTAGCTGATCATCTGTCAAGATTGGTGAACGATGAGATAACAAAGAATGAGAGGGACATCCTTGAAGAGTTCCCGGATGAGAAGTTGCTTATGGTGCAAGAAAGACCATGGTTCGCTGACATGGCCAATTACAAAGCAACGGGGTTCATACCGGAGGATTACACATGGCAAATGAAGAAGAGGTTGTTGAGAGACGCTACTCAATTCATTTGGGATGACCCGTACCTCTTCAAGATTGGAGCAGACCACTTGTTAAGAAGATGTGTTGCAAGAGAAGAAGCCAAGGACATCATGTGGCATTGTCACAACTCGCCATATGGTGGTCATTATAGTGGAGAAAGAACTGGAGCAAAAGTTCTTCAAGCAGGCTTTTATTGGCCCACTTTGTTCAAAGACGCATACGAACATGTGAAGGAATGCGAGAGTTGCCAGAAAACCGGAGGGATTTCAAAAAGGAATGAAATGCCTCTACAAAGTATCCTTGAAGTCGAAGTCTTCGACTGTTGGGGTATTGACTTTGTAGGGCCATTTCCATCCTCCATGAACAACGAGTATATTCTGGTGGCTGTTGACTATGTGTCAAAGTGGGTAGAAGCAATAGCATCCCAGAAAGCCGATAGCAGGACGGTGGTCAAGTTTCTGAAAAGGAACATCTTTTCCCGATTTGGAACTCCAAGAGTGCTAATAAGTGATGGAGGTTCTCACTTCTGCAATCAACAGTTAGCAAAAGCACTTGAGCACTATGGAGTAAAGCACAAGGTAGCTTCACCATACCATCCACAGACCAACGGTCAAGCCGAGGTATCCAACCGTGAAATCAAACGGATACTTGAGAAGACCGTGTCATCATCAAGAAAGGATTGGGCGATGAAACTGGACGAAGCATTGTGGGCCTATAGGACCGCATACAAAGCTCCTACGGGTTTCACACCATTCCAGTTGGTGTATGGGAAAGCATGCCACTTGCCGGTCGAGTTGGAGCACAAAGCGTTTTGGGCGCTCAAGTTTTTGAACTTTGATCAAGAGCAAGCGGGGGAGAAGAGAAAGCTTCAGATGAATGAGTTAGAAGAAATGCGTGACCAAGCTTATCAGTCAATCAAGCTTTATAAGGAAAAGGTCAAACGGTATCATGACAAGAAGATCATGAAGAGGGAATTCAGGCCTGGTCAAATGGTGTTGCTGTTCAATGCAAGGCTAAGACTATTTCCGGGTAAATTGAAGTCCAAATGGTCCGGTCCGTTCATGATCAAGGAGGTAAAACCTTATGGAGCTGTGGAGCTAGAAGATCCTATCACTAAGTCAACATGGACAGTGAATGGACAGAGGCTGAAGCCATATTTTGAAGGTGAAGTTGTTCGGCACACGACGACGATTTCACTCATCAATTCTTAAGCATAAGCGAATCAGGCGTCGATCTAATGACGTTAAACAAGAGCTTGTTGGGAGGCACCCCAATTTTGTAAGTATGTTGCATTTTTAGTGTTATTTTAGTTCTGTACAGTTATTTATGCATGTAGGGATAGTGGCAAGAACTCAAAATTTTATTTTTCTATTTCCTGTCATGGTCGCTACAGCGACAGATTCCTCGTTGTAGCGATGAGTTTTGCACTATGTCGCTGTAGCGACGTACTTGTCGCTTGTAGCGATGGATTCCAAGTCTTGCGCTTGTAGCGCCACACCACGCTTGTAGCGATGGGCTTATAGCCTGTCGCTGTAGCGACAGGTCGCGCGCTTGTAGCGACCGTAGCAGAACTCAGTTTTATAGTTCCCAGGCCACTAGTGACTCTTTCCCTACCTCCCAACCACTTTCATTAATGTTCTAGCCGTTTTTTTGTCTCTTATTTTCGCACTATTACTTCTGTAAACATTCCATTTCCATTACTGTTATTCCTGCACTTTCTGCAATTTCCTTTTCTGCTTAATCTTGCAAATCAACTCTATACCTGTGCTTTATCTTGCTCAAACAACCTCCAGGTATGTTTTTCGTCATTATCTGTTGTTGATTGTATGCTCTTTACTGATTATTGATGCCTGCATGCTGATTACGATTTTAGGGTTTAGGGTTTTGAGATTTTTTTAACTTTGGATATGCCCTGTCATTAAACCCATGTTTATCTGTAGTTTAAGCTTTAGTAAATGAACTTAAATCACTTATAAAACTCCCCTTTCATCCTCTTGTTCATAAAATTCGCATTTTGAAAAAACCTAATTGTAAAAATTCAAAATAATTTAGGGTTTTTGATGATGAGGAAGTTTAAGTGATTTTTATTCATTTATATTAGCTTAAGGGTTAATTTCGCATGCTACAAGTAGGTTAGAATCAGAAAAATCATGAATTTTGAAAATGGGTTGTCCTCGCTACAGTGCGCTTGTAGCGCAGGTATCCAGCATTTTCTGGGTTCGCTCGCTACAAGCGACCAAGCTGTCGCTGTAGCGACGAAACCCAGAATTTGTTTTATTCTTCTTTTGATTTGAACCTGACTTGTATCCTACCTAATTTTTGTCTGTTTTAATCCTTATGTAGGAATGGCACCCAAATCCTCATCTAAAAGACAAAGGAACGTTGAGAGCTCATCATCTCGTCCTAGAGCCAACCTTCAACCGCATGACGCGAGCCGTTTCTTGAGTTTGAGGAATCAAGAACGGTATGAGGAGCTGAAAACACGGAGAATCTGGTCTGAGAAGCAATTCCAGATATCAGAAGAGGGAGAATATGGAGGGATAGCACACATGATCAATGAAAGGAAATGGGGGATATTGTGCACTCCACCGAGGAAGATAAACTACGACATCGTGCGGGAATTCTATGCAAATGCGATCCCAGCAGACCCATCAGACCCATTTACTTGGATGACATACGTGCGAGGGCGCACTATTGCCTTTGATCGCATGTCCATAAATGCGTACTTGGGCAAACCTTTGGAGCTTTGTGAAGAGGATAATCCACTAGCACCTACCATGCTATGTGACTTCCATGAGCATCAGAGGAGCGGGAATTGGGATCACGAGCTGATTGCACGAGACATCTTCCAGGAGGGGAAGCACTACGATGTGAGTAAGGCTTCGGGTAAGCCTTTCAGAGCCTTTAGAGAGGACATGACTACACCTGCTCAGGTAGTCCTTACCCTAATTTTATATAATATCCGGCCTAAATCACACACCTCTTCTACCACCCTCGACGTTACACCCCTTCTCCACTATATTCTTAGCAACCGTCAGGTTGACGTTGCTAGGCTTATAGCCAATGAGATGAGGGTTGTAGCTGAGAGCGGCATCCTACCCCCAGGCAAACCCAAATGCCCACTGACCTTTCCTGGTTTGATTATGGGACTTTGTAGAAGGGCTAGGGTACATATGCCCAACCAAGTAGATGAAGAGATCAAGAATCCTATTGATGACAGGTACATCAATAGGTATTGCTCCACCTCCACACCTCCTGCCCCACCTTCTTCCTCAGCTGGACCTTCCACATCAGCCGGTCCTTCTAGTGTACCACCACCACCACCACAGCACCCTAGCCACCCTCAGGGCCCGACCTTTCCTCCACTGGATTTCTCTAGTTGGGATCCCTCTTTGGTGAGCTCTTTTCTGATGGCGCAGAATGCGTCTAATCACCGGGCTCTAACGACTATTCAGAGTCATCTGCATGACAGTGGCCAGAGCACATGGACGCCAGCCTTCTTCTCAGAGCATATAGCTTGGCCTGGGGACAGGCCTTTCTTTCCTGGAGGGGCAGCTGCAGCAGATGTTGGTGATGAGGATGCCGGTGATGATGGTGACGACGATGCTGATGTTGATGACGATCTTGGTGATGACTCCTCGGCGGCTACTAGGAGCATTGACCGTATGGCAGCAGACCTGATGGATTCTGAAGATTATGATTCAGACTGAGCTGCAGATTTTGTTTTATCATCCCTTTCATTTTATTTATTAAGCTTTGTACTTTTATAACATTTTATTATGTTTTGTACTTTGTTTTGTTTATGTTTTATGTACCATGGATGATGTTACCTTTTGGTTTATGTTATTTTAATTTGGTTATAACATGTTTAGTATAGTTTATATTTTATTTATGTTTTGTTATTTATTTTTGGTTAAATTTTTTTTGAATTTATCCCAACAATGTTGAAAGAAAGATGAAAGATTCAAAAGCCAGTGCTTGAGCTTAGAATCATTTGAGTGATAATGATAGAATGAGTGTTAAAGCGCGCAGCTAAGGTACTCGTTTTCTTGTTTTTCTAGGTATATTCTTGAATGTGAATAAGTTCTTTACACACAAGTTAATTTATTCAGTTTTAAGCAAGCATTTGTTTAGTTTTGAACCAATTTAGAACTAGCCAAAATGTGAGGTATCCTCAACCATTGTATATATATGCAGGAGACCAACATTTCATGTTTAACTCAGTTATTTTATGTTAAATCTGTTGTTGTTTTAATTTGTATAAAAGCATTGAAGTGATCAAGGCAATTTTTTGAAATTGAGTGAAATACTTGACCAAATAAACCTACCCTGTGAGAAGTGTGAGTATCTGTTAACCCCTCTGAGCCTATTGAATCAGAATCGTTAACTGTGAACTGTCAATTTTAATAAGCTCAATTGCTTATTTAAATTGCCGGAGTTTGTAAAAAAATTCAGTTCATAGTTAACTCTTTATTGAATTCTGATAGTTGTTTTCTTGTGAACCCTTATCCATCGTTTTTATTGACCTTTGCCATAATAACAAAGGAACATTCGATTAGGGTGTCATTGAACTAAGTTGGGGAGAAAGGGAGGTTATGTTTATGTCAATGTAATGGTGAATGTGATAATTGATCTTGACAACAAGAAAAAAAAAAAAAAAGAGAAAAAAGAAAGAAAAGCAAACCATGAAAAAGAAAAGAGAAAAATGAAAAGGTTTGCAATAATACAAAGAAAAGTTGTCAAGATCAATCGAGAAAAGAAAAAATATGTAATTCACCAAGAGTTGTATTGGAAAAAGAAGGAAGTTTGTAATTAGATTGAATGTTCCTTTTGCTTGGCCATTTGAATTCAAATATCCCACATATGACAATTCTTTTTGTAACCTAGCCCAATTACAACCCTTAAAGACCTTTTGATCAATGCCTTTTATGCTTTTGGAAATGATAATTAGATGGACACATAATTTAATTGGAATGTTATCATGTTTGTTGGATGAGTGTTCATACCCTCACAATAGATTTCAAATTGTTCATATACTTTATATAGAAGTGTGTTAGGTTTGGTTCAAATTTAAACATGTTGCTTGTTTAGGATTGTGTGATTTGATTCTTTGTGTTTAGAACTAGTTCACATTTATAGTATGTATCTTGTTTAATGAGAAACTGAACTTTAGCTTGCGCAATCACATTTGAATCACTCATTTGATATTTATTTCTTCACACTTTTGAATCCTTTGCTAATTGCTCAATACTGTGGTTTAAAAGCTATGAAAATTTCCTTTTGATTCTTTGGTTTGAGGACAAACCAAAATGTAAGTTGGGGAGAGTTTGATAAGTGCCTAAAAGTTGTTATCTTTTGGTACATTTTAGGGCACTTATGATTACTTGTTGTACAAGTTACCTTAGGATTAGAGCATATTTGTGTTAAAAATGCAATATTTGTGATCCTAAGCCTTACCCCATGTGATTATGCAGGAAATACATGCTTGGACCTGATTGATGCAAAGAAATGAAGTTTTTCTTGAAGCCATCGTACAAGCGCAGAAGCCATCGCTAGTAGCGAGGATAGGCAGGGATTTCCAGGAAGCCATCGCTTGAAGCGCAGATGCCATCGCTAGAAGCGAGCTTAGGCAGGGATTTACAAGAGTTCATCGCTTGAAGCGATGAACTGGACGCTAGAAGCGAGCCTAGGCATGGAATTTCAAAGATCCATCGCTTGTAGCGACAGACCTTGTCGCTACAGCGACCAGAGGGCGGTTTAATGCTGATGGATGACGTGGAGCTCTTTGATTGGCCAGTTGACTTCCTCGCTACAAGCGACAGGCTGGTCGCTTGTAGCGAGCGTGCATTTTCTCAGCATATAAATGTATTTTGAAGCTCATTTTACAGACAGTTAGTTTTTTATCAGATTTTATATTTTCCAGAGCTCAAAATACTTGTTATCTAAGAAAGAGAATAGGCATAGAAGGAGGTAAACTTCAAATAGCAAAGTGATTTGGATTGAAGAATACATTAAGAAGCTTTGAGACATCAAGCCTTAATATATCTTCATCTTCCTTTCTTGTTTGCAATAGTTGTCATGACAATGATCAACTAATCTCCTTTGTTGGGATTAATAGGTAATCAATCATTCCATGTTGTAAACTTTTGATTTATTAAATATATGATTCTAGCATTTTTATATACCATTGAATTTCTTCTTGCTTTTCACTCTTATGTTTGATTTAAATGTTGTTGAAAAAGACTTTTGAATCTAGGTTTAGAATGATTTTCTATCAAAATAAGAAATTCTAGAAATGGGATTTGGTTTTGATAATTACATTAAAGTATTGGATCATAAAGCTTTCGAATCGTTTAATAGATTGAGAAATCATCGATTAAACGATACGATCGATCTCACGACATCATTTGGGAAATCAATGACGTTGTTGAGCAATACGTAATAATGTCATATATAAGAAAAAGCTAGAATCCGTATTTATAATCAATCGAATACAAACGATGTTTGATTGATGAACGTTAATCCTAACACCTTCTATGTCCTATTACTCTACTATTTATTTATTTATTAAGTTTTTAAATGTTGAGTAGCGTAGTAAAGAAAAAGATTAAACCCTAACTTAAGACGATAATCGACGTTGAACGGTTTATGATATCACGTTAATCTCTGTGGAACGATATAAAAACGATACTTGCTTTTGACTAACATCACTTGCTTGGCTCCATGGTCTCTCATATTGCTGCTTGATTGGTAGCATATACATTGTTGTTTAAACTATGTTTAATGCGTATGCTAAGGTATGTTCAGCTCGGTAAGTACTGCTTGATATTGCTTGTAGTTATTGTGGTTTTAAATCCCTTATTGTTTGTTTTATTCTTCTTTTTTCATGTCAGGGATGCAGTTCTAAATCTAGAGGCCAACTCTAGTGATAGTAATGTAGGAGAGTTCACTGTTTTTATCCCAAACTGTTGCACAGAGGTACAATAATGTAGGATGCATAATATGTTTATTGTTGATGATTTTACTATGATGAAATGTGTTGGTAACACATTGCTTTTGATTTCAATTATTCAATCAGATTATTGGTATTAATTTGGGTGTCCTGTACTTGCTGAAATGATGGGCTGTGATATTAATTTGAACTCAATCAAGGTTAGTTTTAGTTTATTTATTGAATTCAATCTTACTTTGAACTCAATCTATAAAAAAAATACAAAATTTATATCTGGTGTTATATTGTATCTCTTGTTGTGCAGCTACAGTATTTGTGTGACCATGTTGCAGCATCAGCAACTGCAAGCATCTCCTGCCAATGTAAATTATGTAGAATTCTAGATAACTGTAATTATGGCATTGTGAAGTTTAAATTGCTGGTTGTGTTGTGCTAGTTGTCATACCCCATTTTTTGACTTGTATTTTTTAGGTGTTATGTTTTTGTTATCTCATTATTTATTTTTTTTACCTTTTATTATTTTTATTTTTTGCTATAACATTTTTATATCATCATCATTATCCTTAATATTAATATTATTATTGTTATGTTTTTTAATAATATCATTATTATTTTATTACTATTAGTTTTTTATCTTTTAATATTATTAAGTTTTATTTATTGTCATTACTATTTTTATTCATTTTTATTGCCATTTGCATTTTTATCATCATTATTATTGTTATATATTATTATTATTTTCCCCATTTTCACCTTTTATTTTTAAATACAAAAATCAAAAAGTGAAGTTCGCAGTGCGAACTCACCTTCGCACTGCGACCTCTGCGAAAATTCTGCAGATTTTTATGCAGTTGTTTATCTTGTTTGCTTTCAACTACAATTATCATTAGTAGCATTATTACTTGTATTCTTGCTATTTTGTGACTGATTTGGTGCAGCAAGGCAGAAATTAATGTGTGACATTAAAGGTGAAAGGAAAGAAGAACTTTCTTCCAACCTCTCATGTGATCAAACAAATTGGCTATCCTTGGTCAGTTTTTGTCCCCCCAAATTGACCCCTCACCCAACCTAAACATGCCAGCCAGCTGCTTGATCCATTTCCTTCCCTTTTTCCCTGCCAAAACCAGCCAATCCCAAGTGGTTTGTGTTGCAAAAAAGCTGTGTGACCTGCCCTGTTTTGACCTGAATTTCTCCCCCCACACATAAGCCCACATGCTGATTTTGATTCCCCCAATCTCCCTGTACATGGCAGTACACGTTTTGATTGTTTGACCTTCCAAGATTGCAAGGATTGATCCCAAGAATCATCCCTTTTGCAGCTGCCCTGTTTTACAGATTTTGCCATCATTACCTTCTAGAATCAATGGCATTTGTGGCTGAGATCAGTCAAGACCTTGCCCCTTGGCACAAGGCAAAGCAATTCCTATCCATTAGCATTAAATGCAAAGTGATCTAGCCTGAGTTTAGCTCATGATCAGCTAGTGTTTTAGGATTTTATTCATCATTGTTCATCATTACATAGATTGCATTTTTGCCTATAAAAGGGGATGCAAGGCACTAGGATTTCACACCAATTACACACAACTAAATACATTGAGAATCAGTCAAAAACATACCATTCCAGAGAGCCAACACACACGAAATTCACTCCAAAAATCCCTTGCATTGCAACACAAAACCAGTTCATCACAAACACCTTGAACCTTGTTCATAACCTTTCACAAAGTAAGCAAGCTACTTCCAGTCTTAATCAAGCATTGCTAGGAGTTCTGTAAGTCTCCTATAACCTTTCTTTTTCATTGTATATGCTATTTACATATCTTGCTTTGTCCAATTTTGTTTTGTGAACCAAAACCTCCTTTGAACCCCAAAAAGGACCTCAAAGGGGCCAAGCTTTAAAACTGTGTTTTTCACCCTTTTTTCTCCCTTTTTGTCAAGTTTCTTAACCTCCTTTAGGTTCTGAATCTTGCTTAGAAGCAGTTTCTGAACTCATGTTCAGAAACAGCTTCTGAGTTGGAAATTCGCATACTTCGCAGAGCCAAGCCTTGCTCGCACTGCGAACACACCAGAACCTGACTTCGCAGAGCCAAGTTCTGGTTGCTCTGCGAAGTATGTGAAATTCAGGATATGAATCAGGCATTCAAATGTCAAATTTTTGGGATTCTAGCCCTTGATTCAGAACCTAAAGAGGTTTAAAACCATTTTGGTCCAAACCCAACTCATAATCTTGCATAAACTTTGAAGATTTCACAAGTTCGTGCGACAAAATTTGAATGACTTGTAAAACAAGTCATGTTCTTAATATTTTCAAAACCAAGTTTGAGCGACAAGCTAAGTTCGTCTATTTCAAAAACAAACTTGAACAACCACGTTGTTCATGATTTTCAATCCAAACGCGAACTTAAGCCGAGTTTGCTCACTTTTTTAACCAAGCTCGAATTGAGCCGAACTTGTGAACTTTCCAATGTTTTACATGTTTTATGATTGTGTTTGCCATTCAAACTTGAACCAAACTTGTTCTTGAGTTTCAATAACTTAAGCATCAAGTAACGTTCATGATTTTTTAGTAAAACCGAACAACAAATTTGTTCGTGTTGTTTTTCTTTTCTTTAACTTTCCTTTTAAAGCTTTGGTTCCCTTTGAGATTCCTTAGTGTAACAAAACCAAACATTGAATGAAACGGGAATGGCTTGACGTATGTCTCCCCAAACCTCGATTGCACGAATGCGTGACGTATGTCTCGTCGCTCGGGCGATCGTCATTCCACCCTTGACGCGTCTAGCACGCTCAACCTTCCATTGGCCCCCTTGTGGCCATTTTTACCCTTTTTTGGCCCTCGTGGTCAATCCGAACCGTTCGCGCCTTGCGCGTTATATTTTACCTTTTTACGCCTTGCGCGAACTTTTCGCCTCAGTGCGTTTGTCTTTTTGTTTATTTCTTTTAAAAACATTCACGCCTTGCGCGATCTTATCGCCTAGCGTCCATCTTTCACCTTTTAAAACTTTGTACGTTCTCGTACGTTTTTAAAAACCTTTGCTCACGTCCGAGCGTAAAACTTTTCCATCAAATCATTTATTTTTATGCATTGTCGTCAGTGGCCAGCTCGGCAACGACCCGAGCAGCTGACTTTTACTTTCTTGTCGTCAATGGCCAGCTCGGCAACAACCCGAGCAGTTGACATTTATTTTCACTTTTTCTTTATTTTCAAACTTTTTCGCTCGGACGCGATCAAACCTTTTTTTAACTAAAACGAATCAACATACAAACGTTTTTCTACCAAAGAACTACGTACGCTTTGAATTCTCCGACTATCGGGAGATACGTAGGAGCAAGATCGACATCTTGTCAAGCCCATTAATAAAAAACTTGTTTTTCCCTTTTCGTTTGTTTTTATCTCTTTCTTTATCCCGCATTTTGTCTTCTATATATTTCCTTTTATACATATTTAAACACGTAAGTAAAACATCGAACCATTTTAAGCCTAAGCCGACTGAGAGGTTCCCGTTGAGTACAACGGATGTGAGGGGTGCTAATACCTTCCCCTTGCATAATCGACTTTCGAACCTAAAATCTTTTCTCAAGGTAATTTAGAACTTTTTTCCTTTTTTCCCCGAAAAATTAAAAGTTCAGTCGTAATTTAGAATTAGTGATTCAAAGCTTCCCCAATAGCTTGACATCCGAAATTCGACGCGACAGAAATGGCGACTTCACTGGGGATGTTGTGTGAAAGGTTGACTTGCAATGGGGATACACAAACCGTTCATTAAAGAACTGCCCCTTGGTACAAGCATATGATGAAAGATGCACAAGCCGTTCGTTAAAGAACTGCCACTTGGCATAAAGAAAGAGGTGACATCACTAGACTATACAGACTGGGAATGACACCTGACTGACTTGGTTGATAAAAGCTTGGTATCTATGAACAAAGGCTGTTCGGGTTGTCATACCCCATTTTTTGACTTGTATTTTTTAGGTGTTATGTTTTTGTTATCTCATTATTTATTTTTTTTACCTTTTATATTTTTATTTTTTGCTATAACATTTTTATATCATCATCATTATCCTTAATATTAATATTATTATTGTTATGTTTTTTAATAATATCATTATTATTTTATTACTATTAGTTTTTTATCTTTTAATATTATTAAGTTTTATTTATTGTCATTACTATTTTTATTCATTTTTATTGCCATTTGCATTTTTATCATCATTATTATTGTTATATATTATTATTATTTTCCCCATTTTTACCTTTTATTTTTAAATACAAAAATCAAAAAGTGAAGTTCGCAGTGCGAACTCACCTTCGCACTGCGACCTCTGCGAAAATTCTGCAGATTTTTATGCAGTTGTTTATCTTGTTTGCTTTCAACTACAATTATCATTAGTAGCATTATTACTTGTATTCTTGCTATTTTGTGACTGATTTGGTGCAGCAAGGCAGAAATTAATGTGTGACATTAAAGGTGAAAGGAAAGAAGAACTTTCTTCCAACCTCTCATGTGATCAAACAAATTGGCTATCCTTGGTCAGTTTTTGTCCCCCCAAATTGACCCCTCACCCAACCTAAACATGCCAGCCAGCTGCTTGATCCATTTCCTTCCCTTTTTCCCTGCCAAAACCAGCCAATCCCAAGTGGTTTGTGTTGCAAAAAAGCTGTGTGACCTGCCCTGTTTTGACCTGAATTTCTCCCCCCACACATAAGCCCACATGCTGATTTTGATTCCCCCAATCTCCCTGTACATGGCAGTACACGTTTTGATTGTTTGACCTTCCAAGATTGCAAGGATTGATCCCAAGAATCATCCCTTTTGCAGCTGCCCTGTTTTACAGATTTTGCCATCATTACCTTCTAGAATCAATGGCATTTGTGGCTGAGATCAGTCAAGACCTTGCCCCTTGGCACAAGGCAAAGCAATTCCTATCCATTAGCATTAAATGCAAAGTGATCTAGCCTGAGTTTAGCTCATGATCAGCTAGTGTTTTAGGATTTTATTCATCATTGTTCATCATTACATAGATTGCATTTTTGCCTATAAAAGGGGATGCAAGGCACTAGGATTTCACACCAATTACACACAACTAAATACATTGAGAATCAGTCAAAAACATACCATTCCAGAGAGCCAACACACACGAAATTCACTCCAAAAATCCCTTGCATTGCAACACAAAACCAGTTCATCACAAACACCTTGAACCTTGTTCAT
This sequence comes from Medicago ruthenica, assembly GCA_018208015.1. Lineage (NCBI taxonomy): Eukaryota > Viridiplantae > Streptophyta > Magnoliopsida > Fabales > Fabaceae > Medicago > Medicago ruthenica. The sequence continues at coordinate 115,529,496 of CM031371.1, read as the reverse complement.
AACCTTTCACAAAGTAAGCAAGCTACTTCCAGTCTTAATCAAGCATTGCTAGGAGTTCTGTAAGTCTCCTATAACCTTTCTTTTTCATTGTATATGCTATTTACATATCTTGCTTTGTCCAATTTTGTTTTGTGAACCAAAACCTCCTTTGAACCCCAAAAAGGACCTCAAAGGGGCCAAGCTTTAAAACTGTGTTTTTCACCCTTTTTTCTCCCTTTTTGTCAAGTTTCTTAACCTCCTTTAGGTTCTGAATCTTGCTTAGAAGCAGTTTCTGAACTCATGTTCAGAAACAGCTTCTGAGTTGGAAATTCGCATACTTCGCAGAGCCAAGCCTTGCTCGCACTGCGAACACACCAGAACCTGACTTCGCAGAGCCAAGTTCTGGTTGCTCTGCGAAGTATGTGAAATTCAGGATATGAATCAGGCATTCAAATGTCAAATTTTTGGGATTCTAGCCCTTGATTCAGAACCTAAAGAGGTTTAAAACCATTTTGGTCCAAACCCAACTCATAATCTTGCATAAACTTTGAAGATTTCACAAGTTCGTGCGACAAAATTTGAATGACTTGTAAAACAAGTCATGTTCTTAATATTTTCAAAACCAAGTTTGAGCGACAAGCTAAGTTCGTCTATTTCAAAAACAAACTTGAACAACCACGTTGTTCATGATTTTCAATCCAAACGCGAACTTAAGCCGAGTTTGCTCACTTTTTTAACCAAGCTCGAATTGAGCCGAACTTGTGAACTTTCCAATGTTTTACATGTTTTATGATTGTGTTTGCCATTCAAACTTGAACCAAACTTGTTCTTGAGTTTCAATAACTTAAGCATCAAGTAACGTTCATGATTTTTTAGTAAAACCGAACAACAAATTTGTTCGTGTTGTTTTTCTTTTCTTTAACTTTCCTTTTAAAGCTTTGGTTCCCTTTGAGATTCCTTAGTGTAACAAAACCAAACATTGAATGAAACGGGAATGGCTTGACGTATGTCTCCCCAAACCTCGATTGCACGAATGCGTGACGTATGTCTCGTCGCTCGGGCGATCGTCATTCCACCCTTGACGCGTCTAGCACGCTCAACCTTCCATTGGCCCCCTTGTGGCCATTTTTACCCTTTTTTGGCCCTCGTGGTCAATCCGAACCGTTCGCGCCTTGCGCGTTATATTTTACCTTTTTACGCCTTGCGCGAACTTTTCGCCTCAGTGCGTTTGTCTTTTTGTTTATTTCTTTTAAAAACATTCACGCCTTGCGCGATCTTATCGCCTAGCGTCCATCTTTCACCTTTTAAAACTTTGTACGTTCTCGTACGTTTTTAAAAACCTTTGCTCACGTCCGAGCGTAAAACTTTTCCATCAAATCATTTATTTTTATGCATTGTCGTCAGTGGCCAGCTCGGCAACGACCCGAGCAGCTGACTTTTACTTTCTTGTCGTCAATGGCCAGCTCGGCAACAACCCGAGCAGTTGACATTTATTTTCACTTTTTCTTTATTTTCAAACTTTTTCGCTCGGACGCGATCAAACCTTTTTTTAACTAAAACGAATCAACATACAAACGTTTTTCTACCAAAGAACTACGTACGCTTTGAATTCTCCGACTATCGGGAGATACGTAGGAGCAAGATCGACATCTTGTCAAGCCCATTAATAAAAAACTTGTTTTTCCCTTTTCGTTTGTTTTTATCTCTTTCTTTATCCCGCATTTTGTCTTCTATATATTTCCTTTTATACATATTTAAACACGTAAGTAAAACATCGAACCATTTTAAGCCTAAGCCGACTAAGAGGTTCCCGTTGAGTACAACGGATGTGAGGGGTGCTAATACCTTCCCCTTGCATAATCGACTTTCGAACCTAAAATCTTTTCTCAAGGTAATTTAGAACTTTTTTCCTTTTTTCCCCGAAAAATTAAAAGTTCAGTCGTAATTTAGAATTAGTGATTCAAAGCTTCCCCAATAGCTTGACATCCGAAATTCGACGCGACAGAAATGGCGACTTCACTGGGGATGTTGTGTGAAAGGTTGACTTGCAATGGGGATACACAAACCGTTCATTAAAGAACTGCCCCTTGGTACAAGCATATGATGAAAGATGCACAAGCCGTTCGTTAAAGAACTGCCACTTGGCATAAAGAAAGAGGTGACATCACTAGACTATACAGACTGGGAATGACACCTGACTGACTTGGTTGATAAAAGCTTGGTATCTATGAACAAAGGCTGTTCGGGTTGTCATACCCCATTTTTTGACTTGTATTTTTTAGGTGTTATGTTTTTGTTATCTCATTATTTATTTTTTTTACCTTTTATTATTTTTATTTTTTGCTATAACATTTTTATATCATCATCATTATCCTTAATATTAATATTATTATTGTTATGTTTTTTAATAATATCATTATTATTTTATTACTATTAGTTTTTTATCTTTTAATATTATTAAGTTTTATTTATTGTCATTACTATTTTTATTCATTTTTATTGCCATTTGCATTTTTATCATCATTATTATTGTTATATATTATTATTATTTTCCCCATTTTTACCTTTTATTTTTAAATACAAAAATCAAAAAGTGAAGTTCGCAGTGCGAACTCACCTTCGCACTGCGACCTCTGCGAAAATTCTGCAGATTTTTATGCAGTTGTTTATCTTGTTTGCTTTCAACTACAATTATCATTAGTAGCATTATTACTTGTATTCTTGCTATTTTGTGACTGATTTGGTGCAGCAAGGCAGAAATTAATGTGTGACATTAAAGGTGAAAGGAAAGAAGAACTTTCTTCCAACCTCTCATGTGATCAAACAAATTGGCTATCCTTGGTCAGTTTTTGTCCCCCCAAATTGACCCCTCACCCAACCTAAACATGCCAGCCAGCTGCTTGATCCATTTCCTCCCCTTTTTCCCTGCCAAAACCAGTCAATCCCAAGTGGTTTATGTTGCAAAAAAGCTGTGTGACATGCCCTGTTTTGACCTGAATTTCTCCCCCCACACATAAGCCCACATGCTGATTTTGATTCCCCCAATCTCCCTGTACATGGCAGTACACGTTTTGATTGTTTGACCTTCCAAGATTGCAAGGTTTGATCCCAAGAATCATCCCTTTTGCAGCTGCCCTGTTTTACAGATTTTGCCATCATTACCTTCTAGAATCAATGGCTTTTGTGGCTGAGATCAGTCAAGACCTTGCCCCTTGGCACAAGGCAAAGCAATTCCTATCCATTAGCATTAAATGCAAAGTGATCTAGCCTGAGTTTAGCTCATGATCAGCTAGTGTTTTAGGATTTTATTCATCATTGTTCATCATTACATAGATTGCATTTTTGCCTATAAAAGGGAATGCAAGGCACAAGGATTTCACACCAATTACACACAACTAAATACATTGAGAATCAGTCAAAAACATACCATTCCAGAGAGCCAACACACACGAAATTCACTCCAAAAATCCCTTGCATTGCAACACAAAACCAGTTCATCACAAACACCTTGAACCTTGTTCATAACCTTTCACAAAGTAAGCAAGCTACTTCCAGTCTTGATCAAGCATTGCTAGGAGTTCTGTAAGTCTCCTATAACCTTTCTTTTTCATTGTATATGCTATTTACATATCTTGCTTTGTCCAATTTTGTTTTGTGAACCAAAACCTCCTTTGAACCCCAAAAAGGACCTCAAAGGGGCCAAGCTTTAAAACTGTGTTTTTCACCCTTTTTTCTCCCTTTTTGTCAAGTTTCTTAACCTCCTTTAGGTTCTGAATCTTGCTTAGAAGCAGTTTCTGAACTCATGTTCAGAAACAGCTTCTGAGTTGGAAATTCGCATACTTCGCAGAGCCAAGCCTTGCTCGCACTGCGAACACACCAGAACCTGACTTCGCAGAGCCAAGTTCTGGTTGCTCTGCGAAGTATGTGAAATTCAGGATATGAATCAGGCATTCAAATGTCAAATTTTTGGGATTCTAGCCCTTGATTCAGAACCTAAAGAGGTTTAAAACCATTTTGGTCCAAACCCAACTCATAATCTTGCATAAACTTTGAAGATTTCACAAGTTCGTGCGACAAAATTTGAATGACTTGTAAAACAAGTCATGTTCTTAATATTTTCAAAAAACCAAGTTTGAGCGACAAGCTAAGTTCGTCTATTTCAAAAACAAACTTGAACAACCACGTTGTTCATGATTTTCAATCCAAACGCGAACTTAAGCCGAGTTTGCTCACTTTTTAACCAAGCTCGAATTGAGCCGAACTTGTGAACTTTCCAATGTTTTACATGTTTTATGATTGTGTTTGCCATTCAAACTTGAACCAAACTTGTTCTTGAGTTTCAATAACTTAAGCATCAAGTAACGTTCATGATTTTTTAGTAAAACCGAACAACAAATTTGTTCGTGTTGTTTTTCTTTTCTTTAACTTTCCTTTTAAAGCTTTGGTTCCCTTTGAGATTCCTTAGTGTAACAAAACCAAACATTGAATGAAACGGGAATGGCTTGACGTATGTCTCCCCAAACCTCGATTGCACGAATGCGTGACGTATGTCTCGTCGCTCGGGCGATCGTCATTCCACCCTTGACGCGTCTAGCACGCTCAACCTTCCATTGGCCCCCTTGTGGCCATTTTTACCCTTTTTTGGCCCTCGTGGTCAATCCGAACCGTTCGCGCCTTGCGCGTTATATTTTACCTTTTTACGCCTTGCGCGAACTTTTCGCCTCAGTGCGTTTGTCTTTTTGTTTATTTCTTTTAAAAACATTCACGCCTTGCGCGATCTTATCGCCTAGCGTCCATCTTTCACCTTTTAAAACTTTGTACGTTCTCGTACGTTTTTAAAAACCTTTGCTCACGTCCGAGCGTAAAACTTTTCCATCAAATCATTTATTTTTATGCATTGTCGTCAGTGGCCAGCTCGGCAACGACCCGAGCAGCTGACTTTTACTTTCTTGTCGTCAATGGCCAGCTCGGCAACAACCCGAGCAGTTGACATTTATTTTCACTTTTTCTTTATTTTCAAACTTTTTCGCTCGGACGCGATCAAACCTTTTTTTTAACTAAAACGAATCAACATACAAACGTTTTTCTACCAAAGAACTACGTACGCTTTGAATTCTCCGACTACCGGGAGATACGTAGGAGCAAGATCGACATCTTGTCAAGCCCATTAATAAAAAACTTGTTTTTCCCTTTTCGTTTGTTTTTATCTCTTTCTTTATCCCGCATTTTGTCTTCTATATATTTCCTTTTATACATATTTAAACACGTAAGTAAAACATCGAACCATTTTAAGCCTAAGCCGACTGAGAGGTTCCCGTTGAGTACAACGGATGTGAGGGGTGCTAATACCTTCCCCTTGCATAATCGACTTTCGAACCTAAAATCTTTTCTCAAGGTAATTTAGAACTTTTTTCCTTTTTTCCCCGAAAAATTAAAAGTTCAGTCGTAATTTAGAATTAGTGATTCAAAGCTTCCCCAATAGCTTGACATCCGAAATTCGACGCGACAGAAATGGCGACTTCACTGGGGACATGCATAAAACACTTTGTTTTTGCATAAACGAGTCAGGCCTATCTCAGTCGACTTTTAGACTAATTTGCTTCATTTTACTTGCGTGTTTATATTTTCTTGTCTTTTGTTTGTTTATTCTTTTGCTCTACATTTATATATATATCATTTTGCTTCATATTCATATATCTCAATTGTGGGGGTTACTTGAGCGATGTTACTCCACATTGTTCGGGTTAATGCCGGACGTGTGAGGCTCTCTACCCGAGCTCGAGAGAAAACTAAGTTAGCAGGAGGTTGTGTGCGGAAGCCCGCGTTGACGTATGTCCGTGAGGTAGGATGCCCAACCCCGCTTAGACGAGATTTTCATATGGAATTAATTGAAGTCATGTCGACGTATGTCCATAGACAACCCTAATTCCATATGAGATTAATGACTCTAAGGACCTCTTCTTAGGAATCTTACCTATTAGAGCCTACACGTGAGGATGGGGGAAATTTTGATCATACATACCATACCATATGCATGCCATACATTTACATTCATAAAAATGATTTTTTGCATGTGCATTTTCAAAAAAAAGGGGCATATTTTGTCATATACATTGCATTAACATCATGCACAACATGCATACATTTGTCTTCGAGTCCAAAACTCGATTCCCTTCTTACCAAGGATTTCTTACAATCCGCATTGAGTCTTCAGTGTTTGCATTTCGTTCGCAACACTATGTGTCAACCCTTCAAGAAAAGTGGATCGTCGTCCCAAAACAAACCACACATATAACAATAGGCCCCGGTTGTACATGGGGCATGCCGTTCAACTTTGGTGAGGAATTCATCCCTATCCCCACTACTCTCCAAGAGATTCCGGTACCTCAACCCGAGGTTACCTTCCCCCAGGCTACTACGGCCTTTAACCCAATTTTCAAACAAAAGTCCAATCATCATTGGCACAATCGACAAAAGCCCGACCTAGCTCGGCATCCAATACAGTTTGCGTTGACAAGCATTAAATACAAAAGTTATATCATACAGTTTGTGTTTTGAATATGTTTATTCTGTGAACCATTTAGAACCAGCCAAAATGTGAGGAATCCTCAAAATCATCATTATACATATGCAGGAGACCGACATTTTTTGTTTAACTCGATTTTGTTATGTTAAATCTGAACGTTGTTTTAGATTGTACGAAAGCATTGATAGGATCAAGGCATTTTTTTTGAAAATGAGTGAAAACACTTGACCACAAATAGCCCACCCTGTGAGAAGTGAGCATTTGTTAAACCCCTTTGAGCCTAATGAATCAGAATCATTAACTATGAACTGCCAACTTTCATAAGCTCAATTGCTTAATGAAATTGCCGGAGTTTGTAAAAAATTCGGTTCATAGTTAAACCATCATTGAATTCTGATAATTTTCTTTCATTTTTGAACCCCTAACCGCCATGATTATTTGTCCCTTGCCAAAAGAAGAAGGAACATTCAATTAGGGTATCATCTTGAACTAAGAAAAGGGAGGTTGTGTGTATCAAGCAATTGGTGAATTTCTTATTTGATCTTGACAACAAAAAAAAAAGAGAAAAAGAAAGAAAAACAAATCAAGAAATCTCAAAAGAGAAAGAAAAAAGAGAAAAAATCAGTAAATCAAAAGGTTGTCAAGATCAAACAAAAGTATTTGCAAATCACCAAAAAGTTGTGTGAAATAAGGAGGAGGCGTGTAATTAGAAAGAATGTTCCTTTGCTTGGCCTTTTGAATTCAATTTCCCCACATATGACATTTCTTTTGTAACCAAGCCAAATTACAACCCTCAAAGACCTTGTGATCAATGCTTTTATGCTTTTAAAAACGATGATTAGATGGACACATAACTCGATCGGAATGTTAGCAAACTTGCCGGATGAGTGTTCATTACCCTCACAATTAATATTCAATTTGTTTTTTTACTTAAATGTGTGATAGGCATGGTTCATCGATAAACATGTTTTTAACTTAAGCTATATGATATAAACTTTGTGTTTAGTGCAACCTTGGAACATCAAAATTGCCGACCCAAAACAAAGCCCGACCTCGCTCGGCAACCAATCAAAAAGCCCAATATTCATTGGCAACCCAAAGCCCAATATTCATTGGCAACCCAAAGCCCAATATTCATTGGCAACCCAAAGCCCAATTGTCATTGGCAATCGCAACTACAATTTCACATTAAGCCCAATCGTCATTGGCATTCCTCACAATCTCCCACAAAAAGCCCAACCATGCTTGGCATTCCCCCCACAATTCACAAAAAGCCCAATTCTCATTGGCACACACAAATACAATTTCCATCCAAAGCCCAATCATCATTGGCACCTACATTACCATAAAGCCCAATTCCCATTGGCACTCACAAACCTCATTACCAACAAAAGCCAAATTTTCATTGGCCCTTACCAACACAATCACAACCAAAGCCCAATTTTCATTGGCATTCCCACATCCAACTTACCAAAGCCCGACCTCGCTCGGCACCTTACCAAAGCCCGACCTCGCTCGGCACCTTCCCAAAGCCCGACCTCGCTCGGCACCTTACCAAAGCCCGACCTCGCTCGGCACCTTACCATAGCCCGACCTCGCTCGGCACCTTACCAAAGCCCGACCTCGCTCGGCATCCAATCATATCCCCCAGTGGATTAAAACAATCTCCCCAGGAGGTATGTGTTCCTCATCAGTGGTTACGGCTTTACCCCGTCAACATTTGGATGTATCCCATGTGGCATCATCCCCATTAAGGTTACCGAGTGTTTACAATGTGACGTCGGTCCACTTTTCATTTTACCAGTCTAATCTTGTCTCACCAAGTTTGTCGGTCGTACCCGGGCGAGGGCCCGAACTACATCGGTTTTGATCCCATTCGGGTATGTAGGCAAAGGACCTTGTCCTTCCAAACCAACCAAACAAAAAAACCAAATAAAACATTTTCTTTCTTTGAACAATCTTTGTTCATCGGTCAAACAAACTCCCCAGGAAGTCAATCTTTGTTCTATTCTCAAAAGCCCAATTACCATTGGCATCAAAGGCTGGATATCGATCATGCTTCCAAAATGATCCTTATATCCCCAGTGAATTCACAAGCGAAGCCCAATCTTATTGGCATACCCCCCAGTGGAGTCTTACATCATCCAAGCCCGACTTTGCTCGGCATTCAAACCATAGTTCCCCAGCGTCCCACGTGATGTCTGTCATCCCTCAGGTTAGCATAATTCATGCAGCATATCATAAGCATTCATTAGCATGCATCTCACATCAAGGGGCAATTCCTTAACAAACAAGTTGGGCATCCCCAGTACAAATTCATCCCTCACATGACGTCCTCAGTGACAGTCATACATTCATGCATTCATACATATGCATACAGCATGTCATACATGGTTTTTTTCTAACCATCATTGAGTCTCACCAAACAAATCGCGAGCGATTCGTGAATTCTTTTTTCCCAATGTCATCCCCAGTCCTTCTGGTTCAGAGATGTCATCCTTTCACGCCAAGTGGCAGTTCAAACGAACAGCTTGCGCGGCTTTTTTTTGTCAAGTCTTTACGCCAAGTGGCAGTTCTTTAATGAACAGCTTGTGCGTACTCCCCAGTGTTGTGCCAAGTGGCAAGTTCTTCAATGAACAGCTTGTGCATTCTTTCTCCCCGATTGAAGGGGCATTTTTTGTAAGGAACGGCTTGTCAGCCGCATCCCCAATGTCGTCAATGGCAAGTTCGGCAACATCCGAACAGTTGACATTTTATTTTCCTGTCGTCAATGGCAAGTTCGGCAACATCCGAACAGTTGACATTTTATTTTCCTGTCGTCAATGGCAAGTTCGGCAACATCCGAACAGTTGACATTTTATTTTCCTGTCGTCAATGGCAAGTTCGGCAACATCCGAACAGTTGACATTTTATTTTCCTGTCGTCAATGGCAAGTTCGGCAACATCCGAACAGTTGACATTTTATTTTCCTGTCGTCAATGGCAAGTTCGGCAACATCCGAACAGTTGACATTCTTTTCATTCTTTTGTCGCCAGTGGCCAGTTCGGCAACAACCCGAACAGCTGGCATTTACCTTTTCATTCTTTGTTGTCAGTGACAGTTTGGTGACCACCCGACTAGCTGACACCTATCTCCAGTGTGGTCTTCCTTTTTATCATCCTTTGCATCCATAGTTACATTACAAGCATTCATAACATTTGCATTGCATGCATTTATAACATTTATAACTCGGAAAATATTTGGTCAAAAAATGGCGTACTCTATATTTAAGTCTCTTCGGCCCGTCCATTTCAAATCACATTTTCAACCTCCGGGACGAAGAAACTTAAATAGGGGCATCTGTCATACCCCATTTTTTGACTTGTATTTTTTAGGTGTTATGTTTTTGTTATCTCATTATTTATTTTTTTTACCTTTTATTATTTTTATTTTTTGCTATAACATTTTTATATCATCATCATTATCCTTAATATTAATATTATTATTGTTATGTTTTTTAATAATATCATTATTATTTTATTACTATTAGTTTTTTATCTTTTAATATTATTAAGTTTTATTTATTGTCATTACTATTTTTATTCATTTTTATTGCCATTTGCATTTTTATCATCATTATTATTGTTATATATTATTATTATTTTCCCCATTTTTACCTTTTATTTTTAAATACAAAAATCAAAAAAAGTGAAGTTCGCAGTGCGAACTCACCTTCGCACTGCGACCTCTGCGAAAATTCTGCAGATTTTTATGCAGTTGTTTATCTTGTTTGCTTTCAACTACAATTATCATTAGTAGCATTATTACTTGTATTCTTGCTATTTTGTGACTGATTTGGTGCAGCAAGGCAGAAATTAATGTGTGACATTAAAGGTGAAAGGAAAGAAGAACTTTCTTCCAACCTCTCATGTGATCAAACAAATTGGCTATCCTTGGTCAGTTTTTGTCCCCCCAAATTGACCCCTCACCCAACCTAAACATGCCAGCCAGCTGCTTGATCCATTTCCTTCCCTTTTTCCCTGCCAAAACCAGCCAATCCCAAGTGGTTTGTGTTGCAAAAAAGCTGTGTGACCTGCCCTGTTTTGACCTGAATTTCTCCTCCCACACATAAGCCCACATGCTGATTTTGATTCCCCCAATCTCCCTGTACATGGCAGTACACGTTTTGATTGTTTGACCTTCCAAGATTGCAAGGATTGATCCCAAGAATCATCCCTTTTGCAGCTGCCCTGTTTTACAGATTTTGCCATCATTACCTTCTAGAATCAATGGCATTTGTGGCTGAGATCAGTCAAGACCTTGCCCCTTGGCACAAGGCAAAGCAATTCCTATCCATTAGCATTAAATGCAAAGTGATCTAGCCTGAGTTTAGCTCATGATCAGCTAGTGTTTTAGGATTTTATTCATCATTGTTCATCATTACATAGATTGCATTTTTGCCTATAAAAGGGGATGCAAGGCACTAGGATTTCACACCAATTACACACAACTAAATACATTGAGAATCAGTCAAAAACATACCATTCCAGAGAGCCAACACACACGAAATTCACTCCAAAAATCCCTTGCATTGCAACACAAAACCAGTTCATCACAAACACCTTGAACCTTGTTCATAACCTTTCACAAAGTAAGCAAGCTACTTCCAGTCTTAATCAAGCATTGCTAGGAGTTCTGTAAGTCTCCTATAACCTTTCTTTTTCATTGTATATGCTATTTACATATCTTGCTTTGTCCAATTTTGTTTTGTGAACCAAAACCTCCTTTGAACCCCAAAAAGGACCTCAAAGGGGCCAAGCTTTAAAACTGTGTTTTTCACCCTTTTTTCTCCCTTTTTGTCAAGTTTCTTAACCTCCTTTAGGTTCTGAATCTTGCTTAGAAGCAGTTTCTGAACTCATGTTCAGAAACAGCTTCTGAGTTGGAAATTCGCATACTTCGCAGAGCCAAGCCTTGCTCGCACTGCGAACACACCAGAACCTGACTTCGCAGAGCCAAGTTCTGGTTGCTCTGCGAAGTATGTGAAATTCAGGATATGAATCAGGCATTCAAATGTCAAATTTTTGGGATTCTAGCCCTTGATTCAGAACCTAAAGAGGTTTAAAACCATTTTGGTCCAAACCCAACTCATAATCTTGCATAAACTTTGAAGATTTCACAAGTTCGTGCGACAAAATTTGAATGACTTGTAAAACAAGTCATGTTCTTAATATTTTCAAAACCAAGTTTGAGCGACAAGCTAAGTTCGTCTATTTCAAAAACAAACTTGAACAACCACGTTGTTCATGATTTTCAATCCAAACGCGAACTTAAGCCGAGTTTGCTCACTTTTTTAACCAAGCTCGAATTGAGCCGAACTTGTGAACTTTCCAATGTTTTACATGTTTTATGATTGTGTTTGCCATTCAAACTTGAACCAAACTTGTTCTTGAGTTTCAATAACTTAAGCATCAAGTAACGTTCATGATTTTTTAGTAAAACCGAACAACAAATTTGTTCGTGTTGTTTTTCTTTTCTTTAACTTTCCTTTTAAAGCTTTGGTTCCCTTTGAGATTCCTTAGTGTAACAAAACCAAACATTGAATGAAACGGGAATGGCTTGACGTATGTCTCCCCAAACCTCGATTGCACGAATGCGTGACGTATGTCTCGTCGCTCGGGCGATCGTCATTCCACCCTTGACGCGTCTAGCACGCTCAACCTTCCATTGGCCCCCTTGTGGCCATTTTTACCCTTTTTTGGCCCTCGTGGTCAATCCGAACCGTTCGCGCCTTGCGCGTTATATTTTACCTTTTTACGCCTTGCGCGAACTTTTCGCCTCAGTGCGTTTGTCTTTTTGTTTATTTCTTTTAAAAACATTCACGCCTTGCGCGATCTTATCGCCTAGCGTCCATCTTTCACCTTTTAAAACTTTGTACGTTCTCGTACGTTTTTAAAAACCTTTGCTCACGTCCGAGCGTAAAACTTTTCCATCAAATCATTTATTTTTATGCATTGTCGTCAGTGGCCAGCTCGGCAACGACCCGAGCAGCTGACTTTTACTTTCTTGTCGTCAATGGCCAGCTCGGCAACAACCCGAGCAGTTGACATTTATTTTCACTTTTTCTTTATTTTCAAACTTTTTCGCTCGGACGCGATCAAACCTTTTTTTAACTAAAACGAATCAACATACAAACGTTTTTCTACCAAAGAACTACGTACGCTTTGAATTCTCCGACTATCGGGAGATACGTAGGAGCAAGATCGACATCTTGTCAAGCCCATTAATAAAAAACTTGTTTTTCCCTTTTCGTTTGTTTTTATCTCTTTCTTTATCCCGCATTTTGTCTTCTATATATTTCCTTTTATACATATTTAAACACGTAAGTAAAACATCGAACCATTTTAAGCCTAAGCCGACTGAGAGGTTCCCGTTGAGTACAACGGATGTGAGGGGTGCTAATACCTTCCCCTTGCATAATCGACTTTCGAACCTAAAATCTTTTCTCAAGGTAATTTAGAACTTTTTTCCTTTTTTCCCCGAAAAATTAAAAGTTCAGTCGTAATTTAGAATTAGTGATTCAAAGCTTCCCCAATAGCTTGACATCCGAAATTCGACGCGACACTAGTCTATGCCTTGCCTAGTGCAATGACAATTATGGTTATGATAGTATGCACTATGTAGAGCCTTGACCATGGGTCTAAAGGTTTCTTATTTATGGTCATGGTTTCTTGAATTATATTGAATGGCCTAATGAAAAATGGGCATAGATACTTTAAATGACCTTGCCATGAGTGACCCTAAGATTATATTTACTTAATGACTGGACTTTATAATAAAAATGGACTCTCAAGTCTCTTTACATGGAAAAATCATGGTTATGGTTTCTTAAAATATCAACAGGTCTAAATCAAAATTGTAATGTTTTTTTGTTAAATTTTATGTAATTTTAAGTATTATGGGCCACATGGTTAACCGAGTCATCCCACCCGTTAATCTGTCTTAACCGAATAAACCGAAACCGAACAAACCGACAGTTATAACAGTCGGAATTGGGCCACTGGATCTCAACCGTGGGCTTGGCTGGATTGAGGTTTTGGGACCGACTACCGACCCAGCCCGACCGATGTCCAGCCCTACCAGAAGCTACACTTTTTCAGAGTCTGGTGTTCTTCAGATTCTCGTCCAAAACTTCAGCTTCTCTTCAAATTCCAAATGCTCGTGTATATGTTCTTTCAGTACCAAAACTTGATTTATTACATTAAATTTTTGTTTATGGTCCCGCAAACTTGAACATTCATTAGCATATTCAATTGTTCTTTTAATACCTTGTTATCATCAAAACTTAAGAGACATTGTACAAAATTCATTTTGGTTCAACAGATTCATCCAGGTATTCTTAATAAATCGAACATGTTGTATATCCTAGTTTATATGCATGATCATGTGTTTATTCCACACTAAAGTATGATTATGATTTTAAACTTTATAGAGCATGTCTTATTTTAATGAAATAATAAATTAATTTCAATAACTTGTTGGAATTAATTTATTTATTCATCAATACAATGCTAGCTCTACAAAGATTAAAACTACACTCATATTTTAATGCGCAACACAAGTGAGCATGTATACAAATTAGGATATCTACGACATGTTGATTTATCAAGAATGTTAGAAATTAAGGATTATGAATACCTGAATCTTTGATGATGACCTCTGAACAACAACAATCTGAAACAAAGAGAGAGACGTAGTCTTAAAGACTAAAACACACTATTAGAGACTATTGTCTCCAATATACCTAATATTGTCAACAATATTATTGTGTCACCAATATACCTAATCTTTGATGACTACTTCACTGGACTAAGGAATTATCCGCAGAATTGCGCAACTCCCCCGGAATACAACAGATTATTCTCAGCAATAATCGTACTGAGGCTATCAAGACACGAGAAATACACAACTCAGATGACTCAGACACTTAATAATTTTGTAACACTGAAAGAAGTGATAAAACCATTTTTAGAAGAATGGACTGTAACTCTCTTTTTCATGTAATGAAAATTTGTTTTTATAAAGGTACTATGCTGAGAAAACATTAAGCACGTTTTTGTTCCACTCAAATGCAAGTGGATGCTATTAATTAGGTAAGTGGAGATTGACCTAAAACAGTTGCTAAAATGATGGCAAGACTCTGAATAATATCTCAATGCTTGTTTGAGGCTTTTTGAATTTGAGCTATCCAATAGCAAGTAAATAGGTAACAAACAATTTTGGCTGTTAATCAAAATTAATTTAAACAATTGTAGTCAACGTGGTGACTTGCCTTGAGACAAATTAGGAATAAAATTCACATTACAACCACATTTTTTAATAATAATAATAATAATAATAATAACAACTTTTGAAAGAACTTCAAATATACAACAATCCCCACATATTTCAAAAGTTTTAAATTAAACTATATTGCCTGAGTCAACTTTGAGTGTGATGCATCAAACTGGTGTAACAAGCTATATGAACCAGTGTTAGAATGATATACTTAACACACAATGAATTAGTGTAGCAAGATATATGAACCAAAGACACTTGACGTATGTTAGAGGTCTACCACTCACATCACAACCCCACAATTCTCATGTAATCACTGTGTTGCGCATTTAGGCCGTGCGCGTGTCTGGTTTTCATGAGGGCTCTAGAGACCCACCACAGTCTCATGCAAACGGCCCCACTTGACACTCATATAGGTGATTCCATCTAGTGAATGCTACAACCATACACCACCCATAAGGCTTATTATAATCATTAAAAGCATTTAAAGCTTACCCCTCAAATTTAAAATTTAATTAGCACTTCTCATTGGCATAACACTATAGGAAAAAGACAAAACAATTTAGTGCTAACATAACTAACAAGTAACTTGTTTTTTCCATATGAGCCTTTTTCATGGGATATTGTTGATCAAACAAAAGTAAGTATTTTTATATCGTATCCACAGAGACTAGTGCGATATCGTAAGTCGTTCAACAATTGTTATCATTTTAAGTTAGGGTTTATAAATTGTTTTTCTACAAAACTATTGGACTTTTAAAGAGGTAATAAAAACAAAGAGTAATAGGGCATAAAAGCGTTGTAATTAGAGTTCGTCAATCGAGCCTCGAATATATTTTAATGATCATGCATATGGATTCTAGCTTTTTAGCGAAATTATCACGTATCACTCGACAACATCATTCATGTCTAAATGACGTCGTGAGATCGATCGTATCGTTTAATCGATGATTTCTCAATCTATTAAACGACCTGAAAGCATTACGTTCCTATACTTTGTGTGATTATCAAAACCAAATTCCATGTCAAGAATTTATTATTTTGATAGAAGATTATTCTAAACCTAGATTCAAAAGTATTTTTCAATAACATTTAAATCAAGCATAAGAATGAATAACAAGAATAAAATCAATATCACATAAGGTGCTAGAATCATATAATTGAAAGATCAAAAGATTACATCTAAGCTTGATAAAGTACCTCCAATCCCAACAAAGGGGAGTTAGTTGATCATTGTCATGACAACTATACAAAAGTGTAAAGAAAGATGAAGATCCAAAGCTAAGTCTTGATTTCCCAAAGAATCTTAGTTAATCCACACTTCAATCACTCTTGCTCTATGAAGAACAGAACTTCTATCCCTATTTTCTATCTAAAAATATAACTACTTATTACAACTCTGTTCTCTGTTTTTCCAACTCTGTTCTCTGTTTTTCCAACTCTGTTTTGATATTCTGCTTCAGAACCTTTTATAGGTATTTTGATATTTTAGACTTCGCTCTGCCCAGTCATACTTTGCTTTGTGAAGTCACCTTTCTTCACAACTGGGTTTCTGCCACCTCAGCCTTGAATAGTCAGACCGCCTTACATCGCTCTGTGACGCAACACTTTACTCTGTGAAGCCCAGAAGCACATCCTGAGTCTGAAGCTCAGACTCTGTTCATCAGGCGCTGAAGCTCAGACGCTGAAGTTCAGACACTGTTCATCAGACGCTGACCTTCAGACTCTGATCTTCAGACTCTGATCTGATTTTCTTCAATTTTTGACCTTTAAGTCCAAGGAAAAAGCATGTACCTACAAAAATGGTTGGGATTAGGTCTAAAAAGCATGAAATGATATTTATCCTTTATTTTGGAGCTTTTACCTAGATAACTTGCAAAACTGGTAAGAAAAGTGCCTAAAATAAATATGCTTTAAAACTAGTTTCTGGCACTTATCACACTCCCCAACTTAAATCTTTGTTTGTCCTCAAACAAAGGACTTTATAAATAAAGATACAAGCTTTAAACAACAGGTAAGACGCAAAACAACAACATATAAGACGCAAAACAACAACAGATTGCATGGTTCATTTGAGATTTGCACGGGCAATTCTGATGTTCCCATTAATCTAAGATCACACTATGAATGAGAATTAATCCTAAACACAAAATTTATATCATACAGTTTAAGTCATGAACACAGTTATCAATGGACCGCACCTAACACACTTCTTTGCAAAAAAGTAAACAATGCAATATCATGGAGAATGGGACATGAACACTCATCCTTCAATCTTGCTAACATCCTGATCAGGTTAAGTGTCCATCCAACAAACTGTAAAAAGTTTCACGAAAGCATAGATCACTAAGGTCTTTCAAGGGTTATAACTTGGCCTGGCTTAAAAAGAATGGTCATATGTAAAGGAATTTGAATTCAAAGTGGCCAAAGTTTAGAGGAACATTCTTCTCACTAACTGAATATTTATTAAAAACCAGAGAAAACTTTATTTAACTGCATTTCCTCTCTCAAAAATCTGTTTGTACAATCCCCTTTTTTGATGATAAACAATCAATACACACTAATCTTGACAACTTCTTCTATATACATACGCACATGTATATATATATATATATATATATATATATATATATATATATATATATATATATATATATATATATATCTTTCTTTTTTTCTTCTTTATAGTCAATGCTATCAAGATAGTAATTTACAATAATCACCACTTTACTTAACTCTTTAAACAACCCCCCTTTTCTCCCCAACTTGTTCAAAACATTACCCTAATTGAATGTTCTCTTATCCTAAGGCAAGGGATAAGATTAAATTGGAAGTTTCAGGGTTCAAAAAGAAAAATCATCAGAATCCATCAGAATCAATTTTGAACTGAATTTTGACATTTTTCAGGGCAAATTCACTTGAGTTTTACTTGTGAATCTGACAGTTCAAAAATTGTGGATTCTGATACATTTGGCTCAAGTGGGGTTATCAAATACTCACTCACTCACTGGGTAGGCTTTCTGTGGTCAAGTGTTTCTTCTCAATTTCAAAAATGGCCTTGATCCTTTCTAAGCTTTCATAAAATTCAAACAATCATCAGATTTAACATAAAACGACCGAGTTAAACAAACATTGTTGGTCTCCTGCATATAGTACAGTGCAATTGAAGTTTCCTCACATTTAGGTTTGTTCTAAACGGTTCACAGAATAAACATATCAATGAAGAAAACTGTATGGTATAACCTTTGTACCAAGTACACATTCACGATTCATGGTTTAATCCTAGAAAAACAGGAAACATGTACCTTGGCTTTGAGCAAATCAATCAATTTCTATCATTACCATACATCTGTTGTTGAATCATTCAGCTTTGGATCAATCAACATTTGAGAAGCTTTTGTTTTTACTAATGATTCATGGCCAAAGCAGAATATTTGAACATTAAAGCATATACTTAAAATTAACAGTCACCATAATTATGACTCAAAAGCCAAACAATAACAGAGTACTAATACAAATAACATTAAACAGAGTATAAATACAAATAACATTAAAATTAGGTTGCCTCCCAACAAGCGCTTGTTTTACGTCGTTAGCTCGACGCCTATTTCGTTAAGGTGGCCAAAATGAGACGGACAACACACCCTCCTTTGTATTCCTTTGCTTTGGGAGGAATTCCATAAACTTGAAGTAGAGCTGATGTGGAGTCCATATCCTCCCTAACTTTTGTTTGCTGAACAAGGAACAAATGTTATCTATTACACAATCTATTTCTACCTTGCTCACTTTCACCCAATTTTTTTCATAAATTTCTTCCTTGTTAAGTAACCGTTCCTTTTTCTCAGAAGCCATTACTTATTTATTATCAACAGTTTCAGCCTCTTTAGTATATGACCTTCCTTGAGGAAATTCTACTTCATGTGGTATCTCTATTTCTTCCACTATTTTCATTATACCACATCCTTCAAATATTATATCTTCCTCGGTTTCATCAACATCTTCTTCAACAACCTCTCCAAATTCAAGAGTGGATTGATTGTTGGTTTGAACATCCATGATTCTTGGTGAAAAATCTAATTGAACTTGCAAAATCTCCAAAAGACTTGATAAAGTCTTCAATCTTTGGTTGGTATTTTGCGTGTTTATCATGGATTGTTGTATGAACACATTCAAAATATTTTCCATTGTTGACATTTGTTCATATTCAGAAGGATATTGTTGATACTGTTGATAAGATTCATACTCGAATGGAGTATAAAAGTTGATATAATCATGATCAGCCATGATTTCGTTTATGTGGAGAATCTGAAACGAGTATAACTAACAAGAAATTTTTCTTTGTATAACAAAGAGGGTTAATGCAAACAAAATTTTACAATGTACAAAAGAGAAGAAGAATATTCACAAGATATATACAGATGCTCAAAACAATACAAATTGTTGCGATGCTTAAAATATATAAACACCAGTCCCCGGCAACGGCGCCATTTTGTTGATCAGACAAAAGTAAGTATTTTTATATCGTATTTACAGAGACTAGTGCGATATCGTAAGCCGTTCAACAATTGTTATCATTTTAAGTTAGGGTTTATAAATTGTTTTTCTACAAAACTATTGGACTTTTAAAGAGGTAATAAAAACAGAGAGTAATAGGACGTAAAAGCGTTGGAATTAGAGTTCGTTAATCGAGCCTCGAATATATTCTAATGATCGTGCATATGGATTCTAGCTTTTTAGCAAAATTATCATGTATCACTCGACAACATCATTCATGTCTAAATGACGTCGTGAGATCGATCGTATCGTTTAATCGATGATTTCCCAATCTATTAAACGATCCGAAAGTATTACGTTCCTATACTTTGTGTGATTATCAAAACCAAATTTCATGTCTAGAATTTCTTATTTTGATAGAAGATTATTCTAAACCTAGATTCAAAAGTATTTTTCAATAACATTTAAATCAAGCATAAGAATGAATAGCAAGAATAAAATCAATATCACATAAGGTGCTAGAATCATATAATTGAAAGATCAAAAGATTACATCTAAGCTTGATAAAGTACCTCCAATCCCAACAAAGGGGAGTTAGTTGATCATTGTCATGACAACTATACAAAAGTGTAAAGAAAGATGAAGATCCAAAGCTAAGTCTTGATTCCCAAAGAATCTTAGTTAATCCACATTTCAATCAATCTTGCTCTATGAAGAACAGAACTTCTATCCCTATTTTCTATCTAAAAATATAACTACTTATTACAACTCTGTTATCTGTTTTTCCAACTCTGTTTTCCTGTTCTGCTTCAGAACCTTTTATAGGTATTCTAATATTTTAGACTTCGCTCTGCCCAGTCATACTTTGCTTTGCGAAGTCACCTTTCTTCACAACTGGGTTTCTGCCACCTCAGCCTTGAACAGTCAGACCGCCTTACTTCGCTCTGTGACGCAACACTTTGCTCTGTGAAGCTCAGACTCTATTTATCAGACGCTGAAGCTCAGACACTGTTCATCAGACGCTGATCTTCAGACGCTGACCTTCAGACTCTGATCTGATTTTCTTCAATTTTTGACCTTTAAGTCCAAGGAAAAAGCATGTACCTACAAAAATGGTTGGGATTAGGTCTAAAAAGCATGAAATGATATTTATCCTTTATTTTGGAGCTTTTACCTAGATAACTTGCAAAACTAGTAAGAAAAGTGCCTAAAATAAATATGCTTTAAAACTAGTTTCTGGCACTTATCAGATATCCAATCATAAAGGTTGGGTTCCCATCACTTGTCGTTTTCGAGTGGCATAGTCTCATTTCCTTATTTTTCTTCCCGGGTTTTTGTCAATGAATTCGTTAAATTCACAAATATTGACTAAGACGTCTCTTAATCAATTAATCTCATATTTCATCAAGTCTATATAATAAACTTGGTGTATACAAAAAGATTATACAAATTTGCTTAAATGAACTAAGCAATATCATACTCATCAATCAGATAAATCTATTTATTTATTTTATTGGTTCATATCCAATTATCATCATTGTATTATTTTAATACAATGGTTCTTCCATATTAAGCAATGTCATCTTAATTTGTTTCCAAAAGTACAAGTATGATGATACATATTAAGATAAGTTTATCAATCAAGAAAATACATGTATGTAAGCATGTAAGGTCAAATTAAAAGTCAGAGGCATACAAATGTTTCATACAGGCTGTTGCAGTTCAACGTATCAACATACACATAATTTTAATATCAGATGGCATAACTCAATTCTAGACACTTAACTCAACTCATTACATTCATGTAACAAAGAATTTAGTACGTACTTGCTCAAAAATTTTAAAGGCATCTTCCCATATCTGGTGTACATGTGTATAGTAAACATAAAAGTTTTGATCACTTTGACCACTAATTAAACAAAGGTATAATGAAATGTAAAAGCATATTATATATATAGACCACAACAGAATTTTCTATACCACATCTATATATTAATTGATATAGTAATTTAAATTGGAATAAGATTCTTCATGTCGTTCAATCATAACATGCAGGAATTTTTTACTTTACACGGCACTTACTTGCGGTATCATAGTTAAAAGTAATCACGTATTCAACTAAATACAATGCAAAAAATTTATAAAAATACAAGAACACCAAAACAATTGAATGAGAAACGCATATATATAAATGTCAAAGGATCAACAAATTTATTAAAACTGAATAAACGACTAATAGTAAAACAATTTAGTCTAAGCAGATGCAAAACTAATCAGAAACACTAAGAACAAGTAGCCCCCAATCACAATACCCTTTCCCAACAAATACATTATTCTTTGTCATGACCATCTTATCAGATTCAAATGACACTTTAACCCCTACTTTGTTTAACAGTGCTACATAAATTAAATTTGTCCTAATAGTAGGGACATGTAGCACATCGCTCAAAGCCAAAGTCTTGCCGGAAGCAAGTACTTTGCCTTTGCCATTCACCGCAACGGTTCGAGAATCACCAAGGTAGACTTGATCTTCATCATCCTCCGTAAAAGTGTAGGAGGTAAAGGCATCTCTCTTTGCACATATGTGTCTGGTAGCCCCTGAGTCTACCACCCATTTTTTCACATCACTGACAAGATCTACTTCAGATATGACGGCAACAATAACATCATCATCGTCATCTTTCTTATCATCTCCCTAAGTCAAATTTACTTTTGGCTTAGGAGGCTGGTCATTCACTTTCTGATTTCTGCAGTAATATGCTTTATGTCCTTTCTTTCCACACACATAGCAACAACCTAGGTTTGCTTTAAAATTGGGGTTAGTTACTTTGATGGCATGATCAGATTTGTTTTCATACCTCTGTTGTTTGTGCGCATTGTTTTGGATTAGATTTGCTCTCAACTCCAAGGCTTTGGTTCATGCAGCTTTGCATTCCTTTCTGCTGGTGTCTTCAATGATTATGTGCATGATGAGATTATTAAGAGACATCTGCTTGTGCTTATGTTTCAGCTGTTGCTTGTAATCATTCCATGAGTTGGGTAACTTTTCAAGCAGGGCACCAGCGACAAACACGTCTGGAAGTATGATGTTCTCCGCCTTCAATTCTTCAAGAAGTTGGTGATACTCATTGATCTGCACTTTGATTTCCTTGTCCTCTTTCATTTGCCACCGTAGATAGTTTCCAACAACAAACTTCAGTTTCCAACAACATTCATGTTGTCCCAACTTTCTTTGGCAACCTTGTAGGAACAATAGACATCGAAAAGTACATCAGATAATGTAGAAAGAATTGTATGGCGACAAACCTCGTTAGCTTTGTCCATTTTTCAATTTATTTGGGATCTGATTTGGCTTCATCTGGTTTGACATCAGTAAGAGCGGAAGTGACACCGTGGATGTCTGACAAAGTGAAGATACGCTCATGCCAACCACAAAAATTCTGTCCATCAAAAACTTCAATTCTGGAAACGTCTAGGAACTGATTTGCATAGGTGAGCACTGCCGGAGGAGGTTCAGTAGCAACATCAAGGGTAGAGTCTAAGACATTCTTGTTATTGTCATTGTTAGAATCATCTCTAGCCATAATTCCTTAGATTGTTGTTGCGAATGACCGGAAAATGATTAATCTGCAAAATAACAAACCGTGAAATAAACTTGAGGGGTGACTACGTCACTGGACTAAGGAATTATACGCAGAATTACGCAACTCCCCCAGAACACAACAGGTTCTTCTCGGCGGTAATCGTACCGAGGCTATCAAGACACGAGAAATACACAACTCACATGACTCAGACACTTAATTATTTTGTAACACTGAAAGAAGTAATAAAACCATGTTTAGAAGAATGGATTGTAACTCTCCTTTTCACGTAATGAAAATTTGTTTTTATAAAGGTACTATGCTGAGAAAACATTAAGCACGTTTTTGTTCCACTCAAATGCAAGTGGATGCTATTATTAATTAGGTAAGTGGAGATTGACCAAAAACAGTTGCTAAAATGATGGCAAGACTCTGAATAATATCTCAATGCTTGTTTGAGGCTTTTTGAATTTAAGCTATCCAATAGCAAGTAAATAGGTAACAAACAATTTTGACTGCTAATCAAAATTAATTTAAACAATGGTAGTTAACGTGGTGACTTGCCTTGAGACAAAATAGGAATAAAATTCACACTACAACCACGTTTTTTAATAGCTAATCATAATAATAATAACAACTTTTGAAAGAACTTTAAATATACAACATTAATTATCAAAGACCGGACCTCCAATAATAAATGACAATATTGTTATACACTCATAACAAAAAAAAACAATAAAGAAAAAGAAATGCTAACAAGTGACTCAAAAACACTTGTTATAAAATCTAATTAAAGAGGATGTTTTGTCTTTGAAATGATACATTCGACTTATTAATTAAAAGTTTAAAATAACATCCAAAAAAGTTTAAAATAACATAAAATTAAAAGTTTAAATTAACGTCAAAAAAAGTTTAAAACATGTAAAAAGAAGTTTAAAAAGTTTTTTTTCTTTCTATATAAGGCTTATAAATCATTTTTATTTTTAAATCATTAACAAATGCTCTAAAAGCTGTTATAAAAAAAAAGTAGCATCAACAATCATAACTCATAAACACCCAATATCTACCCCCACATAAGAATACAAAGGCTTCTTTCAGAAAGAAAAGTGCTTGAGGTATCTAGTAGTAGTAATAATATTATACTTTGCTGAAACATTATATTATGAAGGGATTTGTCAAGAAATAAATTATCCCAAAATCCAAAAGCAAGCAAATCATATTCATGTACTTTGATTTTATTTCACAAATAATTTAAACAAATTATCCCATTTCATCAAGTCAAATTAATCATATCCAAGATAGAAATAAATTAAAGTACTTAAAAAAAATTGGAGTAATTGATAAAAACTAAGTCGTGGTGTGCAAAAGCAACCAAATAAAAGTTATCAACTTATTGCTAATGGTGATTTGGTGGGTGGGAACATCATCCAAAATAATCACATTTTTTTCCGACCAAATCATCCAAAATAATCACATGAAAAAGAATAATTTGCCATGTTTGGATAATGTTCTCTCCGACTATTCAGTTGACGTCTAGTTAGTTATTTTATATCGTTCAATCAATTGATGACATGTACTGCCTCCAGTCACATTTATAAGCAGAAAAATAATTTTTTAGATTCATTGAATAACTAATGTATCTGGTTTATATATAGGTCAGATACATAAATTACTTAATGAATCTAAAAAGTTGTGTTTTTACTTATAAATGTGACCACGGGGAGTACGTAGTTACATATGGTGACTTTTCGTTTTTTTAATCAATTTCTTTAGTTTATCACTACTATATATCTTTGCTATTTTTTTTGTTGTAAAGGGACTATATATATTCGCTATAATCGTAATGTGGCGGAAGTTTAATTAAATTTTTATACTCCTCCGTCCCTTTTTATAGGGTCGTCTTACAAAAATCATATATTCTTTCAACAAAAAAACCATAGATATTAAAAGTTTATTTTATTACAAAGGAGGCTAAAAACTCATATTAAAAGTTGTTGAAGTGATAAGTTTGTGAATAGTGGCATAATATATTTTGTAAATAATCTTATAATTAGGAATGGAGAGATAGTTTCCAATGTCTCTCTTTGATGTAAGTTAATGTCTTTCTTTTATATTTAACTGGTGGGGTTGGTGGGGAGGGTTTAAAAATTTGTGAATAGTGGACATAATTTATTTTGTAAATAATCTTATAATTATGAATGGAGAGATAGTTTCCGATGTCTCTCTTTGATGTAAATTGTAGGCTAATGCCGTTGTTTTATATTTAACCGGTTGGTATCTAAACATGATCATTTTATACGGGACCTCACTATTTTCAACCAAAAAGACCTAGAAGCTTTGAGCTTCTTTTTTCATATAAAGAAACAGAATAGCGCATCAATAAAGGAATGAGGGAGGGAGAGAGCCGTGAGATGGAAAAACAAAGAGAAAGAGAAGTAGAGAAAAATAGAGAGTTCATTGCGATGAAGAGCACATGGTTGCAGAGGCGGAGCCCTTCATGGGCTAGGGTGGGCCACGGCCCATCCGAGAAAATTAAAAAATTAACGATTATAGGTCTATTTTGCGAGATTTTATACAATTTTACGTCGGTTTTAGCTTTCGGCAGATCTAAATTCCCGCAAAGTGTTGTAGTGCACCACCCAAAAAAATTTAAAAAAATAAATTACAAGTCTATTTTGTGAGACTTTAAACAATTTTTCAACGGTTTTAGTTTTCAGCGGTTTCAAAAGTAACATACGTGATTTTTGTCATTTTTATACTTGACTGGTTAGCAAAGGCTTATGGATCTTCTAACTTATTTGGGTTTCAAATCCCCTGTATATTGTCCTATCAACTGAAAATTCACTCAGTTAACAGTTGTACTATAAAAAAAGTTTCATAATTTATAGCAGTTGTAAAATATGTAATTCGATTTTTTTAAAGTATTCACCCTAATTTTTTTAGTCAAACTCCGTCATTACAACTTTATGATTATTGCTTATTGCAATTTTAATTTTATGTTTATATATTATAGTTTATTATAGTGGTCCACCCAAGTTTTTTATTTTTCTGGCTCCGCCACTGCATGGTTGTCCTGTTTTGTTTTTTTGGAGATGTTTTGTTGAATCTCAAACACAATATATAAAAAATAGGAAAGCCTAAAAAAAACCCACTGCCTCTCTTTGCTTCTTTTTGTTCAATATATTTAGGTGGTATTTACCATGGGACACTTGAAAATTTTCCCACCATGGGAAACTCCTGCCACGTGTAAGTAAAACATTTCAGGTTTTATTATTTTTGTTTGTTTTTTCAAAAGAAAAAAGAATGCAACTATTTAAGGTACCGTATTTAAAAAAATTGTAAAAAATAAATTGTAAAAATTGTAAAAAATTGTAAAACAGTATCTTAAGATACCGTATTTGAAATAATTTGTTTTTATGTAATTTTAAATACTTAAAAAAATTACATATTCCCTCGTTAAAATTCTCTATCTAAACACACTCTAAAAGTTCTCGTAAGAGAAACGAATGATTATAAGGTACCGTTTGACCCGGTTTTTTCCCTACTTCTCTACAATTTTAAGGAGAAGGTAGGTCAAACACAATATCTATTAGGTCAAACACAATATCTATTAAGTACTTACTAAAAAAAATATTTTAAACACTTTTTCCTTCAAAAAATATTTTAACATTTTTTTATTTATTATATATTTGTATAATAGGTATCCCATTGAGAAAAAAATTGGGAGTTTTCTAAGATTCAGTTTCTCACTTAAGACCTCATTTTTAAGTAGACCCCACACTATTTTTTATTAAAATAATATGTTATTGTTGGAATGTAAATGATGAAGAGTTAGTAGTGTGACTCATTTAGACCTTTTGTCAAAGGGTCTCAATTGGAGTGACGTGTACGTGTGAGATCCATTTAAGAACTCCAAATTAAGGGTCTTCATTGTGGAGGCTTTTAGATAAAAAAAATAATAATAATATGGATGCAGGATCACATGGATGGTGTGCAGAGACACTATTGCACATTGTGGAGTCAAAGATGAGGATTGGTGAAGGTCAAATAATAAGACAAGAACGGTTACTTTTTTGGAGAAATACTTAAATGTAAAATGCTAGGCACATTCACACAAATGTCTTTTTTTAAAGATAAATTAGTTTAATGATGTTAAATGATGTGATTAATTTATTTATCATTTAATTTTATTTATTGTTGTGTGTCTAAATAATTATATTTGTGTTTGTATCTATGCAAGACTTTCTCTACTTTTTGATCTCTTAGTCAAATATTTTTGTTGCATTAATCTTTTCAGAAAATAAAGATTATGACAATCTGATGTTAGATCGGATATGAGTAAAAACCTGATTAACAATTTTTTAAATGAAAAAATCTGATTAATAATTGTTTCATTTAAAAAATAAATTTAAGTTCTCTTGAATAATTTGATTTTTAATAGAGTTCAATAATCATTTAAATCCAACATTGGTGTTGTGTCTTAGTTAATTTATAAGGAAAGGGTATCACAACAAGCATAAATGTGCTTCATTTAATGCTTCTTTTGTCTAGAAAATTTGAATTTGCAGACTGTATTTATCCTTTTTTTAATTTTTCTATTATTATGAATGCAAATGGAAAGAAGCTAGTGATGGGGTAAATGAACGAGCTTTCTGAATGAATTTTCTTTATAGAAATTTTTGAAGGAAATAAAAAATATGACAAATACTATAAAATTAAATTAATATTATTATAAATTTAAATATATTAGACTAATATTTTTTTCAAAAAAGCTTATTCAATTGATCGGACAAAATTAGGTACAACAAACAATTTCCAGATCTCATTTTCCTTGCTCACGTCGTCTCGTTTTTGCTTGGCTCCATCCTGAGTAAAAAAATCAATTTTGTTAATTTCTTCACTTCTAGATTTTGGCTCCACGTGTTTCTTTCTCGAATTTTGCTTGTTAACTTGGAATTTCTATGTTCAGCCTCACCGAATACTAAATGAAGCGTTTTTTTTTCAATTTGTTGTGGTAACAAAGGATTCAAATGCCATAACAATGTTTAGTAAAATATTACAACACACAACAAAAAATTAGTTGTCCAAATTGACATCACATGTTTCTTCAAAATTGACAAGTGATAGGCAGTGGGCACAGAAATGGCAAATGGAAGTAAGTTATTTGCCTTTAATTATTTTATAAACCTATATTTTTTTTAAGGGTTTATTATAATATAATCTACGGACGCAACGTTTACCCTTCACAAGAGATGTCAATTTAACATGTTGTTAAATAGGTGAATCGTCCACTATTGTTGATTCTCTGAGCTTTATTTATTCATGTTATTCATATTATATATATATATATATATATATATATATATATATATATATATATATATATATATATATATATATTCCTTTTTGTCTTGTTGTTTAAGGTATCTTGGCCCAAATTTTACAGGACCAAAATAAGTATTAACTCCGCATTTTATAATCAACATGGTGTGTAGCACTCACATATATACTTAGCAAATAACAGAATCCTATAAATATATTGTCTAGAATTCGGCGTTTTGGCCTTGCATAAAGAACATTATGGGAGAGATCATCCCATTAAATGAATTTTTGTACCTCGAGCAGCTAAATATATATAAGAGCAAAGTAAATAACCTTGCCTTGTAGAGTGCAAGGCTTAGTAAACCTAGCAACCTGTATTACAATCTAGCGCATGTCATATTTGCTCTTTTACAGTATTTTTCTTCTTTTCTAAGATTTAGCTACACAAAAGGCCCTTTTATGGGCTAAATACACAACAACACGGGTTTCAGGACTCAAACATTTTGGATTTGTGTGCGAGTTTGCAGGGAAAGAAGAAAATTGCTCTTCCCACAAACAATATTGTTCATTCTTGATGAAAATGACAAAAATACACATGTGTGACTTAAGTCACGCTCGGTAGCATCTGCGTGACTTAAGTCACGCTGCATTCTGTTATAGAAACAGAAACACAATAACCATTGTGTTTCAAACTAAACAAAATCCAAAGTTGCGATTTTCTCCCCTCAAAAGTGCGATTTTCATCAAACCCAACCAAATCAACATCAAATTCTACCCCAACATCAAGTAAGTGATTATTATCCTATTGCATTGACTTTTTTTGGTTTAAATGTTAGAGTTTTTGGAGGAAATTGTGAAATTTTAGATTTTTAGGATTGATTTACATGTTAGATTTTTTTATTGTTAATGATCAAATATGTTAGAAATTGTAGTTTAGATGTTGTTTAGAGTAAGTTTCACTCCAATGTGGTAGTTTAGGGTTTAGAAATTGTTAGATTTTATGTTTATTGAATGTTGCACTCTAGGTGTTTGATAAAATATCTCAATGAAAATTTGTTTGATTTTTGCATTGTTAATTATTAAATTAGTCATAAATTGGATTGTTAATGTTGATTATATTGAGTTTGAGTGCAATGTGGTAGTTTAAGGTTTAGTTAGAAATTGAATTGTTAATGTTGATTAATGTTAATTATAGTGAGATTGGATTGTTATTTTTGCATTGATTTTTGCTTTTAAAAATGTTGTGTAGATATGTCTCAAAGACCGGACAGGCTTAGAGGAGACATAGAGAGCATGACCAGTAGTGCACGGGCCGAAAAGGCGGCTGCGCGCACTGCTACTCGACGGAGACAAAGTGTTAGGAGACAGCAGGATGTGGGGTCATCGTCCCAGACGGGTGCGTCTCAGATAGCGGACCCCACTCAGTATCAACATCAACATGAGGAGTATCAGCCTCAGTGCGACCAGGCGGCCCAGCATCAAGCTCATGAGGAGGTCGCGCCGCGCCGCAAAGTTTTCCTGGGGGACCTAAAGACCCGTCGCTCCTACCGAATTTCGGTAGACACGTGGCATGTTAGCTTTGGAGCGATGCACAAGTAAGTATAATTGTTTAATTTTATTTAATTACGCGTCAATTGATATGTTTATTTTAATTTAATTCAATTTTATTACGCGTCAATTTTAATTACGCGTAAAATGTTTAATGTTTATTTTAATTATTGTTTTTTTACGATTAAATTGTTATATCTTTTTTAGTTATTGAAATGTTTATATTTTTAACGGTTTATTGTTCGTTTAATTTTTTGTATTTCAGTTTCAGATGACGCATAAACTGAACGCTGTCTCGCACGAGAAGAAGATTAGGAAACTGACACTTCCGACACAGGAACAGGCCTGGTTCTGGCAGCAGGTGAATGCATCCGGTCTTGTACCCCTCTTTCATACTGGGTACGAGAGCATCAAACATGCCCTCATCACCGCCTTCTCAGAGAGATGGCATGAGGAGACCAGCAACTTCCATCTGTCCGTTGGGGAGATGACCGTCACACTCGATGATGTGGTGTGTCTTCTACACATCCCCATCATTAGGAGGCTCCTGGATGAGGAGGATGTAGGATACGAGAGAGGTATTCAGCTGCTGCAAGAGGGTCTGGGTTTGACATCTGAGGATGCTGATGAAAAGACAAAATCTCAGTGGGGTGGTTATATCAGTATAACTAACATGAAGAAATATTATGACACACTCTTGCATAGGTGCAATAAGTTGGAGCATCCTGCTGCTGATGATGAGGAGGAGGAGCAGGTGACGGTTAAGGCGCAATGCATTAGGACGTTTTTGTTGTACTTTGATGGCATCACCATTTTCGCCAACAGGAACAACAAAAGCGTTCAGCTGTTGTGGCTGGAGATGCTTCTGGATTTGGACACTGTAGGGGAGTGATCCTGGGGAGGGGTGGCACTTGCTTGGCTCTAGCACCAGCTTTCTCATGTTACGGACTCGACCAGAGGTGTCATTGGCGGTTACATGACTCTCCTTGAGGTAGTATTTTTTTTCTTTTTACTATAAAATATTATAGATGACTTACGATATTATTGTGTATGTTTATGGGTTTGTGATGCTGAACTATTTGTTTGTAGGGATGGATATTGGCGCACTTCATGAATATCTATCCGAGGAGGCTGTATCCAGACTACCATGTTGTTTCACCGCTTGCTGCTAGATGGATTCCGCCAAGGGGCCATGCTGATAGTGCACACTATTCTGATGTGATCTAGAGGTCGTACGAGGACCGGCGGGACATCATGCCTTTCCAAGACATTTGCTGGTACTCCAGTTGGATCATGGCCAGCAAGACGACTATGTGCCTTCACTTTCCGGAGCGGGTTCTCAGGCAGTACGAACAGGTGCAGACCGTCCACATATCTCCTACTGATATTCAGGCTCTTCAGGCTGAGGCGGTTGTTGTGGCGTTTAAGAACTTTCTGATCCATGTCCTTCCACAGGCGCTTCGAGGTCGACCGACATCAGCAACTAGGCAGTGGAAGTGTCATGATGGGTACATGCTTTGGTACTATAGGGTATCTCACCCCATCATGAGCGACCCTCATGTCGTTGCTGAATACGCACCTCTTGTCCCCTCCTTACGAGGAGGTTATTAATCAGTCACAGTGGGCCAGACAGGTTCCCGACCCACTGCAGATTATTGCGAACATTAGAGCCAGGGTGGACATTTCCATGGGTGTTCCTGATGTGTTTCAGAATCCAACCGTCTTCGGTATTTTTCAGGGAATCCAGTCAAAGTATCATATCTTGCAGGAGCAGGGGGGTTCCCCGGATGAGGACTAGGAGCCATAGTCCAGCGGAGTAGGGTGTTGTGACTGATGTACTTTTGTATATTTTTAGTTTTTTTGTTATGACATGGATGTATTATATTTACACTCGCGCCTTTGCGCATTTTTATTACATTTTGGTACATTTTTTGTTTTATTTTTGCGTATTATAAATTTGATTGAATTTACGTATTTTAAGTTTGAATGAATGAATGATTGAATTATTGATTGAATGGATGAAAAATGGATGAAAATGGAATAATGAATGCATGAATGAAGGAATGGATGAATGAAAACAAGAAGAATTGGGCATTCTGCGTGTTTTGCTTGATGACACAAACAGAGTGTGACTTAAGTCACGCTGGCGTATAACCTGCGTGACTTAAGTTACGCTGGTGTATAACCTGTGTGACTTAAGTCACGCTCGGTAGATGTCAGTGTGACTTAAGTCACGTTGCGGTCTTTTATAACCTAGGCAAAACCTCACTTCTCCATTTCACTTCTCAAATCTCTAAAAAATCTCCCAAATCGTCCAACCTCAAATTTCTCCAACTTCAAATCATCCACCACTACAACAACAATTAAGTTTTCATAATCAAGTACCGTTGTCATTTTATGTTTATATGGTACATTTTTCCTCTTAAATTAGAAATTTCTTAGTTTTAGGGTTTGTTTAGATTTTGATTTTTTTTGCAAGAAATGATACAATGTTTACATGTAAATGACATATGTTGCTTAAATATTTAGATGCTTGCATGTTTATGTTCTAGTTTTTAGTTTTAGGGTTTATGTATAATTTGCATTCCAAGTGTTTGATGAATTGTTTGAATGAGTTTTTCATTGATTGTTTTTAATTTCTTATGATGTAGATTTGAAACAATGGACAAATTGTTCAACGCTCAAGTATGCTTCAACGGTGGAAACCCTAATTTTTTCAAGGTTCGGGACGATGCCACATTAAAAGATCTGAAGGATCAACTGAATAAAATTAACCAACGACTCAATCATAGAGACATAAGGAGGGTGGAATATGTTTGGTATAAACGTCCAACAATGTTAGCGTTAAGTCGGACGGAGTTAACGAACGACGACGACGTGAGGAGCATGTTCTCGTTATATCGCTATAACAACATGTTGTTCCCGAGGATCGAGATGGATGCTACGTTGTTGAGGTCACCTGAAGATATTCTCAAGAATTTGATTCGTTCGAATGAAGATGTTTAAGTAGTATTATTATGTTGTGTCATTATTTTGTTGGATTTTAGTTTAATTTTTGTTAGTTTGCTGAAGATGTTGGCATTGAAGTGTCTTTTACTTAGCGTAACGGTTTGCAAGTTTCTTTGGAAACTCAAAAGAATGAAGAGAACACAACATGTATTCTGCCGAATGAGCTATATAGGTTCTCAAATCGAATTCCTTCGTATAAGATGAGTGTGACAAAAGATGCAATTCTAAGATGTTTTGTGTTTGATCATGCTCCTCTGTCAATTGAAACTTGTCAGTTGGCAGGGCAGTAGGATTAAGTTCAAAAGAATATATTGGAATGTATTCCTTTTTGTCATGACTCATCTTATATGAGGGAATTTGATGTGAGAACTTATATAGTTGATTCGGTAGAATACATGTGTTGTGTTGTCTTCATTCTTTTGAGTTTTCGAAGAGACTTGCAAAATTTTACACTAAGTATAAGACACTTCAATGCCAACATTTTCGACAAACTTTCATGAATTTAATTTTAATCCAACATCATGATGATACAACATCCTTAGGAATTTAATGTAATGTAATGTAACGTAACGCTTCGTTTATTTGAACGGAGATGAAATTATAACTAAATAAATTTGTCTTATTCTATTAATTTTGGAATTTATTATGTGTAATTGTGTATTTTTAGTTATGATTTATTTTGGATCATGATTGAATTGTTATTGTTGTTTCTAATACATGACATGCTTTTAAAAAATGAACATAACATATTGTATGTTTGGGGACTTCAAAAAATATTATTTTTGTGCAAAATTGGTGAAAACATAACTTACCTAAAACAAACGTAACTTAAGTCACGCCGGTGTATAACCAGCGTGACTCAAGTCACGATGGGGGCATTTTCGTCAGTTTGTATGGGAGTGAGCAATTTTGTTTGGGGGTGTCGCGTCGAATTTCGGATATCAAGCTATTGGGAAGCATTGAATCACTAATGTTAAATCACGACTGAACTTTTAATTTTTCGGGGAGAAAAGGAAAAAAGTTCGAAATTACCTTGAAAAAGAGATTTTAGGTTCGAGAGTCGATTATGCGAGGGGAAGGTATTAGCACCCCTCACATCCGTTGTACTCAACGGGAACCTCTTAGTCGGCTTAGGCTTAAAATGTTTCCAAAGTTTTACTTGCGTGTTTGAACATATAAAAGGAAATATGATATAAAGGGAAAAAGAGATAAAAACAAACGAAGGGAAAAAAGAAAGTTTTTTATTAATGGGCTTGACAAGATGTCGATCTTGCTCCTACGTATCTCCCGGTAGTCGGAGAATTCAAAGCGTACGTAGTTCTTTGGTAGAAAAAGTTTGTATGTTGGTTCGTTTTAATAAAAAAAGATTTGACGACGCACAGAGGCGTAAAAAGTTTAAATGATAAAAGATTTGAAGACGCACAGAGGCGTAAAATGTTTAAATGACAAAGAGACGAACGCACATTAAGGCGATAAACTCGCACAAGGCGTAAATGTTTTAAAGATAAAAAGGACGAGCGCACATCAAGGCGATAAACTCGCGCAAGGCGTAAAAGGTTGAAAAGGAGACGCGCAAAGGCGCGAATGGTTCGGATTGACCACGAGGGCCAAGAAAAGGTTAAAAATGGTCACGAGGGACCAAAGAAAGGTTAAGCGTGCTAGACGCGGCGAAGGTGGAATGACGATTGCCCGAACGACGAGACATACGTCACGCATTCGTGCAACCGAGGTTTGGGGAGACATATGTCAAGTCATTCCCTTTTCATTCAAGTTTTGTTTCGTCGAAACTCGGAGAAATCTCAAAGGGAACCAAAACACTTGTTTAAAAAGAAAGTTGTAAAAAAGAAATCACGAACAAATTTGTTGCTCGAGTTTATTGAAAATCATGAACATCACTTGTTGCTTAAGTTATTGAAACTCAAGAACAAGTGTTTGTTCAAGTTTGAAAGATGAACAAAAATCATAAAACATGCATAAATTTTGGAAAATGTACAAGTTCGGCTCGATTTGAGTTTGGTTTAAAAAGAGTGAGCAAGCTCGGCTCGAGTTCATGTTTTGATTGAAAATCATGAACAACGTTGTTGTTCAAGTTTGGTTTTGAAAATAGAGAACTTAGCTTATTGCTTAAACTTGATGTTGAAAATTTAAGAACATAACTTGTTTCACAAGTTACTCAAAATTAAATGCACGAACTTGTAAAATTTCCAAAGTTGTGCATGATTCTTGATGTATTTGAACAAAAAATGCATTTTTAACACTCTTTAGGTTCTGAATCAAGGGTTGGAACCCCAAAAATTTGGCATTTGGAAGCCTGATTCACATTCTGAGTTTCACATACTTCGCAGAGCAACCAGAACTTGGTTCTGCGAAGTCAGGTTCTGATGTGGTCGCACTGCGAACATACTTTGCTCTGCGAAGTATGCGAAAATTTGAACTCAGAAGCTGTTTCTGAACAGAAGTTCAGAAACTGCTTCTAAGCAAGCTTCAGAACCTAAAGGGGGTTAAAAAGCTTGGCAAAATTGGGAAAAAAGGAGTATAAAAACTCAGTTTTTAGGCCTGGTCACTTTGAGATTCCTTTTGAGTTTCAAAAGGGGTTTTTGTGCACAAAATGAAATTTAACCAAAACAAAAGATGCAAACAGCAAACAAAATGAAAGATAAAAGCTATAGGATACTTACAGAACTCCTAGCAATGCTTGTGCAAGAGGTAGGAAGTGGCTTGCTTGATTGATTAGAGGTTATGGACAATGAACTCTAATTGGTTTTGCTTTGGGTATGAACTATTTTTGATGCTGCAATGTGATGGATTTTGGTGTAAATTTCGTGTGTATTGTGTGTGTATATGGCTGTTTTTCTGGTGTGTCAATTGTGTGAAATCCTTGTGCCTTGGCATTCTTTTTATAGGCCAAAATGTAAATCTATGCAATGATGAACAAAATCCTAGAACCTAGCTGATTTGTGGGCTAAATCCAGGCTAAATCACTTTGCATTTAATGCTAAAGGATAGAAGTTGCTTTGCCTTGTGCCAAGGGTCAAGACCTTGACTGATTTCAGCCACAAAATGCAGCTGCTTCTAGAATGCAATGATGAAAAAAACTGAAAAAACAGGGCAGCTTGAAATGGTGTGATTCTTGGGATCAATCCTTGCAATCTTGGAAGGCCAAGCAATGAAAACGTGTACTGCCATGTACAGAGAGATTGGGGGAAGCAAAATGAGCATGTGGCTGGTGTGTGGGAGGAGAAATCCAGCTGAAAACATGGCACACCAAACAGCTTTTTTGCAAGCAAAACCACTTGAGTTTGACTGGTTTTGGTGGAGAAAGAAGGAAGGAAAGGGATCAAGCAGCTGGCTGGCAAGCTCAGGTTGGATGATAGGTCAATTGGGAGGGACAAGAGCTGACCAAGGGCAGCCAATTTGATTGAGCACATGTTAGGTTGGATGAAAATCCTTCTTACCTTTACCTTTAATGTCACACCTTGATTCTTGCTTTGTGCAGTCAATTTGCCACAATTGATGATCATAACAATAATAGATAATAATAACAATAACTAAAATGAAAACAAAAGCAAGATAAATCAAAAAAATAAAATTCTGCAGAAATTTCGCAGAGTTCGCAGTGCGAAGGCAACTTCGCAGTGCGAACTCCCTTTTTTTTTGAATTTTTGTTTTCTTTAAAATAAAAACAAAAGATAAAAAATAAATAAATAATAATGATGATGATGGATGATGCAAATAACAAAGATGGAAATAGAAATGATAATAGTAAAAATAATAAAATGATGAAAAAGGTTAATAATACTAGTAATTATAAATAATGATAATAAAACATTAATGATAAAAGGATAATAATGATATTATTAAATGAAAAATATAATAACAATAATATTAATAACAATGATGACAATGATAATATTTAATAAAAATGATAGTAATAAAAGTGGTGAAAAGTGTAAATAAAATACAATAACAAAAGTGAAATAATAAAAAGTAATAAATGATGAAAATAACAAAATATAAAACAAAGAAAAATATGAGTCAAAAAATGGGGTATGACAGGGGGAAGAGCAATTTTCAAGAAAGAAATGTGAATTTCGAAAATAAAGGAAGGAACAAGTAGAGATTTAGAGGACTTTGAGATAATACGGTTTTGTAGGGTTTATTTTCTTCATAATATCAAATCATCTTAATTTGAGGAACTCAAATTGTAATGGATGAGATTTTTGAAAAATTGAGTAGAGTTTCTGTGAATTATTCATATTCAATCAATATTATTATAACATTCTTAAAATATAAAATTTATTAAATATAAACATTAATTTATAATTCTTTAATAAATACTTTTTTAAAAAATACGAAAGATTTCTCAATTTTTTCTTTTCCTTATATTTTCCACCTCAAAAGCCATGCAATGTCCCAAACAAAATCTCTAGAGAAATATACTTGTACGTATCTACTAACAAGATTCTTACATTAGTAGTGTCATTTAATCTCATGCCTTTGAGAGGTACACGTCATATCTTTAACATCTATAAAGAAACTAAATTCGTCTGCATGCAATTATGTTTTATAAGATATAAAAACCAGTCAGATAATAAAATGATCGTGAGAATTTAATTAAAGCCTTGACAGTGATTGTTTCCGTCAGAATTCGAATTCAATTTCTCTTGAACTCGTTTTTAATCGTAGCTTATTAACCACTCAAGGGCAACAATATATCAGCTAAAAGTGTGTTCACAAGAAAACAAACATCCTGTACACCAACAATATAATCTGTTTAACAAAGCAATACCTTTCTCAAAATTTTCCTCAAAATATATATCCCACTAAACAGACAAATGTTGCATACTCAAAATAACCATCAACTACAATGACCTTGCGAATAGTTACATACATTGCTGCAAGCAAAAAAAAAATTATAAAAAGAAGAGAGAACAACGAGGACTGAATTAACAAGCTTGAGAGTATACAGGTAAAGAAACAATGACGCTTGGACAAAGACACAAGAGGACAAGAGGACAACAGAAATCATAATGCAAATTTGCAAGCCTTCATTGTCAAAATAATCCGAATCTTAAGCTTCTATAACATTCATTCACAAACAAAACAAATTCTCCAATAACCTGCAGTTTGCTCAATGCACAGTCATGATCGGTTCTTGTGACAACACGAGCTGAGGATTCTCTTCAACCACTATGTCACCATTCACATGAAATTCTTCACTTGGCTTATCTGAAGGAACCGTATTATGAGGTAGAGCAACATTTGTGTCACTTGACAAGGTACTGTTTTCTTCATTGGCTGCGACAATCTCAGCTTTCTCTTCCCCTGTAGCTTTGGATAAGCTAGTATCTTTCTTTGTTGACCTGGATGTAGGTGCAGCTGCTGAATTGGATGAATTGGTCCTTTCAGAAGCAAGTCGAGTAGGAAGGGACTTTCGTAGTGGCTTCTTTTGATGGACAAGGGTAACTCCTTTAGTGGAGTTGCCCTGTGACACTTTCTCGTTCAGACTTAAACGACCTTGTCGAGAACTGCAGCTACCATTTCCATCAGACTCTGAATTTGTTGAAGTCTTCTTCCGACCGAGCTTTGGAGATTTTGCTCTTGTAGTTGGTATCTACATTAGTATTGTCCAGAGGATAAAGAAGTTAAATTTTCCAAATGATAAGACCAAACTTCTACAGTAACCCATTTAAAAACTTCTGGAAGCTTAAGAAACCCACCAAGAACTTTCACACAGCATTTGGTTAAAATGAGGGGAGCGGGGGAAACTACTTGAAAACTCAATTAAATAAGATTACGTGAAGGATCAATGTCCAGATAACAGGAAGAAAACAATCAAAAGAGGGTTAAAATCATCCCTTTCCCAATGATGTGTTTAATAAGCAGTGCAACAAACAAAACTTTGATTTACTAGTGACATAAAAACACAGTTTTGCCAACCCTTTTTAGTAAAAATAAAAATGGCATTAGAAAAGCTTTTCATATAATTATGCAACATTCAGATTTCAGATAATCATTTATAAAAGCAGATATGAAAAGAACTTGCACACCACATCAAGAACTTTGTGGTCGAAAAAGCCACACTAAACCATCTACTGATAAGAGGGTTAGTTTTAAATGCACACAAGCAGTTAATTATCACCCGTGGATATACATGTGAACAAAGCATCTACACAACAGATAGTGTAACAAAATATTTAGAACTAAATGAAATAATTTTCAAATCTGAATGGCTCAGTTTGGAAAAAGAAAAAAAAAACACCATAATTTTAAAAGCCACAATAACCAAACCATAATTCAAAAAAATAAGGTTTCTAAGGAGATTTTGGCAGAACCAGATAATTGTGTAAGATTATGAAATATTGTAAACGATAGTCTTGAACTTTTGTATAAAACTCTCAGATTTACCAACTGAAATTGAAATCACAATTGATAACATCAATATACGTAGTTATATCTTGAACTTATAGTATATAATAATTTTTAGAATTCAGGTTGGGCCTACGCAACCCTTACAAACCAGCTTGTAAGGTGAGGAATATCACCACTTATAAACATACTTTCAGGATTTGTCTCATCTAATGTGGGACTCTTAATGCACCTCCCTTGTGCCAAGGTTTGGATATCTAGAGCATGACCTGAGTGGCCCAATAGCGGGAGACCCAATGGATCTTGGATAGACTCTGATACAATCTAAGAATTTGAGTTGAGTCTAACTCAACCCTAACAAAACCGGCTTGTAAGGTGAGGACTACCACCACTTATAACCATCCATATTTTCAGATAATCTAATAAGGTATTCTTAAAAAATAATATAACAATTTAACCTTTGATTTCATATATCCGTACAAATAATGGTCTTACAACCTCCACAGATATAATATTTCATAGCAAAGCCAGAACTATATACCAAATCACTATAATGAGCTAACAATATTGCTTTCAAAATGATTGATTTCTTCTGCAATTTATATCTCAGGTGCATCTGCAGATTATGCATTAGACAATAAAGACCACACTTGTGCCCGTGGGAAGCAAATGCATATAACGCGCAACAATCAAAGGTTTAGTAAAGACGTGACCAAATCAGCACAGGTAAAATCGGTTGGAAGAAGGGGAAGTGGAAAACAAGGCAAATACATGTTTTGCAGATTTCAGCACAGATCATTGATGCTGATTTTTTTTCATGGAAACCAGATTTTCTTGTTTAAGAAAAGGCATGAAACTTAACATGCTAAACATAATAAGATAGGCAATTATAGGAGCAAGCGGGAAATTGGGCAAAAAGCTTTTATCAGCAAAAAATGTTCTTTAACAGCTATTTTCAGAAGATATTTGTATGATTTATCCTCTCATAAACACATACATTACATAACGCTTCAAAGCAAACAAAAAATCTTCTGGAAATAATTAGTGCAGACTCAAGGGTTAAGATAAGAGTACACAACAAGGCCTGCATGCAATCAAGAAGTCACATACAAGTGTACAATTGTGCAAGTATACACACGCAGTCAGACGCGCTCGCGCGCAAATATACGCGCACAAGCGCGCGCACACAGAGGGAGAGAGATTTACCTTCTTCAGCTCCACCTTAGGAGGAGCAGGCTCCTGATAGAAAGTTGGCAATGGAGTTGCTTTAAAAGTTAGGCTCTTCCTAAGCTTTCTAATCTCGGCCTCTTGACTCTCCTATAAAAGTGTGAGAATTACTGACATGATTAAAAGGCAAACTCTGCAATTTACAATTCAGCCATGATATCAAATATTCCCACCTTGGATTTTGCTTGCAAGCTACTCTTCTCCTCCTCCTTTGCCTGAATCTTTTCCTCAACCTTAGTGAGGAACTGTTCACAAAAAGATCCAATTCACTTTTTTTCATAACTAGAAGCTTATTCAAATGAAACCTGGATAATGATACTAAAGGTGGAAACAAAACGTACAAACTGTTTACCTCTCTCCTTTTCTCAGCTCGTTCACCGCACCTAAAACTGAATCCATAATTTGGAAGTGTCCCCACTCTGCGAGGTTTGGCATCTTCAGTGTTGGTACTTTTAAGAGGATTAAGGACCACAAAAATACACATCATCATACTCAATAATACATTATGTGATAAAGAAAGCTGCGCAGTTCTACATTTGCACTAGGAGGAATAAATAAACTCATAAGAGAAAGGATACAGAGAAGATTCTGCTTCTCCTTGAGCTTTATCAAGGGGTCCCTTTTTCAATGATTTTGGTTTTTTCTTCTCCCTGTAATCAATAGATCACAGTTCACATGTTTGTTAACAGCAATTATCCCTTATAAGTATCCTTTTTACTATGAAACATTGTCAAATAAATGCAAGAAGTACATACACTGCAACATCAGAAGACGCTGCTTCAGGCTTCGAAGGTTGCTGAGGAGAACAAAGTGCAAAACTATCAGGGAATGCCAAACTATAGTCTTAGAGTAAACATTCAATTTAGAGTAAACTTATTTGGTCCATTAACTATAGAAATATAATAAACAGTCCTTAGATAATTCATAAACTATCAAGTTAGTCCCTGAACTATAAACTTGTTCTACTATTTTAAAAGTAACTGAGGGACTAACTTGATGGGTTGAGAATAGTTCAGGGACTATTTATTATATTTTTATAGTTCAGGGGCCAAATAAGTGAGAGAGTGATGGTTTAATAACCAAGTTGAAGGTTTGCTCAGGATTTTATTATCTAAAACAGAAAGAAAAGGAAAAATAAAAGAAACAAAAGGAAAAAAGAATCTCAGAATGAGTTCCTAAGTAAACATT
Source organism: Medicago ruthenica (assembly GCA_018208015.1). Taxonomy (NCBI): domain Eukaryota; kingdom Viridiplantae; phylum Streptophyta; class Magnoliopsida; order Fabales; family Fabaceae; genus Medicago; species Medicago ruthenica. The sequence goes on along the minus strand of CM031371.1, from coordinate 115,487,940 downwards.
TGGGAAGAAAAACAAAGGTAACAACAGAGTTTACCTTGGACAGTTGAGACTGCCGATCATTGAATGAGCGGTTTTTAATAGGCTGTCTTGGGCGAGAGTCTAAAGCAGAAGTGCCATTTGAAACAGCGGATGATGCCTGTTTGTCTTTTCCAACTTTGCTGTTTTTCACCAAAATTGCATTAACACCACTGGAACTACCAACCTTTGCATTCTTATTCTTGACAGGACCCTTTTGTGCTCTTGACTGTTCCGTTGGAACTTTTATTTTCACTTCCTTTTCCTAGAACAAAGCAAATATATTAGATCCAAATCCATAACTGATTTAGTGAAACCAACTCAAGAAAAGCAAAATCGTCAAACCTTCGAAACAGTCAAATTATTGTCATCCATGTTGTCATTCGATCCTTCGATTTCCTTCATAGACGAATTTCCAGTTGCAGTGCTTTCCAACTGATTGATATTTTCAGAATTTCCATCTGCAACAACAGTTTCTGTATTTACAGTAACATGGGGGTCTAAATCATTTGAAACACCGTCCTCTCCAGAATTAGAAGGTTCGTCACGAACACCGTTTTGGTGGACATCATCAAGTCCATCAGCAGGCAAAGAGTTAACTGGATCCATCATTCACACTAACCTAGTTACATAGACACAAGGAATAGAAGTTAGAGATGATTAAATACAAGAAAACCGAAGATACAAAATGAACAAGTTTAATCATTCCTATGGAGTTTAAATGAAAACCAACCACTTTGAAAAGTACAGTACGTTGACAAATTCTCAAAACAATTTATTCATTTCCAAAAGATTACAACTTGTAAGAAAAAATATCATCACGCAGACTTGGTGTAATGACAACTTACCCTCTTTTGAAGAAGAAAGATAGGATTTAGATGACAAAGCAATAGACCTGTAAAGTTGTGTGATAAGTTATTTACCAGTCAAATATTCATAAGCTTGTAAGCAACATTGCACAATCATCATAATTCAGAAGTTTTCAATGTAAACGGCTTGTTTACGAAGTATTTAACATTAATAAATAATAATCAACAAAACTAATAATGACGATGTAGACTAATTTTGTTTTATAATCTAATACTAATCACTTCTTGGACTAAGTTTCCTAGTGCATAAAGAAAAATTGAAAATTCTACCAATGAAAGTACATAGCACAAAACAACACACTCATGATTATTATTCAGAAAAATTGAATCACTTCTTCAGCATTTCATTAGCAATAGCAACCAACCAAGTAGAAAAAACACTAACAGCATTGAGTTACTATTGATTATATATGATTACAATTTCAATATGATAATTAAGAATACTCAGATTCATAAATCACCCATTTTCCAAGTATCAAACTTTGATCCAATAACAACCCAAGTTCAATTTTTGCAACATAAAATAAACAGCAAAGAACCAAATCAAGAAAATAAAAGAATCTAAGCATTTCAGAACAAACCCAGATAAATAAAAATGAGATTTTTATTGAAAAAAATTTAGTCAAACAGTGAGTGAAATTGTGCTTACCCAATAGTCAAAATGGCATGAAAAGGTGGAAATTGAACACCATTGATGGTGAAGAGAAGAAAGAGATCTGCGTGAAGAACGATGAAGGAAAATGGGGGGTATAGAAGAAGAAGAAAATCACGATCTGAGGATCCAGCAGTACTGACGCTCCAGCAGCAAGATCCGTATGGTTGAAAACTGTAGAACTTGCTAAACATTTATCTCTTTTAATCTTTTAATAATACTACATATTAATTTTTTTTTTCTTAGAAAAAATATGAACTGACAGTGTAAAAATTGTTTTACACCTGGGATGACAATGGGTACAGTAGGGTACTACAGTGCTCTTTCTCATACCTACGTTTGTAAAAAATACTCATACCCGAGCACGTACCCTCGTGGGCAACAACTTTATGTCTTTCCACGTACCCTATGGGCACCTAATTGTTCATTCTCGTACTCATTACCTACACTTTAACTATGAAAAGACAATAGAAACATCACAATTGAAATAAAACTATGGTCCAAAGTTTTCCAATCAACTCATAAAATAGCACGAATCGTTAGCCAAATAAAAACATCCAAAATATCCCTAAAAAATTGTACACTAGTAGGAGGGAGCGGTTACTATATTAAGTAGTTTTTAGATTTAGGCTTAAATAGCTAAATACATTAATTAATTATACAGCAAAAATAAATAAATTATTTATGATATTATATAAATATGTATATGCGGGTTGTGGGGCTGGGCTGGACAGTATAATACCCTTACCCGCGTCCATACCCATTTAAATTTGCGGGTAATTACCTGGATCCAAGCCCGGACCCATGAAAGCGGGGTTTTACCCTGCCCATTGCGGGTATTTTTTGCGGGTGTCCATCGGGTCTGGGTCCAATTGCCATCCCTATTTACACCATGTATTCTTCTAAATCACGTATATATTTTTGAGTTTAATGGTGATGGATTAACGGTCTAAAACAACTTTACACACACAACTGATCTAAACATTTCACATTGTCACATAAATTAAAAACATTAATTGATGTGGCGATTTCAAATGTTTTGATTGGTTGTGTGTACAAAATTGTTTTGGACTGTGAACCCATCATCATTAAACTCTATATTTTTAAGTTTAATTAGTATGTTTTGTTAATATATAATTATTTTACACATATATTCAATAATGTGTTACCATATCAATCGGTGAATAAGACAATAATGTATTTTTATATTTGTGTTTATATTAATCAAATTCTATTTTTCTACCAAAAAGAAAATAGAAAATAGGATACATAATAAAAGTGTAAAGTATTTTTACACTATCATCCTGTAGCAATCATGTATTCCACCAAATTGATCCATTACACCCCACTTTGATGGTATGACGCATGGAGACATAGCATATCGATTAAACTTAAAAAAAATCATTGTCCCAAAAACAATTTTATAAATCAAACATTATATCTGTCTTTCATTCAGCAGATCAAACACATTTATAGTATCTTATTATTGGATAATAGTGTAAAACAAATTTTACATTGGAAAATGGCTTTTCTGACATATAGATTTTCTAAAAACACACATTGAAATGACGCAAATACTCGTTGGAAAAAAAACAGCTAGAGTTAACTACCGTTGGCCTCAACGGTAGTTAACTGCAGCTGCGCCCTGAAGACAAGGCAGTACAGTTGCTGCATTTTCACCATTTGAAAATTGCTTTTTCACATTTGTTTTTTCTTAAACACACATTAACAAAGTTTAATTAATTTTGGGAGTTTAGAAAATTTTGTAAAGTTTAATTAATGAAATTTATCGACATACAAATTTGTTTCGGTAAACTCAAATTTGTACGGTAAATTTAAAGTTTGAAATACCAAATTAGAAAAATACTAAAATTAAACTCAAATTTGTACGTTAAATTAGAAAAAGTTAATACGCTAAATTAGAGAAATACCAATATGTCATAAAATTCATAAGTGTGAATATGTCATAAGGCTACACAGAAGTCAAAATGTACATAAACATAAATAAAAGTCAACGTTACCTAGGATGCTTCCGACCCGGCATCTGCCTCCGCTGCCTGACGATAGAATATGCCAGGGCTGGCCGACCGGTACTTCTAATCTGGCTCAAGGCCTCTAGCAGATCCTCCATGTCCAACTCGTCCCTCCCAGCCAGTGCCTGATCTGCAATCTGAACGCAGTCTCTGATAAGCTCCAATGTGTCAGACATCTCTCTAGCATGCTCCTCCGCTATAAGCTGCTCCCGGTTCGCCGGCCTGGGAGGAGATCCATCAGCAGGTGGCAGAATCTTCGGGTGAGACACCTTGGCATACCAAACCATATAGCCAAGGACATGCTGCCACTCACCATTTACCCTGGGACCCCACTGATCCAGAGAAATGCAATACACACGGACGTCAGTGAAAGCCTGTGGGGCCTGATCTGCAAGAATAGGCTGCACAAATGACGAATGTCTAGGGATGTCTGCGGCTAAGATCTTTCACCTTAGGCCCATAATTTATGCATCTAAATTTACACTTAAACCACATCTGAAAAACAAATTAATTAAGAATAAATCAATTAACCATTGAGTAATTTAATCACTTAATCGCTTAAACACTTAACATTTAATCACCTAACAATAAAAAAATGTATCACTTAAACACATAAACACTTAACATTTAATCACTTAACAATAAAAAAATTAATCACTTAATCACATAATCACTTAACATTTAATCACTTAAACACATAACCCTTGACATTTAAAAATTAGTAAATCAATAAGATTAAATAAAAAAGTTTAAAGAATAAAAACACTTACATTATCATTGTTATACCAGAGCGGCACTACAACATGCTTTGCGTATTTGGACAAGAGTGATATGTCCTCAGGATCTCCATGAAGGAGAGGCCCTACAACAGGGACGACATGTGCGGCTCCCTGATCCTCGTCTTCACTCTCAGGCTCACCCTCAGCATCATCATCCTCTACCTCTGGCGGCTGAAAGTAAGGATCCTCTGGCCCATCAATATAGTGCTGGTTAGTCGGATTGTATCCCTCGTCATACACATGCACATGTGTAGGATCAACCACCTGCGACTTGGCCGCATGTGAGCTCTCTCCACCTCCTGGGTTCCTACGTCTTCCCCTCTCAGGAATATGCGGGTTTGCCGCATGTCGCTCCTTCCTATAACTACCCGTCATAGTCAGTTTGCCACATCGGATTCTACAGTCGTCCCCAGACATATCTGTGCAAAAACAAAAGCAAAAAAACATGAACTATTCACTTAGGCATTTCATCAAACACCTCGAGTGCATTTCAAATAACTATCACAATTTGTGCTAATTGAACTTCAAAACAATCACGTTGTACCTAAACCTACTCTAAACAACAATGACAACAACAACATTCCATTATATCATCATAATCTAAAAAAAAAATTGATTTTCAAACTAAACCTAAACACTAACATTTTGTTAAATTTATCAAAAATAACACCCTATACAAATTACATTGCATGTTAATAGGATTAAGCTTACTTACTTGTGATTTTCTTGAAGAAATATGGATGATTTTCATGCAAAATGTGCTTGGGTGACTTTGGTTGAGAGTTTGAGTGTTTAGAAGTTGAAATTGTAAACAAAAACTGAAGCTGCTGTGCTGGTTTAAGTTTCAGATCGCAGAGGTAGTTAACTATCCCTGAAAATCAAACAGTAGTTAACTAGATTTTATTCTCAACAGTAGTTAACTATCATTAGGGGTATTTGAGTCATTTTAATGTGTTTTTAACAACTTTTCATAGTAAGAAAAGCAATTTTCTTTACATTGTTGGTGATTTTGACCGGAATAATAGAGTTATTTTTTTCTTTTTTTGAAGGAAGTAAAGTTTTTTTTTTTTTTTTTTACACCGAATAATAGTAAAAAAATGAAAGCGCCTCGTTGAAAAATATAAGAGTAAAGTAGAGATAGATACAGTGATCCAAAAGCGACCCAGTTAAACAACAGTGGAGTCTGTCTCTCTCTCTCTCTCTCGTCGACTCTGAAAATCAACATGAGCGCCACAGCATCCCGTTCCATTTTCTTTAACAGACCTCACTCTTCCAACAAGGTTTTTTCATTTTTTGTTGATTTGGGGTTGTTGTTTATTTATACAATTTTAATTTGATTCTATTAAACTTCTTATCTTTACTTCCTTACTAAAATTCCAAAATTTTTGTTTGTTGTTGGTATTCAGGATTTGATAAAGCAACAGAATGTGAAGTTGTCGCATATTAACTGTTCGATCAAAAGTTCACAAAACAATGTTCGTGTTGGTGTTCTTGGAGCAAGTGGCTATACTGGTTCTGAGGTAATTGGATTAGTATGTTCAAATATTGGAAAATAATGCAAGAAGTAAAAATCATCGATTTTCTGATGACATTGTGGCTCATAGTGATTTTGGGATTATAATATATACTATTTATCAATCACACTTTTGTTATCCAACTCAAGTTAAACCTTGTATTGTACTCAAGTTGTAACTTTGTTTCAATATCAGTTTAAATCCGGTGTAACTTTGTTAAGAGATTTTTATTAGATTCTTCGGCTTTTGGCAAATCATCCACAATTTGGGGTTGCATTGATGACCGCTGATAGGAAAGCTGGACAGGCAATCTCATCTGTATTCCCTCATTTAGGCACACAGGTATGGTTGGTTTAATATATGATGACATACATATTTTTTTTTAATTTCTAGCATTATTTTTTTAATAGTCATGTCGTGATTATGGTGTGTTGATGCTTTGTTGCATTGATTACAAATTTGGACTTCTTTGCAGGACTTGCCAGATTTGATTGCAATAAAGGATGCAAATTTCTCTGATGTGGATGCTGTATTCTGTTGTTTACCACATGGAACTACGCAGGTTCATTCTTATGTCTTTTGAGTTTCGTAATTCCATCTTTTGACCAACAGAGAACATGAATTAGTTTATCTTTCTCTGAAGATAAGATATGCAGCAAGAGAAAGATTTTAACTTTAATGCTTAAATAAAAATATTTCTTAGTTTATGCTCATTCATCCAGGAAATAATTAAAGGCCTTCCGAAGCACTTGAAGATTGTTGATCTTTCAGCAGTATGTTTTCAATAACTGTTGTTTCTTTGTTTTTATTAAAGATTGTTTTCATTATAGATTAAAGGAAATCTTGCTTCATATCAGAATGGTAAATTTGAATTTTGTAGGATTTTCGTCTAAGAGATGTTTCTGAGTATGAAGAGTGGTATGGTCAGCCACACAGGGCACCAGATTTGCAGGTGGGACTTGTCCTCTTGAACTACAAAAGGATCTCATTTATCTAGGTCAACTTTTTGTTTTCTTCATCAGCAGAATACATCGTCAACTTAAAGGATTTTAATTTGTTTTTTATTTCATCGAACCTAACTTAGGCTCTACTTGGATAAACAACTAAATTAAACGCTTATCGCATATGCACCTATCACATAGTTGCTTATGAATAAACTATTTACAGAACAAAAGATAAAATAAAGTTAAACTGATTTTATATAAGCTGTTTTCATAAACTATTCCGGAGAATTTATGGAAATAAGTTGAAAACAAATTACGGACATGTAGTGTTTATGCCAGTAGATAAACTCAAATAAGTCAATCCAATCTTCCCCTTAGTAAACCACTGAACCTCTTTAAGTTCTATGGTATATATTTGATGAAATAAGATGCTATCACTTCATGAATTTGATTTGTTCACTTTGATTTCTGTTCATATCGTGAAACTCAATGTTGATTTTTTCTTTTGTAAATTCTCTAACGAAAAAGTCAATTCAAATGGAATTTCCTTAAAACAAGCCATCTCGTTTTCCCATTTTATTCCTCATACTGAATTAATCTAGTTATTATACAGAAAGAAGCTATATATGGATTAACAGAGGTTTTAAGGGAGGAAATAAAGAATGCGCGCCTAGTTGCTAATCCTGGTTGCTATCCAACTTCCATTCAACTTCCTCTTGTTCCACTAATAAAGGTTAGCATACTTGCCTTGCTTTCTAAACTACTCATTTAGAATAAGTGAATGTAAGTGAAAATATTTTTCTTTTTAATTTTTTCGGTGGCTGATTTTGTTACAAAAAATAGTATACAATTATGATGTCTAAAAATAATCATGTGTCTGTGAGTTCTATCTACTTGTATTTGCATTGTGGCTTGAAAATTATGGTCTAGGGTGTTAAGCTTGGTGTACCCTTCACATTAAGCTGATTTCCTGTTGATGGCTCAAAATGGTGTAGCAAGCAAAAAGGAAGAGCTATATGCATATGTGCATTTCATAGCATACTCGGGTGAGTATGGATTATGGACTACAGATTCTTTGAAATCAGAGATTAAATTGCGGCTGCACTTTAGAGTTTTTGTTTAAGCAGACGCCTCTTTGTATTTTGGTCTTTCTGTGCTGATGTTGTACCAATTTAGTGGGTTGCATGGTAATAATTTATCAAAATAAAGACCCTACCTAGGAGGGGTGTGGGGTTTATGCATCAGATGGTCGAGGGAAGGAGAATCTGATGACTAAATAAATACAATGAAGTAGTAATAACGATAATTCATATTTTCTCACTATATATTGAAGAAAAAGAAAAAATAACTGAACGAAATAAGCGCAATCAACATGAGACAGCAAAATACCTAATATTTATTTCTTCTTTTCTAAATGATAACATTTAACAGCTACTAAACCCATGCATATTCGCATCAGAGGTTGAAACTGCCTCATTTAGATTGCCCAGCTGTCTAATTCCGTTGGACTAATCTTTTTGATATTTTCGATGAGGTTTGTCCTGGTTCAAAGGATCAGTTTATGTATTATTCAGTGTGCCGTATGTAGAAATGTCTTAAATTGCAGTTGTATTTGCATTGTTACGCCGTGATCCTTGATACTGCCGAAAAATTGCGGACAAATGCGGCCTATGCATATTTGCATTTATTTGGTGAAATGAACAAATTGAGTGTTCATGGCAGAAGGTGGACAGTTGAGTAATAGTTTGCATTATAAGGCCGGCATGAATCATGCTGCTTTACTAATGCAGCTGTCTAGTGGATTGGTGGAAGTTGGATTCTGTCTTCCCTGACTGAAGTACTTAGATGTTTAATCAATGGTTGATTTCACACGTGGAACCATTATCTAGGAGACTAGGCTTAGCTTTATGATTCCTATTTTGAAAATGATTTTTATGCAGTTATTGATTTTATGATGCTTGAAGTGTTTTATATCCCCTTTGAAAATGAGTTTTCTTGGTCTTGCAGGCTAATCTTATTCAGACTACTAATATTATTGTTGATGCTAAATCTGGTGTTAGTGGAGCAGGTTAGAAATTGGATGCACATCTTTTGTATTTTTTTTACAAGTATATCACGACATTCTCAGAACAAGCATATAATTTAAATGTTGTTCTATTACTTCATTGCAGGGCGAAGTGCGAAAGAAAATTTATTGTTTACTGAAGTAACCGAGGGTATGAATTCTTATGGTGTTACTCGGCATCGCCATGGTAAGTTTAGTTTGCTTGATATAATTCGATTTATGCCTTTTCAAGTCTTACAGACTCCAGCCTAACTAATCACTAAGTGGATTAAGAGATTTTTTTTTAGTGATTTTGTGATACATCTTTTTCCCATAGAACTCTTTGAAAAACTTTTATTGTGTTTGGACGTGGGTGTCAACAACTAAATTTTCATCTTGTAGACACTGGTAGACCGCCATTGCCGTCACAGTTGCAGGTGGATTCTGTGTTTTAAAAGCATGTGTTTTATGCTATTTTTTGTCGCAAACGTTGAACCTTTTGCTCAAACTTAACATTGGCCATGGAAAATTTGAATCTTTCAGCTGCTGTTTTCCCCATAGTTCAAAGCTTTGTATCTGTTAATATGCTAGTGATTTTAGTTATTGGGGACATATGCCTCTGTTCGAATAAGTAAACCTATCCTATTTTGGGGATTACAGCTCCAGAAATCGAGCAGGGACTTGCTGATGCTGCAGGTTCAAAAGTAACCATTAGTTTTACTCCACACCTGATTCCAATGGTAAGAGTGGCACTAAGTTATATCTTTGGTATTCTTGTACTGCTTATCAGGCCAACTGACAAATGTTTCTCTCTTCCCTTTTTCAGAGCCGTGGTATGCAATCAACTATTTATGTGGAAATGGCTCCAGGAGTAAGAATTGATGACTTGCACCATCAACTGCAACTATCATACGAGGTTTAGCCTTTTATTTCACTACTTTTTACCTCATCACATTTAGATGTTGTTAGCACTAGTTTACAACAATTTGAAGTATGAATTGCATATATGCAGATAACATTCAAACAATTAATGGTTATTCTTCATTAAGGCAAACAATTTAATATCGACCTTTTGCAATCATATTAAGATCTCAGAGTTTGAAGGCCTTGTCCTGCCTGGTTTCATTTGATTGTGGAATATGCATAACATTAATTACTTTATTAAATGAACTTGTTTTGGTGATTTTAGGATGAAGAATTTGTCGTACTGTTGGAAAACGGAGTCATTCCTCGAACTCATAGTGTTAAAGGATCAAATTACTGTTTAATCAATGTTTTTCCTGACCGAATTCCTGGAAGAGCAATCATTATATCTGTGGTATGTTATAGGTGAAATATTTGGATTACTTAATTATACTATGATATTATTATTGCAAAGGCTCTAAATATGTTGATATGTTGTTGCAGATTGATAATTTAGTGAAGGGAGCTTCAGGTCAAGCCTTACAAAACCTTAATTTGATAATGGGATTTCCAGAAAATTTGGGCCTTCAGTACCTGCCTCTGTTTCCGTAAGGTTAGATGTAGTCATCTTGTCCAACAAGAATGAGCCAGAGATGTTTCTTTTTAACCTATTTTTGGACGGCATCCATTCTTGCGTGTAAACTTATTACAGTTCTTTTCTCTGTTGGTTCTATTGGCATTTGGCTTATGTGGCGAATGATGCTGCAAAATCAATGTCTAGGCTAGAGCTCCAATGTCGTTGTAACCTTCCTTAATAATGGATGTTCTAGTCGAAATGTTTAGAATCATGGATTTTCCTTAACAAGGTTCCTGCCATATATCCTGGGATTCTGGACTTACAGGAACTCACACACCACTTTGATGATTTTGAAGGTAGTTTTGTAATGAGACATTTTGAACCACGAGGCTGATAACTTTGTTGGAGTAGCCAGGAGATTAGGTTCTAAAATTTGGTTGAGGAATTCCCTTCATTGTTCTGCTCCATCTTTTTGTAATGTTCTTGTTTCAGTCCAATAATGTGTTTGTTTGCTCAATAATGTGTATGTTTGTATTAAGCTAAGTGTTGAGTTTTTGTTGTGTTTTTGTGATAAAGATTTGGTTTTAAAAAAAAAGTATCAATTTTTTGGGGTAATATGTAGCTTCCAACAATCAATCTGTTCAGCTGAACAATTGAAAGAAAATAAAACTAGAAAAAAATTATTTAGTTAGTGAATACACTAAAGGCATAAGCATGTAATTTACTCAATAAATTAAAAACCGCAATCTATTTAAAAGGACTCTAAATTAAACACTAAGCTAATAAAAAATAGACTAAAAATTAAGAGAGAGTAGGTGAAGAACTATCAATATGCTATATATGTTCGTTTTAGTTGGTTACCCTTTATCATTTGTTGTCGATTGGGTTGAACACGTTAGATTTTATAGGACCAAGTTATGCAGAGATCAAGACGATGATGGAGACGTAGGAGCGTAATGACTTGCATTGATGATTAGATGTCCTTGGACTTGATGACATGGCTGGTTATCATTGGTGTGTGTCAAAAGCGTATGTTAGAGGGTGTGACATTAGCATTTCTACTATGTTTGAGCATATGTTTATTTAATAAAAGCAAAGATGTCTTACACTGAATGTTTTGCTTATGTTAATATTAAGCTAAGTGTTGAGTTTCTGTTGTATTTTGTGATAAAGAGTTGGTTTTCAAAATGTGGAATCAACTTGGGATTTTTTGTGAAGTCTTTATTTCTCTATTTTTTTTTGAAGTATTTGTTTATTTATAAGAGAAAATGTTTTGCTAGGAAATGTTTTGATTATGTTTATATATTAAGCTAAATGTTGGGTTTCCGCTGTGTTGTGTGTTAAAGATTTGGTATTGAAAATGTGGCATCACTTCGATCGCCCCTTTTCAAAAATTCGAAGAAAATAATTTTCGCAAAGTTTAATGCAAAGATAATTGTAATTAAAGTTTTCAATTATTTAAAAAAAATACAGTCTCCCGGTTAAAAAATCGGGGAATTAAACTTCATAATATGTACTATTTGTTTTTAAACTTGATTCAAATGGTGAAAAACAATTTAAACATTGAATGATGTGTTTTATTCAATTTAAGTACTCTATTTGGAAATTAAAGTACCACGATTGTGTTCATTGAATTGCTTTTTTATTTAAAGTTTAAAAACCATAAGGCCTAAAGTAAAATAACCTTTTTTTTTCAAAGTCAAAAGATAATCCAAAAAGAAAGAACTAAAAACCACGCGGAATAACAATAGGAAAAGCATCAACAAAAATCATGTTTAAAATAAAGAAAACACATAATGAAAATGCCATTCCAAGAAACATTGTCACCTTTGTGAGACAAGGTTGTAACTTCCAAGAGCAACATTACCTGCACAACACATTTTGCGTGATTGGAGGACGAGGTGGTGACCGTCAAAGACTAACCGGTGAGCATCGTTGGAACAGGAAGCTTAGCGCTAGTAGGAAGATGTCATGAATTTTGAGGCGGTAACTGCACACAAAGTTGAAGTTGTAATTTACACGGAAAATTTCTATAAAATATCGTTAATAATCTCCACATGTTATGACAATAAAAAAATGGAAAATCGGACACGTGAGTGTCCATCGTTCCGCTAGTTATATATAATGGTTGTAAAATCTATTAGCTGGTGTATAGAGACTGCATAAATATATATGCTATATTTAAGACGCTATATTCGGATTTTATGTTAAAAAACCAGCAATAATAATAGGCTAGATTTTCTGGATTGGAAAACTTTGTTACTAAATTTTAAATTTCAATTTCTGCATCCGAAAACTTCTATTTTAAGACGCTATATTTGGATTTTAGGTTCAAAAAAAGTTGTAGTTTTTTTTGGCTATGTTTGAATTTTTCACATACAAATAATGATATTTAGATTTTCTACAATCGAAAACCTAAATTTTAAATGTTATATTTAAATTTGCTACGTCTAGAAACTTATTTAGACACACATCATTTGTACTTTTGTGATTGGAGAAGTATCGAAATCCTATAAAAGTGTAACTATCCAATGTAATTCATATTTCAAATTCATATTTTATCTTAATAGTGTAATCATAAATGAACTTTTTTTATGGATCGCAATTGTGCAATCGTTGAAGCATACACTACTAGAGCCTTCCATTTCCCCCTCAAAATATGGAGAGAATCTATATCTAGTGACAATATATAAAAGTCGAAATACTAACAAAATTTCATAATCGTCCTTATTAAAACTCATGATCTCCTTAATTTTATGTGCATAATAGTCATTGTGCAAAATTTAATTTATTTGTTTTTTAAAAATTAATTACGGATAATGATTATCACAAATGTAACCAATTTACACGGATAACTATGAAACTAATTTATTTTGTTTTTTTAAAAATTAATTACAGATAATGGTCATATCTACTAACATCTACTAATCTACTAACAATATATAAAAATCAAAGTACAACAAAATTTCATAATCGTCCTTATTAAAACTCATGATCTCCTTAATTTTATGTGCATAATAGTCATTGTGCAAAATTTAATTTATTTGTTTTTTAAAAATTAATTACGGATAATGATTATCACAAATGTAACCAATTTACACGGATAACTATGAAACTAATTTATTTTATTTTTTAAAAAATTAATTACAGATAATGGTCATATCTACTAACATCTACTAATCTACTAACAATATATATCTACTAACAATATATAAAAATCAAAGTACAACAAAATTTCATAATCGTCCTTATTAAACTCATTATCTCTTTAATTTTATGTGCATAATGATCATTTTGCAAAATTTAATTTATTTATTTTTTAAAATTAATTACAGATAATGTTTATCACAAGTGGAACCAATTTTCACGGATAACTATGAAACTAATTTATTTTGTTTTTTTTAAAATTAATTACGGATAATGGTCATATCTACTAACATCTACTAATCTACTAACAATATATAAAAATTAAAGTATAACAAAATTTCATAATCGTCCTTATTAAAACTCATTATCTCCTTAATTTTATGTGCATAATAATCATTTTGCAAAATTTAATTACGGAGAATGTTCATCACAAGTGTAAGCAATTTCCACGGAAAACTATGAAACTAATTTATTTGTTTTTTTAAAAAATTAATTACGGATAATGTTTATATCTACTAACATCTACTAACAATATATAAAAATCAAAGTACAACAAAATTTGATAATCGTCGTTATTAAAACTCATGATCTCTTTAATGTCGATATTTTGAAAATAGTCGCGAGTTTTCAAAATTTTATCATATCGACTATCACATATCGGTACAAAAAAAATTCTTCTGCATATATAAACATATAAATTCCTGAACGAGTGCGGTTTAAATATTTAACGGTGTTTTAAATATAACATAAAAATATATTTAATAGACACACTACATTAATGTTGATATTTTGAAAATAGTCATGAGTTTCCAAAATTTTATCACATTGACTTTCTCATATATCTATATAAAAATTTGTTTATGCAGATATAAACATTTAAAATCTGCAACGGGAGCGGTGCAAACATTGATATTTTGAAAATAGTCGCGAGTTTTCAATATTTTATCATATCGACTATCACATATCGATACAAAAAAATTTCTTCTGCATATATAAACATATACAATTCTGAACGAGTGCGGTTTAAATATTTGACGATGTTTTAAATATATCATAAAAATTTATTTAACAGACACACTACATTAATGTTGATTTTTTGAAAAAAGTCGTGAGTTTCCACAATTTTATCACATTGACTTTCTCATATATCTATATAAAAATTGTTTCTGCAGATGTAAACATTTAAAATCTGCAACGGGAGCGGTGCAAACATTGAACAATGTTTTGCATATAAAATAAAATTTATTTAATAGACACACTACATTAATGTTGATATTTTGAAAATAGTCAGTGAGTTTTCAAAATTTTATCATATCGACTTTCTCATATATGTATATAAAAATTTGTTTCTGGAGATATATGTTGAGGCAAAATCCCTAATTGATTTTAAAGATAACAAACCCTAAATGATTACAGGATTAATGGACTTTGATTAGTTTCTTGGTATTTAATTTGTGTTCTTGAGTGTTTAATTAAGAACGGAACAAAGTATGAACCATACCAAGATACAAGGAATCAAAGATCATTAAGAAGAAAGAACTCAGTCAGAGTTCAGAAAGTTGAACAAGAGTTCAGAAGGTTGGACATAGTTCAGAAAGTTAATGTCATGATCATCAAGAATAAGCCCATAAATTCATGAACATTCAAGGCTCACGTGACATAAATAAGATGCCCAGAAAAGTACAAAAACTTGGATCAATCAAGAAGTTATGACATCTATTTGGAATAAAGGCAAATAACATATTCATTGTTCATTAAAGACTTATGAACAATTGAAGTACAAGAACACGAGGAATATTCCTCTTTGAATATCATCTTTGATGTTGTACATACTGCACTTCATTGATGTTTTACTATTAGGATTTGATTTCATCAAATGGAAGTCTTACAAATCATCCTAAGTAAAACAAAAGAACATTCTGAAGTTCAGAAAGTTCAATACATCCATGTTTTAATTCTGACAGCACAGTAAAGTGGTTGGCAAAAGCAAGATAGCAATCTCAAAGTCAGAATCCATGAGATTTCGACACCTAAGGGATTTGGTATTGTACAAGACCAGCAAAATCCCCTAAAGCATGGACATGAAGTGACAAGTCCACTTTTCTCTCTCCTGCACGCGTTCCAACACAGATCTGCAAAGGCTTTTGGCTCAAGAACATTATGAAGTATGCATGCATAACAAAAGCTCATCAACAACCCAGATCTTCATGTGATATTCATAGGAATCACCCAGAAATTCATCTGACATTCATCCATATGAACTCAGAACATTCTGAAGTATTCTGATGAACCCAGGAACATTATGAAGTACAAGATTCTCAACCAAAAGTTGCTAAGTCGCTATGACACGTGGCACAAGACCATTGGATACCTCCTAACGGCTACAAGAAGTCAAAAAGCTCTATAAAAGGGATTGAAGGCTTTCATTCACAACACACAACTTAAAAGCATAATTAAACATCTTACAAAAAGAGTTTGAAGCTTCATAGCAATTTGATTTCACAATCAAACTCTAAAGATTATTAAAATCTCCAAGAGTGTGAATCAATCTCAAATTATCTTTTTAAAGATAATCATCTTCTCTCCCCCTTCTCTTCTGATTGTCTTCATCTTAATCTCATTTCATCAAATATCCAATCAATTGTAAAGAGCAAATCTCATACAGTTTTAAGGGTATTAAAGTCTAGGTTGAGTAATATAGTGCAAGGTCTGGTGTGACTTAGTACAGAAAGTTGAGAGCCTGCTGAGGCTTGGAGAATACAAGTTGTAACCGTTCCCAGTGAACAATATTGTAAGGTACATGATTTGAAAGGGTATCTCAAGCATCATAGTCGAAAACTCTCACAAGATTGTGAGGAGTGGACTAACCCACATTGGATGAACCACTATAAAATTATGTGTGTCTTTCTTCTCTCTCCCTATTCTCTTTACATTACTGCATACACAATACTTAACTTCAATATTTTATTCTGCAACTAATACTTCAGAACGTTCTGAAGTCTGTTTAACTTTATTCTTCCAAGTATCAACTTGAGAAGTATAAAGTACATGATTAAATTTTAAAAAGGGTCACAATTCAAACCCCCCCTTTCTTGTGACTATATTATCTAATTCAATATAAACATTTAAAATCTGCAACGGGAGCGGTGCAAACATTAAACAGTGTTTTGCATATAAAATAAAATTTAATCAATAGAAACACTGCATTAATGTTGATATTTTGAAAATAGTCATGAGTTTTCAAAATTTTATCATATCGACTATCACATATCGACATACGAATTTTTCTTCTGCATATATAAACATATAAATTCATCAACGAGTGCGATTTAAATAGTTAACAGTGTTTTAAATATAAAATAAAATTTATTTAATAGACACACTACATTAATGTTGATATATTGAAAATAGTCATGTGTTTCCAAAATTTTATCATATCGACTTTCTCAAACATGTATATAAAAATTTGTTTATTTAGATATAAGTACATAAAATCTGCAACGGGTGCGGTGCAAACATTGAAAAGTGTTTTGCATATAAAATAAAAATTTATTTGATAGAAACACTACATTAATTTTGATTTTGAAAATAGTCATGAACTTTTAAAATTTTATCATATCGACTTTCTCAAATATGTATATAAAAATTTGTTTATACCAATATAAATACATAAAATCTGCAACGGGTGCAGTACAAACATTGAACAGTCTTTTGCATATAAAATAAAAAGTTATTTAATAGAAACACTACATTAATTTTGATTTTGAAAATAGTCACAAGTTTTCAAAATTTTATGTGCATAAAAATTGTTTTCGCATATATAAGCAAATAAAATCCATAACTGGTGTGACTCAACTATTTAACAAATTTTTGTTTATACAAGAGAAAAAAATTAATAGAAACATTACATTATTACTCATAATTTTCATTTAATATCTATAAATATTCTACAATATTAACAATATAATTATTTTTTATATAATATCGCAATGTTACGTGACCCGTGCGAAAGCACCGGGTCTTTTGCTAGTATACTCATGAATTTGATACCAATTTCCTCATTAACACCAAAAAGAGAGAAAAAAAATACTGCTAATGAAAATAAATTACAACATCCCGTAAGTACAACTTAGACGGTAAAAGACTACAAGGACATTTAATTTAAACCTGCAACTTCTCACTTCTCTACACTTAGTATATGTGTATTTCGCCGTTATCTTGGCCCTGAAAGTCTAACAGCAGAGAGATATGCATCACTATTCCCCTCTTTTGGTTCGGAAGAAGTGCCACTCTCGCTTGTTGGTCTAAGCAAATTTAAATAAAATTTAGAACCTAATGGAGACCCATTTGGTACCTTAGGAACATCACATAAACCCTCAAGCATTTGTACAACTTTATTCATAGAAGGCCTCAAACACATATCTTCTTGTATACACAAAAATGCAACATTCAAAGCAATCTCAACTCTCACATCATTTTCACATATTTTCAACTCAGAATCAATTAAATCTTCCACCTTCCCTTGTTCCATCATCTTATAAGCAAAAGAAGGAAAATGTGATTTCTCCGAATTTTCTTTAGGATCATAGTTTTTCCTTCCTCCAATAATCTCTAACAACACCATTCCATAGCTATAAACATCACTTTTCTCTGATATAGCATAGTTTGTGATCCATTCTGGTGCTAAATAACCTCTTGTTCCTCTCATTGTTGTAAAAACATGGCTTTGTTCGCGGTTCATGAGCTTCGCAAGACCGAAATCGGAAACTTTGGCTTCAAAATTATCATCTAAAAGCACATTTTCTGGTTTAATATCACAATGAACAATCTTTGAGTCACAATCTTCATGCAAATAAGCTAGTCCTTTAGCTGTTCCTAGTGCAATTTTGTACCTTGTGTTCCAATCCAAAGATAATTCTTTATTTTGTTTGAATATCCATTTATCCAATGAACCATTTTCCATATATTCATAAACAAGAAGTTTATGAGATCCTTCAACACAAAAACCTTTAAGCCTTACCAAATGATGGTGATGAATGCTTCCAATAGTGCTAACTTCAACCTTAAATTCTTTCTTCCCTTGACCAATTCCTTCCAATTTCTTCACAGCTATTTGAGTTTCATCTTTTAGAATTCCTTTATATACCGAACCGAAACCACCTTGACCTAACTTCACCAAGAAGTTATTCGTCGCAGTTTCTAAATCGTTGTAGCTGAAACGGATCGGCATACTAGTTAAACTCTTCAAGAAATCGTCATCATCGTCTGAATTCTCAACCAGAGATTCAGGCAAATTTTCCTTTTTCTTTGAGCATTTTAGTCCCACATAGATCATGCCAGAAATGACAAACAATGTTACTACGACAATGATCACAACAACTATTGTCTGCACATTCCTGTTTCTCATTTCTGCTGTGTCTGTTTCTGTGTCACTACTTCCGTCTCTTGAGACTTTAATGTAAGAGAGAAAACCAGAATCATTATCAGTTTTCACAAAGCTTCCAATCCAATCTAAAAGGTAACAGTTTCCTGAACTGCTGTGAAAGAACATAGCAAGACATGAGCAGTTTTCACTGCAAGAATTTTTGCAACCAATCAAATCGGTTTTTGAAGAAGGTGGAAGAAATCCAAGTGCAAAGTAATTGAGTCCATCATCACCTTTAATGAGCTCAATGGAACTTTTTGAGTTACAAGGCGAAACAAAACCCGGTTCGCAACTAGGAGTAGAGCTAAGAACAGAAGGACAACTACATTTTTTGTCAGCAATGCATATATTGTAAGGTCCACAAGGTTGTGGCGTACTACAAGAATCTTGAGGTATTCTTGTTGTTGATGAACCACTTGAGCCTTTATTTTTAAGATTGGTGAAAGTTATGAAGCCATCACTTCCTAAAACTGCTATCCAAGTTGCATTTGCAGCATCAGAAAAAATAAATTGCCACAATCAATGATTTCCTTTTGTCATAGAACTTCCATGAATTTGCATCAAGAGTTGCAAAAGTTACCTCGTCGCCGTTTTTATTAGCTATTTTTCGGATATCTTTTTGCATAGACCAATAAGGCTGTGGAGATTGTAAACCTGTGGAAAGAATAACATTACCAGAATGTGATTCAATTTCGAGGACATAGGTGAAATTGTTAGAATCAGGTTCACTGATAAGTTTCATTCCTTTGGTGAAGTTTTGCATTGGTAATAATGTATCTGTTGGATGATCAAAACTTTGCCAAATCACATTACTATCATTTCCAAGCAAAACTAAATTTCCGTTGTCTTGTAATTCCAATGAAGAAACTTTCATGCCACTTGTATTTGTTGACCAAACCAAAATTCTTCCTTTTTGTAAAAAAGCATTACCCTTTTCATCAAACACAAACTTATCAGAATTAGAAACAGGAAATTCTCTATTTGCAGTCCAAACAATTTTGGTGCTATCCATGTGGACTATTGCAAGTAGAAACAATGTGTTGTTATTTGAAGTTGTGACAAAGCCAAAACCAAACTGTTGTTTGTTTGACACAAGAAACTTTCCATTCCTATCAATCCAATTCATTTGAGAGCCTTCAAATCCAGGTGAGATCTTTCCAATCCGTTGAATACCAGCCAAAACCAAAACTACTTCAGACAAAAGTATGATACACAAACATAACCAAAGGGTATTCACAATATGGAAAAGAGGCCAATGATTTCTCATTGTTTTGTAGTTCTACTCCAACAGCCAATTCTTATCTGAGGATTTTTTTTCGGTCTTAACATATTGGTAATCTAGAGTTTGGAGATAAGTAAAGTCTGACCAAGAATTGTTTCAGTCAAGGTTTGAATTCTATTACTTCTATGTGAGGAAGAATTGTTTGACTAGAAACTCATCAACCACCCTTTGTCAAATTACTTGGTTCTTATATGAGGTATTTATATATCATAAAGAAGCAAAGCAAAAAACTATGGAATTCATGAATAAGAGAGATAAGGGTTGAAATAGGACATAAACATGTTCATAGCCACACATGTTTTAACATGAGTTTGTATAAAAAACAAAAACAACTTTTTAAGGTGGATTTTCTACCTTGACCACATAGTGGAAAAGCAATATGACATAGACAAAAAAATGGAATTCATGAATATGATAGAAGAGGGTTGAATTATGTTATCTTGGCTACATAGTGGAAAAGCAATATGGAAGAAAGAAAAAAGAAAAGACAGAAAAGAAAGTGGAAAAATATAAAACCACAAAAATGAAAAGAAACTTTGTTGACACTTGAATTGACCAACTAAAGTTTACCTCAACATGATGAGTGAGTCTTGGTTTCACACATGATGAAGTGTGGATGCATATGGGAAAACTGATAGAAGAAAGAACAGAAAAATTAAGCAAGAAGATTATGGTAAGAACATTTGAAGAAATGTACTATTGATTTGTTTGACTATGAAACAATGGATTGTTTGTGCACGTGAAGTGTTAGGAAACACATGAATATTGTTGTTGGTATGAATCTTTCACAACAATTTTGAAGCAAATTAGTGTTGCAAAAAAAAAAAGATGGATAATAGAGAAGAATGATGTGAATGAATATGATGATATGATAATGAATGTACAGCTTAGAAAGGCTGGCACTTGGATATTTGTTTGTGTATGATATGGGGTGAGATTCATAGTTGCAAGCCAATAGATTTTTTTGCTTTGTTTTTCTTCATTAAAATTTGAAATTAAAATTGCAAAAAATTGAGACCACTTTGACTAAGATTATGATACACCAAAGAAACATAAATGCACCCGCAAATGGGTTGTTGAAAAATTATTAGTCTTGCATACGTTGTACGTAAATCACTACTGACGTGTTTACTTTTCTCTAAACATTGAGCTTTGGGGCTTTATTTTTGCAATGAATGTTTGGCTTACTTGATGACTTCTTCCAATTATTTAAGGGCCTAGATGACACATGTTAAAAATTTAAAATTAAATTTATATTACAAATTTAATTTAATACACTCCTTTTAATCTCAACATTTGTTACTTTAGTACTCTCTCCATCTTAAAATACAAGTAAATATTGATCGGCGAAAGTTGTTGTATTTTAAAAAAAAAAAAAATTTGAATCAAACACATCAACTTTTTTTGACCCATTTTTGTTTATATTTTGGAACTAAGAAGATATTTATTTATTTATTTTAATTCATTTTGAGTGTTTGGTTTGACTAGGTAGACTTTAATCGCAACTATAAATCAATGTTTGAATCTTCACTCTAAGACATTCATATTTGTGATACGTCTTAAATATGATTACCCTTAGTTTAAAGAACTATAAAAATATATTTTTGAGTGTTTTAGAGTTTGTATACACATATAAGGGTTTATTAAGCATTTAATGATTAGAATAAAAGGTATTGTGGTCAACACATAGATGTGTCTTCACCCGATCAAAACATTTTGATAAAACAAAATAATCACTTTTACAGATTTTTATCCGTTTGTTTGAGATTTTAAAAAAAAAATTGTCCATTCAAAGAAAAAAAATCAAAAAGTTGTTTCAAATGATAAGTTGTTTTGATGGAGCAGCTTCTCTTAAAAATATTTTTTTATAATTGTTTTTTATATAAAAAGGTAATTTTCAATACAGTGGACAAAAATATAGCTTTTTTCTTTAATCTCTAAATGATTTGATATCGATTATTTTTTTTTTTTTTTATATATAGTTTGTGCGAAACGGATTCTAAAATATTATATAATCAACCAAAATCCACATTCAATTAGTAAGAGTGAAAGATCACCCATCGTGTATTTGCTTTGGTACATATGCATGTGACAAGGGACCAGCAACAGCAAATAATTTCGAAGGACAGGTATGTCCTTAAATTCACCACCCAACAATTAATATTAATACTAGTACTTATTAAATTCTACCATTTCAATCTTGTTTGTCAATAGTACTATAGTACTATCTCTTGAGGTGATAAACCCTCACAGCAGCCATGTCTCTTAATTCATTGAGGTTCATAAGGTCATTCCATCTATATAATCTATATAATAAATAAATAATGACATGCATGAAATTGATGGCTATAGTTTTACATCATTTGTTTCCCTCATATATATCGATCATACATGTGTCATACTCCTTAACTTAAATTAATATATGCAAGTTTGTGGTGGTTCATTTATATATTTTGTAGATCCACAACTATAATTTAGAAGATCGTTTTGTTGGGTGATGGGATTTGTGGAACGTTTTGTTATGCAATGCAAGATGGACACTTGGTCTCATATCATTATGAGTGAAGTCGGGGTGTAGGGCCATCTAATCACTTTCCTATACTATATATGTATAATAATTGGTGTCGTGGGGATAACGTGAATTCGTAGGAGTTTTTTTTTTTTTTTTTATAAGCAAAATATATTGATTATATACGAGATATTAAAGATTTGATATATAGGGTGGATGACAATCAAAATTGATTTGGATAAAATTTATGATAACATAAACTGATTTTAGCAAGCATACTTTGAAGGTGGCATTTAACATGGGAAAGTCTAAAACTTTCCCACCATAGTTCAGTTGATTTTTACCATTAGATTAAAAAGAAGTACCGATTTTATCATGGTCTGTCTACACTAGATTATTTTTCTTTCACTTTCATTGTCTTCAACCTCTACCTATGGAATTTTACACTCACTTTCAATGAAGAAGAACAACATGAAACAACATCAAGAACCACACAAGTCCAATAATCATCATCAACAACATCTCAAATGACACAATAACCAATAAATTATGAAAATAACAAATTAAGGGTACCCTTACTCTTACTTGCTCAACATCTTGATGAACAAGTTCATGGCATTCAAAATTGGTTTTTGCAGCATGTTCTAAAAATGAAGAAAATAACATAGACCGGTCAGACCCAAATCAGAAAAAAAAAAGATAAGATTTTTAAAATGAAGGAAAAGGAATAAGAAATATAGTTGCAACAAGGACGGCAAGAGTAAATATAATTGTAACAAGGAGTACCCTGCATCTTCTCATGTAATGCTTGCAACTAAAAATCAAATACCCACAAAATTAAAATAATTAAAAACAATGAAATTTGAATCAAAATGAAAACCGAGGAAAAAAGTGAAAGGAGAAACACCATATCTCATCTTCCCAAAATCAAGACGTTCAATGGTAGAATGGTTGAAGGAAAGTTGAAATTGATTTGTTTGAAGGAGAGTCGGTGGTGGTGGTGTTGGCCTCTTGGGTGAGAGAGACATGGAGGAAAGAGAATGTGAAAAAAAATCTAGTGGTGAAAGAGCATGATAATATTGTGATCTTCTTTTGATCAAATGACTAAAACCAAACTGACCCATGGTGGGAAAGTTTTAGACTTTGAAAGATGTTGGCTTTCGAGTGTGGACTTGATATACCGTTGTGATTTGCCAAAAAATTAAAATGTTATGGAATGAAGAAGTCTTAAAAGAATTTACCCTTGATTGCATAATGAGACAAGGACATCCTATAAAAAATGAAATATGATTTTGTCTCAACCCTCTTTTAAGAGTGAACTATGTCGTCATACTTTCGTTAACTAGCACCGAAGCAGAAGTTGAACTAAGACATTTCATGATCCATTTTCTCCACTTATTAGAAAATTCAACGTCAACATAACATCTTCTAAGTAAGCCCAATCAACTAAATCAGAGTTTTTTTGAAGTCGACTTTGAAAAGAATAAGTTATCTCTTCAAATGGAGGTTGTTCACACTAGGTAAGCAACGTGAATAGATTTGAATTCTGAAAAACTAAATCTCTAGTTTAGAAACTTCCGAAAAACTCAAATGGTGAAACTTATCATTTTGCTATGGAATTTTTATTCTACTTATTGTATATTCCATAAAACTAGGAAAGTGGAGTGAAAATATGAAGAAAAAAATGTGAATAAAAAATATTTTTAAGTGAAAATGAGTAAATGACGGTTTTTAGAAAAATGTGGGGGAAAAGGCCAAAAGTATATTGAAGAAAAAATTAGTGATTCAACTATTTTATGAATTAACTAGCATTAAACTATCTTATAAATAAATATAACATAGCATAAAATATATGCAATTAATATTTAGTTTTCTCAACTAAGGTATTAAGGGGGAAATGAGAGAAAATGATACACAATAAGTTCAAAGGCTACTTCCTCTAAAAAAAATGCTACTTGAATTTACATATAAAAAAGTGTTATAAGCGAGTGAAAAACTCTATAAGTTCATGAGAAAAGAAATGTTGTCAATCAACTCTACTTTGACCATATAGTGAAAAATATTAGTGAGAGAAAGAACGTTGTCAAATAATTCTACTCTAATTATAATAGTTAAAGAATTAATAGGCCGATGGGTTGATATTGTGAAACATATCTTATTAATGGTTGGATTGATCAGTAGAAGTATAGTGTGCTACAATGATTTTGACAAAAAAACAATATTTCGAAGCTTAAACAAAATTACAATGTCGCCGTAATTTGTGTATATTAATAGACAATGTCACCGTAATTTGTGTATATTAATAGATATAGAAAAGAACATTTTTCAATACAGGTAAAACATGAACTGAGGTAAATAAATATTCATCTTTTCTAATATTAAAAGGAAATAACATTAAGGGTTAATTGGTCATATAATGTGATCAAGGTTGCCTTGATGGCTATACTGTATCCAAAGGCTTAGACAACGTTCATGAGTTCATATATTCAAATCCCAATTCAGTGAAAAACTCCTAAAATGATTCTCTTAATGCAATGACGAAAACCTCAAAATGAAATCCCAAAAAAACTATTGAGTCAGATAGAAATAGAAACCAGCTTGCTCACACACTAGCCTACTATGCTATTTTATATTTATATTCACTATTGGAATCTTCATTTTTCTCTCATGTTTTCTATAAAGTCACACAAATTCTGAAAGTATATCTTCGGATAGAAAAAGGTATACTTTTCGATGAAAATATACTTCCAGTAATTATATACTTTCGAAGTAATGAGAAAATAAACTTGCTAAAGTTTGACATGATGTTTCCATTTTGAAATTGTTTCTCAATCTATCTTGGACTTAAGCCTTGGTTAATATATGTCAAAAATTGTGGTTTAGGCGTCCCACGACGCTCACCATGTTTTCATTCATAAAGTCTAGCTACACTATTTTGGTATCAAAGAAAAGGTATTGCATCTCTCGAATCATCCACATTTCATTTTGCATATTTTTTTTTAATTGTACTGCCACATATTAGAAGCTTGCCTTCCGATATATTTTTTTTTACTCAATCGGAAGATATCTTCCAATAGTTGTCAAAACTAATTAAATTGTTTTTTTTTTCCTGTTATGTCCAAGTGCTTATGCTTTAATTTATTTATTTTTTATTTTGTTTTGTGATATATTCGTAGTCATGGTTGAATCTCTTGTTGATTTGAAACCGGACATTGCTGAACATGAGGTGCATGTTGTTGATTGTGGGAATTTTTTCCATGAATAAGAAAGATATTGTTTAAAATGATTTGATTAATAAGATTCTTTCTGAAGCAATACAACTACGATTTACGGTTGTTATAGAGAAATTTTGTCATGGTTTCGATAGAAGAAAGCAATATTTTGTACTGAGTTGTGAAAGAGATGATGTGTACAAAGAAACCAAAAAGAACTTGAAACGAGAAGACACATGATCAAGAAAATGTGAATGTTCATTTAGGTTGTGTGATTATTGTTTGTCATTCAAAGAATGGATCGAGTCTCGGTATTGTGTATGGAGTACACAACCACCAGATGGAGCCATAGTTAGAAGGTTATATTCTCGTTGGTCATTTAAATGCGCAATATAACGAGATTGTTGGTGAGATAACAAGGAATATAGTGCAACCAAATAATATTTTGATGACTTTAAAATGTATAAGAAAATAAAATATAACGACAATAAAACAAATTTACAATGAACGTCAAAGATACAAAAAGTTCATTAGGGCTTCAAGGTTAGAATGCAACATTTGTTGAAGTATTTGGATAATCACAATTATGTTTACAAATATAGAACAGTTGGTGAGTTTACAACTGTTTAAGATATCTTCTGGGTACATCTAGAGCCCGTCACATTGTATAAAACTTGGAAACAACCTCATCGAAGGATAACTTTCGATACGTACAAAAGTAAAAACAAGCCAACATAAGTTAGTTTTCGATAGGCGTGCAAACTGGTTTTGGACAACATTCCAACACAATGTCATATCCATAATCAACTGTACAAATGCAATACAAGTACATACAAAATCAAGACACAAAAGCAATATAAATCAAACAAGATTGTAGTACCCTAATTTTGTCCGGACAAATTTCGAAAATCCTAAAAATAAGTGATAATTTGTTTAATTTTAGCAGGTTCCATCATTATTAATTTCCTCCAAAAAAATCTAAAATAAGAGAGACATAAAATGAAATTTGCTTTATCAAGAAGGATCAAGAGCATACATCACAACGTTCTCCAAAACATTTTGGTCGTAATACAAAGGGAACGAGGTGACATCATCAAAGCCAGCTAAGATGATGTCACATGGCAGCTTGCATCCAACAGCTTGAGACTTAATCCCCAAGCTTCAAAAAACAACCATATTCAAACTTGATCTCCAAGTTTCTCTTCATCTATAAATAGAGGGAGAATTTACCATTCAAAAGGAGGGAGTTTTTGGGAGAGAAAGAGAAGAAAAACAAATAGGCTAAACACCAATAACCTAAAAAAGCTAAACACCACCCTCACTCCAAAGTTCAAGAAGCTAAATTCAACATTAACGAAACAATCATTAGGTCCCGTGAAAGCAAAACAACAAAAACACAAACTCACTCGGCAAACAAAACACCTCCAACAACCACCATAATATCCACTGGAACCCATGTCTTCAAACCCGTCCAGCCACCACACCACCACCATTTCATAACTATCTTCTCCCTCTCACACAACCCATGAGTCTCTTTGTTGAGTCTGTTCCGCTAACCATTGTCTTCGCCAGCCTGCCACCGTAAATGTCGTAGTTTCCATCCATATTTCACCTTCCATCACAGTTTCGAAGCTCCGCACCACTGTAGAGCCGCCGTTAACCGCCTCCGTCGTCTCTTATCCCTCGCACGTTTTCTCTCTTTCTCTTTAACCCTTGCTTTGCTTTATTACTCTCCACTCAGACTTTTCACTTCCCTTGCTGTCACCGTGTTGCATCGGGTCCTTTAAGTTTAATGGATTAGTCATTTTAGTTTTTTTTTAATTTCAAATTGGTCCTTTATGTTAGTAAAATTGTGCATATAGTCCTTAAGTCATAAAATATATGCACCATTACCCTATTTCCATCAAACTCAGTTAAAAAATGTTTATGTGAATGTTTATTGCTAAGTTGACAGCTCTAAATTCACATCTCTCAAAACTAGGGTTCATAAATGTATTATTCAGTCTTAGTTTGAAACAAAAATCATTCAACTACTTGATTTATAATATTGTTGATGAAATATTTACCTCTAAAATTAGGATTGAATTAGCAAAACAATAAGAAAAAATGTATATAAGTAATCACGTTTGATGTCATGAACACTTTTTGACCTTGCACCTCAATGTTAAATGGTCATATAATCATTTTTTAAGTTGTATTAAAAAAAGGGATCAATTTGTTACAAAAAAATAATTAAAGGACTAACTTGTTCACTTTTACTACCATAAATGATCAATTTAAAAATAAAAAAACTAAAAGAATTAATCTAGTATAAACGGTAAACTTATAGGATCATATGATGTATTTGACCTATTTTTAAACACTTTATATGATGTTTAGGTAAGTGGGCTTGATAACATTCGGATGACATGTTTTTCTTTCTTTTTAACCAACTGGTTGTAGGTCTCAATCTTTTGTTTCCTGCAGATATTTAGCAATTCCTACATGATTTTAGTTCATTGTGTTTTTATTATTTGCTTAAGTGTTGCGCAAGACTGGAACAAACCCATCTTTTGGTCATTTACATTACTACTATTTGTTATGGTGGCATTGTTATCATTCTAATTCTAATTAAAATGAAAACATAAATAAATAAAATATTTTTTAATGGGAGTAATTGGATGCACATCTCTTTATCTTGAGTTCTTTGAAAATAAGTTGTACAACTTAGTAGTTTTAAAACTCGTCTTGAAAATAAGTTAAATAAACCGCTTTAAGAGGGTTAACTGGATGTACCTTTTTTTTTTTAATCCTCGAGTTATCAAGACACAAGTTGTACAACTTGATCGCTCTCAAACTCATTCTATAGTAAACTAAACTCATCACAAAAATCTTAAAGTCGATGGCCACATCAAATCCTCTTTTGTTTTGGTCATCACAAAAAAAATATATCAAAGTCAATGACTACTCCAAATCCTCTTTAGGTTTGGTCATTGAAAAATCTCAAAGTCGATGATCATCGCAAACTTCACTCAATACAATCAAACAAACTCACAACAAACAAACAAACACACGACAATATCAACTTTTTCGCGACACAAAAACATTTTCTTTTAAAAAAACAACCAACAAACAAACATTTTCTATCCCAAAACTACGTAGCTTTGAATTCTCCATCGCACCAGGAGATACGCAGGAGCAAGATCCCACTATTGTCAAGCACAATAATAACAAAACCTTTTTTTTTTCTTTAATTAAACACATTACATGTTCAATATTTAATTTTTTATTCACATTTAACAAAAAGGAGAAATGAATATTCTTAAAGTTAACAAACATTTTGCACAATTAATTAGAGGTAACCGTTTTTAACTGATGACGTAGGGTGCTAAAACCTTCCCTATGTTGAAGCAAAAATCTTTTTGATGAATGTTTTAATGATAACAAACCTCGTGGAATAAACGATAAGTTTTATGAATAGTGATCTACTGATGTTTGCACTTGAGTTTTTGTTATAAGAACAGGAATCACTTAAGTGGATAAGCTAGAAGCCACCCACATCAATAAGTGCATTATATCTACTCCACAATGAAAGAATGAGTATATCATCAGTTGAAACAATAGTATCATATCTCCATGAAGATTCATAGCTCAAGAATCATGAAGGAAGAACTTACATCACAAGCTACACAAGAAGGTGCTTGAAGTTATGTGACAAAACTCACATTGAGTTTTATGTTATATGATGCGAAGATCCTCCATGGGTAAACAAGATAAAAGGAAATATGCATACAAGTTAGGAAGAGTCTCAGAACCTCCTCAAAGTATCACACTTCTAAAGCTTCTAAGGATAAGAAGTTCAGAGTTCAGAATGTTCATATGAATGTAGTTCATAATGATCATGAACAATTAACCCAGAATATTTCCAGAAATATTAAAGGATTACTTCATGGATAAACAAGAATATTTAAAGTCATCGGTTACAAGCAATGATGCAAAGAAATATTCTTTTGGACTTCAAAGAAAGAATCATCTTGTTTGTCAAAACAAATGATCTCTCATTTATATGCTTCAAGTAGTTTTTGAAAGGAATAAATAAACAACCTTCATAAGGTTCAAAGTATTGAAGAACATTAGAATGTTTAAGATAATCAGAATGTTCAACATAAAGTACAACCATCAAAAAAGAAGGAACCCAGAAGGTTGCTCAGAAGGTTCGTTAGAGCAAACCCAAAATTCAATCTCCACACCAAGAACATACAAGAACAGATGTGATATGAACATATCATATGCAGAAAAAGATTTCGACTTTGGATCAAGAAATCATTAAAGACATCTATGGTGATTAAAGGATTAATGGACTTTGATAGTTCTTGGTATTTAATATGTGTTCTTAAGTGATTAACTAAGACAGGAACAAAGTATGAACCATACCAAGATAAAAGGAATCAAAGATCATTAAGAATAAAGAACTCAGTCAGAGTTCAGAAAGTTGAACAAGAGTTCAGAAGGTTGGATATAGTTCAGAAGGTTGGACACAGTTCAGAAGTTGAACATAGTTCAGAAGCTTATACACAGTTCAGAAGCTGAACATAGTTCAGAAGCTTGTACACAGTTCAGAAGCTGAACATTGTTCAGAAGCTGAACATAGTTCAGAAGCTTGTTCACAGTTCAGAAAGTTTGTCATAAGGCTGCTTTTACACAAGCCCTTAAATTCAAGAACACTATCAAGAACATGCAAGTCACACGTGGCATGAATAAATGTCCATGAAAAGCATACTTGCATGGATCAATCAAGCAATAAAGGCATTTACAAGATTAATGTCAAAAAGGATATTCAATGTTCATTTAAGACTATGAACATTGAATTGATAGGAATATTCCAAAAGGGAATATCATCCTAGATGTTTAAATTACTGCACTTCATTGATGTTTTACTATTAGGATTTGATTACATTAAATGGAAGTCTTACAAATCATCCTAAGTAAAACAAAAGGAACTTTCAGAGTTCAGAAAGTTCAATACAGCACATGCTTTAATTCTGACAGCAACAGTAGAGTGGTTGGAAAAGTAAAGCAAAAGCAAGATTACAATCTCCAAGTCAGAATTAATAAGATTTTGACACATAAGGGAGTTGGTACTGTACAAGACCAGCAAAATCCCCTAAAGCATGGGCATGAAGTGACAGTTCCACTTTATCTGTCCTGCACTGTTTCCAAAGGCAAATCTGGGAAAGTATTATCCAGCAACATTCTGATGTATGTGTTAAAGTCACTGCTTATGGATAATGCCCAGAAAATCATATGAGACGCAAATGATGAACCCAGAAACTCATATCTTCATTCATACATGATGAACCCAGATGAAGATCATCAAGAATGCAACAACGTTCTGAAGTATTCTCAAGAACACAACAAATTCTGAAGTTCAGAATGTTCACCCAGATTTTCAAGTAAAAGTCAGTGGGGCCCATGACACATGGCACAAGACCATTGGTCACCCTCCAACGGCTACAAGAGACCAATAACTCTATAAATAGAAGTGAAAGGCTCAGCATTACATACACCATTGCAAAGCATACAAGAAAACATATGAAAAGTGTTTGAAGCTTTAGCATTTCGAATTGATCATCACTGAGATTTCAAATTGTCTCTAAAAGTGTAAATCAATTCTCTTTTATCTTGTTAAAGATAATTTCTCCCTCCTTTCTTCTCTTCTGATTGTCTTCATCTTGACAACATTTCCTCAAAACTCCAATCAATTGTAAAGAGCAAATCTCATCTAGTTTTAAGGGTATTAAAGTCTAGGTTGAGTAACATAGTGCAAGGTCTGGTGTGACTTAGCACAGAAAGTGGAGAGCCTGCTGAGGCTTAGAGAATACAGGTTGTAACCGTTCCAAGGGAACAAGATTGTACGGTGCAGGATTTGAGAGGTTATCTCAAGCATCATAGTGGAAACTCTCACAAGATTGTGAGGAGTGGACTAACCCACATTGGGTGAACCACTATAAAATACTGTGTGCCTTTCTTCTCTATCCCTTTCCTATTTATTTTCAGCATAAATGTTTAAATTCAGTTTACACACCATTATCACTTTGTTAATCATTTATTACGCTAACAGTTCTGAACGCACTTCAGAATGTTCTGAACTTAACCAAGTTTTTATTTCTTCCAAGTATCAACTTGAGAATGATTTACCACAAGTGCAGGTTAAATTTAAAAAGGGTCACAATTCAAACCCCCCCTTTCTTGTGACTATTATTTCCACTTCAATTGGTATCAGAGCTCTGCCTCTATGGTTTGAGCACTTAACAGTGTATGAGGAAAAGATCCAGAAAGAAGTGATGTCAAAATCTGCAAATCAAAGTACATGTCACATATGCAACAATGTGGGATATTTCAAAACTAGACGTCCTCTGAACAAGAAAGTGCAAAGATGGCATCCTGTGAAGACTTTGAAGAAAATGAAAAAGTCAATACATGAGTAAAGACAAACACAGAAAGTGAAGAGGTAATAAATTCTAATCCTTATCTTTTATGCAAAGTGTTTAATAATATTTCATATGACTCATGCATTTTATTTTAAAAGTATGAACTTTTAAAAAATAAGTTTTCTGAAATAAAGAAAGAAAATGTGAAACTACTAATCTTGAATGAAAAATATCTTAAAACCATTCAAGAATTGCAACACTCTTATTTGAAAATGTTTGAGAAACATAAGATTCTCAATGAGCAAAAAAGTTGCAAGACTTAGAAAATTCTAAATTATTGAAACAAAATGTTATTTTGAAAAGAAAGTAAAAATTTAAAAAAAAGGACATAACCAACTTTCTGAAGTCTGTTAATACCTTTTAAAAAGCTGGTTCAGGATTCAAAACCTCTCATAAACAAAAGGGAAGTAGATTTTTTTAACAAATAAAAAATAACCAACTTTCTGAAGTCTATTAAGACCTTTTAAAATGTTGGTTCAAGATTCATAACCTCTCACATACAAAAGAGTAGTAAATTTTTTTTGAAAAAGGACATAACCAATTTTCTGAAGTCTGTCAAGATCTTTTTTTAAAAAAAAAAAAAGGGGCTGGTTTAGGATTCAGAAACTCTTACAAACAAAAGTGAGAATCTAAATTAAAAATGTTCATTTTACAAAAGAATTCATCATTCTAAATCTGTTTGCTGTTTTATAAAAAGAAAGTTGAGAAAAATCCTTATTTCAAAAAGACATATTATCCTATATCAGAATACTCTCAAAAGGTTGATAAGGTTATTGTGTTTATTATAACATATATTATTATCTAGAATCAGTTTGTTATCATAAAATTTTTTTAAAAAAAAAAAAAATCAGATTATAAAAGTGTTTTCATAAAAGATCTGAATCATTTTTTACACTAAAATAGAATGATGTCAAAAGGTTGAGATTGGTAAAATATAAAGTTCTTATTACAACAAATCTGATCATCTTAAATCAGAATGTGGTCATAAGAAAGAATCTCTTGAAAAGAGAAACACTAACCTCTAAGGACCCAAAGTAATATGGGTACCAAAAGCTTTACCCATTTGTGCTGTAGGAACGTCTTTTGACCGTCGAAGAAAAGCCTTGATCTTGGACAATTGTTGTTCAAGAAATGCGCATGGAGATCATAATGATGATGATTCTCAAGATGATGTTGAATTGTTCTAGAACAATGGAACAATCCAAAATAAGTTCAAGTCAAACAACCAAAACTTCATTTATTTGCACACCTCTAATAAGCTATCATCTGTCATCACCTAAACATGAACCACAACCTATCCTAGAACACATTAAACCTGATCATGATTTCAATTCCACAAACTTTCAAGATGTCCCTAAAATCATCCATAACATGATTAGGCACACTTTACTCCCTAGATGTGGAACCTTTGATGCTGTAACTGATACTAATTTATGTATCATGTACCATCTCATGACCAAAACAAAACTCAACCTCTGCTTCATAACTCTTCAATACATGATTGATTCTTGTCTGGCTGTCAAACAAAAAGTTGTTGAGTTGCCATATGGAATGCATATGACTCCAATCTTTAAGGCTGCACAAGTATCCCTAGAAGGTGAAGAAAGTAAATACACCTTCATGAGATTCACAACCAAAACCTTAGGACAACTTCACATCACCACTTCAAACATGCCAACTCCTCCAACCTCAGGAACATCTGGATCTATGAAAAGACATGCAGATCAGAAAGTTCAAAAAACTAGGAAGAAAAGAAGAGTTGAGAAGGTTAGAAACCTATCCAGCATTTAGAAGAAAGAAGGAGATGGATCTCCTGAAAATATGGAAGATGATGAAGCTCATTCTCCTCCAGCCCTGGAGTTGTTTCAACAAGTTGATGAGCTTGCAAGAAAAGCAGTTCAGAATGTTGCTGGTGAGAATGAAGAACAACTTCATAAAGAAGATGAAGTTGTTGAAATTGTGCAAGATGAGGTTGTCACTCAAATGAAAGATGATGAGATACCTCAAGAGGCTCATATGGTTGCTGCAATCACTAAAGAAGACAGTCAGAAGATTGACTCAGCTGGTGATGCATCTCTTCAAAAAGAAGTTGAGAATGTTGCCAAAAAAAAAAGGGAACATCAGAAGGTTGACACCTCAGAATGTTGAAGAAAACCCTCTTGACCAAGATCAGAGAGTTGAAGAAAATACTGAGCAAGTTGCTCAAGAAGTTGATGAAGATACTCAGGAAGTTGCAGGAATATTGGCTTCTAAGATGATGAGTGGAGAAAATGCTCAATCACAAGAAGATGAACAAATGGAATTTTTAACGAGTTTTGATCTCAACATAGAAGATCTAAAATCGGACTTCAACACTGATGTGTTTCAAAATGCTCAGGAAACAATTCAGATTGTTCAAGAAACATCAGAAACTGAAGATCAGAATATTCAAGATAATGCTCATGATGCTGAAGCTACTTAATCCAAAAAGTTGAAAGCTTCAAAGTTCATCCCTCTGTTTTCAAGCAGGAATAAGAGAAAAGTTGAGAAAGTTGGAAATCTCTCAGAAAAAGAAGATGCATCTCCTCAAAACGATCCTATGGAAGCAGATCCTCCAACAATGGATCAAGACATCCCTGGAGAAACCCTCCAAAAAGTTGCTGATAATGCTAATGAAGCAGTTCAGAGAGCTGATGAAGTTCAGAATGTTGAAGAACTTCAAAAGGAAGCTGATGCAACTACTGAAACATGACTTCAAAAAGTTAATGCAGCTACTAAAAGATGGAACTCAGAAAGTTGATGAAATTGAAGAAGCTTCTGGAGAAATACCTCAGAAAGCTAACAAAGCTGGAAGCTTTTATTGAAGAAGGATCCTTTAAATCTTCTACTGCTAAAACAATTTCAAAATCTAAAGTTGATGTTAGAAACATCATGAATGAACTCCATATAGATGAAAAAGAAAGTGTTCTAGAATCTAATATGGGAAATGACCCTCTGTCATTAAAAGATCAAGATATGCATGATGTTGCTAAAGTTCTAGCCACACACATGCTTAGTGAAAACACTACCACAAAGGAATTTGATGAAGACGAGCTAGCTATCAAGCTGGTTTTGATCTGAATGTGGAAGAACTCAGCTCAGACTTCAATGCAAAAGTCTTTCAGGATTCTCATATGGAAAATGATGGAACAATTCATGCAACTCAAGTTCAGAATGTTCAAGAAAACATTCCTCATGAACAAAGCATTCCATCTGTTGATCATATGTCTGCAGATCCTGAAACATCTAGATATGACAAAAGACACTCATATCAGAAAGCTGGAAAGACTAAGAAGAAGAGAAAGCTACTGATGATTAAACTGCTTCAGAAGGTTATGCTTATTGATGCTTGGACTTCTCCATCCAGATGAAAAAGTATTTCAAAGAAAGAGAAACATGCTCTCTTGATTGAATCTCAAAGTAAGGGATATCATCTCATAAGGTACACATTTATTTGCACTATAATGCATCAAATTATGTCATGTCTAATATGTGCATATATCAAATGTTTAAACTTAAATGCAATAATTTTTTTTTCACTCTTTGTTCATACTTCTTTCATGATGATATTATACCCATTTGCAACTGCACAAGTCATAATTGATGATTAAAATCATTGCATGATGTCTTATGCTTTAACAAGATATATTAAGGGTGCATTTAAAATAAATTAGTGTTATAATACTTGAACAAGGGGTTGTTTTTGTTATGTATAAATTCATGCATAATATTCTCTCATTATTTGCCCCAAATCCCTTCTTAATTATCATGTTAAATGTTAAATGTGTTACATCATTTTGTGAATACTTATCTCTTCACATTTGAAATAAATGATTCTGATGCATTTTTATCTAAGTTATTGACATGAACTGCAAACTAAATCATCATTGTTGTTAAATGATTCATAGGAAGATTTATGTTTGATCATAAATGTTGAATCATGATTATTCATTGATATGAAACATAAAAAATGTCTTAATTTGTCAAACTTCACAATAATCTGAAACGTGAAGATATTCACATGATTTTGATATGGTTTATGATATTGTTGCATAAGACTATTCTGCAATCTGACCTTAAGTGTCTAACATACTTTTCAAGCATGAAAACTTGAAAGATCAACACTCAAAAGGTATCACTCACACACACCTACAAATGCAAGTAAACATAATCACATACTTGATTGTAAACATGTGTGTTTTCCACAAATTGTGTCAAAAAATTGTTGCTTGTAATTGATTTCTTTTAAAGAAACCATCTTGCATCAAATGATACTTTAAAGCATTTCATCTTTTAAAAAAAAAATCAGCAATATTTTCCAACACGAGAATACTCTAGAGAGAGAAAGATCTTTTCTAAACTCTGATTTCACCGCTTCCACAAATACTTCATTTTCTCTCAATTTCAGAAATTGCTAAATAAGATTAATTGATATTTTCTCTTTTAAAGACTCAATTTAGATTAGTTAATCATTTTCTAATTTTTAGCATGGCTTTGTCCAAATGAAAAACTTATATGCTATGACAATAAGTTAAAGAAAATAATTATTTTCTTAGAAAATCAAAAGATTTGAAATGTAATAGGACATTCATCTCTAAAACTTAGAGGGAGTTTTCTATACTTGAAAATATCAATCTTTTCAAAAACATTGAAATCAAGGACAAAAACATTTTCTCAAATTTTGAGAAAAATATCTCATATTTGGAATATGTTGAAATAGTTGCATATGTTATCATTTTTCATGTCTTGTTTATACAACTGATTGAAATAATGATTGATCATGATCCCTGCAATGTGTTTTAAATTAAAACATGAGTTTGATATATGAATACACTTGTGAATTACATGTAATGTCTTATGATTCTTACCTTCCAAGATTATGTCACTTTTCCTTCATATCATCCCTAGTACTTTTTGATAGATGACAAAAGGGGGAGAGATATATATAAGATGGGAGAAAAACCTAGGATGGGGAGACATATGTATTATGGGAGAGAAAAATCTAAAATGGATTTAATTAATGAAGAATGTTATGAATTAACCTTTTGCATATGTTGAGGGGGAGTTTAATTAGTTTGATAAGAATTAAACTCTTGCATGTGTTTAGGGGGAGTTTAATTGCATATCCATGAACATTCTTACATTTATTATTATATCCATCATAAAACTTAAGATTTATTCAAAAGGTTTGTCATCATCAAAAAGGGGGAGATTGTTGAAGCAAAAATCTTTTTGATGAATGTTTTAATGATAACAACCCTCGTGGAATAAACGATAAGTTTTATGAATAGTGATCTACTGATGTTTGCACTTGAGTTTTTGTTATAAGAACAGGAATCACTTAAGTGGATAAGCTAGAAGCCACCCACATCAATAAGTGCATTATATCTACTCCACAATGAAAGAATGAGTATATCATCAGTTGAAACAATAGTATCATATCTCCATGAAGATTCATAGCTCAAGAATCATGAAGGAAGAACTTACATCACAAGCTACACAAGAAGGTGCTTGAAGTTATGTGACAAAACTCACATTGAGTTTTATGTTATATGATGTGAAGATCCTCCATGGGTAAACAAGATAAAAGGAAATATGCATACAAGTTAGGAAGAGTCTCAGAACCTCCTCAAAGTATCACACTTCTAAAGCTTCTAAGGATAAGAAGTTCAGAGTTCAGAATGTTCATATGAATGTAGTTCATAATGATCATGAACAATTAACCCAGAATATTTCCAGAAATATTAAAGGATTACTTCATGGATAAACAATAATATTTAAAGTCATCGGTTACAAGCAATGATGCAAAGAAATATTCTTTTGGACTTCAAAGAAAGAATCATCTTGTTTGTCAAAACAAATGATCTTTCATTTATATGCTTCAAGTAGTTTTTGAAAGGAATAAATAAACAACCTTCATAAGGTTCAAAGTATTGAAGAACATTAGAATGTTTAAGATAATCAGAATGTTCAACATAAAGTACAACCATCAAAAAAGAAGGAACCCAGAAGGTTGCTCAGAAGGTTCGTTAGAGCAAACCCAAAATTCAATCTCCACACCAAGAACATACAAGAACAGATGTGATATGAACATATCATATGCAGAAAAAGATTTCGACTTTAGATCAAGAAATCATTAAAGACATCTATTGTGATTAAAAGATTAATGGACTTTGATAGTTCTTGGTATTTAATATGTGTTCTTAAGTGATTAACTAAGACAGGAACAAAGTATGAACCATACCAAGATAAAAGGAATCAAAGATCATTAAGAATAAAGAACTCAGTCAGAGTTCAGAAAGTTGAACAAGAGTTCAGAAGGTTGGATATAGTTCAGAAGGTTGGACACAGTTCAGAAGCTGAACATAGTTCAGAAGCTTATACACAGTTCAGAAGCTGAACATAGTTCAGAAGCTTGTACACAGTTCAGAAGCTGAACATTGTTCAGAAGCTGAGCCCAGAAATTCAAGAACACTATCAAGAACATGCAAGTCACACGTGGCATGAATAAATGTCCATGAAAAGCATACTTGCATGGATCAATCAAGCAATAAAGGCATTTACAAGATTAATGTCAAAAAGGATATTCAATGTTCATTTAAGACTATGAACATTGAATTGATAGGAATATTCCAAAAGGGAATATCATCCTAGATGTTTAAATTACTGCACTTCATTGATGTTTTACTATTAGGATTTGATTACATTAAATGGAAGTCTTACAAATCATCCTAAGTAAAACAAAAGGAACTTTCAGAGTTCAGAAAGTTCAATACAGCACATGCTTTAATTCTGACAGCAACAGTAGAGTGGTTGGAAAAGTAAAGCAAAAGCAAGATTACAATCTCCAAGTCAGAATTAATAAGATTTTGACATATAAGGGAGTTGGTACTGTACATGACCAGCAAAATCCCCTAAAGCATGGGCATGAAGTGACAGTTCCACTTTATCTGTCCTGCACTGTTTCCAAAGGCAAATCTGGGAAAGTATTATCCAGCAACATTCTGATGTATGTGTTAAAGTCACTGCTTATGGATAATGCCCAGAAAATCATATGAGACGCAAATGATGAACCCAGAAACTCATATCTTCATTCATACATGATGAACCCAGATGAAGATCATCAAGAATGCAACAACGTTCTGAAGTATTCTCAAGAACACAACAAATTCTGAAGTTCAGAATGTTCACCCAGATTTTCAAGTAAAAGTCAGTGGGGCCCAGGACACATGGCACAAGACCATTGGTCACCCTCCAACGGCTACAAGAGACCAATAACTCTATAAATAGAAGTGAAAGGCTCAGCATTACATACACCATTGCAAAGCATACAAGAAAACATATGAAAAGTGTTTGAAGCTTTAGCATTTCGAATTGATCATCACTGAGATTTCAAATTGTCTCTAAAAGTGTAAATCAATTCTCTTTTATCTTGTTAAAGATAATTTCTCCCTCCTTTCTTCTCTTCTGATTGTCTTCATCTTGACAACATTTCTTCAAAACTCCAATCAATTGTAAAGAGCAAATCTCATCTAGTTTTAAGGGTATTAAAGTCTAGGTTGAGTAACATAGTGCAAGGTCTGGTGTGACTTAGCACAGAAAGTGGAGAGCCTGCTGAGGCTTAGAGAATACAGGTTGTAACCGTTCCAAGGGAACAAGATTGTACGGTGCAGGATTTGAGAGGTTATCTCAAGCATCATAGTGGAAACTCTCACAAGATTGTGAGGAGTGGACTAACCCACATTGGGTGAACCACTATAAAATTCTGTGTGCCTTTCTTCTCTATCCTTTTCCTATTTATTTTCAGCATAAATGTTTAAATTCAGTTTACACACCATTATCACTTTGTTCATCATTTATTACGCTAACAGTTCTGAACGCACTTCAGAATGTTCTGAACTTAACCAAGTTTTTATTTCTTCCAAGTATCAACTTGAGAATGATTTACCACAAGTGCAGGTTAAATTTAAAAAGGGTCACAATTCAAACCCCCCCTTCTTGTGACTATTTTTTCCACTTCACCCTACACATAATGGACTCTCGAACCTAAAATTTGGTTTCAAAGACCGTTTTTTTTAAAGGGTTTTTTTTCCGATATTTTTCCTATTTTAATAAACTTTGGTGGCGACTTCACGTTTTTTCGAGCAACCCTCGATTTTTTAAGCCGCTACAAGTATCATATCCAAAATCAATCGTACATTACCAAAAAATACATAAAATTGGATCCTACTGTATTCAACAACAATTTTTTTTTTTTAAATCCTAACTACATAGTGGCTTTGTAACTCCTTTGTCTAAGCCTCACTTGATATTGGTGGGCATGTGTTGTTTCTTTGACAATTTCATACATAGTAATATAGGATGGATTGCCTTCCAATCTGCACCATTTTAGACAGCATCCAATTTCATGTCTCTGACTAGAGGTGTCAAATGGGCTGGTCCGGCCCAGTCGGTCTGGTTCGATAGGTCAATGCATATAACTGGGTTGAGCCAGCCCGACCCGACTGAAGAATGAGCTGTAAAATTTGAGCCCGGCCCTAGCATGGGCTAGTGGTCCGATGGGACGACCCGACCCATATTTCAATATTTTTAAGTTATGAAATATACAACAAAAAAACTATTTTTTTTTCACAAACAAACCAAAATGATCAATAACACAAACAAACAACTCACAGAATAACTGCAACATCAAATATTATCCACACAAAATTGCTAGGGCATGAACATTCACCCAACATCACAAAGTACAACCGCTAGGGTTAAACATTCACCCAACCTTACATAGTGCAAAATAGATTAACAAAAGAAATTATAATACATGAGAAGTGAGAACTTGGTTCAAATGACAATTCAAAATGAGTCTAACAATTCTAAATGCTATGAGACCCTTAAGCATTGTAGATGAGCAAGATCTTCGTCAAAATTTGCCGTTGTAAGTCGTCAGTTGTTCCGTCTGAGAGGGGAAAGGAAGAGGAGGTAGCGCCGCAAGTAAGAACTGATGAAAAAGAGAGATATCAAGGCTTACTTTACTAGCTTAGGCGAGAGAGTAAGATAGATTAGGGTTTTTTGTTGGACTTGGAGTGAGTCTAAAAAAATAAGTGGTTTTTTTCTATAAAAAAAAAAGAAATAAACAAATACCAAAATAATTGTTTTTAATTAAATTTTTTATATTTATTTTAAATGGGTCGGCCTGAAGCCCGATGGGCCAGCCCGGCCTAGCCCGTGTTTTAAATTGGGCTGAATGGGCTGGGCCAAAAAGGCCTGGTTGCTTTTTGGCCCGACTTTTTGAAGTCTGGCCCGGCCCAAAAAATCCATTTTTGACAGCTCTATCTCTGACCTCTTGCATATCATACATAGCATCAACAATATCATTTAATTTGCATGCTCTTCCTCTATCAAAATCTCCAAAATTGTTAGTCTCGGTGGATTTCCCTCCGTCAAAATAGGATGGGTGACCCTATAAAACCATACAATGCATCCAAGAGTGACCTCTCATGTGTTCTTCATAAGTGCACCTTGCATTTCTTCAAAAATCATATGTATGTTATAATCCATCAATGCTTGATTAATTTGATAAACATTCATGGTACTAGGTGCAAAAATGGCAAGATCTCTAGGGATATTTTGTACATATCCAAATTGCTTAAGAACACGTTCTTGCAAGTGTGGAAAAACCATCTAGCGGCCACACATGATCTATCCTGGATACCAGTATAAGTAAAATAATAAACGCACTAGAGAGTAGGTGTCATAGGGAGAAAAGACACACTCATCCATCACCATTTAATCCAAAAAGGACTTATATAAATCCTGTGTCTTACGACCCTTTCCAAGAACAAACAAGCATTTGTGTGGAAGGGACTCATCATGGTTGGGGCGAACGCCCGAGACAAATGGTATGAAAATGATCCATAATCTCGGTCTGATTTTTGTTGTTGCTACAAATGGTTATAAAATTTCTTAAATGTTCTACAAATGGTATCACAATATCTTAAACTGTTATAGAAGGAGGACACTGTAACCAACCGTCTGCTTTGTTTTAAACTTTGTCGCATCAACCAAATAATTATAGTGGAAGGCAAGAGTTGTAGCACCCTAGGACCACTGGTTCATCGTAGAGAGGTCCCTAAACTAATGTAGGTATATGACATCCACATAGTATGAACTCATATCAGTGAAGATGGTGTAGCTAACCAGGTATAACATATAAGCTCTAATATACCGATTCATGTGACGATCTCAAACATGATATAACCCTTGCTCATTATCATACTAATTTGCCTTGATTAGACTATCGCATGGTAAATTTCTTGAAGCCATGTGAAGTTTTGAGTCCCCTTTTCAATCGTTCACACTCTACAAAAGCCTTTGGTTCTTCTCGCAAGAACTGAATCAACCTTCATCCACATCATCGATAAGTGCCGGAAATTGATTAAATAACATAAATAATTAAGGCACTTATTTACTTGTTTTGCAAGTTATCTCATGTAAAAGCTCCAAAATAATAGATAAATACCAATATGTGCTTTTTATACCTAATGCCAACAATTTATGTAGGTAAATGCACTTGCCATGGACTTTAAGATCAAAAATGGAAGAAAAATATGCCAAGAGGTTCGCTAAGCGAGCTTAAAGCTAGCTCAAAGCAAAGCAAGTCAGAGAGCAAAGAAAATCTGGAAACTAAAGGCATGGCTAAGCGAGCTCAAAGCGAAGTCAAGTCCAAGAGGCTTGGCTAAACGAGCTCAAAGCAAGGTCAAAGCAAGGCAAGTCAGAGAGCACTGGAACCCATAATTTCAAGGTGTGGCTAAGCGAGGTCAAAGCGAGCTAGCGTGGCTAAGCGAGAAACAAGCTCACTAAGCGAGCTAAGGCGGTTTTGAAAGCTCCAGTGCTGATGTGGCAGAAACCCGGTGGGGAAGAAAGCTGAGCTCGCTAAGCAAGCTGTGGCGTGGCTAAGCGAGCTATAAAACTGCAGAACACATAAATAGCTAAAAAAATCAGAAAACACATTCTTATGTCATTTTTGAAGAGAGAAAACCAGAGAAACACTTAGAAATAACCAGAGAACATGGATCTAACAAGGATTGAAGGTGGATTCACAAGATTCATTGAGAAATCAAGTCGATGTCAATTCATCTTTTTTCTTCTCTTCTTTGCAAAGCTCCCATGACAATGAGTAGCTAAATCTCCTTTTGTTGGGATTAATTGTAACCAATTCTATTAGTATGTGTCTCTTTTGATTATGATATTACATGATTCTAGTTATTCATGATATTGATGATCATCCTTGCTTTTAATGCTTTAATCATATGAATTTCAATTGTTATTGACAAATGCCTTTGAATCTAACTTAGGATAATATCTATTAAACACTAAACTCTAGAAATAGCTTTTGGGTTTAATATTCATTATTGAATCTTAACGCTATCACATCGGTTAATGGGCTAAGAAATCGTCGATTAACCGATACGATTGAACCCACACCATTATTTAGACATAAATGATGTTTGTCGAGCAATACATGATAATATCAAGTAGTAACTAGAATCTATGACACTAATTTTAAGGATACATGTGAAATAGGTTGATG
Source organism: Medicago ruthenica (assembly GCA_018208015.1). Classification (NCBI taxonomy): domain Eukaryota; kingdom Viridiplantae; phylum Streptophyta; class Magnoliopsida; order Fabales; family Fabaceae; genus Medicago; species Medicago ruthenica. The sequence goes on along the minus strand of CM031371.1, from coordinate 115,443,960 downwards.
AAGTTTAATCCTAACATACTTATTTCTCTGTCAACTCTCATACCATTTACATTTTCATAGTTTTTCTAGTTTATGAAACAAAACATATTGAAAATTATATCACTTAGAACAATATTGATTGTTGAACGGTTTAAATATCGCACTAGTCCTTATAGAGACAATACAAAACAAAAATATTTACTTTTGATACGACATCAATAGTCTTTCGTCATTGGGAACATATGGTTAAGAAGTTTACCGTTAATAGGGAAATGTAGTAGACATCGTCTAAAGTAACGGTCATCTTACTAATCTGAATGAAAGATGTTGATCTCTATCTGCCACCTCTCTACGTTGACCGTAGTTTGTCTTGCCAAGGTAGTATAGACTAGAGGCTTTCATTTCATCCCAAAATCATCCAAGATCATGATTTGGTTTTATCAAATCAATTACTTTTTTTTTCCATTGTTAATGCACTTCAATGGCTTATCAAATTCCTGAAAAACTATCAAGGAAAACTTAACTACAAATATGTAAATGAAATAAATATTAATATAAATGAATTATTCTGACTAAAAAATGTGATAAACTTAAAATTAAACTTACTTCTTCGACCCATATACAGGCTGCAACATGTCTATCAGAGGGACCCCATGAAAATGAGTCATCACATGCTAATATATCAACATCTTGTGGTGGTGGTGCTTGTGAATTAGAGGCTTCACAAGAGTTTCAACCTGTCCTAATCCGACCCCGTTTTGGAGGATCATTTGCTACACACTCTCTCCATACAAAATTGTGCAATGCCTCCCCTACCCCGTATCAACTGACCAACATATTCAGCCATATATAAATCAACTAACAACGAAATCCAAACAAAATATCCATTCAAACTTAGAACAAAAAATACATTCATATTCTTAAACAAAATTTAAGATATCACATTTTGCAAATTTCAAAAACAACTAAATATCCATATAAACAATACTTTTATGACAACTTTTTTGAATTTTTTTTCTTCTCATACTCACATTATATTCTCACTTTCTCTATCTATTGTTTTGGTTTTTGTTCCAATACCTACATTTCTTTGTATATTTTGGTTGTCCCACAAGTATGGCTGGCAATGAACGAACCAACTCGAAAATAGTTCGAGAGTCGATTTGATAATTGATTCGTTGAATCTGGTTCACGAACCAAATGAGTCGAACTTGAGTTGAAAATTAAGCTCGCTATATAGATGAGTTGAACTTGAGCTAAGTATGATTCGAATCGTTTGGTTCATGAATCAGCTCGATATATATATATATATATATATATATATATATTGCATTTTTTATATAATAAAATAAACACCTTTGCATTAGTGAGGCTTTCAAAGAAAAAAAGCAACTTGAAAACTACATTTAGTCCCACATCGGATGCTTTATGCATAATAGGTAGCAAAAGTGTCTATAAAATATCATCATGTTACATGATTAAACGTACGATGGTATTGGAAAGTATTGGAAATTAGTGTTTTAGCTATTATTATGCTAATTAAGATTAAGGTTGACTTTTTTCTTTGAATTTGTCTCTCTTAAAACCTTAGTAGTTTTTTGTGTTTTTTGGTTCATTTGATTCGAGTTATCTTAACTGAGTTGTTCATGAGCTTGAATCGAGTCGAATTCGAGCTAAAAAAAGTTCGTGACGAACTCGAGTTAAGTTTTGAGCCGATTCAATTCTTAACGAGTCAAGCTGAGCCGAACTCAAAGTTCGACTTGGTTTGACTCATTTCCAGCCCTACCCACAAGTTATCCCAAAAAATGGTTGTTCAAATAACACTACTCCTTAAATAAACCTAATTTCCCTATTTTGTTAAACAAATTTTATTTGCTCAACGACTAAACAACCGTAAACTCAAACAAACACAAAATGAGAAGAAACTAACACTCATTTGTTAGATTTGAGAAGAAATGTGACAAAAAATGCGATGTTTTTGATATTGGTTTGATGAAAATCAATGGTTGAAGGAAAAATAACATTTGGTTGGAAAAAATTCAAGTTTTTTATGTTTTAAAACAAATGTCAAAGCATATGAGAAACAACCATCCTGTTCTTTTTGTAGAACCTTTTAACAATTAGGGGCTAAATCCTTTAACAAAAAAAAACAATTAGGGGCTAAATAGCAAAATTGATATATGTCTTTTCCTTAAAATAATATCTATATATGCCTATTATAATTTCAGCAGGCCCCATCTTTTTTAATAAATTCAATTTAGTCACTTTATTGTAAACTCAAAAGAGAATTTTGTTATCCAAGTTGTTCCATTTTTTTTTTCTTCTAATAAACAAGACAAAGAAAAGGTATAGTGGTGGTTTGGTTGGATGGCTAAGACAAGTGGACGAGGTCAGTCAGGGTCAAGTTCGGAGTTCTCATCATCAATTCATTGCCGTCTCTAAAATCTCTTCCAATTCAATTTTCCAAACTCATATAACCCCCAATTTTATCTTTCTCCATCACCTTCTTCAATTTCAATTTCAACAAGTTTTAAATCGCAAAAAAAAAAAAAAAAAACCGTTTTTTCATTACTCGTAATATTATCATCATTATCGTATCATGTCTCTGAAACAGTCGAATTCTTCGGAGAAACCGATGCTTCCATTATCGGATCCTCCGAAAAACCAAATCGATGACAAACTTTTCAAAGGCTCCGCTATGACCAAACGTGGTGCCTATGCTGCCATCTCGTACATGTCCTGCGCTGGTAACTAACTTTTAACTAACTAACTTCATTTTTATTTTATGTTTGTATCAAAAATTTGAAAAGAAGGCATAAAGTGGAAATAAATTTATGATTTTATATTTTAAAAAATGTGTTTTTTTTGTGAAATGTATGTTTGTGTATTGTAGTTTTGTTGGTGATGTTCAATAAGGCAGCTCTTTCATCTTATAACTTTCCATCTGCAAATGTAATCACACTTCTTCAGGTTTGTAATTTCACCTCCCTTTTCTTTTTGTATTTCATGCTTGTCATTTTATATTCAAAGTTTAGTTCTTATATCTTATGTGGAGTTAAAGAAATGTTTGATGTGGTCTGTGTAATATTGGTTCGTTGCATACAATTTCGGACATATGTTGTATAACATGGTAAACAAAAAAAAAAAAAAACCAAGGCCTATCCCACTAACTAGCGTCGGCTAAATTGATCAAACGACACCATAATGTTCTATCATATATCATATTCCTCTCCAATGCGTTGATGGCCGCCTTTATTTCTTCTCCTCTAGTCTAATCCTACACAAATGTCTAATACTTGTTTGATTTAAAAATTTCTCAAGAGTCCTCGATTCCCTTGTCACAAAGTGTAATTTTAGGCATCTTTTTTCTTTTGGTGTACTCCATGCATTCTCTTCCTCCTTTGACACTCAATTATCACTTTGATGCTCCTTACTGTTAAGCTGAGTGTATAATTGTTAAGAGGTAAAGTTCTTCAAAAGAAGTTATTAGAGAATATCAACTTAATGGAAGCAACCGTGCAAGACTTCTTGAAAGAATTATAATTGCATGCATTTGAGAAGAGGCAGAAAGAAATTTTATTGACTATAAAAGCTTAGGAGTTGGGATGCTTTGCTTTATCTTTACTACTGACTGCTGAGGCCTTAATATTAACAACCTATTGTTGTGAAGATCCATTTTATCTATTTCATTCATTTTAAAACAGGCTTCTATTTGATGCAGATGGTTTCTTCGTGTTTTTTTCTTTATATATTGAGGCGCTGGAGGATAATTAGTTTTACAGCAAGTGAATCTTTACTTATATCAGATAATTCAGCAAAATTTGTATCACTCAAGACGTTGAAGCACACTTTTCCTTTGGCCGGAGCATATTTACTTTACATGGTATAAGTCTTTCTTCCACCTTCTTCCCAATGACAAATTCTTCATAATTTTTTTTCTTTCCTTTTTAACTATTTTTTTTCACCCTTGTACTTCTCCTTAGCTAGTCACCATGGAGGCTGTTCGGGGAGTAAATGTTCCAATGTATACAACTTTGAGGAGGACTACAGTGGTATTTACAATGCTTGTAGAGTTTGTTTTGGTGGGGCAGAGGTATACACACACTGTCGTTTTCAGGTAAATTGCTTCCTCCAATTCTCTCCATATGTTCAAATAAATATTTGTTCACACCTATAGTTTTAGCCACTTATTTGATCTTTGAACTTGGGAGTATTCAACTGCGGTTAAATATTTAGATATGGTTGCAATTTAAGAACCCTTGGACCTTTTCTATCATTTATTTTGGTATATTTAATTTGAGTTGCTGGGATGAAAATGGTCATTAGCAACTTGATGACTATGACCTTCATGAATCAAAATTTCAAAATGCTTAAACTGTTAGGCAGATGCACCTCAGTGCTTTTATTACATTTTTAACATGCTCCCTCATATAAGAGTCCTTTAGACTTGAAGCGTAGATGATGAGTAGCCTATTTTACCATGTGCTGAAATTTAATTATTTAGAAGACAAACATGCTTTTCATTTGTTTAATGGGAAATGGATAAATATTCATTGTACGACTTAAACTCATCATTTGATCTATGTAGTTGGCTCAATCTAATGGGAAAAAACATTGTTTGTTGTTGTTGTTGTTGTATTGAGAAATAGAGAAATGAACCAATATGATTTATGCAACTGGTACATGGTACATTGGAAACTAACACTTTGTTGATGGTTCTATTGTATGAACTTCTAAAAGAAGTCGATCATTTGCATCATGAATAACATAACTAGTTCACCATCGTTTGTGTTAGTTCCCCCTTTGCATTTTTAAATCAGTGAAGTTAAGTTCAAATTGTTTTTTGAATAAGCATAAGCCTGATTCCTTCATTTAACTGAAATTTATAAGGCTGTTATCAGTGTTGGCTTGATTGTGTTTGGTGCGTTTGTTGCGGGAGCTCGAGACTTATCTTTTGACACTTATGGATATTCCGTTGTTTTCATGGCAAACATCACCACAGCGATATATCTTGCTACCATTGCTCGCATTGGTAGTATTCCTATTCTCCCACTCTCTCGTATGAAGTTGAAATTTTATACCTTGTTTCCTGGTAAACCTTCACTTTCTTATTTATTCGGCTTTATGTATTTTTCTCAGGAAAAACTAGCGGTCTTAATAGCTTTGGGCTTATGTGGTGCAATGGTAAGCTTGATAGATTGTATTGTGGCTTATTAAACGTTATTATCTTCTTTTAGTGTAATAGGGTTCTGACTTGAAATACTTATCTTTTGTATTATAGGTATCCTTTGTGGGCCAGTTTTACTCATCTGGACATTTATTCGTGGAGACTTGAAGACGACAATCGATTTTCCTTATCTCTTTTCACCCGGTTTTCTCGTATGTTCTCTTTAGCCTTTCATCTTCGATAAATAGTGGTATCTATAATTGGACCTTTCTTGGTAGTTGGCTAAAAAACTGAGTTCTTGGAAAGTTAAAAGCAAATAGGACTAGGAGCTTGTGATGCAAGAAGTGTTTGGCATCCATAGTTAGAAGCTTCCCTCTAACTCTTTTACTTATTCAATGTGACTGTGATACTACTATAAAATTTAGAGGCTTTACTTCTCTTTGGAACAAGTGTAGGTTAAACAATCATGTAATTACCAGTATATTTCATTTGTTTTATCTGATAAATTAAATTAGTTTACCAGAAGAAATATATTTCAATGTTTTCTCCATGATTTTCTTTATCCTTTAATTTGCGCATACTATATGTTTCTTACATGTGGTTATACAATATATATGTATGTATGGAACATGGGGTTGAACCTCATAAGTCATAACCCTAAATCTCTCCTTTTAGTGGTTTAATGATTATTCTGATTTTTTGGTACCCTTTTTCTTGTGCAGATTATTTTGCTTTTTTCATGCATACTGGCATTCTTCTTGAATTACAGTATATTTCTGAACACAACTCTAAATTCAGCTCTGACACAGACAATTTGTGGTAATCTGAAGGTTCGTTCCCTGTCAGTTGCTTTACCTTGCTTAAATAATTCACCTACGATTTACATGAGAGGTTTTTGATGATTTCATGTTTAGAGTTGATGTCATAGTTGCTGAATGCAGTTTTTTTGTTGCTTGAAATCTAATTATTATTCTGGATTATATCTAGGATCTATTTACTATTGGATTTGGCTGGATAATTTTTGGTGGGCTACCATTTGATTTTGTGAGTACTCTCTGCTCTTGTCCTGACTGATTTGGTATTCCAAATTGAGCTATTTTTACTGATTAGAGAATGTGTTGATTTGATTTCAGTGGAATGTAATTGGACAATTTCTTGGTTTCGCTGGATCTGGTTTATATGCTTACTTTAAGCTTATTGGCAAATAACTTGTTCAAGTTCTCTAGACAAACATGAAGTCTTTTTTCGATGAGGAAAAACCATTTCATTCAGTCATTTAAATGTGGTCATCATGAATCCGTCAAAAATGAGAATCTGAATCAAACTCGGTTCTGTGGAACATGTGATTAACTAAGGTTTAGGAAGTTTTGTTAAATAGTACAAGTTGACGACACAAACATTTTCTTAGGAAGCAGTATAGTTCTACTGTTATGGCTTTAGTGTAATAAAACCTTTATTATTTGATTTTGTAGTATATCTACTCGTTGCAAATTGTGAATCTTGTTCTTTACTTTCTTTGAAACTATTAACAAACATTGTATTTTAACGGCGATTCATCTTTGGGAAAGAATTTTCTGGGGAGAATCTATCTATTGATTTCATGATGTCCCAACCATGCACTCTCTTTCTGGTTTCCTATTACTTGTTCAAATGATTATATAAACGGAATGTCTCAGAGTTACTACCGACTAAATTGAAGACAGAAGAGTATTTTTTCGCTTGGGTATGTTTGGATTAGTTCATAATAAGGCGCTAGCTGAAAAGCAGTTTTTGAGTTCTCTAATGCATAATGCCATTTCTTTAGATGTTTAGTTATGTTTACTAAATTGTTAACACCGTATATATTCATTGATACATGTGAACTTTATTACTTGATTAATAGAGTTCTAATACATGGTTAGTTATGTTTAGTAGATAGTTATTAGATATAATGAATATTTGAACACAATAAAGTTTTGACACCGCATTGTTTATTTATTCATTATTTGATTAATGTAGAAATAAACATATCTATTGCTAAAAAAAAAACATCTAGGACACCATTGTGTTCAAATTAGGGGTAGGCAAAAAAAACCAACAAACTGAACCAAATTGCTGAACCAAACGAAAAAAACATGAATCATTACTAACAGTTCTTGGTTCAGTTCAGTTCATGATTCATCAGTTTGGTTCGGTTTTAAAAAGTTCTAAAATTCGATTTCGTTTGGTTTTTTATCTTTTTTTCAGCGATACTAATAATAACAATTTGGTTAAAAAAAATTATTCGGTTCGGAATATATATATATATATATATATATATATATATATATATATATATATATATATATATATATATATAGTTATGATTCGGTTTTGAACCTTTGAACCGAACCATTATAACAGTTAGGTTTGGTTCGAAATACAAACAATTCGGTTCGGTTCAACTATTTGGAATTTAACAAACGGTCCAGTTCGGTTCGGTTCAGTTTTCATCATGAACCGAAACCATTCCCACCCCTAGTTCAAATATACATAATACTTACTAGTCATCTAGTAAACATCAATATAATAGTATTTGAACAACGTTCATAATATAACAAAGAATGAACGTTCATTTGGTGTATGTCTAAAAATAACATTTTGTTTCGAGATGGTTGCGTAATAGGCACCTCAAAATTGCTCACTTGACTGAAAAAAGTTGATCGAGAGTGATAATTTGATCAAAAATTACACTGAAACAACCGATCATGAGTTATGACCTGATCGGGAGTTATGACTCGATTGAGAGCAAAATTGAGGTGTGTACCGAACAACTTTCTTGTGTGGAATCTGATAGATGTTAGGCCCAACATAAAGCCCACGCTCAAAGGTTAGACTGAGGGAAAAGCCCAAGCCCGAATCCAGAAAAAAAAAAGTAAAAAGTGACCGTTGACGGTTTAGTGTAATCATCAACTCATCCTTCCCCAAAAACCTTTTTCAATTCTTTGTACTTAAGCAAGCAAGCATTGTCTGTGTTAATAGTAGAATCTCCCCTCCCTAATTCAATACAAGCAGCATCTATCTATCTATCTCCATTTTATTTTAACTATGCGTGTTGTTTTCTTCCAAGTATCTCTTCCCTCTAATCTAATTATTCTTTTTCCTTTTTATTCTAAACAAAATCATAAAAACCAAAAGTAATTATTATTTATTAAATTAAATTATCACCCTTAATAATCGTTTTCAGTTACGCTCTTAAATCACGCTCTCACTTGATTTTTCACCATTCCACTAAGCTTCTATGGCGGAAACTAGTTTATCGTTGATAGTGCCGAACATGAAGAAGAAAACCGCGCAATTTTCATCTTCTTCTTCTCCACTTTCTATTTTTTCTACCAAGACTTTGTTCTACGATAAGCTTCCTTCCGAACCGTTAAGGCTCTCTGTTCTCAAATTAGACGGAACTTCTTTTGGTAATTATTTTTATATAATCATTTTCTTCGTTTATGATTTTGTTTTGTTTTGTTATTGTTGATGTTGTTGAAAATGATTTTTTTTTTTTATTTGTGATTTTTAGACGTTCAAGTTTCGAAGAGTGCGACTATTGCGGAGCTTAAGGATGCTGTGGAAGGTGTTTTTAGTTACATGCCTCAGCATGGTCCTGGCAAAATTTCATGGTCTTTCTTTACTCACTATGTCTTTTTTTTTTTTGTTGCTTTTTTTGGGGAATTTTATTAAATTTTATAATGGTTAAATGCATAGAGATCTAGGTAGCACCAACACTTCGTATTGAAGACCTGACACCAAAACCATAGTAGCAAAGCGACATATGTAGTTTTCATTCAATCACTTCAATTTTTTTAAATTATTACCAGTATTTACGTGTCAGGACTGATATATTTGTGTATGTGTTGGTGTTTCATTGATGGGATTGAACATAATGGAATTACAATGTTCTATTTTTTAGACCATTTAAAGGACAAAACCTACCTTAAATTTTGGTGACCTACGTGTAGTTCTCCACTAAAAATCATTCCATTATAAGACAAAGTCTTTTTTGTCCATGTATTGTATTATGTTTTTTGATAGAGACCAGGATACCACCTAACTGACCTGAGTTTTGTCTTCATTTAAAATAGTGAAATTCATCATTTTATAGACAAACTTTTTTAGCAAAAGTTGTTTAATTTTCCACACTCTGGTGTGTGATTATATATTTGTAATTTTGTGTAAATATATAATTATTTTTAATTTTGGATTGTGAAGGCCACATGTTTGGGGGCAGTTTTGCTTATGTTTTGATGGACAGAAGCTAGTTACAGAGGAGGATTACCTTAAAAATTATGGCGTCAAGGACGGTGACCAGGTTTGAACTTTTACCTATTATCCAGCTTGGTCTTAGCCTTTGCCATGTTTTTAAATACTTTGCTAAATAAATTACTGCATTTGAACTCAAGCCATGTTCTTCTGTAACCATCCAATCTCATACTCGTAATTTGGAGTCCCTATATGTTTTTTTTGACATCTGACATACTTGTTTGTAATTTGTTCTTATATATATTTGGGAATTGGGAGAAACTAGTATGTGGGGATGAAATACCGCAAGTAGAAGTTTTCTGTAGCATGGTTTTAAATTACTGTTGTGTTTGTTACGGTTATGCTGTGATCCTTTGTATTTTAATAAAATACAGACAACTGTTGCTGATGCGACCGCAATTGCAGTTGCAATGCCATTGCGAAGACCTCAATCACAGTTATATTGCAGCCTCAATTGCGGTTGCAAACCACACTTTAGAACTATGATTTGTAATGCTTTTGGCAAGTTCTCTGCATTTATTTGTATGTAATTATCCAAAAGATGATCTGAAGACATGGTAGATAGGAGAAGAAAACATTTGTATTGTATGCAATCAATGTTTTTGAGAAACAAAGATTGGTTGTAATTTTGTGAACACGTGTCTTTAATCATGGTAGAATATAATCTTCCTAGCATTGCAAATGTACTTATAAATCACAAGTTTAAACTAGTTGGTGGCTTGGGTATAATCTGAAATATGAATTTTCCTTTTCTAGCATTTTATGGTTTCAGTAATATTTCATGGTTGTTTTCTGTAACCTGTGTATGATAGGTAAGGAAATTTGAATTCATTTTCTCCTGTTCTTGTTTCTTGTCAGTTATCATAGACAAGAACTATGCATCTCATCATTGTTAAAACTATTTCGTTAGCATATTCACTCCCTTATATTTAGAAGTCTATTGTCACAATAGTGTTTTTTTTTTTTTTTATCTTTGTTATGCATAGCTCCATTTCATCCGCCATGCATCAGACAATTGCGGTGCACGAAGAAAGCGGTCAAAGAAAAGAGTTTTCCATTTGAAACAACACAGGAGGTACAAGTTTTCAAATGATCTCTTTTGTTAATTATAAATATGAAGCTGTTGCATGCATGACTCAGAAAATCCACTTGCTATTGCCAGGTTGCACTAGTAGAGTCTTTCCTGTGCCTTGGTTTATGAAGTCCATGTATAACAGAAAACTTGTCAAAAGTAATCGATGAGATATAAATAAGCCGAATCATCACAAATCTTCATTTAAGCCTTTATGAAAGTTTTAAATCGGATTTCACTACACAGGGATCTATGAGTTTGCTCCTTGAATATTAGGTTTTGTCCTCACCCTTTTAGTACAATCTGACAGAGTGCTTATAGTTGATCCAATCCTTGAATTATTAATTCAGATATTTTATTTAGTATTTATATATATTAGTTGCTATTTCAAATTCTTATGTTTTCAGAATTTTCTTTGGACTCTTAAGATGCTAACACATGGGTTGTTACCATTCATTAGTTGTAGGCATACTATATAATTTAATGTACTGGTTCTCTTTTGGGAGAAATCAATTAATGAATAAAAAGTATTTTAATTTGTAGCTAGTTTATATTCTCTTCCTCTTTAGTAGAAAACTTTCTTACACAATCATAACACAGATTGCAAATTATCACCTTTCCTTCAATTATCATTTAGTAATGTGCAGATGCTCTTGATATGCATAAATCGATTTTAGTCTGTATTAGACATTTGTAAAGTTAATTTGAGTACCTACTGAACAAAATAGCAGATAAAAAAATGAGTGCTTCCAGGAGCACCTTCAAGATGTTTCACAGAAAAAGCTGCATGTGAAGCACCATGACAACAAATGTTTGAAATAGTGGTAGGTTTTCCGAAAACTTTTGCAAAATCATGGTGGCTCACCGTAATTTTGCCAACCTCACCTTGAATCCAAACATAGACTTGAACGATCTGACAGCTTTATGGCGATAGAGACTATTCTGAAAATATTTGCAACTCCTAAGATTAATTCAAAAATAAATTCTATAGGAATTAACTTCAAAATGAATGGAGAGTTGAGACGATTTGGACCAAAATTTTAATTTATTTGAAATTAAAAACTGAACTGGAGCTTTTAATTTTCTACAAGTGACTAATCATACTACTAATCAATATTTTCTTTCAAAGGGTGAGGAGAAATATTGATATGCACACGGTTTTAGATAAATATCTCATGCACTGCATATGATATTGTTCTGCAAAAAAGTTCGATCACTAGTCAAGTGGTATAATAATTTTAAGTGCAGGTCGTCACAAGCAAATTACTGCAAACAGAGAGAAAACCGTGATGCTGATGATGACGACGATGATAATGACATTTGTTCTGATGAGGAAGCCTTGGAGAATGCAGAGACCAAGCACCACATTGAAGAAGTGCATGTTAGAAGGAACAAGATCACTGGCTTTGTGGGAGAGCTGTTATCATACACACCACTGGCAGTTGTGAGAAAAACTAGAGCTCAAAACCAGATCTTCCCGTCAACAATTTCTAGGTGTTTGATTGGTGGTCTTAGAAAGATCAAAAGGATTGTATGTTTTGGCAGGAGGCAGCAGTATTCTACATGGAGACAGTACTGATAATATTTGGGTATGGCCAACAGTTGATGAAATCTGTGACCCCTTGTAAAAATGTTGACTCATGCAATCAAGGGTGCATGTGAAGTTGTATGGCTGGATTGATACTGAATTGGGATTATTGTAGATATTGCATATTCTCAATCCAGTGATTCTAATCAATACACAAATGGGTTTGGAGTTGGATTTCTCGACAAAGTATTTACTTAAGCTTTCCAACATTTCAAGTAGTCCCATGATAATTTTTGTACAGAGAAGTATGGTTGGATGTTTTGTTGGTTTTGGAGTCTAGATGTAATTGAATCTAGTAACAGTCAAACGAATATCAATATACCATACTTTATTTGTGTTGGATTATTTTTTGTTGCTATGTTGGAAAGCTACGTTTGAACCGATATTACTATGGCTTTGTTCTATAATAAACGCTGTTTGGGCATTTTTGCAACTGTGTTGCAAAGTTTCTAGATAATGTTACTATTGTTGGCTAATAATAGTTTAATACAAATCTCTAAAAAGATAGTTTAATACAATGGTCTGTTCAGTAGTTTTTCTATTCCAGTTGCTGATTGAGCTAGTGTTTGTAATAGCTAGATTTTTGGGGTGAGATTTTGTGTGTTGATTTTATTTTGTTGGAGAATATGCAAACAAGACATATAATTAACAGTAATAATAATTTGAAGCATAATTACAACTAATTTAATATAAAAAATTATGATTTATTGTAGACTTCGTTTATATTTATATTTTTTAATTCGGCAATTGTTTTTTTCTCTATAAATCACTAATTTAAAATGTAAAAGACCTAAATATTGACTTTTGAATTATGTATTTTGACCTATTGAAGCGAGCTAGAATTGAATTAGAGCTAGAAACATTTTTATCAAATTCAAGACGTGTTTTAATTTTAACCAATCCTCCTTTAGTTTAGTTAAGAAAAATTAAACTCAACTTTTGTTATAAAAAAACTCACTCATTTCTAACACTATTAAACGACTGTATTTTAGATCATAATCTATTCAATAATGTAAGCCGAATTATCTTATGACTCATTGGTACCAATTTCTTGACTACAATAATTATGTGATTCTTGAAGTGCACGTAATGCAAAGCTATGGAAAACGAGTCCAGATTTGAAAGTCAGGGTCTCTTCTCTTCTACTCTACCAAGTAATCTCATATGCTACACTAAGTCTTCAAATTGGTGAGTATTTGTCTAGAGCCAATGAAATCTATACTATATAAATAGTATATTTTGTCTCTTTTGGGCTGACTTTTTCTCTTTCTAAAATTACCCTCAATTTTCAATACAAATGACACATATAACAAATAGATAAGAGTAAATTCAAATATTAAAATAAAAATGTAACAAACAAAATATGAGTATATATATGTCCATTTTTTTCATTTTATTCTTTAAAAAGTGTAACAAACTAAATGAGTATATCTATACCTTACTTTTTCATTATCCCAATTATACCTATAAACAATTTTTTCTATAATAAAGATTGATGTTGGTCTCATTTTAAAAAATAAGAATTTGGATTTTTTTGTTATATTGTTGGTGTCATTGAAACAGATAATAATGGTTAGTTTGATTTGTTATAATTTGAAATCAAAAAACATTTATATTTTTACTTTTAATCAAAATTAAAATTTCATAAAAAAAAACATTGTTCATAATTTTCAAATGTTAACGCAATAACGTGTCCGTCTTTTCGCTAGTGAATATAATGGTGTATCGTGTATTTTCAACCAAAAACAGAACAGAATGGGATTTTTTTTTCTGACCCCCTTCCCAATTTTTTTTTTATCCCCTTTGAAAAAAAATTATCAAAATGACCCCCTTTCTTTTTTTTGGTTTTTTTTTGTCACATAGTGCCATTACCCTCGTTCCAATTGACGATAATGGCAGATTGTTGCAGGGGGTACAGGCAGGCGTAGGGTTCAGGTGGAGCAGGCTTTTTTTTAATTATTTTTTGCCCATTACCGCAAAACCAAACGGTGGTAATGGGCCTCCCTTTTTTTTTCGTTTTTTGTTTTCGACCCCTATAAATACACCACCTCTTTCATCCAAATTCACTCAAATTTTTTCTTACATTTTTCACTTTTTCCACATTATGTCTGATTCTGGTTCAGATGCAATTTCTCATACTTCTCCTCCTCCTTTAAGATTGGTCACTGTTAAATTTGATCAATATATACGGCCTTTTGAAATGGTAGTAACTCCATGTATGACTTTAGTGGAGTTGAAAAATTATCTCAATCATATATTTCGTCTAGCTAATGAGCCTTTACGAAAAGTCAGTAAGATTTATTACGGAGAGCGGTTTATCAATTTGGGATCCCATAAATACTTTGATTACTATTACGAATACAAACTTCTGAAGAATGATGCTGATGTTCAAGAGATGTTTTCGTCTGAAGAAAATGTAGAAGGTCTATGGTATCTTGACGTTAAGTCAAAATAGTCGATACGTGGAGAATCAATTGTTTTAATGTTCTTTGTTTGCTTTTTTAAGTTAATGTAATTTGGTTTGAGTAGTGTTTTGATTAATTATTATATTTTCGCGTTTGTCTTTTCTCGTCTATTATATTATTTAATTAACATAATTAAAATAAACATTAAAATCATAATATATGGATATTTTGTAAACGACGAAATTTGATTAAAGATTAAAAAAAAAGTCACAAATAATTATAAAAGGTGGTTGAACACATAATTGATAATGAAATTAACTACTGGTTATTTAGGGTCGGACAATTTCTCCTAATTTGTCTGGAATACCGACACAACCAACATAGTCTCGGTGTCGGTCTTCTTTCTTCCACCTCCTCGTCCATTTCAGTCCTAATGCGAGTACTATTGGATCGACCTTTCTTTAGTCTTCGCATATCTGGATTATGGAAAAGCTTGGGACCGTTGTATGGAGGCCAATAACTCTTGTCGTGGACAACCTTAAATGATGTGTTGTAAATTGCATAAACACTCTTGTTTTTGAACACATCTGGAATAAGGGTTGTCTAGTCATGGTGAAATGAAGAACACGCGACTATGACATGGGAACAAGGCAAATGCAAAGCTTGATATTTCCCACAATCACACCACCCTGCTTGCAGGTCCACCTTGAAAGTTCCCATTGACTTTCCCTCCCTGTAGTTGACGGTCTCACGGACAGAGAAGGTATACCTCTCTCGGTTAAACTGTTCGACTTGATGGGTGTTGGACTTACCAATGTCATCCTTAATCACATTCTGACAATATTTGCTGAACACATCTCCAGAACCTACCCTTGCAAACGCACTTTGAGCCCTTTCGGCAAAAAGACATGCCAACCTATAGTAGGTTGATTGGACTATAGATGTAATAGGTAGGTTGCGAGTTCCCTTAAACACAGAGTTCCTTGACTCAACGATGTTGCTTGTCATGTGGCCCCATCGTCGACCCCCGTCATATGCTTGATTCCATTTTTCTTTTGGGATATTATCCACCCAATCTAACGCACGCTGATTTACCTCCTGGATTATACCACTGTAGTATTCGAACAAGGGTATGTTTAGGGCATATCCTGTATATATGATGGAAAAAATTAGTCAAATAGTGAAGCTAATAAAAAAAAGTGTAAGAAAATATTTATACCCATATTATTGACTACATCCTTTAGATCTTCATCCTTGATTGTCCTCATGAAGTTTTGCTTGATGTGTCGGATGCAGTACGCATGAGTTGAACCAGTTTCTTGCCAACCATTCTGTGGGTCGTTGTATGCGCTTTTAACCGATTCATGTCTGTCGGAGATCATGCAGACGACAATTTCTCGTGTGACATGCCTTTTAAGATTTTTAAGGAAAAAAATCCATCCCTCCTTTGTCTCACCTTCGACAAGCGCAAAGGCGATTGAAATTGTTTTGTTGTTACCATCTTGGGCAACCGCAAGCAACAATGTTCCCTTGCACTTGCCATACAACCACGTTCCGTCGACATGGACAACTGGTTTACAATACTTAAACCCATGGATGCATGGATAGAAGGCCCAGAAAAGACGATGAAATTGTGTCTCTCCGTTTGCGGCAATTCGCGTCTTCAAATCGAAGACTGTTCCTGGCATTGTCTCCTTCATCACGTTCAACCATTGCGGAAGAACATTATAACATTATAATATTTTGGTTTTTTATTTTATTTTATTAGCAAAATAAAGGGGTGGGAAAAGTAAAAAAAAAGAAAAAAAGGGGAGGCCCCATTACTGCCGTTTGGTTTGGTGGTAATGGGCAAAAAATAATTAAAAAAAGCCTGCTCCACCTGACCCCCTGCGCCTGCCTGTACCCCCTGCAACAACCTGTCATTACCGCCAATTGGAACGGCGGTAATGGCACTATGTGACAAAAAAACCCCAAAAAAAAAAATGGGTCATTTTGGTAATTTTTTTTTGAAGGGGGTCAGAAAAATAAAAATTTCACATAATGGTGGGAGAGTGGAAGGTTGAAATGAATATACTTGCATATCAATTATTTTCTCTCCACCTGCTGACTTCTCAACGGTACAACTACAAATGACTCCTTGATTTGCAAGTTACAGCTAACCGTACCATCAAAAAACATGCATATGCATTTGTTATCATAAATCAAAGTATTTCTCTAGATTTAAATATAACAAAAAAGTAATCATATTTACTAGATTCAAATATAAACAAATTCTAATTGCAATTATATTTAATATTAGAGAAATGCTAATGACCCACATTGATGAATATTAGTAATGTCTTCGCACTCTTTTAAAAAAAAGTAATCTCATCGCACTAACCAACAACATCATGTCAGAGTGTCATGAATAATTGGAGTTTAAGATATGTAGTAATATGTTCTTTGATTCCCTTGCACAACCATGCCCTTCTTCCGGTGGCGGAGCCAGGAATTTCCTAGAGTCTGGGCAAAATTTTAACGGTAACTTCACATGTGACATAATATATAAATAGTCATAAATTGAAATAAAAAAGACTTGTCATTTTGTCAACAAAAGTACAATTTGAAATAAGAGAGATGAAACATAACCTACCAATAGTGTGTTAAATAAAATTAAGAGGTAAATGCCCTTTTTGAGACCTCTTTGCGGTGAATGTTAGAAAAATATCAAAATCATCAAGTGACTTGAATATCTTGTGCTCATTCTGGAGATTTAAATCCAAAAGGCTCCCTTTTACTCATTCTGCCTCCAACTAATATGATTAAACATTTGAATTTTGAACATTTGATTGGTTTTGTGTAGAGAAGAATAAGTTAATTTCTTAGTTCATTTACAATGTAGAGTTCTCAGCTTCTCATCAAATTAGAGAGACGAATCATTCTTTTCTGCTTCTATGATAAAAAAGTTGACAGGGAGGGGAGAAAAAGATGTTTGACTTTTATATCCTGCCAATTAAGCTAAGCTCATGATATATAATTGTTCATATTTATTTTAATTAAAGTTGATTTTATTACTGATAGAAATTGATTTGATAATTATTCATAATTGTTCATTATTGAATTAACTGAACATGATTTTACCAACTTCATTTTTACTCTACAATTTATTATGAATTATTAGTTAATGTCACTTCAAGAACTTATTCTAAAAATTGATATAATAACCAATTTTAGATCCTAATGATTTTTTATTCTAATATTTTCAAATGTTTATTGAGTAAACTGAGTTTATAGGTAATTTTATGAATTATTTATTTTTAGAATTTATGGTGGAATGAAATGGACGTTTAAAAAATATAATACTTTTAATGACAGTCCAAACCGTAGGTAGAAGACTTTAAGTTTTAAATGGATTTCATAGAATTACCTACGGTTTTGTCCGTAGGTAAATATCTAAAACGTATAGAGACGGCCACCTGGCAATGCCAGACCTAGACGGACTAAATTCCGTTGCCATTCGTTAGCATAATGCACGGCTAACGTGGCCGTCGGTAAATGTATAAGCGACCTTTTGCTACGGATATTAACCTATAGTGACGGTTTTCGTCTGTCACTACAAGTCAAATTTCGTCAAATTTCTTGTAGTAATACAAAGAAAGTATGGGTTGAGCCCGGACATGTGCCCAGGCTTGCTGGGGGGTAAAAACGCCCCTGCCTTCTTCTTCTGATATTTTTCATTTAAATATGACGGTTCAACATTGAGATCATTCCTTATTTTTCTATTTCTTTTTTTCTAAATATATTTCTAACGGCTATAATTAACAACCCAACCGCTCTATTATTTTTTACCATTCAACATTTTTTTACACCATTCAACAATTTAAACATCAAACATTTTGAGAACAAATAAATAGAAGATCAACCATTTCACTTAATCGTAATTTTTTATTCACATCTAACCTAAATTTGAACTATTTATGTTATCTCTCTGTAATTTTTTTCTTCCACACATTTCATTTGTCAATGAACCCCAACCACAATAATTCTTGGTCCAACTTTATGCAAAATGGTGCAAAAGTAGTTTATTTTAACATTTATGATTTTTTTATGTATTTTCTTATAACTTATTTGTGTCATATGATCATTGTTTTCACGACCGCGAATTTTCGATATTAAACTGCAAAGAAGTATTAGCTGACAAATATCTACACTCCCTCAAAATTCCATTTAGAGTGTGTTTGATTTGACTTTTAGATGTCCTAGAGTGTTTTTCAAGTGTCAAACAATTTTAACTTTATAAAGTTATGTTTGACATTTTTTTGAGAAATCAATTTTGGAAATTAAAAACGATTTTTTATCTTTTAATTTTAGATTTGATTATCACATACAAATTTATAATTCAAGCTTAATTTTACATGAATATCCAAACGCAACTCACTTTTGGTCAAAATCATTTTTACAAAATTAGTTCATTCAAAATCTAATTCTTGTCAAAATTGAACCAAACATAATTTCCTATTCATCATTTTCTATTCAAACACAAGAACTTAGGATGAAGCTTGTAAATTAAGATACGTCAAATAGCATATGACAAAATGGAGAGAACATTCGCAGTTTGATACGCAACAAAACAATGAATGGAAAGTTTTCGGTTTATTTGCTTCTCACTCTAATTTTCTAAAAAGATGCTTCTCACTCTAATTTCCTAAATTATAACGTAACATTACATTTTTTTTTTGGTTCAATCAAATTAAATTCTTTGAGCACTTAATGTTTCGATCCAATCCATATATTTCGAAGTGTTGATTATTTATTTTTTTCATATTAGTTTAATGATTATAAATTTTTCTTATTTTTAAAGTGACAACGCATTATTATATGCAGGGGCCGGGGTTCGAACCCCAGACACCCCACTTATTCACTTTAAAAAGTGAATTCTAGCCACTAGGCTATCTAACAAAAAAAGTGAATACATGTGATTTTGAAAGAAATAATTTATCTGAGCTAAATTTATGAGGATATTCTTGATATTTTTTTTTACATACATCAATTTATATTTAACTACTCTTTCAACATATTATTATGTCATTTTAAAAGAAAAAATATTTGTGTTTTACTATATATCACTTTATAATATCAATGATTATTATCGATTTTTTCTATCATATCATCTACCATTACTTTCTCTTTTTTTTTTTTTTACTATTCTTTTGATCTTTTTTTCATATCATTAATAAAAGATAATTTTATAAAATCACTCATAATATATTTATTTTAAATAAAATTAATTATATTTTTTAATATATTTGTAAATATCACTCATTGCAATGAACATGAATTAACCTTTTAAATAAACTAATTAATCTCTTTTCTTAATACAAAAAATTTAGGAAAATTGCAATAAATAGTCCAACCGTACATACAATCAGTCATACGTGTCAACTCTATTGAATAGCCTCGTCACATCAATCGTGAGACTCATCCAACTAAATTACCACATTACCCTTTCAATTTTCTTTAAAATAAAAAATGAAATAAAACTCTCCTAGTTCTTTGTTTCTCCAAGATTCCATTTCGATTGTTCCAAAACAAAGGTTGTTTCTTTAACACTCTTTGTATGAACTTTGTTGTGTAATCAACTTTCTTCTATCTTCTTCATGTTTTTTATTCTCCCACTAATTTTCTTTTTCTGTTAAGTTCTGAATAGTATTCAGGTGAAGTGATTTTTTTTTCCAATGTTCTTTTGGCTCCTTATTTTTCATTATTTTGAACTCTTATTGTGTAAAATTGTTGATTGAATATGATTAATTTTGCATGTTTTTGTAATATATCTATGATTGTGAGAAGATTGAGTAGAGTTAGATTGTGCTGATGATAGCTTAACTCACTGTAATGTAAGCATGTGTCTGTTGACTTTCTTGTTGGTGGTTGATGAGTGAATAAGTGATTTGTTTTTGTTTCTATGTTAAAAATGAATAATGGGCTTCTCTCAATTGCTGAAAAAATTCTTTTTTTGGGGGGGTGTTGTTTATTAGGCATTAAAGGGTAGCATCATATAGGATTTGAGTTCAGGTGCTAGACATGATTGTTTGAAATCTTGTATTTGTTACTTCTTAGAGTGGAAAAGATAGTTTTTTAAAGCTCATTTTATTTCAACGATCATACAAATACTAATGCACTAGATCCCATCAAAACTCCACAGTTAAGCGTGTTTGAGTGAGAGTAGTACTAGGATGAGTGACCTCATGAGAAGTCCTTGTGTTGCACTTCATCCCTCTATATTTTTTCCATGTGATGTTTCTACACTATTTTTTATTTAAAAAAGGGGAAAATGTCTTTCAGAATTGAAAACACGGGTATAAATGGCGGTCCTTTGTTTGCATTTGCTTTTTTTATTACATTCATATTTGATTTGTTATGCTTTTGTATCTTTACTTGATATCGCTTCATAGGTTTTGCTATTGTAGTTTTGATATATGGTTGAGTGTTAAGCTCATTTGGGGTGGCATGTTTGAAGATAGTAATTTGTTGACTTCTCAATTTATTTTGTATTTACATATTTCTTCCGAGGCAAGAAAATAATGCAAATTCGTCGACATGCTTGCTTGTAGAAATAAGTCAATGTAGATGTATTTGGTTTGTTGTTGCTGAGACAACAAGGCTTGCAAAATTGTTACTTGTAAACCCCTTTTCTTTATTATGTATTTTTGTGGTTACTTCAACTAGAAGTGAACTGCTGTATGCATGTGCATGCATGTTCCTAAGCTCAATGTTAATAGCGTTTGAATATTTGTCCTGTGATCTTTGAAATTTTCTGAACTATATAATGAGTATTACAACCTTAGATTCAGGAATGTCTAGAGAAGTCATGGCTTCTTCATCAGCTGCTTCTTTTGATTATGAGATTTTGAATAAAGATTCCGACGTCCCTAAAACTGCTGCTGTTCCTGACCAATCACACAAATCCATGGATTGAACCTGAAACATTGAAACTTCAGCACCGAATTGGCCGAGGACCCTTTGGTGATGTTTGGCTTGCAACTCTTCATCAGTCAACTGAAGATTATGATGAGCACCATGAAGTTGCTGCTAAGATGTTACATCCAATCAAAGAGGATCATGTGAAGATTGTATTGAAGAAATTCAATGAATTATACTTGAATTGCCAAGGAGTTTCTAGTATTTGCTGGATACATGGAATTTCAATGTTAAATGGAAGGGTTAGATTTGGACTGTGCATTTATTTCAATGTATAGGATATTGCTTGCTACCCTTTTGACTTCGATCAAGCTAACACATTTGTTTGTATTCACAGATCTGCATCATTATGAAATTGTATGAGGGTTCAATTGGTGACAAGTTGGCTAGACTAAGAGATGGATGGATTTCATTACCTGATGTTTTGAGGTGATGTGTTTTCGAAGAAACATGCTTATCTTTAACTTGGGAAAATTACTGGTCAATACTAAGGATGTGTTGGTCGTTTCATTGCAGGTATGCGATCAATCTGGTTCAAGGTATTCTAGAGCTTCACTCTAAAGGGATCCTTGTTCTCAACCTTAAACCCTGTAATGTTCTTCTCGATGACAATGATCAAGCGATTTTGGGAGATGTTGGTATTCCCAATCTTTTGCTTGGCTCCTCATTCGTTAGCTCAGATATCGCTCAGAGGCTTGGAAGTCCTAATTACATGGCTCCTGAACAATGGAAACCAGAGGTTAGAGGTCCTATATCATTTGAAACAGATTCATGGGGATTTGGGTGCACTATTGTTGAAATGTTGACTGGTAGTCAACCTTGGTATGGATGCCCTGTTGGTGGAATATACGAATCAGTTGTTGAAAAGCATGAAAAGCCGCGTATCCCAAGTGGCCTTCCTTCTCCCATTGAGAATATCCTTAGTGGATGTTTTGAGTATGATATGAGGAATCGCCCTTTAATGGCAGATATTCTGCGCGTCTTTAAAAGGTTTGTATGCAGATTTATTAATCTGAAATCATTTTTTCTTCCTGATGCCAGTTCTTATTTAATTTAGGATGCAGTTTCAATTATCAGTTCACAAGAAAACTTCTTAGATTCTTTAAAAGAAATTTCTATAGTAATGAGTCATGGTCATGACAGAGTATTGGTGAACCTGTACCTGTCCTGTGAATATTCCAAGAATGGGTAGGTCCATTGTAGGACTAGAGCTCAAGGTTAAACGAAAGCTTCTAGATTAGCTGTATTACTTCCCCGTGATGTATTATGTTGGGAAGTGTCTACATTTTGGCTTCCACTGATCCAGGATAATGTCTGTACCTGAAAGAACTTGGTCAATAAGCATGAAACTGTTTGTGCACAAGCATAATTATCTTTTCAGTTAATATCTATTTATCTTCACGAAGATAAGAAATACTTTATGTTGAATATTACTTTATTCTTATTCATTCTGCCTATGTTGCAGCTTACTGAATGAACTGGCCAATGATGGAGGAGGATGGAGATATCAAGGAAATATGAAAGCAATTCCAAAATCAGGCAGCACTGACTACACCGAGTGGTTCCTCTCAAAGGATCAACTGCAGGTGGGTGACATGGTCCGATCCAGAAAGCCTCCCAACTCATGCAAAGCTCAAAACATGAATGTCCCAGACGGAACTGTCGTTGGCTTAGACCGTTCTGCCGATTATGAATTTGTTCTAGTGAGGGTCCACGGTATTCATGACCCTATAAGAATTCATACGTCAACTCTTGAACGCGTCACAAATGGCCTGGCAGCTGGTGATTGGGTACGCGTGAAAGATGAAAAGGAAAAGCACTCACCGGTGGGGATTCTACATTCCATCAATCGCAATGATGGTAGAGCTTATGTTGGATTTATTGGGCTGCAAACTCTCTGGAATGGAAACCCTTCAGAACTTGAAATGGCAGAATCATTCTGTGTGGGCCAGTTTGTTAGGCCAAAAGAGAATGTGTTAAGCCCTCGATTCGAATGGCGTCGTAAAAGGGGAGGGGCCTCTGCTACTGGTAGGATTTCATGGATACTACCAAATGGGTGTTTGGTAGTCAAGTTTCCAGGGATGGTTAGTTTTGGGAATGAATCAAACACCTTCTTGGCCGATCCTTCCGAGGTTGAAGTTGTTGATTTTAAGACTTGTCCTGGGATGGTAGAAAAGTATCAACATTTTGAGGATCATCACTGGGCTGTAAGACCTGTTCTTAGTTGTACTTGGCATATTTACAGCTTTGAAACTAGGCATATTAGTTGGAAATAAAGTGAAAAGGTGCAAGAGGTTCAATGCAATAGAAAGCAAAAACCAATATGTTGAAGGTCAAAACACAAACAGTCCTACACGGATTATAACCCATGGCAACACAACATGGGGGGTTCCTTCAGTTGCTAATATCCTTTTTAAAGATGGTGCTTAACACTTCATATTAAGTGACTAATGCGTTCATCTTCTTCTAATCATTAGCTAGTGTTTGAACTGGTGAAGTTATTCTATCAGCTGTACTTTCACTAGTTTGAAGTTGAATAACATTAGTTGAAAATGGTAATTATACATAAATGATGGTAAGTTCTGACTCTGAATGAATCTAGAAATTGTAATATCCTTTAAAGGATTAGCTCTGTATATATAGTTTCAACATATGCTTTGCAATGTGTTTATTGATGATTTCATGATAAGCTTATTGAATTAAATTGAAGAAAGGAAGGATGACACTATGCTATGAATCAAGATGCATTTGTCCTACATCAATATTTGGTTTAATGGCCTTTTTTGTAGTATATAAGTCCCGAGGATTGGAGGCATATTACTAACACATTGTTCAATTTCACCTCTCCTGATTCTGTTTTATGTTACTTGGTTTCTTTAGTCACATAGACGTGACTATTTTGTAAGAAAAAATTATACTTCTATATTACAAGGACCAAAAATACATTTAAGCACAAAAAATTAGTATTTCTTTGAGAAAATTACAGTTCCTTTTTGAAACATTGTTGAATTATATCTATCTCTTAATTTTGTGGGAGTATCTATCTACAACTTCTGGTCATTGTTTTACGATGCAGATTACCTATACGTTTTTGAAAGAAAAAATAATAATAAAGTGGCAGTGTGAAATTAATTAAGTGGCATTTTGGTGAGGATGTTAGTATAATTCTTGAGTTGTGTTATGTAAACATCAAAACATACTTTGTATTTGACACTCGAAATGTTTTTATTCCTATCTTAGTTTTTATCTTCTCCAGTTTACATGCATTTCAGAAAATACACAAAAACCAAATGACGCCGTATTTGTCATCAAAATTATAGTGTCAACATATCATTTCTCAATTCTTTTACATTGTATATCGTATTAAACTCAATAAACAGCTTAATGTTTTTGACAAGAATATACAATTTTGAATAAAACGTTATAAAGTATAAAAATATTGCCTCAATATTCTATGGATGAGCTGTGTATGTTGCCCATGGTGTTCGTGGCCATGGAATGCCTTCAAACTTGAGAAATGAGAACACATGAGTAGCCACATGCCCTTACACGTCCAAACTGAACCATTTACAACCAGCCAAGATCCATCCTCCACCATCTCACCAGTGGGCAGTGACACCATGAGAACAAAATTAACACGTGAATCAATGAATACGAGAACACAGTTATCACCAGTTACTAATCCATTGAACTAAGAATAAATGATGATGTTATTTACTATACGAACATGTGACAAAACGTGATTGGTCTATTTTAAAGATACCCTGCATGTGTTCTGCCAAGTAACTGATCAGAGCAAGTTCACCCTGTAAAAAGCTCACACATATCAATTCATGTGTTTCAGCATCAGCTTTAGTTGGAGAATTGTATTTTTCAGCATAGCACTGAAACTACAATTGTGCAAATTGTACGCAATTATAGAGCAGCAGAAATCATTGGATAGAAACCAGAGTAGTTGAAAGCAGAAAAAGAGCGTATTTTTTCTTCATTTATTTTATCATATACACTAATGGAGAAAAACTATGCAAAACTGAGAAAATATTTGTTGTCAAAAACAAATACACTCTGAATGTAACTAGTACAACAGAATAAGTTTCCACCTGCACAAATACATGACAAATACAATCACTATACAGATCTCCGCAAACAAAGTGAATATCTTATAACCTACTTTTGTGGTTAACCTTGCAATGCCTTTTAGACAAATAGATTACAACATACAAATACAACGTCCCTCTTCGACGCGGCGTCCTGTAACATGTCTTCTAGCTTGCAGCAGCAAGACCTGCATCCATCGCAAGCTGCTCTGTCAATGCTGAGAGTCGAACAACTCCTGCTTTTACCACAGCCAAACAGTCAATGCAATTGATATTTGTGATTAAATTCAGGTTAATATCATTGTTATTTTGCATGAGACTGATATAGCTATCAGCTTCAACGCTCGGCATGGCCTTATTCAAAAGTTGTTGACTCATTTCTGCAAGTTTCTGTAGTGCGCTAGTAGCAGCTTCAACTTCATCTTCAAGCTGAGCTGCCTCAAGCTGAAGCTTCTCAATTGCAAAGTCATCCATAGTTTTCTTGCTGATTCTCTCCTGTGTCATAGCATACACCGTTTTATGATCATTAGCATCTTCTGTAGCCATGTCCTTTGCTTTTCTCAACTCTTCCTCTTTTGCATCCAACCTTGCAAGAGTCATTTTAAGCTCCTCATCTTTTATTGTTAGAGCTCTCTGTGCAGCAAGAACTTCCATCTCCTTGGTTTTCAAGTTTTCCTTGGTCAACTCAAGCACATTCTCCAGCCGTTTTTGTTGCCAACTCAATTCGCTAGTAGGGTCCTCCGAAAGTGGCATCATTAATTGATCACCCAATGCATTTAGCGGTCTTGATGAATTGATGTCTTCATTCTTAATGGAAGCAACAAGTTTGTTTGTGAGATCTAAAACTAGTTCAACCACAGTTTCGGCCTCGAAAGCCTTCATGCTTGTATTATTCAACTTATTTTGGATTACCTTCACATGCTCATCTTTCTCCCTTAACATATTGGTTGCTTCAATAAGCTGTGTTTCTTTATCATTCATAAGCATCTTAAGATCAGAGATTTCCTGGTTTAGTTCCACCAGCATCTTCCTAGCATTGGAAAGTTCCAAGTCTTTCTCCTCCAAGAGAGCCTGAAGAGAAGCCTTTTCAGTTTTCAAATGCTGGATTTGTATCTTAGCATCAACAAGCTCTGACTCTTTGACATCAAGAAGGGCACTTTTTTCCTTAAATTCAGCAGTTTTTATATCTAATTCCTCTTGAAGTAAAGTCATTTCTTGGACAGCCTGCTCCAAAGAAGCTTTTTCTTTCTTCAGCTCCTCCTGTAACTTCTTCACTGAGCTCCTTCTCTACGGACAAATCCTGTTCGAGTTCTTTATTCAAAGCTTCTGCGACCCTAAGTTTTGTTCTTTCGTTCTCCACTTCTATTTGGGCATCTTTCAAATTTTCCATGTACAACATGACACTTTCCCTTTGGTCTGCAAGTTCAGCCAGCTGCTGTTCCAACAACCCTTCTTGTACTTGCATTTTGTACCTAGAAGATGCAAGCGATTGCTGAGACGAAACTAATTCAGACCTGACATCACTGAGAAGCTTCTTCACCCTTCTGAAATTCTCTAGCGTTTCACTACTCTCCTGTGCATGCCTTGAAGCCTCCTCTTCCAGTCTCTTGAGTTCCTCTTGTGTTAACAACCACTCCATCGCCTGCTTTTCCAAAGAGGCCTCTGCAACCTTGAGTTTTTCTCCTTCAACATCCCTCGCAGCCACGGATAGACGTAGTTCTTCTTCTCTTTGTCGTACAACACTCCGTAGTTCTTGAAGCTCAATTTCTTGTTTCTTCACGACCTCATTTGCTTCACTCAGAAGCTGAACCTTTTGTCTAAGCTCAGAATCAACATAAGCAGCTTCTTCACTCTTCTTAGCCAAACCAATCTTCATTTTCTCCATCTCTTCTTCCTTCAAAGACAGCGCATCCCGTAAACCATCAATCTCACTATCACGATCCCTAAGCCGGAGCTTTAATTCCTCTATCTGTCCAGCTTGAGAAACCAAACTAGCCATCGCCTCCTTCATCTCATCTTCAAGCCTCTCATACTTCTCACGAGCAGCCTCAATTTCACTCTCTTGACGCTCTAATTCCTCTTTAGCATCCTTCAATTTTCCATTCTCCAACAAAACAGTTCTCTCCACTTCCTGTAAATGATCCTCCTTCTCCTTCAATTCCATGAGCGCAGACAAAAGATCCGACTCAAAATCACGAAGATCTGGTTCCTCTCCTATCATCTGGTTGTCCAACTTCTGTGTCTGCTCAAACAATCTCTCGAGAAGCCTAGCAGATTCTGGCGCTCCATAATTGTTAAAACTAGGTCTATTGTCATTCAACACTGATTTAACACTAACACCATTCCTTAACCAACGACCTTTTCTTCCTTGAGTCACAACAAAATTTATTTGGCTAAGAAGCTTCCTATTGTACCTAAGAGAGCACAACTGCACACACAAACAAAACCATTCCAAATCATGATTCAATCAATATTCATCATTCATATTCCAAAGCATGCGCATCAAACTTGCATTAAATTTTTTTTATTAGTCACTAGTCTCGTCAAATTTCACAAAAAAAAAAAAACAGTCATTCCACATCTCACAATTCACCAATTTTGCTTTAAAATATTGATTAAACACTCATTAATCCCTTGGAATAGTGAGATATGGAATGACCAAATTGATTTTGACATGTTTGGTTGCTCTCGAGCATAATTTAATTTGCCGCTGGAATTGATTCTAGAATTAATTTTTACACATTAACTCATTTTTTACGTGAATATATCCAAACAAAAACAACACTTTACCTTCAACTTACTCTTAGAGTCGATTTTACAAAATCAATTCAGTCAAAATCAATTTTGATCACGGTGGATCCGAAACACTAAATGAAGTAACAGTAGCACAGTCCGTAAAAGAAATAGTACTAATTTTTTCAGTTGAATTTTTGCACAAATCTTAACAAGACTATTGAATGAATCTACAACATCAATAAATACAATGAAGCAAATAGAGAATCAAATTTTGTTATAAAATTTACAACAAGTATTCATTAATTAATAACTAATCCAGTTAAGATTCAAATAGATTATATAAATATAAATAAAGTAGCCGTAAATCACAGTCCGTAACAGAAACGGTATTAATTTGAAAAAATAATAATATATTTTTGCACAAAAATCTTGAAAAAAAGTGTTAAATCTACGATTATAAACAACGTACATAAAAAATAACGAAGTAAAGAGAAAAAAAAAGGTATATAGAAAAAGAGGAACGAAGTAACGAACCTGTGAATAGGAAGGAGAAGATGTAGGACGAAGAGAATATGCAGAGAAAGTCATAGCAATAGCGAATAAGGTGCAAAGTGCATTTGCAGAAGGAAGATGAAGATTCCAGAAACAATAGCACGCTACTAGCGTTGGTTAGAGAAAAGAAAAGAAAAGAAAGAAAAAGAAAAAAGAGTTGAAAAATAATAAAGAGAAAAAAAGATGTCGATGGAGGGAAAAGTAATGGTGAACGATTATTATAGAAAAAGAAAAAAGAAGAGCCACAAAAGTTTAGTATTTGTAAAAATTAAGAAGAAGAAAAAAAGTGTTTTTGGTAGAACAATTCTCAGGTGGATCGAGATGAGTAAAACCTGACGTGTCCTTCCTGCTCACCAAAAAGCCATTCCTAAATTCGTTTCGTTTTTTAAATCATCACTTGTACAATATTTGTCATTTACGTTATCCCTTTCTCACCTCAAATAATTAACACATCAATGTTTTATTTATTTTTTTGGAAAAATACACTCACCTCCTCAAGGTTTATCTAAATAACACAAACACCTCATCTATTTCGTCACATGACACAAACCTTCCCTCCCTTTAAAAACAAAAATAAAAACTCTGTTATGCCTCTTCTCATTCCTTTCACTCTAGTTATAAACTACATACATACTTTTTCAGTTTCTCTTCTCATTGTTGTTGTAACTTGTTCTCATTTTTTTCATCATCAATGTCTTTTCTCCATGGAAGCATTTGACAACATCTAAATCATTGGGTATAATTGCTTTCATATTCATCCTTGTTTGTTGCATTGAGTATCTTTTCTTTCATCAGTGTTCTCATCCTTGTTCGCGGTCGTTTTCATCTTACTGTCGTTTTCTGCAAATCCGTGGTGTTTTGTTCAATATTCTTTTCTGCTTGCCGTTGTTTTGGACTCACGTTTTCGTCTCGCCGCTGTTTTCAACCATTTCATACTCATTGTGAGTTGGGTTACCTATCTTCATTCTATACTATATATGATATGGTTGTTTTGATTAATTTTAATAGATTACTACGATCATCGGCGGTTTCAAATTCAGATTGTAATTAGATAACCTAATAAGTTTATACTGTAATTAGTTGTAGTAATAAGTTCCTATTGTAATTTAGATTGTAATTAGAAGGACTCAATTATTATACTGAAAACATAAGTTATAATAGACTAGGAAATACAAATGGATAAAATTTATTCTACTTATGGATTGATAATGGACATGAGCAAATAACAAAAATTGATAGCCCCTCGTTGAGAGGAGACATTATCAAATTAATTTTTTTTTTAGTAACAATAATAATGCTAGGCTAGGCTAGGAAGGTGTTTTTATCAAGTTACCGTCAAATGTAAAATTAGATGGATGTTTAACGGTTTAATTAACGGTGTTAGTTCATAAGGGAGGATTTTATCTATTTTAAGAGACTTCGGGGGAGGTTATTGTCTGTTGTAAAAAATAGAAGAGGTGTATGTGGCATTTAAAGAAACCTCGCGGGCGGGGGGTTAAGTGTATTTTTCCCTTTATTTTTTTAATCTCACTACATTAGCTTACCACACTAATGTAGAATCTAATACCTCCACCAGCATTACATTAATTTAGTTAAAATTGGAGTTGTATGTTAAACAAGATCTCGGATTTAAATTTGGAGGGTGAAAAACATGTGGTTGAAAGAGGGACTTACTAAACATATTCAAATGAAATTAAGTTGATGGATACTTAACATTAATAACTTGGTTAAAAGAACATCAAATATTTTCTAGAACTGTTCATTTTGATGGATCAATTAAAAAAGCATATTACTTTCGAAATAGGAGATATATCTCTAATAAAAATATTTTTACAATAAAGTAACAATAAAATAATTCAAATTAATAAAATGTATTTTTTATAACTTTATGAGCCCAATGAGTTTTTGAAATATATGGTGAAGAATATGAACGTGGAAATTGGTCGACGCTAAGAAAAAACATGATCCTAACACGTGATGCAGTTCCACCAATTCGTTGACGTTGGTTTGGCTTGCTCTACACTTTCCCTTGTGTTCTACTGGTTGTAATTGTAACACTGTGGATATGGATTGTTTGTGGATATATAGATATGAATAAGCATGTGTAATATTGCATTATTATATTGTGTGGAGCTATCATATTCATATAGGACGAGAAAAGAAAGAAAAAGAGGCCAGGGTTCTTGGACTTGACCCATGCCACCTTGTTGTCCAAGTTCAATTTCGTGGGTAAGGATTTTCCAACAAAAGCCATTAGAAATATTTTGAAATACCATGTCATTGTCTTTGTATAAGTCGGTTAAATCATACAAAAATAGTTACAAGTATCATATGAATTTAATTTAATAACTTGTATTTTTTTGAAGAATTTAATAACTACCTATTGACACGCTTAAACATAATTTTGATGCAACAATTATTACAAATGTTCGATCATATTCAGAATGATATTATCCGATTTTTATATTGATTACAATGTATCTTTAGAAAACTTGTAAACCGGTTTGTAAGGGTATTATAATCTAATAATTTTTTTAAGTTTCATCTTTTTCATACGTGGAATTTGTTTTTTCTCAATACAATACACTACATAACATCCAATATGGGTTTGGTACATGGTGATTTGATCAGGTAGTCTCTAACATCATATTATATTTTTGAGTTGTGTTATTTGAACATATATTTATATGACAACTTTTGAGACAATCAAAATTTTACAAAGAAAATGAGGTATTGACACAAAAATCAAAGTAATAAAGAAAGAAAGTAAAAACATAATATGAGTCTGAGAGAGAAAGTTGTCACAAAAGTTGTCAAAAAATTGTTTTTCAAATATCATTTCTCTTATTTTTATATCAGGTCGTCTAACTTATCCTTACAAAATGAATTTATATGGTGAGAAGTGTTTCTCTATATAAATTATTTTCTGTATATAAATTTTTATATTGGTTTTATATTGGGAATTTTTGGACTTAGATTAAAGGTATTTTTGAAAATCATCGTGGTTCTGGTATGAATATGAGGTTTTTGAATTGATTCTATATGGTATTTGATGACAGAGCATCAAATGACATTTTGACTATGTTTTTAGTACTTTTTCTTTGCATTTGAAGACAAATAAGATGAGAGTTAGAGGAGTTGTCAATGGTTTGAGGAACATATTGTATTGTTTTCACTCGAGTCGTTGTAATTCAGTTTTATCCTAGATCATGCAACTCCATAGGTGTTTTGAGTGTTTTGTAGTGAGGAATCATGTAAATCGACAAATCAAGACATCACGTGAAGGATCAAGGATATGAAATTGAAGATCAAGGGTTCTTAGAAGGTTATTGAAGACAATACAAAGTGAAGAAAATTCATTTCAAGTTCATAGGAGTTTTCAGACGAAAGAGCGATCGAAAACGGGACAAAACGCAAGAAATCGCACCTGAGGGGCTGCCTCAGGTGCCCCTGCGCCTGGGACATCATTCCTTGCTACACTAGGTGCCTCTGCGTGTGCCCTAGGCGCCCAGATGCTGATAAAAACCGCTTTTTGCTTGTTTTCCAGGCTGGATTGGTGGATAAAACCCAATTTTCTTCTCTTAAACCCTAAGTAACCTCATGCTATAAATAGAGACCCTTGTACACTATTTTATTCATTTAGAAACATTTGACGGTGAAGGCAAGGGTCAAGCATCAGAGTTCGAAGGCAGGATTCATCCTTCTTTTGTTCTCTCTAGGGTATGTTTTTCTATTGTTTTCTTATGATGTCCGTTGCCATGAGCAACTAAACCTCTTTTATTAGGGTTCCACGATGAACCCCTTCGTCAATTGGTTAACTCCGTGTGTAACCTTGAGGATTGATTCGTAGGATTAAAGTAGGACACCGACAACCCAAAATTTTACTAGTTCCATTGACTTTTCTAATTACCACTTCTTATAGAGGTTAGGAAGTTTCAGATTTGAATTCCTTCTGTCATTACTCTTTTCTTTAGACAACGTAGTACACGACTCCGATTGGTCCTACACGAGTTATTTAAAGAAACTTTGTACGAGTTTTACCATTGGATTCATTAAATCAAAGTAGCACCACATAAGTTGTTTAGTTTCTTAAAAGATGATTTCAATAAAGACGAAGGGGGGATTCAAGGATACCCTAATCGTCGTTAATCATCTGAATCACAAAAACCTAATCTTGCATTGGGCAAGGCAATTCAACCCTGCAATTCTATTCACTTTTAATTACTTTTGCCTTTTGAAATAAGTTTTAATAATTACTACATTGAACGATAATCCCTGTGGAGAATGAGAAACTTACTACTTTATTACTTGTTACGATTTGGTGCACTTGCCAATTTCGTCCATCAGTCTTAACAAGAAAATTCTTATCAATAAAAATGAAAAAAAAACAACATTAAAATCGTATTAAATACATACAAAAAAGGTAAATAATAGAATATTCAAGAGGCCGGTAAGGATCAAGAGAAAAGAAGAGTGAGCCGACTTGATAAAATTGTAAAATTCTTTTAAATTACAAATGCATTTCGTTTAATTGTCGAGGATTTGCGAGATTGTAAAATCTGACGATTTAAGCAACAATGTTGAGTGTAAATCAGTGCCAAACATAAATGTCATGTCATTGTAGATGTGGATCTAATAACGGGATAACGTGACACTAGTTTTCACCTATAGAATACAAAACAGTCATACTTTAGAACATGTGATCCAAGGGACAACGATCACAGATCTGATGCAAGTAGCCTTTTCCTTGTAAGTTTTGCCTTAGTTGTTGTCATTGAGAACGAGATTTTGTCCCGAGGTTGTAACTGATGTCAATGTTCACAAGTTAATGTCGTAAATCTCCACCATGAGAGTTTGGGGGTGAGATGATAAGGTATATAGACCATCTCACCCACTTTGCTCTTTCGTGGAAGAGATACTCACCATGTCGATTAAAAATCAGTAGAGTACGCATTAAGTGATAAACAGACTAAAGAAACATACTAATCCCTCTATTGTGAAGTTACAGAGAGCCAGTTCTTGTGTTGTATAAACATACTATAGATCGTCCTGCAATGTGGAGTAGAAATCATCTCTATTTCTCAAAATAAATGACGATGTTTATTACTAATATAAAGGCATACATTCTTAAACTGGTTACTATAAATTAGACATTATACATTAAAATTAAAATAACGAATCTCTCTTTACTTCTTTTAAGAAATAGGGAGGATTCTTAGTCGTTTGGAGTAGCACCTTGTAGTTTAACATCTTTAATATCTAATTATAAAAAATGAATTATTCAACTATGAGCTAAAATTTGCAAATCATTTGGTATTCTTATTGATGACAATGTAACTAAACTTACAACACAAAAATTCAAACCTATTGAGAAAGGTTTTTGATTTACAAGTATATTTCTACAAGAGGTAATTATATAAATTGTCAAAGGCCAACGAATCCAGTCCAGGGTGGTATTTTGTCGTTCAGTCACGAAGTTTTATGTATTCCAAGTTTTGAAGTGCTCCTCCCCTGTATCAATAGTCATCTTCAGGTTTTGAACTGAATTCTAAAAAATGTACGTAACTAAATCACAAAACCAAACCAATTCCAACGCCTTAAGACATATCATATCATTTGAGTTTTTGACACGTATGAGTCGGAAAGAGTTCTAAACTTAACATCTAAGCTAATGATTTCATCTATTTATGGTTTAGTACTTCAGCATTTAGCCTTATATTATTAGTTTTGTATTAATATTAAAAATGAGAAGCTACAACATCTTAATAAGGTATCTCGTAGAGGCAAAATCGTGGTGATTACCAAGTAATGTTACCCCTGACATTTTTGTGGGTAACTCGCTACCTACAAATCCGTTATCCCTGGGTCGTTGGCCTTGGATATATGTTTTTCTTTTAGGAGATTTTTTTTTTTAATTTGATAGTGGATTTTCAAATGAGGACACATCAACTTTTGTAAATTTGGAGAAAGTATGAAATTTTTAATCTACAATGAAAAAGTGGAATTTTTTTTGTAAAAACAAATATTATTTAAATTTATTACTAAAATAAATATATACATTCAAGAAAATGTTTCTTTACAAAATCTACTCGTAAAAGAATATAGTACGATCTTTATAATATGTTATTATAATTAAAATGTTTGAGGCCTGTTTATTTGCCCATTTCCTATTTTCATTCCCTTAAAAACATAAATTGATATTAAAAAAATATGTTCGTTTTAATTTTTGAAAATATTTTCTCTAGAAACATTTCTAAAAAAGAGTAGGAAATAAAAAAAATGACGTCTTCAAAAGTTAAAAATCTAGTGCCATTCAATGCAGTTTTAGAGAGACAATAAATATGTTGTAACAATATTTGTTAATAGTTATAGGGACACTATCAAAATAGCAATAGTTAGAGGGATACATTTTTTGTATACTCATATGTTTGCAAAAGTGTTTTTTATTATACGTATTTGTGCAATAAAAAAAATTACAAAAGAATATGTTAAAACAAATGAGAGACCAAATAAATAATTAATGTTGTTGATGTTGCTCTTCTCATTTTAAAATGGTAAATAATATAATTTAGAATTTTTTTTCATAAAGTAATAAATCGTTACAAAATGTATGCAACTTTTTATATAAAAAAGGTATTTGATAGATAATTAATACATAAATGTAATATGAGTTAAAGTTTTCAACCACTTTTTATTTCTAATATATATAATATTTATTCCTATATGATATGCATAGCTCAAAGAAACATTTTTAATACACGAAGAACGAGGGAGATATGTGTTATTTTCAATATATATTAGTTGTTTATGCATATAGTTTTTATTATGATTTAAATGCATGACTCCAATATTCATATTTAAAATATGAATAATGAGAGAGATATGCATTATTTACAAAATATATTGGTGGTTTATGCATGTACGTAGTTGATGATGATGTGAGTGATTGAAATTAATGACTTCAAAAGTGATGTTTAATTCATGAGAATGAGAAAATATTAATTGTGTGTGATTTATCTAATAGTCAAAATTTATTTTTGAATTTAAATAATGATGTATTAATTATATTTTAACTTTTTTTAATTAATAAAACATGCATTCATTATGGTTCGATAAGTTTTTAAAATGGTTCTCTTTATTAATTGATTCATGCAAGTAGTGAATCAATTCACAAACATATTATATGTTTTTTTGAGGAAAAACATATTATATGTTGTAGTTACTAATTTATTAGCATGATTTACTGTATAGCATACAAATTAATCCTAAAATCACACAACTATTTTTGTTCAAAAGAAAAAAACACAACAAACAACACACGGTATCATTACCAACTATAATTGTTTACTTTAGCACAAGAAGATCTTTTGTTCAAGCTCCTTCACAGTACATATGGACATATCCAAAGGGTAGCGAAATTATCTTAGCAAGAGAGTTAACACGCAACACAAGCAAAATTATCTTAGCAAAAGACTCATCATTATAGGCCACATTGTTTGAACAATAGACTTCATTTTTGCTATAAATACTAGATTATACATTGTAATTAGACACATCAAATCAATCAAACAAACTTTTTTTAATCATTTTTATCCCTTTACTTTTCTCCCTTTATTTTTATTTAATGCGTTTTTATTGTAGGTCAAAAAACCCAAAAATAACCGTACCAACACTGGCGGAGCTCTTATGGAGCCCATGGGAGCAATGACTCCCCCCACTAAAAAAAATTAAATAAAATTATATAGGTAGATACCATAATATATCTCACATTTGGAGAAAATTATTAGACCCTCTTTCACATGGCTCCCTCCGATTGGGTAAAATTAGTTTATGACTTTTATGTTAGTATTTTTTGCTCCCCCTAGTATTTTAGGCAAGATCCGCCACTGCGTACCAACACATTCTACTGAAGAAGTTAGGGAACCCACATATAATGGAAAAAGTTTCCCCTCAATGTCAATCACTTGAAGCAAATGGAATCACAGTTGAGGAAACTGAGCCGACCTTGGCTAATTTCAGCTTCCATCAACATATGTGTAGTGATAATGCACGTTTTGTTGGTTGAACAGCGTGAAGCATAGGATGTGGAAGACAAACACTTGAGGGAGGATTGTTGAGTTCAAGCGTGAGTGGTTAGACCGTAAAAAAGGCTTTAAAATAAAATTTAAAAGTAGCTTTTAAAATAAAGAATGGCTTTAAAAAAACTTTAAACTTAAGAAAGGCTTTAAAATAAAATTTACGAAACAACTTTAACTTTATTTCAAAAGCTCTTAGTTTTAACTTTGTTTCAAAAGTAACTTTTAGACCGTAAAAAACCCAGATCAAACGGTACTTTACACTTAAATGAAAGATTGTTGGGTTCAAATGTGAGTCATTAGTCACACATCAACTATGTGTGTGCTATATGTTAGATATATGAGATTTTTTTTTTTTTGACAAAGTTAGATATATAAGAGATATTAACCATACACATAAATGTCTTAAAGTGAAGATGTGGTGGTGTCTGATCTTCATGTGGTCCTGGTTCAAGCAATAAAGAATGTTATCCATCAAGATCATGTATTGTTGGAGCAATTTTCTTCCCTAGATGAGTCTCTTCATCCGAATTCTCCTTATAAAAAAGATAACCCACATATAATTCACGAAACTCCAAACAAAATGGTAAATGTTGAGATTCATAAAGATAATGGATATAAAAATCACAACATGTACAATGATATTGTTACGAATGATTTACACGATTTGAGTTAACTTTGAGTTGATGAAATTGAAGAATTTTCTGTCATACATCCAGTAATGACACTATTTTTGAAGTAAACGGTGATTCTAAATTTTCACCAATTAGATCTAAAACTCATTAAGTATGTGTTTAAATAAAAAGCGTAACAATACATATGGTTCTAGCCCCCATGATTTTCTTCTTGTTGTTATTATTAATAATAATTTATGGTATTTATATGGCTTAATGAAAATGTTATATGGCTTAATGAAAATGTTCAAGATTATGCATATGGGAAGAGGAATCCGGGAGAGTATAATAAGGCTAGCACAAGGTTTCATATGGCCTGTGGAAATTATTTGATGAAATTGTGGATAATAACTTGTCCAATATTATATGGAAATTTAGGAAAAACACGGTCTGAATGAAACAAATGATTCTAAAGCAATTCCTAAAACACAATCGTAACCTTAACCCATCCCTTTGGAGGTGAATTAGTGGAGGATAGCTCAAAATATTATGTGGACAAACTCTTGATCTAGTCACTTAATAACTAGTGAAGATAAATTGAGTAATTATATGTCAAAAAATCAGAAAAAGAAATTGAAACTTCAACAAGCTAAGAATTCTAGTAATTCATATAACAAATGATCTAGGATATGGAATATGCACCAGTTCACAAGGATTTTAGCTATCTTATTATATTCCTTGACAGAACAAGTGAAGGAACAATTTGGTAATAACTTAGTCCCATGGATTTGAAATTTATATAGATGGATATTACTGTGTGAATGAGCTGACTATATATGGTCATAGCAATCAAAGACTAACTTGGTAGAATTTCCTTCAGGCTTTTCTTAGGGGCAAAGGCTATGGTCACCGTGAGAGACTTGTTTTTTTTTTTTTCAAAACGCACGATCTAGTACAAAAAATGCACGGTACTGACAGAAAAAAATGCACGGTCTGATGTCAGACTTACAAAAAACGCACGGTCTAGTAAAAAAACGCACGGTCCGTGCACTTTTCACTTTTCAGTTTCTTTCAAAAAAAAAAAAAATTGGGGTCTCCCACGGTAGGAGATCTAATAAGGTCTCCCACCCTAAACGCCGCATTTCTTAGGGGTGTTATTAGTAAGAGGTTTGGTATTCCAATCTATCGTTTTCTTGTTTTCCTTTTTTTTTCTTTTATTTTGTGTTTGGTTTGCACCATCCAATTTTTTTTTTTTTTTGCATTTTTCCCTTTAATTTAAGGGAAATGCTAACAAGTGTCCCTAAGGACACTTGTTTAAAAGTTTAAAGTGGAAATTTTATTTTAAAAATTGTGCATTCAAAATATTAAAACAGCAAAAAAGTAAATTTTCTATATAAAATTTATCAGTTATTTATATTTTTGAATCCTTAACAAGTGTTGTTAGGACACTTGTTAGCATAACCCTTATTTTAATAATATTTTGAGCGATGTTGTAGATGATTATTGAGCTTATGGTGTGTCAGATGTCCGGAACTTAATTTGATGTACCTTGCATGCTCCTGACTCATAAAAAAGTTAGAGGTATTTAAAAAAGGCAAAAGAGAAATCAATTAATAATTAGACAAGAGAACCAAAATCACGCTATGGTTTCTCATTATATTTCAAATTATATTTACATGAAATTAATTATCATAAAGGAA
The DNA here is from genome assembly GCA_018208015.1 of Medicago ruthenica. NCBI lineage: Eukaryota > Viridiplantae > Streptophyta > Magnoliopsida > Fabales > Fabaceae > Medicago > Medicago ruthenica. Next base: position 115,404,743 of record CM031371.1, on the reverse strand, counting down.
TCTCCTTGAGAGTTGGTCACTATAATTAACTTTTACAATTTATTATATTAATTTGAATTCACTCTTCTATATTAAAAAAATATTTCTCAACAATCTCCAAAAAGACATGATGGATATTTGCACTACTTTTCTTCTTCTTCGTATCCCCCTTCCTTTCATTTTTCTATTTCTTCGTTTTTTTTTGCTAAAATTATATTTTTAGTCCCTTAATTTCAGGCAACAGTTTAGTCCTTTGTCTTTTTTCATTTCAATTCCGTCTTTTTTGGCCATTTGTATATAGATTTTCAATCTTAAAATTCATGTTTTTATTTTCTTATGACATCTTTATCTTCCAATCTATGGTCTTTCATCTATGTTTGCATATAAAAATTAGATTTGAAGCTTGAAAATCCATATGTAAATAGACCAAAATGACAAAATTAAAATGGAAAAAGATAAATGACCAAACTGTTACATGAAATTAAGTTAAGAGACTAAAAATATAATTATGCTTTGTTTTTTTCTCCGTCTCATTTTCAAATTCGAACCCATTTTGCATGCCCATATTTAGCGCTCCATTCTTTTGTTGCACATTTTGTGCTATAATTTTTTCCAACGTATTATAGATGGATGTGTTTATAAACGAGGTTATGCCAATTTTGTTCATAAATTTACATACACGAACTAAATTCACACACACCTCAATTCACACAGGTGAACTTGGTTCACATATGATTTTCTCACATAAAAAAAACTATCAGAAGTAATAAAAATATCAATTATATACAATGGAATGTTAATAGGAGATAACGAATAAGGTTTTAAAAATTAATTGAGGTTGGGGTATTTTCAACATGAATGATGCCAGAAACACATTTGATGATAGTCTGTCATATGGTAGCTTTAGCATTTAGGAGTAGTTTTGAGTCTTTTTAGGAAGTTTCCAATTGTTTTAGTTGAGTTTTTATAAATAAATAAATGAGTGAGCAAATGAGAGCAAAATGAAGAACAAGATGTTGAAACATGCTAAATCACCCTAACTAGACAACTTTGTGGTCATGCTATACTTTTTACAAGGATATCAAAATGATTTCTTGGGGTATAGTCACTACAGACGTTTTAGTGGGGAGAAATGGGACAAGGATTGAAGAATTGCAGAGGATGCCAGTTACTAGAAGAAGCGCAATGTGTGCTATGAGCCACGCGTCATGCAATATGAAGGAAAAGCATGATGTACAACTATTGTCCATGACGCGACTGCGTGCTTTGAGCCACACATCACCCCATCTTGAAGAATTGTGAAATGGATCACTACTTCTTTGGACGCGATGTGCAGAAGCTTGTGCGCGTCGCGCACAGACTGTTACAAAAATTTAGGGTTTACACGCCTATACATATAGGGGACTTGTCTCACTTGAAAAACACGCTTGAACGACAGAGAAAGGTGAAATCGCGATTTAGGAAGGTTACCATTGATCGGAGGCGTACCGAGGCTAGGAACCGACTAATGATGATTACAATTCATTTTTTTTTCATATACCTTTGTTTATACCTTTTTTCATATACCTTCATTTTTTTTCCTAGGGTTAGGTCATGAAGATGACCCTCTTTGTTTGGATATGTAATCTATTGGTCTATTTGAATACAATTAATCTATTTATGTTTTCATTCACTTATAAGTTGTTCTTAATGATTTTTGTGCGTCTACGGATGTCCATGAAATTATCCAATTTCCATTGACCGCTAACCCCACCTGTTGCAATTTGCTCTAGTTATTATTTGTTATAACTACAATAATTATTCCTATTTAATTTCCTCCACTTAAACCTGTTCATGAAATTCGTCATGAGTTTACAAAAGGTCATGACTTAATATGATCCGAGGATTAAACCACTAACACCGGTTGCCCGATTGTTTACTTTGGTTTTAATTATTCTATAGGTTTATTAATAGGAAATAGTTATTATAGATATTAGTGACAATTTTGGTGCGTATTCACTCCTTTGTATGATTAAGAGCCCTAGGCCTAGGAACGTAGTGAATTTTGGTGCATATTACACGGATGGTAATATGTTGAACTATTTATTTAGTCCCACCAATACTTACTACATTAGAACTAAAACAAATATTACAAGAACTAACTACAACCATAATAAATGTTTCATTTTTTTCATGACTATGTACCAAAAAAAAAATGTTAAATGACTAAAAAAACATGGATCAAAAACAACAAATTGTATATTTACAGAATGGTGTTATTATTGAATGGACAACATGTAAAAGTAATATTTGCTGTTGTCTAAATGAAAGGTTTCCTAAATTTCATCAATAATATGTACTACTTAAGTGTTTTTTTTTAACTGCAATATTACTAGTACTATCAATAAACTACTATGTAACTAGATGCAATTTCCTATTTACAGTTACAGAATATACAACGAATTGTGACACAGAAGTCAGAACAATAAGTCTCATTATAACTGCTATAGTGGTCCAACTCCAACAACGTGAAAAGTGATTGGTTTTGTTATTGCTAAGTTTGCATTGGGTTAATGGCATCTGAATTTCAGTTATCATATTCATACATAGCTCTCACAAGGAGTCACCATCCACTCAGAGTGCTCTCAAACTTCTGCATTATCTCAGTGCTCAACTTCCTATAAATATAATATGTCACTTCTTTTTTAGGAAAATACTAGTGGGGTATAAAAAAGAAATGAAATATTTCCAAATTTTATATCAACTTTAATATTTGAGCAATAGTTATAATATGGTCCAAATTTTAGTATAGTCTTCACAATTGGCTCAACATTCACACACGTTTCATGCTTAATTCCTTTAACAATTTTTTTTTTTTTTTTTGGAGAGGTTTTCCTTTAACATATTTAGGTGGCAATTGTAAAGTTACACACATTGAGTTACGTATACATAGCATTGGCCCATGATGGCTATATATAGCCACACATGGCTTGATTATTATTATTATTTTTTGGCTTATTATAACCAAGTTATTTTTTTTTTTTTGATTTGTTCTTTAGTGTAAAGTCGATAAAAGGTTTGGTTCTGAAGATTACAATCTTAACGACAGAGTCACAAGATATGTCTGATTGCAATTGAGCCAAAGTGCCTAACACCACAGTACCTGCCGGTTACCCTGTAACATTGGCAATTGACATCATCGAAAATAAATGGAAAATTAAAAGAAAAAATAGGAAGAAAAAAATCAATATTATCGCTCAACAATTTTTGATTATGTTTGATAATGCTTGTTGATTTATAATTTCCAAAAAATTCAATTCAAGGAATTGAGTTCTTCTTCGTCATGCAGTGAGATCTCAACCGTTGGATGAGATCATCTAGCCATCTGATCATTGTTTAATGACTAAGATCTTCACGTTTGCTGTGAATCCAGATCCGCAATTCGAGGATGCTTCTAAAATACACCTGAAATATAAAAAACTTTGAAAAAAAACACACAAAATCAAATAAAAAGTAGAGAGAGAGAGAGAGAGCAAGTGCAATAGTAAATTATGATCAAGTGCAGTTCTAAATTATGTTCAAGTGAAGTGATTCATGTACCAAAAGTGATTCATGTACCAATAACTGAAACTGAAAAAAAATTTGATATGTGCATATGTGTGTGTAATTCATAGAAAAAACTGAAATATATATGTGTGTGGAATTGAACGATATAGAAGGACATGATATATAAATAAGAGCAATTCATAGAAAAAAAGAACCAGATTATCATAGTGATTTTCCACGACCTTCTTGAATTGTGCTAATTAAAATTATGTTGCATTGAAAAACCATGCAATACAGTTCAAGAAAGCCGTGGAAAACCACTAAGAAGACCATCATAAATTAATGAACTCTCTTCTATATGTGAAACAGTTTTCTTAGAATACAAAAGAGAGAGAAAAGTGAGGAGGTGGGAGAGAGTGAAGGAGTACATGGTTTGCCTAACTCTTGATGACAGCTTCAATATATATACATGTGATGTAAGGTAGGGTAAAGATTAAGAGTGTTGCATATCTAACACCTTAATTAGACAACGTATGAAGATACACCTAATAGAACATATCATTTACATGGTATCGAACGATATTTGTATTGTAAAATTTTCATTTTTTAAATATTAATTACCTGCATAAAGGTAAATTATGGTGTTTGTAGTAGTAAAATACCAATGTTTATTTGCTTTTACAAAAGTTTTTAATGTTTATTTCCTATAGATAGGGTGGGAAGATGTCAGACCGCCTGACAGAGGTTTACGACCTAGCCTATTTAAAACCTAACTCGGCCCAGCACGTTTAATAAAAAGGCCGACTCAAGCTTTTTATAAAGCGTATTTAATTAAATAAGCTAGGTTATAAGGCTTACAAAAACGCCTATTAAAAATGAGCCTATGACGGGTGACATACCAGACTCAGGTCTATACTTTTTGAAGTAGGCCAGACTTAGGCCTTACAAAGCCCGGTCCAACCTACCCCATTTCTACCCCTGCCTATAGATTAGTTTTAGTGAAGATAATCTTATTTAAACCGTGTCAGACATTAAATGCACATAGCGGCTTCTAGAAAAGTTTTAACAGTTCATTATAGACAACTAAATATTTTATTTTATATTATCTTGAATAATCACTCAATTGCAACTCAAAAGCTAGCTACATCATAAGCAGGGGTGGAAATGGGCTAGGCCGGACCGGGCTTTGTAAGGCCTAAGCTTGACCGACTTAAAAAATTATAGGCCTGAGCCTGACCTATTACCCGTCATAGACTCGTTTTTAAGGACTGATCTGACCATTTTAAAGGCCTGATGAAGCCTTCAAGCCTATTTAAAAGCCTATTTTACACTACGGTCTAACAACACCTATAAGCCTACTATTAAATAGCTAAAATATTGTGAAGGTCTAAAACACACGAAGAGGTTTACTGCTAAATAACGAAACCTTGCGAATGTCTAATCACACCAATATACATGCTACTAAATAACTAAATCATATGAAGACTTGAATTTATAAAAAAACTTCAACAATATCAATAATGGAAGAGATATTATATATAATAGGCTGAATAGGTCGGTCTGACGAGCTTAATAGGCTTTTTGTAAGTCTAAGCCTGGCCTATTTAATTAAACAGACTTTATGAAAAGCTTGAGTCTAGCCTTCTTATTAAACGAGTAGGCCGGGCTTAGGCTTTAAATAGGTTATGCCATAGGCTCCTGTCGGGCAGCCTGGCCTGTTCCCACCCCTACTCATAAGAAAAAAAAAAACCCCCATTTTCTAATTATACACCATAAATAATATTCCTTTCAGAATGATCTATAGGGAGAAAAACTCATATATCTTGAAATGAAATATAAATAAAAATTAACACTTTTTATCATATGAAATTAAATATAAATAAAAATTAACACTTTTTAACATATTTAGTGATATTATCTTCTAATATACCCCTCATTCACCATGTTTCTTGAGAGATCCATTCCTATTTTATTTTTATTTTAAAATGTAACTGCGTTTTAATTATACGTGACATATTCTTTTAGACTATTTTAGGTTATTACATAGCATATTTTTTGAGAGATCCTTACCTATTTTTTTATTTTTTATTTTAAAATGTAACTGTGTTTTAATTATACGTGACGTATTCTTTTAGACTATTTTAGGTTATTACAAAACAATTAGGAATAAATGGATCATTTATGTGAAATAAATAAGTTACCTACCAAATAAATTAATGATCATATTGTCTATCGTAACTTACAAATAAATGATTCACTGATTTCATGTATTAAAGCCACCTGTTAAGAAACGAATTCAAATTTTTTTGGTGACGTGTTCTCTGACTTTTGAGGCTTACCACCAAGGCACCAACATATAAAAGAGATAAACACGTAATTTATGATTTTTTTCCTTCTTAAAATAACGCAAAATATATCTGAAATATTTGTCAAAATAATCTACATAAAATAAAATTAATAATTCATTAAGAATGACTTTCCCTCTTAAAAAAAAGGTAAGAATCACTTTCATGTTAGTAAAAAAAAATGACTTTAAAGATGTAAAATTAGTATAAATCTGTTCATGTAAAACTTCTAATAAATGTTTTTTCTAAACATTCTAATTAAATGTCTTGTGCTGTTTGAGGTTGTTGCTTGTGTCATGTAATTTTATAATCGTTCACGAAATAATTGTTTCGATTTACATCCGTTTATATGTAGTTTACACATGTTGTTAACAAGTGATCATATGCTTCAAAATACATTTTTTGTATAATTGTATAGATACGAAGTTTTTACTGTAGAACGTAATTAATCCTCGTCATAGAATTTGTTAGATCCACAAGGTAAACTAATCTCCATAACATGTTGACACATAACATGGGATCTTCCCTCCCAATTGATCCAATTTATAACTGTTTGTTTAAAAAAAACTAAAATTTATTACTACTAAACCAATTTATAGTTGGGAAAAAACACTAAAACACATTTTAAGTCTCAATAGGGCACATCTTAAAAAAAACGAATCTCAATAGGGTACGGTACACTAATAGGGGGTGTATTGGATTATGATTTTAAAAGATAATTTTTGTTTAAAAAAGTCTTGAAGATTTTAAAAGACTTTGGAGGATTTTAATCACTTTGATGATTTTAAAAGACTATAGGATTTACAATTTGGATTTCAATGGATTTACATCATAAGAATTTAAATTTTTTTAAAGAATTTGAAATGATTTTATGGATTTAAAAGATTTCAAAATATTTTATGAATTTTAAGGACTCATTGAAAAGAAATGATCATAACACACTCTCATTTACAATATTCTCAATATACAAACTCTTTTATTTATTTTATTTTATTTTTTTACGAGAGGGATTGAGAGAGGAGAGATGGAGAGAGAGTGGGAGAGAGGAGGGAAGAGATAGGGAGAGAGAGGGGGGAGAGAGAGAGAGAGCGAAAGAGAAGGGAGGAGAGAGAAAGGGAGAGCGTGAGAGGAAAAGAGAGGGTGAGAGAGAGAGAGAGAGAGAGAGAGAGAGAGAGAGAGAGTCAAATCTTAAAAGAAAAAACAATCATAAGAAATCTCATGTTTTCATGAAAGATTTTTTCATGCTAAAATTTCACTAGAAAATCCCACAAATTCCATCAAAATCCAATTTATTAAACAATCATTCGAAATTTGAATGATTTTGAATACCACATGACTTTTTTTTTTAAGTGATGAAGAATCTTGATTGAATACCACAAGATTTATTTTAAATGACAAGAGTCTTGATTGATTACCACAAAACTTTTTTTAAATTAAAAAGAGTTTTGATTGAATACCACATGTCTTTTTCATACTAAATAAAATCCCTTAAAATCATAATCCAATATACCCCCCGTAAGTTTCCAAACATTTTCGATGTTATTATATTTAATTTGGAGTTTTTTTTCTCTCCTCTCTCGTTTACTCTTTGCTCTCTCTCTTTCTCTCTCACCTGCTTCAAGAACCCTCGCAATCATCTTTTGCATATATGTATCTTTTATTACTCCTTCTGGTTCTTTATATAAAAACCTTCTTTTAAAAAAAAGTTTTGGTTCTATTTATAAGAAAAAATCACAACTTTTAAAGTGTATTTATTGCGTAAAAGACTTTTTTAACCCTTATTTAATATTTATCTTTTTAATATTAGTGGGTATAATTAATACTTTACAAATTTCTATGAGGGTACATTTGTAAAAACATTCAAAAAGTTGCAACAATTAATGATTGTCTTAGTTTTAATGTTTTTTGGTTTTTCTTCTTAAATTAAGGAGCAGATGGAGATGTCATTTGTTTTATGACCTAAGTGATTCTTCATTTGCATTTGTGTTTCTTTCTTAATCATTATTTTTAGAGTTAGATAGTATATACCATTGTATAAAGACAACTCTAAAAATAATTATCACAACAATCAATTTTAATCAAATATTTTTTTGATAAATTTATCCTTAACAACCTAATTTCTTATGTACCGGCCAAATTGTAGACTTTTGACTAGTCTTCTAGCTTATTCCCATACTTATCCAAAGATTAATGTGTTATCACTTCATCTCAAATTATTGAGTGAAAACTAAATTTAGTTCCTCACAATTTTCTCCCGTGTTAATTAGGTTGTTGGAAAAAATAAACTTAAATTTGTCTTTGACATTTTTATACTGAGAACAAATTAGTTGGTAAAATGTCAGAGACTAATTTCGGTTTATTTTCATACTGAAGTTTTCAGTTTATTTTTGGTAGATAGACGAAATGACAATGATCATTTATACCTCTCACACACAAGTGGAAGAGTCGGGGTTTAAACCCCTATCACGATGTTTGATTTAACAATTTCTATATTTTTACCTGTTGAGTTACGACTTGTGCACCGAATTCCCAAAATTTGTGATTAAAAAAAATCCTCAAAATCCTCAATATGTCACCAAATTCATCCATACAACAATTGTCTATATTCAAAGTTAATTTAGTAAATGCTCGATTTTTTTGGGAGGGCTCATATAATTTTACTCTTAATTATTAAAAGTAATGGTTTATAAATTTTACACTTAATTTTGAGTTTTTTTTTTTTTTATAAAAATTATACTTTATTATTTCCATTACATATGATTTTCATTTTATTTTAGAGTGAAAACTCATTTTAGTCCCTAAAAAAAAGCGAAAGACCCAATTTAATCCCAAAGAAAAGTAAACCGGAACAATTTTGTCCATACCTTCTTTATTATTGGGTATTTTTAATTTTTTTAACAAAATTTTATTAATAACCAAGCCGGAACAACTCAAGATGAGCTGCGACGGGAGAAAGAACAAAAACAACCAGCAGAAACGGAACAAACAAAAGCGCAGATCACGTGTCACACAAACGACATAGACATACACGCACACCCAATAACACACAACCAACACATAACAACAAAACATCAGGCGACAAAACACAAAAGTAGCACCGGCCTGCCCACCCAAGCAACACAAAACCACCACACTAAACACCCTAGACTACCTCAATAAACAATCCTTAGGATTTCAACACCACACACAATACAAACACGACACAATTTTCAACCTAGTAAGACTCCAATGCCACAATAAGACTTTATTTTTTCCACCAATTCGTCAATCTCCTTGACATTATCATTAAAGATATAATCATTCATCTCCTTCCAAATCACCTAAATTGCCGCGTGCCAAATTAACCAATAGCCACACCTGTTTACCGTGTTTTTGGTAAACGACGAGTATAGTTTTGTTTATTACAAGCAGGATCAAACCAGAAATCCTAGAACATGTTCTGCATTATTATTTCCAGAAAAAGTATGAATGGTCATCATCTTTAATGAGTTTGCTTACAAAAAGATGAAGAAAACTGTTTTTACATGAAGATGATTGCCTGATTTCGACAAAAACCAACACTTGATTGTTTAAAAGTTGTTAAAATGAACAAAAAGAAAAGCTTGAAGTTTTAAAGAACATAAAACTTAAAGAAATGTACATTGCATTGCATTGAATGTAAAGAGTGGTTCACAAGATCATGTTATATACATTATGTTACTCTTTTCTCTAGACGCCGATACTTCGAGTGTATAGAACTTTTGGTAATGATTTGTGACCCGTTTTTCCTATGAAATACTATTATATATACATAGAAAAATAACTGCAAACCTAACGGCTAGAAACTGTATTATTTCGACAGCTTCAGTATGATTTCCACGTGTTTGAACCTTCAAACTTGCCCCTTCAAAGAGAAATCAAAGTCTTTCAAGAAGCTTTCTGGTCGAAATCCTTTCCTCTCTATCGAAATCCCTTTTAGTCGAACTCCATATGCTTTCTCTTGGACTTAGGAAAATCTTGCAATCTTGGACTTGGAGAACTTGCATCTTGAACCCTTTTCCAGTCGAAATTTGCATATTTTTTCCTGCATTTATAGAATTTTATGGCTTCATAACCATTTCTTTTATCGAAATACATACTTGAAAATACAGGCTAACACCAGTCGAAGTGAACAAATGTTTGTTGAAAACCTTCTAATAACTCCTGTCGAAATACATGTATTTCCACTTGTACTTAGAGAATTTCGTGGTCTTCGTAGCCTGTCGAAATGCATGTTCAAAAATTCAGGCTAACAACGCTTAAGCTTTTTAGGCCTCGACTCAGTAGTCCAACATTCCAAATGCATGAACAAATTCCAAGGGGTAATGAAGTTTATTTGGAGCCAAGTCAACACCTTTGACCACACCTTTGAAATCAAATCACAATGCAAAAAAAGACGAGTTGGAGTCTTTTCCACACCGCCACAAAGAGCACAGTTGGCTGAGGCATCCACATTTAACACTCATCTATACGCGAGGTTTACACGAGTTTGAGTATGATCTAAGAGCAAAGTCGACAAGAAAGCAACCACCTTAGCCGGAGCCAGGTTCTTCCAAAGGCACATAAACACCACTTTCTCTGAATCCCTCACAACACCATAAAACAAACACACTTCCGCCAGGTAGGTAAGTAACATATGGTCAAGAGTTGTTCCAATCCATGAATCGAACTCGAGTTTTCTCAAACGTCCGTCATTGGTGAAGCTCATTAGTTAATTGAGCCCAATCACTTGGCTAATAAACTTAGAATTTTATCAGTTAAGTGTATATTGTGTTGAATTTTAACGAACTAGTTTTTGTTTTGGTTTGATGAGTTTTTTTTTAGTAAATAGGCTATATTCAAAGTTAATTTAGTAAATAGGCTAGTTTTACCCCTTAAACTAACATATAAATATCTATTGTTTTTTTTTTCGAAGGAATATAATTATCTATTATTTGTTATCCGATGTTATATTTGTATTTTTCTACATTTGAAAACTTATTACTAAATTTTAAATTTGAATTTATGCATCCGAAAACTTCTATTTTAAGACGCTGTATTTGGATTTTATGTCAAAAAACAATTTCTAGATGTTATGTTTGAATTTTTCACATACAAATATTGATATTTAGATTTTCTACAATACATTTAATTTGTTTTTTGTTATTGGCGGGCAAAATTCCACAAACTTAGCAATTTACATGATCTGCTACAATTATTCTGTTAAAAAAATTGACCTGCTCCAATTATCACAACTCCAATAAATCCATTTTTATATATGCATTGCACAAATTTAAGTATGATGACAAGTACAATAATCAATTGAAAGTTCGCCAAATTTATTTAATAAAATTAAAACAACAAAATTACTAGATGAGGCAAACAGGCTTGCCCCATTTATTAAAATAACACACATCTTACACCAAAATAGATATAATGCATATTTGAATTGATGGTGAATTTAACAGAATCACAATGACACACTGTGATTTTGACAAAAACGACACGTCAAAACTTCAACAAAATTATAGTATTACTATAATTTCTTTAAAGCCACTGTAATTTCAATCTTGCACATAAACATTAAGTAAAATAAAAACGATAATGAAAGTAGTTGTAACATAAGTACTGGTATGGCTTGAACCTTTCACATGAAATTCTATGAACATTGGAAACCAGAAGGAACCGATTTTTCACAAGCACTAAGTAGGAGACTAAGTGTGACAGGCACATTCAAGTTGATACCAAGAACATTGGCCTTAATAGCAGTACAAAGACAAATTGCTGCGTCCAAATCAGCCAAACCTTGAATCAATGTACAACACTTGCTTGAAGCAGGACTTCCAACAATAACATTAACAAGTCCTAGAACATCAGCACAGACACCTAGCTTTAATGTGTCCCTAGGACATTTTTGTGCTGTTGAAGGAGTAGGAGGACTAGACTTGGGTGTTGTTGAAGGAGGTGGAGTACTAGCCTTAGGTGGAGGGCTAACCTTAGGTGTTGTTGAAGGTGGTGGAGGACAAGCCTTTGGTGTTTTTGAAGGTGGTGGAGGGCTTGTTGGAGTTGGTTTGCATGAAGCGCAAGCATGTGAAAATGTTAAATGAGCAAGGAGAGAAAATAATATAATTAGTGCACTAAGCTTGTTGGAAGCCATTCTTAAGAATATATATATATATAATATATTGTTTTTGTATGTTTTGATGTTGAATGAAGAATGATCAACTCGACCGATTTTATAGGCAAAGTTTTGTGGAGGTCTAATTGAGAGGAAGAGAGTTTGGTATTGATAACGTTTTACTTGGACTTTTGTAAGCTTGTGTAAAAATGGTTTCATATCTTAGTGGTTTTTTTTTTTTTTATATTAAAATATCTTGGTGGTTGTTTTTATTTTTAAACAATCTTAGTGGTTGTTAAAAACTAGGAATTTCTACCATGTATATAGTTAGTCGTTATATTCGTGATGTTAATGTGCATATTCAAATCTGCAATTTCTCACTCATTTGTCTTCACCATGAAAATAATTTTTGTCAGTGGAATGGTTAAACAAATAGAAGGAGAGTTGTGTATAAACATAGTAGCATACGAAGTGTTGCACATGAAATGTTTAAAATGGGATTTACTCACGACTGTTATTTTTAATAGAAGGGTCATTCTTTAATTGTCTCATCTCTTTCTATAATTAGTCCTCTCACTTTGTTTGCAGGTTGGTCGTGTACTAGAGACTCTTTTCAATATTCTCTTCAACATTCATTCTTTTATTGAATAAAATCAATGTATGACCCACCATCAAGTAGAACCTCATTTCTAAAGTGTGAGACCCACATTTATTTAAGTCAATAAGAAAGAGAGTGTTGAAAAGAGCGTGTTGATAGCACTACTCTTGTCGGTGGTGTTAATTAGTGTTTTCTCATCAAGGTTAATTTGTTTATTTTACCAAACCCTATTGCGATCTAGAATGTCACTAAAATATTAGTCCCATCGAAAATGCTAACAAGTGTCTATGGACAAATTTAGGAAACAAATATATAAAAATAGCTTGGAAATTATGTAGTCAAACTTAAAAGTATAAAAATGTTCTTTTCAATATATATATTTTTTCTTTGCTTCCTTAACTAGTGTTCCAAAGACATTAGTTAGCATGTTATATTTGCAAAAAATCAAAATAAATGTTACTTTCAATGTAATATTGATTAATTTTTTCACTTATATTCTTTAATTAATTTTATTTGCATCACACCAAATCAATATCTTCTACTTTATACTTATGATAATGGTAAACACATCAATATTATTTTTTGATAACAATAAAGTTTGGGTGAGTTGGGCTATGGAGGCTCATCAGGTCAGAGCATGCCTCAAGGCTCAAAGAACGCTTTAAAGATGTATTTACATATCAAGGAGGTTCTCACATTGACAACGAGAATTCAACCCACAACCTTGCAGGTGAGTCAATTTCTTACCAACTGAGTCAACCTTTATCGACAAATACACCAATACTTAATAAATCTAATGATCTTGTCGGACCTAAGATCTCTGGATGGTGGTGTTGAATGGTCGTTGAGTGTAGAACCTTAATTCGTCAGCAACCTTCTACTTGGACAAATGAGGGTGATACCTATGAAGACAGTCCAATGCTTAAGCCAGTGGGCGTCGTGGATCTATGAGGTAATTTAATGTAAAATGTGTGCGTATCTGGATCAATGCTCCTGAGCTAGTATTTATAGAGTGAGCTTAGGGTATTGACTGTTGAACTTTTACCTGGACATGTGTCCTCAAGGGTAAACTGTAAGCAAATCATGAGAACCAAGATTTTCTCAAAGAGTCATTATTTCCCTGCGGTCCAGTGAGGTGCTCATGTGATGGTCCTTCTGGATCTGTGAGAGAGGACATCCATACCAACCATAGTTTAGGCCTTGATTCAGACCGAAACAACCAACTTGGTAAAATTATTTATTATTCTACTTTTTTTATTTATAAATATTGTTTATATCTGTGTGCAATAAGCAAAGAGTGAAAAAAAATAGTTCAAAGATCCCCTTATAGTGAAGGATAGCTTGCAGTGGGATAAAAATGAAAGGTGAAATATATGCATTAGTTTATTTGCAAGATTACACATACGTGATGCTACATCATTAATATGTTACATCAACTAAAATGACCCCAAAATATGATGTGGGCGGGAAATTCAGGAAAAAAAAAACTATAATTGGGATGCCAAAATTTTTAAAAAAAATATGAGGGCCTGAAAATTTAATTTGTTTAAAAATAATAGGGGACTAAAGGTGCATTTAAATATTATATATTTGAAGGGTTTGCGCAATGTAAATTTGAGCTAACTACACATAAAGCACTTCTAGGTAGAGGTGGAAATAAGATGAACCGCGTTAAACTTTGTAAGATCTATGTCTAACCTGCTCAAAATATTCTTGGCCTGGGCCTAACTTGTTATTTGTCTTAAATTAGTTTATGGACCAACTTGTTATTAAAGGCAATTTCCAATTTAATACAAAGCTATTTTCATTAAAATCATGTTTGAATTTTTTTAAAGGCAATTTTTTTATTGATTAATGATAATGGAAAACAATACAAGTAGTATAATTCTTACATTTTGGGATCTTGTACAAGTGGTACTAACCCCATCATCCAAAAAATTAGGAATTCTTATCTTCCATTTTCCTAGTCAAATAATCTATTGGATTTACAAACCACTCATAAAAAAGATAAGGTGCAGCTTAATGCTTCCCCAAAAACTATTGCCACGAAATATTTTTGATCACACCTACAACCTCTGAAGTTGACAATACTTCTAAATTGACCACAAAGTTGTGTGCCAAATCAATAACAATCACTTTGAGATCTTCTTGTAATGGACAAAAAAAAAAACAATTTTTCAAGAGAGCAAAAAACATTTCTCGGTTGCACCATTGAAACACATAGCCGGTGGAAGATTTCGTACCAATTAAACTCTACTTACAAACTCACAAGTGACAAACAAATAGTCTTCCGACTTCGCCACTTCCAATGAGCATACCTCGTTTGTCTAAGTTTGCTCTCGTTGGGAGCCTTCGACATATCAATTGACAAAAAACGACTATGTCCTTTGATGACACGTAGCTCTCCGAAAATCATGTTTAATTAATAAGAGACAAAATTAATTTCAATACTTTCCATCATAAAGTCAAATACAGATATTAACAAGTTAAAAGTTAAGGTTTCTGGAAGAAGATGAAGAAAATAGTAGAGATACAAACAGAGTTAGACAAAGTACAAGGAATTACATACATATCGACAAGTTGTATTCTTTGACAAAATACAAGGTGTGATTGGAATATTTTGCAAGTTGTTTCCAATTTCATACCATTACTAGGTTGTTAACATGAATTATTGAAATCAAAGTAGTAAGCAATTTTGTGAGTGACCCATGCAAAAGCACACATGCATACAATATTTGTGTCGGCAAGGTTCCGATTGCAGCGACAATATGGCAAGGTCAGTATCCTTTAGAGGGTGACAGATGAAGATCTAAGAGTCAATATAATGTAAATATGATTTGATTATTATTAAAACAAAATCGCCCACAATTAACTTGCATAAGGTCGGCAGATAAATCAGTTTGTGAGTTGAGTAACACCCAAAGAGGTTTAGGGATCAAACTTTGTAAACTAACATATATAAATCACTAACTTATTAATGTATTAATGTTTGTCTATCCACACAATACTCCCTCGGTTCCAATTATAAGTCACTTTGCAAAATTAATTTGTTTCAAATTAGAAGTTAACAATATCAATCAAATATTGATGTTTTTTTTTATCATATTGTTTCTTATTTATTATCCTCTATTCTTCTTCAAATTCTTTCAATTTATCATTCTGATATCATTAATGAAGAATAATTTTGTAAATTAATTCACAATTTCTCTTTTTCATACGTAATTAACTACATTCCCTATTTTGTATGAAATAACGAAAAATAACTTACAATATAGGATGGTGGCTGTAATTTTGTAAAGTAATTCATAATTTCTCCTTTTCATAAATAATTAACTACATTTTTTAACTTGTAATAAAGAGTAAGAGCATTTAGGACATTCTCTCTTAAATATTAAAACTTTTTTAACCACATATATTGACTCTTAAATTATCACTTTTGGTTATATTTCATTCTGGGTGAAGCGTATAATATATATATATATATATATATATATATATATATATATATATATATATATATATATATACACATTTTGCCTAGCTATTTAACATATAAACTATTTTACACCGTACAAAAAAACATATAATATTTTAACAAATGCTGATTGATTTAAATGATCCATCGATTTCTCTCTCTCTCTCTCTCTCTCTCTCTCTCTCTCTCTCTCTCTCTATATATATATATATATGAAATTTCTGGCAGGTGCTGATTCTGAACCGTAAAACAGAGTACGCAAAACAGCAGTTCAGAAGCAAAAATAAAAACAGACAGAAAGTAAAAACACAGGCTATTTGTTAACCTAATTCGGTGACAAACACACCTACGTCTGGAGGCTACCAAGCCAGGAAGGAAATCCACTATAATAGTATCAATTGGAAGTCCTATGACAACAACCCATGTTTCACAGCCTTCTCACTTAATCACTACCCGTGGTATTTCTACCTAGGAACTCCTAGATATAAGACCCCTCTTATTTCCCTCAGTCAATCACTGCCCCAGTGATTATCAGACTCTAACAAATCAAAGATGAAGACACTCTTCAAAACATAATCAGTCACACTTGCTTAAAAGCTTCAAGTGATTACAACTCAATAAACTAAACCAACTCTAAACAATTGAGTGGTGTACAGAAAAACAGGGCATACAACTCACAAACTCAAAACCTAAGACTCTTTCAATGATAGCTTTGGTTGAGATGATTTTCTTCAATGACAACGTCCTCTATTTATAGCTTCAGCAGCAACATAAACTTGAGCCAAATCCTTCAAAGATATATTTCCAAAATACTTTAGAAACATATAGAAGCAATTTATTTTCCAGAAATATATTTTCCAAAGATTTCTTTGAAAATATATTCACAAATAATTGAATCCAATCTTCAGAAAATATCTTGCGAAATTCTTCTTCCTTCTAGAAACGCAGCTTGGAGAATTCTTCAATTAAATCTTCAACAAATCACATGAGAAAATAAACACTCCAAGGTGCGAACACAGGAACACAGAAAACCAGCTTCTGAAGGTCTGCTTCTGAACATACAACTTCTGAAGGTTGCTTCTGAAGGTCAGCTTCTGAAGTACTGTTCAACGTCTGAACATCAGCTTCTGAAGGTTCAGCGTCTGAAGCACTGTTCAGCTTCTGAAGACCCAGCTTCTGAAGTACTGTTCAGCTTCTGAAGACCCAGCTTCTGAAGTATTGTTCAGCTTCTGAAATGCTTGCTTCCAGCTTCTGACGAAGCACATTGCTTGTATATTTGATTTTAGCAAACATGAAGCCAACAACCAAATATCCAACAATCTCCCCCTTTGGTAAATTTTTGGGTAAAATCAATTTGAGCACAGAGAGATACACAAAGCAAATTCTTCACACATCAAAATACGCAACCATGAAGAACATAACACAAAAGTAGCAACAGAGTCAGCAGCGGCATAAACACTATGTTTCACACAAAGACTCCCCCTGAAAAACATATCATCAGCAGCAGCTTTTGAAATAGATCAGCTTCCAGTTCTGAGCACATAAATCAGCATCTGATAGGACACAGGAACCGGAAATACACATTCCCTCTGAAACATGACAGAGACTCCTACTCCCCCTGAACTACTGAAACAGATACACAGGAACAACTCCCCCTGAACACAGAGACTTCCCCTGAATAACTGAACTGCTTCTAAAACAACTATACTTTTCTCCCCCTTTTTAGCCAAACAATTTTGACAAAAACAATCATGCAATCACCAGGAGTAGAAAAGACAGAAAAACAGCAGAGGTTACAAACACCATCACAGCACCACACACAGAAGTAACATCAGTGACACTTCTCAGACCAGCAGAATCACACAACCATAGTACCCACACACAAAGTCTCCACAGAAGAACAAAAACAATCTTCAGACTCAACATCAGAGGCTGCTTCATCATTAGACACATCATCAGATGTTGCTTAGTTAATGTGTGCTTCAGGCACATTCAGAGGAATCTTCTTCCTAGCAATCTGCTTCTGAAGGTCAGCAATCCTCTTCTGAACATAGGGCATGATGTCTTGCTCAACATCATCCTCAGACTCACTAGAATCCACTTCCTTTCCTTTTAGTGCCTTCTTGTTTGGGACAGGGACCACTACCTTGCTACAGACTTTAGATGGTCCAACACCTGCACTCTTGTTAGCAACAGGAGTAGGTCTGCTGGCAGCAGCAACAACATTTCCTTTCCTATTCTTCAGCCTCTTGTTAACACTTTCATATTTTGGTCTCCATTCATTCTTGACATTGACTACAACAGGTTCAGATTTTCTTTGCTGAAGGTGTTTGGGGTATCCATGCAGTTTGAAACAGAAAGGCTTTATGTGCCCCTTTTTACCACAGTAATGACATATCCAAGGATGAGATGCCCTCTTGTTCTTAGATCCCTGAGGTTGGTTCTGGTGTTCCAACTTAGTTTTGCTCATCATTGGATCACATGTTTTAACAGCAGTAATGAACCTTCTAGCTGGATTTTGTTGTTTGTTGTTCAAGGTCCTATCGTCAAATCCAATAGCACTTGGTTTCCATTGGGTCTGACTCTCCAATATCTCTTCAAGCACATCAGTACCAGTGTTCAACATTCTGACTTGTTTCTTCACATGTTTAAGTTGGGAGTTCAGCTGGGTTACCTCATCTTTGAGATCAGAGATTTGTGCTAGATGATCACTTCTTTCAGCATGCAATTGACTAATAGTTTTCTTCTGATTTTCCAGTTGCTTGCAAACTTCTTCATAAGTAGCCAGTTCTTCACAAGACAGTTCTCCATCACTTGACTCAGTATCAGATGATGTTTCAGAACCTAATGGTGCTTCTGAAACCTTGACTCCATCATCAGACATGCATCTACAAGTTAAAGAGTATGTTCATATTGTTCAGTTTACACCAACAATTGTTATATCCGATGTAAGAACAAATTTGTTTATATTTGCTGTAAACAAATAGAAGTTTCTTGCTTGTGAAGCTTGAGCAACATAAGTCTCTTGGTGAAACCTTGAGCACAGGAAGTCTTAGTCAGTAGTGATTGAGCATAGAAGTCTCTTAAGGGAGCCATTTGAGCATTTGAAGTCTCTTGTCTGCGTGCTTGAGCAATAGAAGTCTCTTCGATTTGTCCTTGAGTAGTGGAAGTCTCTTGGTAGTGACCTTGAGCAAAGAAGTATCTTGCAAGGGTGCTTGAGCATTGGGAAGTCTCTTGGAAGAGTCATTGAGCAATTGTATTATGTGAGATTATAGTGAAATCCCTTCGAAGTGCAAGGAGACTGGACTACTCCTGTGTTGTGGGAGAAACCAGTATAAAATTGCTTGTGTTTGCCCCCCCCTCTCTCTCTCTCTATATATATATATATATATATATATATATATTATTTTTGTTTTATGTATTCCACTGAACTAAGACCCTGTATCAGAATCTGTACTCGTCAGATTCTGAACAGCTTGTGACACTTAGAAAAGAAAACCAAAAAAAGCTAACACAATTCAACCCCCCCCCCCCCCCCCCTTGTGTTTTTCTCACCTTCAAGGGGTGTGGGATATTTAAAAATTGGGTGGGGAGATAGGGAGCACGGGACACCATTCAGAGGGGTTGAGATATTGAAAATAGGGGCATAAAATACATGATAAAGAGAAGACACTCCCCACACATAATTCATGGGGTGGAGGAAGTATATGAAATTTAGTGGCAGGGAAGCAGAATGAAGTATTGATTTTTGGAATGACCACAATTACGTTACATTAGATGAAAATGGCTACACTACTCTTAATAAAACTAAGAAGAAGAAGATGACAATTATAAGAGGAAGTAAAGCAATTACATATATTTTTTAATTTAATTAAATTATTTAAAAACTAATAATTTGATGTGTCAAAATAATGAGTTTTAATTGGATTTAGTGATGGAGTGTGTGTATCTACACACACACTATATTGTTTACTCGTGTTGTCGCGCATGACACAATCATCCAATCATATAGCATACATTTATAATGTGTTAATTAATTATGTGATTATAAAAATGTAAATGAAGTGAAATAGTATGGAATAGAAAATGTGTGATCAGTTTCCAGTTCTTTATTGAGAAATTCAAATCAAGTGAAATTCAAACTTTACTTGAAAGTTAAACTATTCCCCATTATCCTTTCGAATTCTCAAGGAAACACTTTCATTTAATGTGTCATTTAATATCCCCCAAAATTTCATCAATACTTGCACACCTATGATTGGTTGCACACCTTTGATTGATCGAGCCAGATGAGTGTTCAAAACCCTCACTTCATGATTTCAATTTGTTTCATTTACTTTCGAAGAAGTGTGTTAGGTGTGGTTCATTGTTAATTATGTTATTGACTTGAATTGTGTGATGTGGATTTTGTGTTTAGGACTTATGTCACATTCATAGTATATATCTGGATTAATGAGAAACTTCACTCTTGCTCGCGCAGTCACAATTGAATCATTCATCTGAGAAACTTTTCTTCAAATTCAAGATTTTTTGCTTTATGCTCAAAACTTTGTCCAAAGCCTTGACATTTCCTTTTGTGAGTCCTTTGTTTGAGGACAAACAAAGATTTAAGTTGGGGATTTGATAAGTGGCAGAAAATGAGTAAATTCATGTCTTTTTACAAGGCATTTTAGTTACTTGTTTTACAAGTAACCCAAGGAAAAACATAGAATTTATGAATAAATGCCAAATTACGCTTTTACTTCTTTCCCCATCCATTTGTGCAGGAAAATGCAAGCCAGAACTTGAAATTTAGCTAGGAATCAAGAAGAGAAGAATTTGGCAACTCGCCCAACAAACTAAAGGCGAAAGAATGGCGAGCTTAGGCAGGGAATTTCAGAAGCAGGGGAAGCAATGATTTCGCCCAGCGAAGTTATCATCGCTCAGCGATATCAAAGGCGGTTTAATGCTATTTGAAGACGTGGCTGAAAACCACTGGCAAAGAAAGCTTAACTCGTCGGGCGAATGGAATCTCGCGGAGCGAGATTTCACTTTTAGCTTTTAGTATTTAAGCTTTGTTTCATACTTTTATGACCAGGGGATGATTATTATTATTACAGTTTAGTAGTATTTTAGGATATAGTTTTAGACATAAAGTAGGGCTAAAGGAGGTGATCTTCATGGAGCAAGAGTGATTGAAGTGTGGAATCAACTAAGACTCTTTGGGAAATCAAGAACTTAGGCTTGGATCTTCATCTTTCTTTACACTTTTGCATAGTTGTCATGAAAATGAACAACTAACCTCCCCTTTGTTGGGATTGGAGGCACTTTATCTAGCTTAGTGGTAATCTTTGATCTTTAAATATATGATTCTAGCAACTTATGTGATATTGAGTTTATTCTTGCTATTCATTATTATGTTTGATTTAAATGTTATTGACGAATACTTTTGAATCTTTGGTGAGAATAATCTTCTATCAAAATAAGAAATTCTAGACATGGATTTTGGTTTTGATAATCGCTTAAAGTGTCGGAACGTAAAGCTTTCGGATCGTTTGATAGATTGGGAAATCGTCGATTAAACGATACGATCGATCTCACGACATCATTTGGATACGAATGGTGTTGTCGAGTGATACATGATAATTTCGCTAAAACGCTAGAATTCATATGCATGATTATTAGATTATTTTCGATGCTCGATTGAGGAACTCTGATCCCAACGCTTTTATTCCCTATTGCTTGTCGTCTTTATTTCCGCTTTTTAGATTCCAATAGTTTTTATGCAAACAAACTTATAAACCCCTTACTCAAAATGATAACGATTGTTGAACGGCTTGAGATAGCGCACTAGTCCCTGTGGAGACGATATAAAAATACTTACTTTTGTTGCTACCAACACATTGCTTTAGACTTAATGTGTTAGGAACACATCCTTCATGTTTCTTACCGCATATTCTTAATCTGCTTCGATATTCCATTTCTCATGAGTTTCGAGGTTTGAGGCATTCCTCAGCTTAATTTTTAAAATTCCCTGTTAGAACTTATGATAGGTTCAAGTCGTCACTGCTTACTGCTGTTCTGTGGTCTGAGAATTGGGCACTGAATACCTTTTCTGCATTTCATCTAGCAAGGGCTTCACAAGCCTTCTTGTTCCCTAAGCTTCAACTTAGAGTTGTTTGTTAACTCATTCTCAAATTGTTCCTTCGCTGCGCAACTCTGATATTAAACTTCTCGTTTTGGAATAGGAGTAATGCATCACTATTACCAAATTAAATCTCCTGGCCAATCTCGTTCCTTAATAACTTTATAGCTACCATAGCAGAACCATTTTATGTTCGTTACTTTACTTGTAACTTAGATTACCTGCTTACTCAAATGTTGTATTCATCCTCCGAGACTCACATGCTAAAAACGAGGGTTAACTTCCTACTACGCAATGCTTCAAAACATTACTTACCTTACCGACTGATTGTCTCCTGACTTTGTGTTTTCCTTTAAACGTAAACCATATACTTGTTCCCGCAAAATGACTTTCTTGGATACCTTTCCAAATTCACATCTTTACATACTAAACTCACTGATGGCTCGAGTCTTGTTTACATTCCTTTTATTCCAAGATATGTACCTTTTATCACCTTCGGAAGCTTACCAACCTAAGGCGATCTCTTTCAGTTTTCCAAATGATTTACGTAAGGAAGCCCATCAATTGAAAACATAAAACTCCTTCACATTAACCACGACTTTAACTTGCATACTAGCGACGATCTTCCTGATACTTAGGCCTCAAAATATGTCTCGGCTAAAATCCCAATTAATCCTCAAAATATCGGTCTACTATAATCTTGTGTTATCTTAAACTTGATTTCTTCATCCAATAGAGGAAGTTCGATATTGTTCATCTCATGCCCTTTCCAGGGTCTCTTTCACTTCTCGCTAAGCTTGTGTTTCTCATACAAAAGCATCTTAATAATTCATGCTAAGAAAAGTAGTCTGATCCATTTTCTCTTCTTAATTCACAATTCTGGCACTTATGGTTTCGAAAATGCGGTTGATCTGATGGGGTTAAACTTGCTTGCGCTTCACGCTCGATGACCACATTTGAGGTTAGCTTCATCTGTCCCAATAATACGCTTAATCCATAACTAAGTCTCTTAATTGTTTGGATATTAAAATCTCATCCAGTTTGAGTGCGCGAGTCCTATGATTCTTACACACTCTATCCTTTCTGAAAATCTAGAGCTTCCAGTAATCGACTGACAATTCCTCATTCCGAACTTCTGGGTCTGGTACTGCATTTATTTAACTCTGTACCCGAAATTATTACTTTAATTTACACCTCACTTTAACTTCTCAACTTACAGTTCCCGTTAAGGTCCCAAACCATTCCTTTGAGTATTCCATAATTCCTTATTCTTCACGTCTCCTCGGAGAAGGCATCGCTCAACGACGCATCCAACTAGGTTAAGGTACTTCACCTTGTTCTTAAACATTTCCGGTGTTCCTGAAACTTCGCCATTAACAGGCTTAGTTACTTTACTGCTTGATGACCATCCTTTGGCATTGAATACTTCTTTGCCAGTTCCTGTCTTAAAATTCTGACGCCTTAACCTTCACTCTTCATACACTTCATTCCTCCACGGTCACATTCAGCTCTCAGATATTTGTCTTAACTGCCATATACTAGATTGAGTTGATCAGGCTCAACTAGATGTGACCTTTAGAACAATACCTGGAACCCAATGGTCCCACTACATTCATTGAATTTTTTAATGACCCAAGGCACGATCTGAATCGACCTGCTCTGATACCAATTGTAACACCCATACTAATTTTATCTAGAATATTAGCATGCGCATTATACTGATACTGGATACATTAACATTTTCAATAATAATAATACAACTGAATGAGTACAAATTGGCTCGTTTATACAATTATCCAATACCATTACAAATACTTATACATATTTCTGATAAACTCTTGAGCTGGTACATGACGAGCAACTGCACTCCATCCAGCGTCTTCCTGAAAGAACTTCATCATGAACCTCTTGCTTACCTGTAAACCTGCACCAAAAGGATTGGGATGAGACATAATGTCTCAGTGAGCTCCACCCAACCTACTGTTGGCAACCACTGGGAAACCTAGGGTTGCCATGCACTACTGTCGGCAATCTTGGGGAAAACATATGATCGTCAAGCTCTAACTCAACCCATATCGGGTTCATACCTGCCTGTTGACTAATACCTGTTTGTTAATAAAATGCCATTCTGGACCACTTCGCTTTGCGACCCTTAACATCAGAGTCTGAACATTCAGAGTCTGATATTCCTGAGTCTGAAGTTCGAGTTTGAGTCTGAAGGGTGAGTCTGAGTCTGAAGGGTGACTCTGAGTCTGAAGGGTGAGTATGAGTCTGAAGTCTGATTCTGAGTCTAAAGGGTGAGTTTGAGTCTGAAGTCTGATTCTGAGTCTGAAGCTTCGCATAGCAAAGTCCTGGTCGCTCTGCGATCGTAGCAGAACTCAAAATCCTGAAACTTGTGTTTTAACCTCAAAATCTTGGTACCCAACTGCCTAGTGATCTTTGAAACATGCCAGGGACTCATTTTAAACTATAAAAACGTACTGGGTTCATGGATTAAGCATGAATTAAGCATATGTATCAAAAGGGGAAAAACTATCCTTTTTCCTTAAGCCATAGAAATTAAGTTGTGATTCTCACACAATATGACCCAAAAGGGATAAGCTACTCTATGGAACTCACCTAATAATTGCAGATCTTGCCAAGCTTCCTTTTACCAAAACCCTAGCTTTGGAATTCCTCCTCTTGACTTGGTTTCCTAAGTTTTCTCTTGCTCCAAGCTTCCGAAAGTTTAGCTTGCTTATGATCCAAAAAGGTTTGGGAAGAAAAGTGATGGATTAAAGGCTTTTTGATGATGACCGAAATCCTATAGAGAGAGAGAGAGAGAGAGAGAGAGAGAGAGAGAAAATCTGAATTTTAGAGAGAGAAGGGAAATGAGGAAATGAAGAAATCTTAACTTTCCCCTATATAAAGTCCTTCCAGCTCATAATTACAATTTTGCCCTTACTCGCTCGTAATTCCTCTGATACTGATAAAAGTTACGTTTAAGCGGGATGTTACATATTTTATAGGCAAAGTTTTGTGAGGTTCAATCCTGTGGAGGTCTGAAGTGGACGAGAGTTTGGTATTGATAACGTTTCACTTGGATATTTGTAAACTTGTGTAAAAATGGTTTCATATCCTAGTAGCTTTTTTCTTACTAAAATATTTTAGTGGTTGTTAAAAACTAGGAATTTCTACTATACATAGTGGTTATATGCGATATGCTAATATGTTAGTTCGAATATGTAAGTTCTCACTTCTTTATATTTAATGTGTGTGAGTTATATAGTTACTCTATGGAAAGAAAAATAATACTTACATATTTTTTTTAGCTAACCTTGTCAGTGGTGTTAATTTGTTTCTTTTGTCAAGGTTAATTTGTTTTTTTACTACGCCTCTGTTCTTTTTACTAAATTACTAGACTTCTCTTGTGATTTAGAATGTCTCATCACTAAAATATTACTCCCACCGCTTCATAATAAATGTTATATTTGCAAAAGACAAATAATTGTATCAAAATAAACGTTACTTTCAATTTTCAATGTAATATTGATTAATTTTTTCACTTATATTCTCTAATTATTTTTGTTTGCATCACTCCAAAATCAATATCTTCTACTTTATATTCATAATAATGGTAAATATATCAATACTTAATAAAGCTAATTTGGTAAAATTGTTTATTATTCTATTTTTTTATTTCTAAATATTATTAATATCCTTGTGTAGTAAGCAAAGAGTGAAAAAAAAAAATATATAGTCCAAGGTTTCCCATATAGCGAAGGTCCCGTCTCCCGAAGGATAGCTTGTAATAATGGGATAAAAATGAGAAGTGAAATATATGCATGAATTTGTCTGTAAGATTATACGGAGTTGGCTATTGAAGTTTCACTCTTTATTTTAAATTAGGTTTATGCATCTTTTTGGTCCCTTTATCTATTTAAAATAATAATAATAACGAACCTTTGGTCCCCCAATTTTAAAAATAGATTTTTTTTATTCTCTAATTTCACTTTTTTCTTAGTTTTTCAAACTCATGCATTAATGATGTAACAACCCTTATTTGGTGTTTATTTTTGCTTATATGAGATATTCAGTGTGACCACATAAGCGATGCTACGCCATTAATGAATATGTTACATCAGCAAAAATAACCCTAAAATAGGATGGGGACGGGAAATTCAGGATAAAAAAAGTATAATTGAGAGACCATTTTTGTTTTTACAAACATAGATGACTAAAATTGCAAATGCTTAAAAATAGGGAAACTAAAAATGCATTTAAGCATTTATAGTATTCTTCATTTGAAGGGTCTCAACGTAAATTTGAGTTAACTATATATAAAGCACTTGTAAGTAGATGTTAAAATAGGATGGACCGAGTTCGACTTTGCAAGATCCATGTCTAACCTAGTCAAAATATTCAAGTCCTTGGGTTAACTTGTTTTCTGTCATGAACTTAGTTTTATGTCTGAGTCTGGTCTTTTTAAAAGTCTGATGACTTATAAGTCTATTTAAAGACCTATTTCATATTAACTACTTTAAATAATTATAATCTGATTTATCTTTAAATAGACTAACAGTCTAATAGACTAATTTGATCAACTTAAAAATCTACCTATGGAGAAAATTTGGTTGAGAGGAGAGAACTCACCTTATGTGTTCATCAAGATTTCTGACAGAGACTAGTCACCGCTAAATTGGGGTGGAAACTTTGTACTTATAACAGGCTAACACAAAAAATTACATTTGAATATGCACAGAATTAATGCAGGCTAATATACATGCTTAAATTATCAAAAGATTAATAAATTTATTTTTCAACAAAAAATATAAAATATAATATAATGATAAACAAATATTAATTTCTTTCTATTTCAAAAAAAATATAGTCACTTTTGCTTAAATAAACTTAGTAATTAATGTTCTGATGTGGGCCAAGGCCCAAACCATTACCGAATTTGGATATCCTCTCTTGTAGGTCCAGAAGGACCATCACATGGGTGCCTCCGTAGATAGCGTAATGACCCCTTGGGGTAATCAAGGCCGAGTCCGATAATATCTTCTCATGATTTTCTTACAGTTGTCCCTTGAGGACAATTGTCTAGGTAAAGGTTCAAGAGCCAAAACCCTAAATCCTCTCTATAAATACTAACTCAATGGCATTGGTCCAGGTACACATATTTTACCCTAATTTACCTAATAGATCCATGACGCTTACTGACTTAATCGTTAGGGTGTCTTTGTAGGCACCCCCCCCCCCCAGAAGAAGATTGCTGAGTAAGGTTCCTACACTCAAAGACTATTCAACACCACCATACAAAGATCTCAGGTCCGGTGGGATCAACTAATATTCAAGACCTAGGCCAAAATTGACCTACGTCTGAGGGACATAACAACTCTCTGATCTACTATGAATGAGTGTTTACAAGAGATACAGAACATGTACAAGAAATAAACTTAAAAAATTCTCCAAGAAGAAACTCTAATCTCTATCATTTTTTCAATCTCTTCCCACGAACAAGAGAGTCACAAAAGTGACCACGAAATTGTTCTCAATTGTTCGCCAAGAGCAATCCTCAATTCCTCTCATTTCCCCTCTCAACTCACTCCATGATAATCGCTATTCAAGATGTTTACAATGTGTTTCCCAATGCTAAAATCTTACTCAAAATTGCACCCAACTCTTACCCTAAAAGTTTCTCTTTTTCCTTTTATAAAAAAAATAATAATAAGTTCTTTCTTTTAGTCTCCAAAGTTACTAACTTAAAAAAAAACACTTAAATAGGCATCAGAAAAGCGGCACAGGCGCCGGCACATCGCGCCCTGTGCCACCCGCCTCGCGGACGAGGCAGACCCCAAATTGTCTAAAACTCCTCTGCGAAGGTATCTTGCGCCCAAGCTTACCCACCTTGCGGATGTGACAGATTTTATTCATAGGCATCAACTGAACCATATATTCTACCTGTAATTAATATGTCAACTTTTCAGCAGCAATTTGCTCAACTTATCAGTTAAGGTGATTGAACTTCCTGATTCAATTTTCACGGCTTCGTGGAAATTGATTGCTAATGACTTGATACTTTCCCAAACCGTTTCTTTTGGGCAACCAAATTTCCTATTTCAATTTAGATATTTATTCTTTTTTTTTTGTTACAGATATTTATTCTAAAATAAAGTATGATTTTCTGTTTCAATTTAATACAAAAGCTTCTTTTTATCACTTCAAATATATAAAAAAAAAATTAATTTTGCTTGAAAATTATAGTGTCTGAACTTTTCACTAAATTCATGTTTAATTAATAAAAGACAACATCAATTTCAATACGTTTCGCCATAAAATCAAATACAGATTAACTGGTTAAAAGGTAAAGTTTCTTGAAGTAAGAAGAAGATGAAGAAAATAGTAGAGAAGCAAACAAAATAGAAAAAGGATAAGGATTTACAAGCTGGTTTTTTTGACAAAATACATGACAAGTTGTGGTTGAGATATTTTGCAAGTTGTTTCCAATTCCAGCCCATTACTAGCCGAGTTACCCGTGCTACGGCACGGGTAGCGCGGCTTCGCCGCGCCGTGCATAATGAATTTTGTTTCTCCATAGTGAAAATATTTAAAGTATTTAAATCATAATAATATATATGTATTTATTTGTAGTTATAAAAATGACAAAATATTTTAATTTTAATACGAAGAAATATATATTCTAAAAGAGGAATGATTAAAGTTGTCTTATGTGTTTGTCCTATTTTGAAGTTGATTGGTACCATTAAGAATATTATAGATGGATTTGATATTTTTTAGTTTTCATGGTAGTAATATCACGTGCCATAATTTTTACAATTATAGATTTAATGATAAAGTTATTAGTAAATACCTTGAGTCAGAATAAATAAAGATGGATATATTAATAGTGGGAGGAATAATTGCATAGTAGGATACAACCAACAACAATACATGTTTGAAAAAAAAAACCAATAACAGTACACAATATTTAAAATGACCAAACTGAAATGACACACAAATACTAATTTGATTACATTTGATGATTAGAGGTTGAAGCTTCAGTGGAAATCTGATAAACATGACACATAATCGGATGTTTGTAATTAGCAAATTTGAAGCGGATGACTCCTGGCTTGAATTTGTTAGATTCACAAAAAACATCCCATTTGAGTCCAATCTCCGTAGTGTATTTTTCATCATTTCGGAGAAAGACTTGAAAATTTGTGCAGTGTCCATTGTCAGTGGGACATTGGAGGAACTCATAGTAATGTTGCTTTAGAAAATCACCAAACTTAGTAGGCAAAATCTGAAATATAAATAATATGTTAGGTAATCGTCATTATGGAAGATTAGAGCATAATAGTTAGTAGTATTTAGTTTACATAAATGAAAAAATATTATAGATTTTAGAATGTTAACCATGAGAGGGTTGTTCAAGTGATACTCATGGAGACGAACATCAAAAAAGAAAGTTTCATTAGGCAAAAGACTGCGGCTGTGAAATTTTGGAATTGTTTGTGGTGAATCAATCTCTCTGAACATGGCAATTGCAAATAAGTTCTTTCCATAATAACCAATCACAACTTCAGAATTGTCTGGTATTTTGTGGTATTGTGCTAGCTCTGCCCATCCATCTATTATCAATGGTTGACAGTAGTCTTTGTTGAAAATAAGTTCATGCATATCTTTTTCCTCATTCAAGACTTGCCAATCAGATTGAAATACTTTGGGATGGTTTTTTTGAACAAATTATGGGTCTATCTCAACATGTTCCTAATATGAATATGTTAGTATTAAGCAATGTACCATGGGTTAGGACTGCATGGAAGCATTGATTCTATAATATATTATAATACAAATGGTTAATATCTAAATTTACCTGAAATGATAACTTGATAACAGAAAAATGCTCAATGGGATCTCTTTTTAATAGCCATGATATTGTAGACATGTTTAATACAGGAAGGTTTTGTTGGATATTTTTAAAAGCATTATTTGAAAACCAAGTATTTATAATGGAAGGATATGAGTAATTTAAATTTATATAATGAAGGTGACTTAAATTGTTGCAATATTTTCGGTTTAAGTACATAAATATGGTTAAATGCTATGTTGAATAATTGACCGTGAGGAAGACATGATTTGCCATTTCATAGAATTGATTAGGCAACTCAAACAATTGGCAGTGTGTATTTTTTAGCTTATTAGAGGGAACATGGTCTTGATTCCTGTAAGAGATAAGTCCTGCTATAAGATGACAAAAATAATAGTGTTGTTGACAGGAAACCATAGTAGCAATGTAGGCTGGCAGGCTTTGTGTGCAGAAGTATAATACTGTGTGAATTGAATGTATTTGTACTTATAATATTCGATGGATATATCTATATATATATATATATATATATATATATATATATATATATGTTTTGCAAAACATAACTAATGGCATCAATAAGTTAATGATACAGAAATTATAATAGTTATACAATCAAAACAGGAACAATTTCCAAGTTAAAAAAAACACAAGTCATCTTGCTTAGTTGAAAGGGTAATATTTTCTAAATTGCGGCAACTGAAGAAATAGTAAAGGGGAAGATTGATGAATTGCGACAACTTAATATAATATACTCCCATTGAAAAAAAAATTGAACATCATGCATTAAAAGGAAAAAAGCAAGAAAAAGTATAAAAATCCAGACCTTCAGAAGCTGATCTTCAGCAGCTGCCCTTCAGAAGCTAGCATTCAGACGCTGCCTTCAGAAGCTGACCTTCAGAAGCTGCCAGTACTTACAATTATTATAATAATTCACATATTTATATAGCCTTTTTGTTTTTTTTCATTTATCCTATGTCTTGAAAACTTAGATTTGAAGGGACACTAAAAAGTTTAAATTTTAATGTTCCCTCTAATAATTAATTGTGATAATTTTATGGCTATAATCCTTTTTCAATACTCATTCTAAAATATATTAAACTGACCTTCCTTCAAATATAGTAAAGAGGAAGATTGATGAATTGCGGCAATTTAATATAACATACTCCCATTGAAAAAAAAATTGAACATCATGCATTAAAAGGAAAAAAGCAAGAAAAAGTATAAAAATCCAGACCTTCAGAAGATGGCCTTCAGAAGCTGATCTTCAGCAGCTGCCCTTCAGAAGCAGCCTTCAGAAGCTGTCTTCAGGAGCTGACCTTCAGAAGCTGCCAGTACTTACAATTATTATAATAATTCACATATTTATATAGCACGGGTAGCGCGGCGCCGCGCAAGGACGATTTTGATAGTTTACGTATTGTGTAATATAATATTTGTTAATTTATATAGAATTTGTTTTTGTTTAGGACACATATTAAAATATAGAATATTTAATCTAAATGTAATTAGTTGGATATATATGATTATAAGAAATGGTAATATGAACTTGAAATAAAGGTTTGCAATTTTGAAATTATTTATACATTAACTTGGAGCATATTAACAATGTCGAGAAGATTTATTACAGTAGAATAAAGCGAAATGGAAGAGTTTATTTATTACATTAGAATAAAGGTAACTGCAATAACATGATAATGACAATATTAATAACGTCGGAAATATTTAAAAACGATAACAATGTTTTTTGCTATTACAGAGTCACATTTAAACTCTAGAGGAGCGTTAGGAGCAAAGCAATTTGATGAGCAGAATGTTGTCCATCCGCGTCCAATAATCACAGTTGTTGTATTTGTTTCAGGATCATTTTGGAATAACAATTTGCAAACAGTGATGGTGTTTGATGGTCCACATAATCTGAGGTATTTATGGTTTTTCAGTTGTAAAAAATTCCCAAGATCAGGTGGTAAAACCTGGAAAAGCAATGAATAGAAGAGATAAATGTAAAAGATTTATATGTGGAGGAAAATATTTTTATAAGTATTATCAATTTGAAGAAGAAAAGTGTTACCAATTTAGAAGTAATTGGAAATTTGTTTGGAACCGTGACCTGAAATGTTAGATCTCGAGCAATGGAAGTAGTCAACCTATGGAAACGTGGATATTCATTTGTTGGTGTAGAACCATTGTAAATTTGGATTTGGAATACACTATTTCCAAAATATGTGAAAGAAATAAGGGGATTTGATGTGATATTATAAAAATCTCTGAATCGGTGCCAACCTTCGGTAAGTACTGGTATATTGAGAATTTTGTTAAATTGAACTTGATGACAATTTCCACAACCATCTTGCAACATCCATTGTTCTTCGAGTTCATTGTAATATTCTGCAACAAAAAGTGGATCTAATTCGCAAATGATCTGACATATAAATAAAACATTGTTAGTGTATTTTATATGGAATTGAAAATTTTAAAGAATTAGTTTGAAAAATAAAAAGTAATATTAGCAATACTTCTGTGCAGACGACCATGAAATAAGGTCTACTAGATTCCATTGTTGGGTGATTTGATGGTAGTTGAGTAATAGATGGAGACATATATTTGTAACTGAATTTGAGTTGAGAATATGATAATGAGAAATGTGAGTTGATCTGTGAGGGAAAGTGTATTTATAGGAAATGATTTTTTTGAGTATGATATTTTATTGAATTTAATAGTGTAATGCATTATTCGAAGCATAACTTTGTTTATATGTTGTTGGTGATTACTGTTGTGTTGTAGTAAAAAGAATATATTCCTTTTTGTTTTTTATAGGATTATTGGGAAGTGAAATAGGAATATATTCCTTACTGTTGTGTTGCATCCAAACTTGGTCTTTGTTCCAATTAGTATTCAAAAAAGAGATGAAGGATAACTGACCTACATTAAAGGAGGAGAATTAATAAATAATAACCTATTTTATATGTTAGCAGCACAAAATTATAAACACAATGTAAGAATAGTGCTCCCAATAACGTACTTAGAATAGATTATCAAAAACCTCCTTGTAGACAACATTCATGGTGCTTGTGAGAGCCTTGTTATCAGAATCATGTATTAAAATCCTTAAACCTTCCTTAGATTTGACCCTTGAAAATGCAACATATAATTGACCATGACTAAACACTTGTTTTGGTAAATAGAGACCATCATTGTCTAGAGATTGTCCTTGTGATTTATTAATAGTCATCGCATATGATACAATTATTGGAAACTACCTTCTAATTAGCTTAAAAGGCCATGGTGATTGTGATGGCGACATAGCCATTCTTGGAATGTAAGTTAGATTACCAATGTTTTTCCCATATATGATCTTGGCCTCGAGAACATGATCAGCCATTCTAGTTACAATGAGCCTAGTTCCATTACATAATCCTTCAGCTTGATCTAGATTTGTCATAAGCATAATTGGAGTACCAACTTTTAGTTTGATTTTATGGTTAGGTAGGCCAGATGTTCTAAGAGTACTTAAAAATTCAGGAGTGAGTATTTCAAAGGATTGACAATCATCGTTAACTTCTGATCTGTCTATTGAATCAGCACTTAAATACACTTTTTCTTCTCCTATAGGAAATATAGTAGAATTTGAACCGCAGACTCTGGTTCAGAAGCTGGACCTCAGACTCTGGTTCAGAAGCTGAACCTCAAACTCTGGTTCAGAAGCTGGACCTCAGACTCTGCTTCAGAAGCTGAACCTCAAACTCTGGTTTAGAAGCTGCACCTCAGACTCTGCTTCAGAAGCTGCACCTCAGACTCTGGTTCAGAAGCTGATTTTTTTTTAATTATGTAGTAAAAGAGTAGCCATTCATAGGTTACTGTATTATAGCTCAATCAATGTATAAAAAATTTTATTTATGGATGATAATTTAGGTTAAGTTAGATGAATAGTACAACAAAATATAAAATTAAAGTGTAAAGACATGGAAAAGAATTCACACAATACATATATCATTTCATTATTAAAGACAATACATATAGCTTAATTGTTACAATAGTTGGACTTGAATACAAAGACAATAGATATAGCTTAATTGTGACAATAGTTCCAGCAAACACATTTAACGTTCAACTCTTGACATTACATATTTAAAATTGAAATTCAAGCTTAGTTAAGTTTAAATACATGTCACTTAACAAAAAGATCATTAAGGTGAAATTTGAACCGGATTTGATCTCCGTCCGTGATTCTATTATTCCAGCAGTAAATTTGCCAGTGCCTTCCAATTGCAGTCTCAACATAATTGTCTTTCTTTGTTTTGATAATATGGAAAAGTTGCTTTTGACGATCGTCTCCGCATAGAGTAATTAAGTTATCAGGAATATTTTCCCTAGCATAATCACTCAAAGCATTTTGTAAAATCTGGTGAAAATATAATATAGTGTTAGATATTGGAAGAATATGTTAATTAATTTTGGTAAACTATTTTTAAATTAATCAACTTACGAATTCATCTTCTCTGGTTGAGTTTAGAGGCAGTGTGAGATCAAAAAACATAGTTGTGAATGAATCTGTACTTCTGCTATGGAAAGATGGAATAGGAGTTGATGAAGTTAATGGTGTGAAAGTTTTTAGTCCGAATAAATCATTGCCAAAATATGACAGCACCACTTTCACATTGTCGGGGATGTTATAGAATTCTTTAAGCTCGGTAAACCTGTAGTTATAAGTGGATTGATTAAATCTTGGTTGAATTTTAGGACATGAAACTTACCTTCATCGTTCCATACACCCAACTTTTCTCCTAACTCATGATGATAAGTAGCTACAAAAATTGGCTCCAGCTCTGCATAGTTCTGTAAAATCATAAGAGAAACAATGGTTATTGAATGATTGAGTTATGATAAAAAAACAAAGTCTAATTAGTTATCAAAATACCTGAAAGGAAAGTTGGACAGCTTCAAGGTATGCTAGTGGTTTAGATTCAAGGACTTTCCTGATTGCTTCCATATTGAGCTTGTATTAACATTTAAGTTTTTGATACCTGTTGATGTTATTTATAGCAAGAGGGAAGTTGGACTATAGTAAATGGTGTTACTATGATGTATATTTTGAATTGAATAAATCTGACAAAAGGAATATATTCTATTTTGTTTTATCTTTGAAGTGTGGAGTTGAACAGTGTTGGTGCAGGTGTGTGTTTTTTATATAAAATTCAGGAGAAGCTTTTCACTATGACATTATTAAAATAGCTGAGAATCTTTGAATTTGCAGGAATATGCACTATTTCCTATAGCCTTAGACTTGGGAAACATAAATTGAATGGCAAGGGAAAAGGCATGGTATAATGGCAGTTAATATAGAGTAGTTTACAATTTAATTGAACAGTTTTAAATAGTTAGGCAAAGAATACATAGAGTTAAATATAAGTCTTAATTGTTATAATGCATAAACACATTACATAGTTGAATTAAAGACATTTGATTTGAACACAAAACAGATTAAACAAAAACAGTAGAAGAAGATGTTCCTTGATTGACTGGATAGACATGACACTTGCAATGTTCAGAAGTGTCGAATTCGAATCGGATTTTTTGCCCAATTTTGAAATTGTTTGATTTGCAAAATTGATCTCATTTAAGGCCAAGTTGTGTTGTGAATTTATGATCATTCAGCAAGTAAACATCAAAAGTTTCTTCTTGCCCATTATCGCCACAAAGTGTTAAACCTTGGATTCCATTCTGTTTCAGATACATGCCAAAATCATCTGCAACTGGCTGTATATTGAAAAAGATCATTATAATTAATATGTTGTAAAAGAGTTTTAGATATGAAATGAAATAATAAGCAAATTTATATTGTAACCATCAATGGATTCTTGAAGTCGTATTCCCAAACATGAGTGTCAAAGTATATAGTTTCAGAAGACATTTTGCTGCGACTGTGAAATCTAGGGATGCAGCTATCATTAGTGACCTCCTTGAACATTTCTACAGAGAACAAATTATGTCCATAATAACCAAACACAACTTCAACATTATCAGGGAAATCATTAAAATTC
Organism: Medicago ruthenica; assembly: GCA_018208015.1. Taxonomy (NCBI): domain Eukaryota; kingdom Viridiplantae; phylum Streptophyta; class Magnoliopsida; order Fabales; family Fabaceae; genus Medicago; species Medicago ruthenica. The sequence goes on along the minus strand of CM031371.1, from coordinate 115,368,686 downwards.
TTTAGATCAGACCATCCTTCAGTTAAGATTGGATTAACGTAGCTCTTAATGCACGCTAATGTATGTGTTTTTTCACCATGATTAAGAACATGCCATGAATCTTTAAGTTGATAGAAATATTTCTGCACAAATTTTGGTTCTACCTCAGCATATTCCTAATTAATAAAAAAAAATATAGATGTCAACAATAGCAATGGATATGTGTGTGATGAATTAGATATGGGAATAAAATTTGATATAAATTGAGAAGATATAACCTGGATTGGTAACTTAACAACAGTGACGTTTTCAATTGGGTCCTTTTGAAGTAATGTTTTGATTGCCTCCATTTAATGTTACTGGTTTGGTTTGTGATTGAAATGTTGTATTTATTTGATGACTGAAGCAATATTTATAATGTCATCATAATTGAAATTTATTTAAAATAGTAATTAATTAGCATATGTAGAAGAGTATTGTGATTTTTTTAATTGTATTGCAGGAATCTTGAAATAAGTTACTGCACATTGAATTGGATACTTTTGTTGTGTTCTATGAAAGTCAACAGTATAGAATTTGAGATTAATATTGGTTTTATACAAATTAGTGATTGAGGACATGTGTTATAAGTGTTGAGTTATGTTGCAGAGACAATGCAAGAGTTATTTATGAAAACAGGAAAACATTTACAATTGAGTTGGCGTTAAAAAAAAATTAAAGTTGTGTTTATTTTGATTTTTAGTTAAAGGTAAATAGTTTGAAAGAGCATTAACTTACAATGATAATTAGTAAAGATGAAATGTGGCTCTGCACATAATATGTGGTTGTTGACACTTTCAAACAAAAGCATAGCTGTTTGCATTGAATATAGGTTCATAAGGCTTGAAAATTTTGCAGTACTATTTGTCACTTTATAGGATTGTTTATTGTATTTGAGTATAGCTTTTTCTTTCAATTGATTTGTCATCTAAAGCATTGATAAGTGAAGCATCGGTGGTGAATATAACTCAGCAGGTTATTGGAATCTCATTGACATAAAAACATGTGAATAAGACAAAGCTGATGGACATTTCAATGGTTAGTCATCGAAATCAGATATCTGCTTAGATAATGTATAGCTATTTCATAAAAGCAAAATAGGATAAGGGTAGGAATGATAAAATATATTATCTCATGTACTTAATAGATTACATTGGAACACCATCCAATAGATGTGCAATTCTAACTTGTAGTTACATGCAGCCAAACTTGGTCTTTGTTCCAATTAGTATTCAAAAAAGAGATGAAGGATAACTGACCTACATTAAAGGAGGAGAATTAATAAATAATAACCTATTTTATATGTTAGCAACACAAAATGAAAAACACAGTGTAAGAATAGTGCTCCCAATAACTTACTTAGAATAGATTATCAAAAACCTCCTTGTAGACAACATTCATGGTGCTTGTGAGAGCCTTGTTATCAGAATCATGTATTAAAATCCTTAAACCTTCCTTAGATTTGACCCTTGAAAATGCAACATATAATTGACCATGACTAAACACTTGTTTTGGTAAATAGAGACCAACATTGTCTAGAGATTGTCCTTGTGATTTATTAATAGTCATCGCATATGATACAATTATTGGAAACTGCCTTCTAATTAGCTTAAAAGGCCATGGTGATTGTGATGGCGACATAGTCATTCTTGGAATGTAAGTTAGATTACCAATGTTTTTCCCATATATGATCTTGGCCTCGAGAACATGATCAGCCATTCTAGTTACAATGAGCCTAGGTCCATTACATAATCCTCCAGCTTGATCTAGATTTCTCATAAGCATAATTGCAGTACCAACTTTTAGTTTGATTTTATGGTTAGGTAGGGTAGATGTTCTAAGGCTACTTAAAAATTCAGGAGTGAGTATTTCAAAGGATTGACAATCATCGTTAACTTCTGATCTGTCTATTGAATCAGCACTTAAATACTCTTTTTCTTCTCCTATAGGAAATATAGTAGAATTTGAACCTCAGACTCTGGTTCAGAAGATGGACCTCAGACTCTGGTTCAGAAGGTGAACCTCATGACTCTGGTTCAGAAGCTGAACCTCAGACTCTGCTTCAGAAGCTGAACCTCAGACTCTGGTTCAGAAGCTGCACCTCAGACTCTGCTTCAGAAGCTGCACCTCAGACTCTGGTTCAGAAGCTGAACCTCAGACTCTGGTTCAGAAGCTGAACCTCAGACTCTGTTTCAGAAGTTGAACCTCAGACTCTGGTTCTCGCTGCTTCTACTTTGGTTCTATTTCTTCTTCATTTCTCCTTACATATTCTTTCTCTGCAATGTTGGTAGAAAGATAACATGTTATTTTTGATTTGTTTATGTTGTTTCTAAAGGTCAGCTTCTAAAATAAATATTCTGAAGGTCAGCTTCTGAAGGTCAGGATTTTTATACTTTTTCATGCAACACAATATATTTTCCTGTTGTAATACATATTATTTATTTTCTTCTGTTGGAATTGTGTATTATTAAGATTAAGAATTGATTTAAATGATTGTCCTTATCAAAATACAATGCAATTTTTGTTCTTTAGGTCTTGGTTCTGTAATTGTAAAACTTTTTAGCTTTTATTTGAATACTCTCCTGAATATTAGCTTCTGAAGGTCAACAACTGACATATTAGCTTCCTGTTGTAATATATATTTTTTATTTTCTTCTGTTGGAATTGTGTATTATTAAGAATAAGAATTGATTTAAATGATTGTCCTTATCAAAATATAATGCAATTTTTGTTCTTTAGGTCTTGGTTCTGTAATTGTAAAATTTTTTGGCTCTTATTTCAATACTTTTCATGTGTTTATTTTCATTTTAGATTTGTTATTTCAAAACTTTTTAGATCTAAACCGATTAAATTGTAAACAACAGTAAAAAAAAATGGTTAAGAAAAAATTATATATTCATTACCCCAAAATCAGATTTGTAATTTTATACAAATTTTTGTTTTAAACCTGCCATTTAATAAATAATATTAAATAAATATAGTATTTAAGTTTAAGGATTTATCTATGGTCTTTTTGTTTGATATTTCTACTACTCACTTTTCTCATCCATGGACAGTCTGAGACACACAATTTTGAATCCCTTAAACACTACTAAAAAAGCAAAAATCAGTGAGGGAAATTTAGTGAGAGAAAACATGAAATCCCTCTCTAATTCCGTCACTAAATTTTGTGACCAAGGAATTTGTGAGGGATTTTATTTTTTCCGTCACTAATTTTCGTCACTAATTTTGTTTTTCCTAGTAGTGAAACTTTATTCCCCTTCCTCTAAACTTCCATCCGACATTTATTTCATTTTAGCTGTAAAAAAAATAAAAAATAAAGAGTGAAAATATATAAATTTTTGAAATAAAATAAGTTTACAAAGAAAAGATCAAACATTTTTTATTTGTTTATGTTGTTTCTGTTCGTAGTTTTATCCACCCTCTCATAGATCTTCATGTTTGATGTTATTTTAAAAAGTAAGCTAAAAATAATGAACTTGAAAGAAAAATTAGAAGTTGTGTGATATACCTTTATGAAATTCCTGCAAAAGAAAGAAAACACTTGTTAGAGAAAATGAAGATGGAGGAAGATAATATGAAAAATATGAGAGGAAGAGTAAGATTGAGAGAGGTTTTAATATATAAATGATAGTTTGAAATTTGAAATGAATAGAGAGAGGGAAATCTTAGAGACTTTTTTGGGTAGTAGTTGCATTTGGTAGAGTGTTTTCTGAAATGAAATGATGGGGTGATAGCCAGCTGTTAGTAAAAAGAGAAAAATGTGTTTTTCTAAGCGGATTAGTCTAAAATAGCCCTGAAAGTGTTCAGAAATTTTTTTGCTGAAAGATTGGTCCATGGGCAGCTACGTAAAAATGGTAGTATTCTGATTTCATATATTGTAAGTAGACTAGGTTTTTTTTTTACAAGAGCCCATTACTAGGTTGTTAACATGAATTATTGGAACTAAAATAAGCAATTTTGTGAGTAATACATGCACAAGCACACATGCCTACAATTTCTTTGTCGACAAGGTTCCGATTGCAGCAAACTATATGGCAAGGTGAGCATCATTTAGAGGGTGACAGATCTAAGAGTCATTGTAAATATGATTATTAAAACAAAATCATAAGGTCGGCAGACAACTCAGTTTGTGAGTTGAGGTCTGAGGAAAACCGAAAGAGCTGGTTTAGGGTTAAACTTTGTAGACAAACATAACTCGCCAATTTAATGTATTAATGTTTGTATCCACACAAAAAAAAATACTACTTGTTTCCTTCTATTCTAACCTAGTAGTAATAATTTATATTGAATGTATTTCTTTTCCTTGCACACAGAAGTAAGAGCATTTATTTTATCAAGAAAAAGGAGCAATAGCATTTAGGATATTGGGTCTTGTTAACGAGTGCCCCCGAGGCACTCTTTAAGCATTCCAAATTAGGAAATTATTTATTAAAAAAGATAAATAGTTCAATTTTCAAAACATTGAATACACAACTTTTCATAAAATTAAAGTTACTACTTTAGACCCTTAAAGAGTGTCTCGGGTGCACTCGTTAACATTTCCCTAGGATATAATTATTCCCTCATGTTTAAATTTACCTCCGCCGTCCCAAAAGTACAGAAGCAATAGCAAGAGTATTATTTTCCTTGCCTATTTTTCTTTTAATTTATGTTTTTCATATCGTTAATAAATGATATTTTTGTAAAATAACTCATGATATCTCTTTTCTATAGAACATTAACTACATTTCTTAATTTATGTGAAATTGTTAAATTACGTATAATTTTATGTGAAATTTTTAAAGTAACATATAATTTAGAACAGATAAAGTAGGACATTCTCTCTTATATGTTAAAATTTACATTTCTCACCTTCAAATAGAGAGCATATAACAAATGCTGAGTGAATCAAATGATTAATGCATTAATTTTTTTCTCTCTCTATAATTTTTATCATCTATCATAATAATTTTTAATTCAAAATTATTGATGCATAAAGTAATGTAGTCCCAGCCCGTCTCTAATCATAAATTTTTTTTGGAACATTTGTCTATGCCTAAATATAAGACTTTTTTTTACAAAAAAACTAGTATTGTAAAATGGTCACTGGTATCACTTTAAAAAAAAAAACTTTTGAAAGTTTCAAGATACATTTGTTATTCATATTCAAAATATATCTCTCTTATTAACACTTCAAATTTGATTTGTAATATGAAACTCAACATTGGAAACATATATGCATAAAAGGTAATTTAGTAATATTTATATACAAACGTTACACATTAATTATATTTTCAAGTTCCCCTAAAAAAGTTATATTGGAAAATAAGAAGTGTACGACACCTTTTTCATCACAAGTGCACGGCTTTGTTACTCCCTCTCATATTTATTTTCTTTTGGTTCAAATTCCCCCTCAATTTTAATTTGATCCAAAAAGACCAATTTTACCCGCAGATGACACCATCTTTGATATATATATATATATATATATATGAGGAATGGGAATATTGTACTTCTTTCTACTTCTAGGGGTATAATGACAGACCGAGATAGGCACGATTAGAAAGAATCGAGGCGAAGGTTTATGTTATATATGGTAATTTTGTCGTACACACACGCGTGCGCGTAAACATGAGTTATTATACTCTATATAAGTTGGTTTGCTCCTATTTTACGTCACGCCTTTGATATCACAAAAGTTGACCATATATTTAACTATTTGCTCAAGGATAGGCATATTTTACTACTAGATGTTCATAAAATCCCTCCAACCAAGGAAACTAAATTCATAAGATATTGAAAGTGACTTAATTCATGTAACAATGTCACGACAAACTACATTATTTTCTTTAAAAAAATCATTCAAAAGGATATTAAGGGGGCCTGTTATAAGTTAGCTAATAGGGGAATGATAGATCTCTTATTACTAAAGCTTAACCTGTCAAGCTATCCACAACCCTAATTTTTCCCTCCATTGCTCACGCATTAATTGCTTCCAAGTGTTTATCCTAATCATCATTCCAATTAAATGACATGCTTTAATACTCCACAGTGCTCAAGGAAAGGTTTGCATAGGAGAATAAAAATTGTTGGATACCAACGTGTATTTATGACTTTTGTCTGCCACACTTAATTTTATCAGTTTCCAATGTTCCCCTTGATGATATGTACACACGGCTCAAGTTTCTTCAGATTAGTCTAGAACTAAACCCCAATATTTACCCCCAATAAATTTCCCTCCTTTTCCTTTCAAATTTGAATTTGAGTTTCAATTGTTCTCTCCCACCATTTTTAAGTTTCCAACGCCATAGCAGAATTGTGAGCCATAAATCATTAATGTTAGCTGTTTTTCAAAGCACTATTTCATTGTCCAAGGAGCTAATTGATGTATATATATATATATACTGTCCTTTGGCAATACACATTTGTTTTGTGACACCATCCTCAAAACCAGCTAAAAGCACATCTGTTCGGTTCGTTTTCATTCGTCCATGGCCGATTCTGACATGGAAACATTGTTGTCCCATTTTTGTTTAAATTAATGGTAAAAAATTTGTGCTCTTATATATTTTTTTATAGATTCATCTTTAAATATGATCATCTATACTCTCTAACATGATAATTGATTTGTTTGCATCATTAGCTCCTTTGGATTTGGATCCCCTAAATGAGTTTGACAAGTTAGTAAACAAGGTGTGAACGAAATACAGGACATATTATGTTGAGTTTCAGCGGAAGATGTAAGTATCAATTCTTGATGATTTAAGATGATTCTATGTCCATTTCCCTTATATGCTTTATTAATAGCTGCAGATCAAATACATCATGTTTGCATTTTATTTTATTTTATTTTTTGGTAGAATTCCATCATGTTTTGAGGTTGTGTTGCATTACTTCTATTTCATGCTTTGTTATCAAATCTCGCAAAATATTATTAGGAACCAGAAAAACTATTGTGTTATTAAAGCATAATCTAAACAGTTAACTATTGAATAAATTTACAGCCTAGAGGGAGGCTTCCTGAAAGCTTTGTGACGGATTTTGGTGTAACGATTGGGAAATATGTAATATTACGTGATCCAAATGAAAGTGACATAGAGGTTGCTGTAAAGAAGGACGTTGGTGACATCTTTTTCAGGGATGGCTGGTATGCTTTAAGAGATTTCTATAAAATTAGGACGGGTGCATGGGTCACTCTTCATTACATATACCATAATTTGTTCCTCTTCACATTGAAAGGCAAAGATGAAGAAGAAATTGCATATCCTGCTAATAATCCTCCTTTGAGATTTAAATTACTTTGTAGAACTATTGAATCCCAAAACTTTGATATGCCTAGCTCTTCAAATGCTCCGTCTGTGCTTCTGACGTAACTTCTGGATTTTTGCTATGTAGTATATCTCTCTTTTTCCTTTTGTTTTTTTAAGTATTCATATTTATACTATTTTTTTTGTCGCTTGAAAACAGACTATGCACTACCTTATTCTGTTTTGAGTGAATTCCCGTTCATAGATTACTTTGGGGAAGAACTAGAAGTGTTTACTTAATTTTTTGTAATGAAGTAGAAGCAAAAATGACCTACAGTTTTTCTGGAGAGTATATCAATATCTGTAGAGAACTTAGATTGGTTGAGAGATTAACAATTAAACTTGGCATCGAGGAGGCATCAAATAATAAGGTCATATATTTTCGGAATGGCCTCCATTGGGTGTGCGCGCAACTTTGGTTGCACCAAATTAGCAATTCTAAAGGGATACCTTTTTATCAGTTGGAATAATACTTCCTTCCATAGCTATTACTATATGTTATGAAGTGTTATTTGGTAGGATGTATTTGGTTTTTTTGTTTAAGAAATTTGTGTACAAGTGAGTTTTGGCAATGTAATCTGGTTTGTCTTCTTTATTTTAAGGTCCATGATGTACTCCCACTTCCTCTTTGAAGTAATGTTTGAATGTTTTGGATGAGCTTGCTACAATGTTCCTATTATACATGTATGCACATAGCCTGTGCGCCAACCTCAAATAGGTTAAAAAAATAGTGCTTATATTAAATGTTAGTATCTATTAAACATGTATGCAAATGGCATGGAAACTATGCAGACTTTTTTTCTTGGAAAATCACTTATTGAGATAGATAATTTCGGTGCTCTATGTGCACATGTTCAATTATTGTTTTTTGTTTAGATCAGAGTTAATTAATTATTTTTGGTACTCTATGTGCATTGAAAATCAACACAAGTCTTTTTGAAATATAGTCTTTTTGTGTGGATTTATTGTTCCTAGACTTGCTACCAATATTATTTTCTTAAAATATAGTTTTGGTTGCCCTCTATGTCTCCTTTATGGCTATTGCTTTTATCTCCTCTCATGGTGAGAAGAAGAGACTATATAGACTGCTCTTAATTGGACTATATTCATTTTGAGAAATTTATTTGGAGAAAACTGATTCTACTCAAAGTATGAAAAAAAAAAAGGTTATTAATGCATTAGCATGTGTTTAGTAATAGTTTGAATAAGAACCATTATCTACAATATCTTTTCAGGCTTTCTTCTTTTTGGCCATAGGTGGAGGAACAATAACATCAAGCAACAAGTATTGCACCAATGAAAGTGAAAATCCAGTAATCATAGAATTGATCACATATGTTATGCAACGATATGATTCATTCATGGTTCAATGTAACCGTAATAATCAATGCCACGATGGACATGACCATCAACGAAGTATTTACTAACTCGCTGCAAAAGGACAACGTGACGAAGAGAACAACATAAGTCATTACAAATCTTAATACTCTTACATTTACTCCATTATGCAACAGCTCCATTTTCTTCTCTCTGTCTCTCGATTGGTGCCTTTATTGCATTAAACTTCTTTTTTCTTTATCTATTTTGATTAGATTTGACAGGTTTTACTTGACAAAAAGGCTCAAAGCAATGGCAAAGTTTTTTCTTTATCAGCAGCAAAGTTTTTATACACTTGTTATCTTTGACACCTTCTAACGTAAGAAAACCCTTTCAAGTTTCAGCGGACATAATTTTCTTTATTTGTTTCATTTGCAATGACTATTAATAAGAATCAAGGAAAATCGCTTAAAAATGTTGAAATATATCTGCTTACATTTGTGTTTTCACATAGTCGATTATATGTTGCAATTTCAAGATTTAATTCAAGAGAATGATTGAAAATTCTGATAAGCGATTAAGATTACATGTCTGTCAAGATTAATTATGTTAATGTTAAGTGAATTGTATCATACGACTTATGGTCTTTTCAAATATCATATGATGTATTTTATTTTTATATATTATGGTCGATATGAACCGTGCATCGCACGGGTCGATGGTCTAGTATCTCTTATTACTAAAGCTTAACCCCTAAAGCTATCCTTAACCCTAATTCTACCCTAATTTCACCCTAAAATTTCCCTCCTTTGCTCATGCATTTATTTCTCCACATCTTAATCCTAATCATCTATGCAATTTGAATTTTGAATTTTCCCGCCTACCATTCATTTCAAACCGATGCATGCACGTATTGAATGACATTTAATAACATTCCCACTCAAATATCATTTCCCAACATACCTCTTCATATCTTCCATGCAAATAAATGTCCACACTATTTCCCATATTCATGATTGCTCTGCCTACATATATGTGTTATGTTAATAGCTTGCTCTGCCTTTTCCCTTCACACAATTTTCGCATATACCAACATCAGACATGGTTGATCGTGAAGTTGAAGCGTTGCTCGCATACCATTGCCTAACTGGTAAATGTTTATGTCGTTTAGTTTGTGAATTTGATTTAGTTTGACGAAATGTTGGATTTATTTGGATTTTGTAAATTTGATTTACTTTGCGACGATGCTATGCTGTAACGAAATGTTGTAATGTTTGTGTGTAGCACCGTTAATCCGTAATCCAGTCGCAAGGGATTTGCTGAAGTATATCAATCCTCTTGATCTATAATCTGAGATATTAATGAAGTAAATTGTTTATTGTATGTCATCATACAAGATAATGTTGCCCAATCTTATACTTAGAAGATTTATTTTTATGAATTGGCTCATTCAAATACTTTTGACATAATTTTATGATGGACTTGAAACTTAGTCCTGTTGTGATGCAAGCTATTTATTTTTATACAAAAGAATGAAGCAAGCTACTCTATATATTTGGTGTATGTATATCATCTATCTATATTTAGTCACTTCATTTATTAAAAATCATTTGTATTAGTCTCTTATGAAGTCTAAGGTGGACCTAATTGCAATTGTGGATTATTTGTTTTTTACTTTTGTTACATGAATTTGTAGGTGTACTACTACTGTCTCACTCACTCTGGATATTTATAACCATTTGATCAGTTTGAAATCTCACCAAAATAGCCTTATGTTATCTCACGGGTCAAAGATAATTTATTGGTCTCTATTACAGGTTATCGGACTCGTGCGTTGCACGGGTCGAAAGTCTAGTGACCGTTAATAGTGATCCTTTCCCAGCCCTAGAGATGGCCATGATATCATTCTATGAACCCATATGCTTTAGAACAACTAGGAAATGAAAGAAAGTAGCCAAACAAGTTTTGCAGCCTAAATCTGGATCAGCCGAATCCATACAAGGAGACGAGCATGTGGATAAAATATTAGTATTTGATAGGCTAGCACTACTAAGATTTGGGTAAAAATAATGCCCAATTCTTTAAATGCAAATGGATGTGATGATGTTGCTTCAGAACCCATGATCGACAAGCCAAGAACGATGTCCACATCAAGAAGAGTAAGGGAAATCATTCTCCAAGGGAACATGAAGGCATCGAATCACGTAGACCAACAACCAAGAAAACCAAAGAAGCTTTCTAGGTCAAAGTCCATGTTAACTTTAGAAGCATGATTATATCATAGACCCCCATTGCTTCCAAGTTTTGTCATGGATAGTTTTCTACCATGTAAGCCAAGGTAGGTAAGCTTTGGATAGAGGGGGGAAGTTTGGAACATAGAAGCTCTTCCCTCGCTAGGAAACCATTCCTCGGATAATGGAAGTAGATAAGAAACTTCGGATCGAAGGTGGGATGTGAGGAATGCCATGCGTTCATCAATAATGAAGGTTGAAGGGTAGTTAGAGAAATGATTTTGAATATGAGTCAAGAGAGAATGATGATCAGATGAGAGCTGCTCCTGATTTTCAGAACTAGTGGAAGCCGTCTTTCTAGGCTTTTTGCTGATTTCGTGAAAATTGAAAAGGGAGTTCTAGGCTTAAAGATAATCAAGGAAAGTCAAGGGAGTACTCTCAATTGAAGTTAATTAAGGATAGAGGTAAATGATTAAGATAAGATATGGCTTATTAATTAGTTGAAAGATAAACGAAATTCATGGCAAATTTGGCAAGTGCACTAATCGTTCAAGTAATAAAGTGATAAGAATAACGTCTCGACATAGATTGTCGTTTATACTCGTCAATTTAAACTTTACTAAATAAAAATAAATAAATGGGAGGTTTGGATAAGAGTTTGTTTGCAAGAAAATAAAATAGATTTGAACTGACTAATGAAAGGTGATTAGGATTTCATGAATCACCTTTATGTTCTAGTTGGGTCAATCTAGGTCCTAATCCGACTAGCAATTTAAGGTGTGAGAGAAACCATGTTCATGACGTTTAATAAAGTAGACCTATTCTAGTTACGCTTCAAGGTCTCATTAATCCCATATAGAAACCTTATGTCTAGGTGATTCTCATATTTTCAAAAGTATTTGAGCATACTAAGCAAATCCATACTAATTAAAACCATATTTCTAGGTGAATTACCAATCAATATTAGGTATGGTTACAAATCCTAGTGTTAATAGCAACCTATAACCTAAACTGATTCAAAGTTGATAAGAAGTTTAAAAACATTGAGATCATGGTATATCAAATAAGCATTTCCTGAATTGCATTAAGAAAAAGATTCATAAATCACGTGTTTCCCACCATACCATAAAGTTTCATCATTCAATCATAATCTATGAGAGTTTAGTTACACATGATATAGGGGTAATAAACAAAATAATTCAAAAGGTAAAAGAGAAAATACATCCACAAAGGTGTAGATCCTCCAACTTGTTTCCAAGCCTTCAAAAACTCCACCTTAGGTTTATTGGATCGCTTCTTGCACCACAAAGTCGTCAAAATTTGGATCCCTAACTTTTGAGTGAAACTAGGGCTTTATAGGCTAAATTTAAGTCACTCGTGCGCCTCGCGCATAAGGCTATGTGCCTCATGTTTGGTCATCATTAATGCAGTGTCATGTTGTCGTAGGTCTAGCATGCGCTTTGCACATAGGTCTACGTGCATCACACTTCTTGACGTAAATTTTGAGGGTTTTGTAGTTGCCATGTGCCTCGCGCATGGTGATGAGAAATTCCCCTTTTTTGCTCTCAAATCTTGTAACTTTGGATAGAAATTCCCCAAGTATAGTCTAGTCTTCAATGTTCATTGTGACAAGTCCAAATACCTTCGTGACTTCTACCAAACATCATCTAATCAGTTGAACCTGTCGGAAATTGCCAAAGAGACACCGACACCTAGAAAGTTTTATGGTTAGGGAAGTAAAATGACTTGCAAAGACTCTTTTAAATACAAGACTTATTTTTTTCAAAAATCATGAGTAACTCACTTTAAGGTCCACTAAAAATCTAGAATAACATAGCAAAAGGACCCGATTAAACACTTAAAAAAATTATATGATGAGGAGTCTTCAGTTACCATTAGGATAAGTTAATTGATAAGGTTTAATGGTTTTTGACCAATCGCAAGCCAAATAAACGGTTAAAATAGATATCTTCCTACTTTTTCATTGCAATGATGTTATTGGTCATGCACAACTTTTTCGTTTACAACACATCATCTTATCGCTCAATTACCAACTGATAATGCAACACAGGGTCATTTGTTTAAATCTAGAAATAATTATCCTCTTAGCCGACATCGGCTGCTAGGCGATTAAACTCTAGGCGGAAACCTCTCAGTCGATGGAAGGTTAGGTGAGTGCTAGAACGGCCGAGCGAATGAAGTTGATTATTTCTCAAGACCACTTATTAACTACATGGGTCGTAAGCACCTCATAATGAGTCAAAGCTAAGTGGGACTAGAAACGGATGCACCAAAGATGATGTCAATGGATCATACCTTGAAGGGAGAGACTCAAAGTCGGACATGGGGCACCACATTTCCCTCAACGAGGGAAACTCACACACTACCCGTGAAATTAGCTGAGCATAGATTGAACATTGTAGGCCACATTGTTTGGCTAGTAGGGATAGTTTTTGTATATAAATACTCAGTTTGTGTGCTCCGTCCCAAACACATTCAATCAAAAGCAAAACTTATTACACTAATTTTATCTCTTTATCAGCCTTCATTTATCTATATTTTTATGCTTGCTTAGTGTAGCTCAAAAATTCAAAAACAGTTGTAGTTAACGCTCAACTGGAGCAGTTAGACAATCCACAAAAGAGGGACATAGCTCCTCCCTAAGCGTTAATTGAGTGAAAATAAGATAATCACATTTGATGATATCTGCCGAACCTCAGTTAAATTCATGCTCCTTCAACAAGTTGTCATCCCGTTAAAAACACGGTGCGGATGACTGGGTGGGGTGGACGGACCCCTCAAGTCAATTTAAAAAAAAAATTATCGTAATTTTTTGGTATTTTTGTTAATGTGGTTATTTTTTATTTAATCATTAGCCAAATTTTTTTTTCCGGTACACGCCAATAAACTTAGAGTTTTATTGATTGTCAATTATGATAAATTTTGGTGAACTAGTTTTAAAATTTATTTTTGTTTTGATGGGTCAGTGCGCATAAAAATCAATAATACGATTCTTTTTTTATTGATGGGTCAACCCATCGGGATGTCAACCTATAGAGGGGCGCATTTGCGTGGTAGTTTTTACCCAATTACCGAAGTTGGTCCGCTCTGTCCCATTTTATACGAGTCAATGGTGGCGCAGACAAAACTGACCGGTTGAACCTTTCAACCACATAGGCTTATATAGACTCGAACTTGCAACCACATAGTTGAACCTTTCATTCGTGCAAGCTGTAACTTGAATTCAATATCGAAAATTTCTACATATTATACATAAATTATAGGAAAATGTTGGTTTGTACCAAAGCCAACCACATGAAACCGAAGAATTGTAAATTATAATTGTCACTGCATCGTTTGCTGAAGCCTTTTTTTGTCAAATAGCCTAATGGCTAGAAATTTATCTCTAAAAGATGAATAAGTGGGGTGTTTGGAGTTCGAACCCCGACCCATGTATATTACAATGCATTGTTTCAACCAATTGAGGTAAGTTCATGGAGACCATACTTCTCTTTAATCTTATAGAGAGGTATGTCTCCTTTGTTCTAATATTATAAATGTAGCTGAAGTAGACACTTCTCCTTAATCATATTATTATGTTTTATGTATAAAAAATATGATATGATAAATAATGTTATCGTATTTGTTATCTTGTGCACATCAACCATGCATATGGTAAGATAGTTTTATTCTTAGAATTTATGGTTGGACTTGAGCCTAACACAACCTCACAAAACCGGTTTGTGAGGTAAGAATATTTGCTCAAGTTTCACACTCTCTTATGTCGATTACTATTAGCCTTGGTGTGTGGATATAAATAGTGAGTACTCTGATAACAGAATCTTAACAGCAACATCTTAAAATGTAAGGATTATTTCTACTTATAAACACTTTCAATAGACTCTAATTAACACTTATCATGTCCATGTCGTATGGCACCTTTATCCTTCTTTTGTTTGTTAAGACTCCATTTTTATATTCTGTCATATCTTTATCTTATATTGATCACCAAACAAGCCGGTTTTTTATATTTCGCAATTAGTTATGTTGTTTAGATCAATGATTAGGCGATCCATGTTTTGAATTTATGTATTTGATTTCATAAAGTTTAAACACTAACCATTCAATTAAAATCAATGAGTTCCCCTCAAAAACAATATTAAAATTAAATTAGTTAAGATGGTGTGACAATGCAATTGTGTGAATGACCTGCATGAATGTGTGGTCCACATAAATTTGCAATACAGCTTACACGTGATGATAAAGTTCAATAAATTGTACAAAAAATAATAATTGTAAATTGGCATTTAGCAGTCTTTAACACTTGGTTTAACATTGATATCATTCAGTTCTACTAATAAAGCAATTTACAATGTTCTGCTTCAATTCTTACAACTCCAATAAACCCAACCAATATTTTTTTACAATAATCCATGCATTGCTCAAATTTAACTATGACAGGCACAATCATCACATGAAAGTTCGCCAAATTTATTAAAATTAAAAGAACAAAGTTGCTAAATGAGGCAAACAGGCTTACCCCATTATTTAAATAACACATACCACACAAGAACCAACAACGTGTATGCTTAAATTGATGATGAATTTAACAAAACCACGGTAGCACACTGATTTTCTTAAAATTACTTTAACTCCAATATTCCACATAAACAGTAATAACTGCAAATAAAAACAACAGTGAAATAACCTTATTACGATAGTAACATAAGTATTAGTATGGTTTGAACATTTGACATGAAACTCTATGAACATTGGAAACCCGAAGGAACAGATTTTTCACAAGCACTAAGTAGGAGACTAAGTGTGACAGGAACATTCAAGTTGATACCAAGAACATTAGCCTTAATAGCAGTACAAAGGCAAATTGCTGCATCTAAATCAACCAAACCTTGAAGCAATGCACAACACTTGCTTGAAGCAGGACTTCCAACAATAATATTAACAAGTCCTAGAACATCAGCACACACACCTAGCTTTAATGTGTCACTAGGACATTTTTGTGATGTTGAAGGAGTAGGAGGTGGTGTTGAAGGTGTTGGAGGACAAGGTGTTGTTGAAGGTGGTGGAGGACTAGGCTTTGGCTTTGGCTTAGGCCTAGGTGATGGAGTTGGTTTGCATGAACCACAAGCATGTGAAAATGTTGAATAAGCAAGAAGAGAAAACAATATAATTAGTGCACTAAGCTTGTTGGAAGCCATTCTTAAGAAATGTACACTAATGTTTTTGTGTATTTTGATGTTGAATCATAGGATGTGAAGGAAAGAGGAGAATTGAACCATTTTATAGACAAAAAATTGTGAGGTTCAGTCATGTGAAAATCTGATTGAGTGGAAGAGAGTGTGATATTGATAACGTTCCAGTTGGTTTTTTTTTGTAATCTTGTGAAATAAGTTTTCATATCTTTGTGGTTGTTAGAAACTAGGAAATTTCCCTGCTTTTCAATTACGTCTAAAGTAGATATTTTTTTGGTTATCCTAGTTTGCTGAGACTGATATTTTTTTTAAGAAGTTAAACTAGCTCATCTAAATTAATACCGATGAGAATTGAATCTAAGATTTTATTGTTAACAGTAGTTAAATTTGATATTATAGATAAATTAAGGGTAAATTACACTTTTGGTCCCTTAAATATTTTTCAGGTTTCACATTGGTCCCCTAATTAATAAAAGTAACGTTTTGGTCCCTTAAATCCTTCTCTGTTAGTCACTTTGGTCCCTTCCGTTAGTTTGCGTTAAAAAACGTTCACTTTTGGTCCCTTAAATATTTTTCAGGTTTCACTTTTGGTCCCTTAAATATTTTTCAGGTTTCATATTGGTCCCCTAATAGAGGACCAATATGAAACCTGAAAAATATTTAAGGGACCAAAAGTGAACGTTTTTTAACGCAAACTAACGGAAGGGACCAAAGTGACTAACAGAGAAGGATTTAAGGGACCAAAACGTTACTTTTATTAATTAGGGGACCAATATGAAACCTGAAAAATATTTAAGGGACCAAAAGTGTAATTTACCCATAAATTAATAAAGATTAGAGATTAGCTAGTTAAGTTAATACACTAATATTATTTTAAGGTACGTACAAGAATTCCCTTAAAAAAAATCATTTCGAACATGCCACATGAACTTTAGTTAAAAAGAAGGAACTAAAATTGGTATTAAAATATTTAGAGGACTAAAGTTTGAAAGAAATTTTTAGACGAACCAAAAACATACTTAAGATTTTTTTTAATTACTAGACATCTAAAATGTCATCACTAATATTACTTAACCGTCTCATAAAAAGTTTTACATTTGTTTTAATTTAGGGGGAAAAGTGTCACATCTGTTAAAAAATATTGTATTAAAATAAATGTCATATAAGAAATTTTGTGTTTTATTATCCATAAAAAATGTGATGTGTTTCCGTCCCTATTAAATTTTATTGCACGAATTTTTAGTCCTTGTTTTTAAGTTAATATTTATTTTTAAATAATTTTTTTGCAGAATGTTTAGAACATTTATCTTGAGCATTGAAATTTTAAAAAAATCATATTTAATTCATCTCACGTATAAAATTATAAATTTTTATAAAGAAACTTTTAATAATATTCTAAAATGTCTCGAAAAAATTATACAAAAATTTAAAAGTGTAAGGATAATTAAACAAGTTTGAAAAATAGCAGAGACTAAAATTGTGTGCAGATTTTTTTTTTGTAACATGCCACATTTTCTTATGTGAATGGAAAAAAAATATTGGTAATTTGTTAGGGACAAAAAACTTATGTAACCCTCTATAAATTGTAATATTATTTAATAATTAAAATTTATTTAATTTTTTATATGCATTTACTTACTATGGATAATAAATTATGAAAAAATTGTTAATAGATAAAAATAAGATAAAAAAATATCAAATTTTTAGAAAATAATGGGAGAAGGAAATTATTATTAATTAAAGTAGCACTAAAAACTATTTTTCAACTGTCTGAAAGAGATTTAAACTCTCCCTTAGGTTGGGATGTTAATCTCTTATCACTAAAGTGACACCTCGTAAAAAATCACATATTATTGAATAAGACTATTATTAATGTTTGATTGTTTGTCATCTATTTCTTTGTTTTCTTTCTAATTTGGAAGAATTATTCACCTTTAAGGCGAATAAGTAGGGTGTCCGATGTTCGAACTCAGCCCCTGCATATTACAATGTATTGCCTCTACCAACTGAGGTATACTCACGGAGACACTTTAAGACCTAATTTAGTCCATGAAAACAACTTTTATTATTCGAGAAAAATAAATCATGACAAATTAATCTCTTTCTCAACAACTTAGTTTTTACCTAACATTGTGCTTGGAAGCATAAAATCCTAAGTGAAAATAAAAGAAAGCACAATTTCTCTAAATCAATTCCCTCGTTAAAAAGTATGGTGCTAACACTTGTTAAGAAGTTTAAAATGGAAAATTTATCTTAGAAATCGTGCATTCAACACATTAAAACAACAAAAAGTAACTTTTTCCACCTAAATTTCATCAATCATTTCTAATTTTGAATCCTTAACAAGTGCCCTTAGGGCACTAGGAAACTTGTTAGCATAACCCAAAAGGTATTTGACCAAAGATGAACGGAAAAAGATTGTGAAACCCGCAATAAAAACTTTTTTTTGAGGCAGCAAATTATATTAACACGCTTAAAAGATTGTGAGAAATATAGATAAAATTTGAGAAATCTTTTACATTTTTTAAAAGAGTACATTTTTAGGGAATGTTGAATTAATGGTTATATATAATTTATTTTTAATTAAGAATATTATAGATTGAATTAGAAAAGTCATATAAACCCTTCAAAACTCTCCTCCAATACAATTTTTTAGTTCCTCATTAAAAAAATTCATTTTAGAGTTTCTAGCATTTTCAGAGAGGGAAATAGTTGTGCTGATAAATTAGTCAATTATGGATTTCAATGTAATGAATTTATTTGATTAGACCCTGCTCCTTATTGTATTAGGGATGACTTTTTTTTTTAAAAAAGGATTGAGCTTCATTTCTTTAGATTTTGTTGATTGTTACTTGCATTGCACTATTTTGTCTTTCAACTGTCATTTGATCCCTTTGAAATTTTCTGGTAAGGTTTTAACGAGAGATGTTTTGACTCTTTGTTATCTTAGATTTTGGTCTAATCTCCACAAACTTTATATCCCATGCTATTTTATTTTCCTCTTTACTTGCACTCTAATTTTCGCTTAAAAGTTATTGTTAGTAATGGCTATAATATTATGCCCATAGTGGGATTCTAAACCTCGACTTTCTAATCTATCGACTATCATCCCCTTAACTCTTCACCCCAACCATCAAGCTAACCTTATATTCGATATAAAATCAAATACGGATTGACTAGTTAAAAGTTAAGGTTTCTTCAAGAAGATGAAGAAAAAGTAGTAGGGAAACAAACAAAACTGGAAAAGACATGAGAAATTACGTACATACATATTGACAAGTTGCTGTTTTGGACAGAATACATTGTTGACAAGTTGATCGGGATATTTTGCAAGTTGTTTCCAGCCTATATACATTCAAATTATAATTAGAAACTGAGGTATATAGTTTGTCTTATTTCATGGCCACTACTAGGTTATTAACATGAATTATTGAAATCAATAGGCAATTTTGTGAGTAACATATGCACAGCACACATGCCTAAAATTATTGTGTCGGCAAGGCTTAGCAGACCGTAGTCAAGGTCAGCATATCCCTTATCTTATTAGGTCAGGGGCGGCAGGCCTTGACTTAAGTAAGTACAAGCAAGGCAATGGACTCTATCAAGTAGAAGGTGACAGATCCAAGAGTCAATGTAAATATGATTTGATTACTAAAATAAAATCAACCACACAGTTAAACTTGCATATAAGGTTGGCAGACATCTCAATTGATAAGTTTTGTAAAACCGAAAGAGTATTAATCTTGAGATTCAAGGTTTAAACTTTGGGACTAACATAACCCAATAATTTACTAACATACTAATGTTTGTATGCCTAACAAAAAAATTAAACACTTTTTGAAAAGAAAAAAATTAAACTTGCTTTCCTTCATTTCTAACCTAAGTAATCATTTATATAGGTCACGTAAGTAAAATTCAGATGGTAAAATGATGTAAGAATATTTGATATGTCGGAGTGCGGGTTTGAACTTGCAATACCTTGTTTCTCGATGTGTGAATGAATTTATATGCTAAATCTTTGATATTATAGTAAAATATAATTAATATGTAATGTATTTCTTTTACTAGTAAAAAAGAGTAAGATCGTTTAGGATATTATTCGCTAATTTTTTTTTGGCTAAAATATTTAAAAGGTCCTTGCAAATATAGCGAGTTTGGCTTTTCTTCCCTTAAAAAAAATTTTGAAATCGGTCCTTGCAAATTTTTTTTTAAAAAAATGGTCCCTGACCTCATTTAAGTTGCAAGGTGGCACAATGATGCATATGTAGCACACATTGACTGTGCATAAGTTGCCAAGTGGCATCTGACAGTGGCAATTAAAAAAATTTAAAAATAAAAAACTGATTTTTTAATTTCGAAAATGATTTTTCAGTATTTAAAATTAAAAGACTTTAATTTAATTTAAATACTGAGAAAATTAGAAAAAATTGAAATTAAAAAAAGTCAGATTTTTTTTTAAAATAAAAAGTATTTTTATTTTTTCTAAAAAAAGTAAAAAATTAAGGAACTTAATTGTTGAAAATTGAAATATATTAATTATCCTCTTTTTCCAAGTAGCTAAGGTTCATTTTACAGCATGAAGATAAGTTCAATGTATTTTAGGAAATTGTGTTAGCTTAATTATCTTGTAAGTTGCATATGTTCATTTATTACCATTGTAATTACCATGTCTATAAATTAAGCCTGCTGCTGAGAGCTCTGTAACTCAAGCACATTCAGAAAAATATTCAGGAAATATTCTTTCTATCTTTTCACATGGTATCAGAGCTCTTAATCTAGGGGACTCTGCTTCCGCAAACAATTATTGAGAAAATCTGACTGGGTATTTTCTGCTGTCAGAAACTTCAAATCATGAATGGGCACTACTTGTTGTCAGGTTCTTCCAATTAAACACTGTACGTACACGTTTAGGCACTGTCCGTACACCTGTCAACCACCTATCTATGGAGGAGGAGATCGTAAATCCATTTGCTCAAGGAGGAAGCTCTCAAGTCCAGAATAATCAGTCTAAGGAATTACAGAACATTCAGCCTGCTATCAGCTAAATGGGAAAAATTATTTGAAGTGGGCTCAACTTGTTTGTATTGTGTTAAAAGGAAAAGGTAAACCCAGTCACTTAACTGGTACTGGACCAGCAGAGGAAGATCCAACTTTTACTGAATCCGATTAGGAAGACTCAAGTATTATGGCATGTCTATGGAACTCAATGATTCCAGAGATTAGTGATACTTGCATGTTTCTTGGCACTGCAAAGGAAATTTGGGATGCAATAGAGGAAACCTATTCAAAGGCTAAAGATGCTGCCCAAGTTTATGATGTGAAGGTGAAAACAGTTGCTGCTAAGCAAGGAAAAAAATCTGTTACAGAATACGCTAACCAGTTGAAGTCTCTTTGGATGGAATTGGATCACTATAGAGTGATAAGAACTCATTGTGCAGCAGATTCAGCAGTCCTTAAGGAGTTTATTGAACAAGATAGAGTCTATGACTTTCTTGTGGGACTAAATCCTGAATTTGATCAGGTAAGAATTCAGATTCTTGGAAAACCACAGGTTCCTTCCTTAAAGAGGTAATTGCCATTGTAAGAAGTGAGGAGAATAGAAGAAACTTGATGTTAGATACTTCATCCATTGAAAGTTCAGCCATGATAGCTGAAAATCTTAGAGGTGGAGGACAAGCAAAGATGGAAAAGAAAAGTGAATTGCGGTGTACTTAATGCAATAAGACTGGACATACTCGTGAGAAGTGTTGGAAGTTGCATGGAAAACCGCCTAATCGTGAAGGAGGACAGAAAGGAGGCCTTTTTGGAGGTGTATCTCTCAAGAATGGTCAGACTTATGTTGTTGAAAAAGTTGAAGAAAACAAAGCAGAATCTTCAAGCAATTCTGGATTAAATAGCCTTAACCGAGAAGAGATTGAAAGAATGAAGGCTTTCCTCAATAGCTTGGAGAAACCATCAGGTACTTGTACTTTGGCGTATTCAGGTATGCTTCCAATTTCATTTGGGTTTAATGTCTCAAATACACTTTCAACTTCCCTTTGGATCTTAGATTCCGAAGCTACCGACCATATGACACCTTCATCCAAGTACTTCTCCACATATCACCCCAGTCCTAGTAATAAGAAAATTTCTACTTCTGATGGTACTCTAGTAGCAGTGGCTGGTATTGGAGACATCCAAATAAGTCCTTCCATAATCTTAAAAAATGTCCTTCATGTTCCAAAATTGTCCACAAACCTAGTATCTAAACAAAAACTTAATAATGATTTATCTTGTAGAGTCATTTTTACAACAACCATTGTGTATTTCAGGACAAGGATACAGAGAGGGACGATTGGACATGCTAGAGAAGGGAATGACCTTTACTATCTTGAAGAACCAAATCAGCTTGTTACAACAAACAATCTCTTGTCTTGCTCGTTAATGTCAGAGTCACTTCTCACAAGCAAAGAAAAAATTTTGCTTTTCCATTGTCGATTAGGACATCCCTCTTTTGGAGTTATCAAAATTATGTTTCCATTTTTGTTTTCTGAAGTAAAAATTGAGACCCTTCATTGTGAAGTGTGTGAAATTGCAAAACATAAGCGTGTACCTTTTCCTTTGAATAATAAAAGATGTACATTTCCTTTTCACCTTGTCCATACTGATGTTTGGGGTCCATCCACTATTCCAAGTGTGTTTGGGGTTCGATGGTTTGTTACTTTCATAGATGATTGTACTCAGGGTTACTTGGCTTTTCTTTCTTAAGAATAAATTTGAAGTAAGTACTGTTCTCCCAAAATTTGTCTCAATGATAAAAAATCAATTTGGTGCAAATATCAAAAGAATTAGATCTGATAATGAGAGGGAGTTCTTCAATCATGTTATTACTCCTTTTTGTGAAAAAGAAGGAATAATTCACGAGTCTTCATGTGTGAAAACACCACAACAAAATGGAATTGCAAAAAGAAAAAATGGCCATGTTCTTGACCAAACACGGGCGTTGTTGTTCCAAAGTATCTTTGGGGAGAAGTTGTTCTCACAGCGACATACCTCATTAATCGGCTACCCTCTAGAGTGTTGGAGTTTAGGAGTCCTATGGATATTCTTTCGTCCTTCTATCCAAACATTTCTACCACTAATAATCTTACAACGCGGGTGTTTGGGTGTGTCTCGTTTGTTCATATCCATAGTCAAGGTAGGGGAAAGCTTGACCATAGAGCTCTAAAATGTGTCTTTGTTGGGTACTCTAATACTCAAAAAGGGTATAAGTGCTACCACCCTCCATCAAAAAAAAAATCTTTGTGTCTCGGGATGTTACCTTTCATAAAGGATAAGCCTATTTCACTCAACCTTATCTTCAGGGGGAGAGTCTTAGTGAAGATAAGGATAATAATCTTGAAACTCTTATTCTTCCTGATCTTGAATCATATTCCCATAAGCTCAAGTCAAGAGGAGAAATGGTTGGAAATGAGGCATTGACTGAAGGTGGATTTGGACGTGAATCTGGAGACAATGAAACATTGGTTGAAAACAAAGCTGAAAATGACAGGTTTGGAAAGAATTTGGTGTATGCAAGAAAATTGAAGGCCATTCCTGAATCAACACATGTCCAAGAGACCGATCCAAGTCCTTCGATAAAGGTAACAAATTCTGATTTTTCAGTTTTACAAGATAATATTTCAGTCCCACAAAATGAAACAGAAAATTCAATAATTGAAAATAATCATGACCTCCCAATTGCCATCAGAAAGGGGGTTAGAGAATGTACAAAAAGGTCATTATATCCTATCTCAAATTATATTCATTTCAAAAAATTTCTCAAACTCATAAAACCTTTCTTGCAAACTTAAATACCATCCCAATTCCAACTGATGTTTTTGAGGCATTAAACGATAAAAATTGGAAGCATGCTATGGATACAAAAATGGAGGCATGGGAGAAAAATAAAACATGGCAGTTGGTTCCTTTACCAAAAGGGAAGAAACATGTTGGTTGCAAATGGGTGTATACTGTAAAATACAAGGCCGATGGGACAATTGAGAGGTACAAAGCAAGCTTGGTTGCCAAAGGTTTCACACAAACCTATGGGATTGATTATTCAGAAACTTTTGCCCCTGTGGCAAAGATGAATACAGTCCGAGTTATATTATCCCTTGCTGCCAATTACGGGTGGGATTTACAACAATTTGACGTGCAAAATGCATTCTTACATGGAGAGCTTGAGGAAGAAATTTATATGGAGATTCCACCCGGATATAAGAAAAATGTTGCTGTCAATTATGTTTGTAAGTTGCAAAAGGCATTATATGGGTTGAAACAATCACCTCGGGCATGGTTTGGAAGGTTTACTAAGGCTATGACAATCTTAGAGTACAAACAGAGTAATGGAGATCATACACTGTTCATTAAACACTATACTTCTGGGGGAGTAACAGTGATGTTGGTATACGTTGATGATATCATTGTGACGGGAAATGATTGTCAGGAACAACAAGCCTTGACTCAACATTTATCAAAAGAGTTTGAAATGAAAACTCTTGGGAAGCTAAAGTATTTTTTAGGAATAGAGGTGGCTCACTCAAAAAAGGGCATTTTCATATCTCAACAAAAGTATATCATAGATTTGCTCATGGAAACAGGTAAGCTAGCTTGTAAACCTGTGGTCAGTCCTATAGATCGGTAATGCTGAAGAAGGTGCAGTGGTGGATAAGAAAATGTATCAAAGATTGGTTGGGAGATTGATTTACCTTTCCCACCCAAGGCCAGATATTGCATTTGCTGTAAGCGTGGTTAATCAATTTATGCACAATCCAAGGGAAGTTCATTTACATGCAGCTTATAGGATTTTGCAATATCTTAAGGGAACTCCAGGAAGAGGGATTTTGTTTAAAAGGAATAGGAATGCTACTCTCGAAGCTTATACCGATGCTGATTATTCAGGCTTAATTACTGATCGAAGATCCGCTATAGGGTATTGTACATTTCTCGGTGGAAATCTTGTAACTCGAAGGAGTAAAAAGCAGAATGTTGTGGCCTGATCTAGTGCCTGAAGCTGAGTTCCGAGCTATGGCACAAGGTATTTGTGAATTACTTTGGCTGAAGATTATCTTAGAAGATTTGAAGATTAAATGGGATGGACCTATGAAGCTTTATTGCGATAATAAATTAGAAATTAGTATAGCTCACAATCCAGTTCAACATGATCGAACGAAACACATTGAGGTGGATCGGCATTTTATCAAAGAGAAGCTTGATTGCGGTATGATTTGTACTCCTTATGTTCCTTCACAAGATCAACTTATGGATATCTTCACCAAAGGATTGTGCTGCCCAACTTTTGAAAGAATTGTGTCCAAGCTGGGAATGGAGAATACTTATTCACCAGCTTTAGGGGGAGTGTCGGAAATTAAAATATATTAATTATCCTCTTATTCCAAGTAGTTAAGGTTCATTTTATAGCATGAAGATAAGTTCAATTATAGCATGAAGATAAGTTCAATGTATCTTAGGAAATTGTGTTAGCTTAATTATTGTAAGTTGCATATGTTCATTTATTACCATTGTAATTACCATGTCTATAAATTAAGCCTGCTGCTGAGAGCTCTGTAACTAAAGCACATTCAGAAAAATATTCAGGAAATATTTTTTCTATCTTTTCACATTAGTTTTCACAAAATAAAAAAACAAATTCGAAATTAAAAAAAATATTTTCAGATTTTTTTCAAAAAGATAAAATTCATGAAAGTTCATTTTCGTAAATTAAAAAAAATAAAAAAATTAGATAATATTTTCGAAAATTATATAATTTATCTTCAGATTTTTCTTACGAAATGAAAAAGATTTAAAAAAAATTCAAAAAAAATTAAATAATCTGGAAATTAATTTTCAGAATTGAAAAAAATCGAAAAATTAGAAAAATAATATTTTCAGTTTTTTTTCGAAATTAAAAAAATTATTATTTTCCAAATTAGAAAAATAATATTTTCAGTTTTTTTTCGAAATTATTATTTTCGAAAGTAAAAAAAACTGGAAATTAATTTTCCAAAATTAGAAGAAAAAAATTCGAAATTAAAATTTAGAAAACATATCTTCAGATTTTTTTTCAAAATTAAAAAGTATTTTGAAATTTTTTTAAAAAAACTAAAATTAATTGAAATTTTTTTATTTTATTAAATTAAAAATCTAAAAAAAAACAAGAAATTAAATTTCCGAAAATTGTATAATCTGAACATTTTTGAAAATAATCTAAATATTTTTTTAAAAATGTAAATAAATTTTCGAGAAAAAAAATCAAATTTTTTTTTCTAGTTTTTTCGTTTTTTCTATTTTTGAAAATTAATTTCCAAATTTTACTTTAATTTTAAATACTGAAAAATCATTTTCGAAATTAAAAAATGTCTTTTTTAATTTTAATTTTTTTAATTGCCACATCAAATGCCACATGGCCACTTATGCACAGTCAGCGTGCGCCATGTCAGCATCAGTGATGGGCCCAGGGACTATTTTAAAAAACAAAAAATTTTGTAAGGACGGATTTCAAAAAAAAATTTACAAGGACCAAAAGCCAAACGAGGTATATTTGCAGGGATCTTTCAAATATTTTAGCCTTTTTTTTCAACAAAATTTTTCGCTGATGTTTCTTTTTTTGAAGGAAAATTTTTTCGCTAATGTTAAAACGGAAGTTTTCCAATTATATATTATTGCAAAAAACAAATATAATTTATTTTTTGAAAACTATATAGTACTTTTTATGACATTAAAATACAGTACACATACATTAAAAAAAAAACTTGAAACTATTGTTTTTGTTTTCTATAAATTGCACTCTCAAACTCTCTTATGCTAATGTTTAGATTATGCTAACAAGTGACCTAAGAAATTCACAAAAAGAAATTTTTTATTGGAAACAGAAGTTAGATTAGTCTCAAATTAATAATTACATTATTTTTTATGCGAAAATTATCTTTTTAGTTGTTTGAACAATATGCTAAGGACATTTATTAACATTTTTCGTCCCTATTGTTATAACATATTGATTTGGTTGTGAATACATTTTATTATGTGAAATTCAGACTTCAAACTCGGATCACAACATTTCCCTTTTTGTGTGTGTTTAATAGAGTTTGTGGTAACTAATAGGCCAATAGTTGCATAAAAACTAATGAGTTAATTTAAAGTAAAAGGGATATGACAGTGTAATCCAACTTTTTTTTTCTATAAACTAAAAATAGATTAAAATAAAGATAAATGACAAAAGCTTGGTATCCAAGTGTTTCTCAAGGGACTCTAAAAATACGTAGTATATGTTAACATTTCTCTTTCAATGAATTATCTAAATATATTAGGACATTTCAGTTTCTAAAAATATCGTGTCATTTAACAAGAAAAGAAACTAATGTTACGAGCTAAATGTCAAAGATTCAAACTTTCTAAATTTAAGCGTAAAATTCAACATCCGTGTGGTAATTGTAAAGGATAAGTTGATGTGAAAGCCATATCACATGTTAATGAGGTTCCTCAAACTCCCCGTATGTATGAGTATAGAAAGTTGACAAATAAACACTGATTTGTGTTCTAAAAGCATTATTTAATACTAGTAACTCTCGTAAAAAAATATGAAACTTTGACATTCCGATGATTCATAAATAACAATCTTGTTTTATAAATAACAATCTTGTTAACTGCATAAGAACTTACCCTTGTAAAAAAAAGGCATACTTGACATTCCGATGATTCATAAAAAAAATTGCCATTAATATGAGTTCAATGCTTAAGAACTTACCCTTATAACTTCAAAATATTTGTTCAAATCTTCTTAGAACAATTAATAAAATGACAAAACTTAGGTACAATTCTTTAGGTGCTTTTCGTATGGTTTTTAACTAAAAATACAAATTTTTTGGATATAACAAACTTTGAGAAAATTATGAATTTAAAAAAATCATGGTGAATTTAGTTAAGAACCATACGAAAAACACGTAAGGAATTGTACATAAGTTTTTTCCTTAGTAAAAATATGTCCAATTAAAAAAATTGTTAAAATTCTTTGTTGATATGGGCCCGTCATTTAATGAATTTTAGCTATAGTAGGCTTTGTGACTCACGAGGATATTGCAGTGAACAGTTCACATCACACAAGGCAATTGGAATTGTAATTAGAATATACAGTATACATTAAATGTCCACATCGTTTCAAAACATTTGCATGACACCTAAGAGCATGAATATCGTCTGAGTCATGTCGTGGTTACGCAAATACTAAGGCCTTGTTTGGTTCTGCGTTTTTTGGCCCCAAACGCGAGTTTAGATACGGAAACGTGATTTGAACAAATTTGTTGATGTTTGGTTAACTGCAGAATCGATTCACTCAATCGCAGATCTAGCCCCAAACGTGAGTCACTTAGAAGCTGCCTTTTGTAGCTTCTGCGTCTCGCAAAATCAATTCTATGCTACTCATTTGCTACTTTTCCTGATTTACCCATTTTCTTCATAGTATTTTTCAGCTTTACTGTTTATTTGCTACAGTGCCTATGTCTCAAGGTTAGAGATGAGTAATTGGGCTTTATTGACCCGTGTATTTACTCCAAAGTCCAAAGCTCCATCTTTAATTAAATATAAAGTAAAACAAGAATTATTTTTTTACTTAAAAATTGTTTGTTACTACCCAAAAAAAATTGTTAGTTAATTTGTATTTATTAACCAATAGGTAATATTTCTATTAATAAATATTAAAAATTAAAAAAAAAATTATTTAAAAAATCATATAACATAAATTTAAATAATTATTTAAAACTGAATAAAAAATTGATCTATACTAGTATATATACACACATGTTATAAAATCCATTTTGGTCATTTACACGCTCAAAAGCAATTTTGACACAAAACATCCAAACAACATCTTTATGCAAATCACTTATGTTGTGAAGGTATCCAAACATAAATCACTTTACATTCAACTCACTTTTACCCAAAATCAATTCTTCAAAATCAAATCAATCAAAATCAATTCTCGCCACCGCTAAACCAAACATACACTAAGGATTTTGTGTAAGAGGGTCTTAGATAATTGGCATGGAAAGAGTGCATCCAAACTATCTCAACAGTGGCTTTGCAAGGCAAGGGCTCTTTGCCTTCAACTTTTGACTTTTGAATTTTTATTGTTTTGAACAAAAATGAGTAGCATGGATATGAATGCTCTAAGAGACTAAGATATATCGGTCCAACCCGTCACAAAAACTACACGGATGCTCTAAGAGACTAAGATATGTCAATCCAACCCGCCACAAAACTAAACTAGTGTCCTATATCTTGCACCGCATGAAAACAAACTAGTATTGCCTGCAATCACACAATTTAGAGATCTATGATTGGACGGTTTAGGTCTCAAATACCGTAATTTTAGTTTTTTAAAAAAATATCAAGATTTGTTTGAAATCTAGATTGTCTAATTTCAATTATACCATCATGCATGGTTTTTTGGATTCCGCTTAATCAATGACTATAGACAATCAAGATTATGTGACTAATTAAAACAATAATTAATAATTAGCAATATTTTTTTTTTGTCAAATAGTTTAACAGTCAGAATTTCTCCCCAAAGATGAAGTTGGAAATTCCGGTTCAAATTTCAACCCTTGTAAAGTGCACAGTCTCTATCAACTAAATTGGCTTGCCCAAAATCATTAATTTGATGGAAGCTACTCCCTCCGTTCCTTTTTAATTGTCACTTTTGAAGAAAAAATTTGTTCCTTTTTAACTGTCACTTTCAAAGTTCAATGCAACTTTAAATAATGTTTTACCAATTTTATCCTTAGTTATTTATTACGGAGAGAGAAATATATGAGATGATATATTAAATGAATAAGGTTATTATAGTAAAAGTATAAATTATTGTATCAAAAGTAGTGACATTTATTAATTGTCTTGGTTTGTGTAAAATGTCAAAAAGTGACAATTAAAAAGGAACGGAGGTAGTACTAGTTTTTGGCATTTAAGTGAAGGGAAATGCTAACAAGTGCCCTTGGAGCATTGTTTAAGCAACTAAAAGTAGTAATTTTTACATAGAAACTTGTGTAATTATTACTTTTACATGTGGTTGACTTATGTTTTCAAGATAAAATTTATTTTAATGGATTCCTTAAACAATGTCTTTAAGGTACTAGTTAGCATAACCCTTAAATGAATCACATTTTTTACTTTGTGACAACTTAGCTGAAATGATATTCTATATTTTTTTTTGGAGAGAGTACTAAACTAGTAACAGATAGAACTATTTAATTTGTAGCGATTGGAGTTTTTTGACATTGTCGTCATATGATGTTGTAAGAATCAGTTAATGATTCTCAATTTCACAATAATCACTAGAACTGCAACTGTACCCGAAGATGAAAACAAGCAAAATTAGGGCAATATAGTAATGTGTTAGTAATTAGAGGCCAATAACTGTTCAACCTCAAGTTAATTCACATTTCACTCTATAATCACTACAGATTCTAAGTGTAATATTGTTGGAACGTCTGTTACTAGTCACAATAATTCCAATGGTTTGAGATTTTATTTAGGCAATGATAGAGCGGAATTTGTTATGGCTACAATATTTTAGTTTCACCATAAGAATTTGTTATGACCATTCATGAAGAGGATGATTTTGGCATACCTGAATGCTATTACTTTATTTTTGGTGGTGTCTGAAAGCTATAACTTGATTGCAAGTTCAAAATTTTAATCTTCGAGTTGGATCAAAATAAATATCAATCTATAATGTAGTATTTAAATTGGAATTGGATTAGGATCGGATGTAGTCAAGTGCAGTCAGCATCTAGTAATTGTCCGATCAAGATCGAATGGTTCAGATCTTAAGATATTTTTTTGATAAATATGTTGAAAATGTATACTTAATAGTATACAGAGAGGGAGAACTACTTGAGAATTAACCAACTAAGTAACTATCAACGAATTCTAACTAACTAACTCAATTATTCCTCTAACAGTTATATAACTTTGCTTTCGTTGGCATAAATTCTTTTTTTACATAATTAATTTCTTTTGGAAAAATGTTGAAGGTTCAAACTTAGTTTGTGTAGATTAAAATCACAACAAACTATCCAACAAACTAGTGTGTGTGATTTGTTAGAATACACCCTCTAATTTTTATGGAGTATTTTAAGCAACATGCACTTTATGGTGTATTTAACATTTTTTTAGTTATTACTTGCTAAAATACTCCTAAAAAATAAGTTGATGTATTTTAGAAAATGTTTATAGAAGCTCCTAACTTACATCCACTTATTATTTTAGAAAGAGTATTTTAGCAACATACATATCAAGGTGTTTTTAACCACTTTTTAATTATAACTTGATAAAATGTTCTTTCTACAAAATAAATAGGTGTACATTAACCAATCATATATATATATATATATATAAGCCCCTTCACAAATTTCGCCCAAGCTCTGCTGACCAATTTATAATAATATTTTTCCTCTCAAAAAAAATTATAATAATCTTTTTATTGTGATGAAAATAAAATAGTATATTGACCCCAAAAAAATAGTTTACAAGGTTAAAAAAAAAAGGAATCCCATGTATTCTCTTTACAAATAGCTGTCCCATTTTTTAACAAAAAAAATAATGTACAATTTAAAATTTGAAAAAAAAATTATTATTTATTTTTTAAAATAATAAATCAATTTGTTGAACTTAAGTAATTAAGGATGAATCATTTAAGAGATACAAAATTTGAATCTCTGATTAAAACAATTTTTAACCAAATTTTACTTACCTATAAGTCAAATTTTAGATTATTGATGTTCATTTTCAAAGGAACACCTTCCTTCAAAAACAAAAATGAAAAAAATCAAAGGTACACCAGGGTTAAGGGAAAAAATACACCTTAGCCCCAACCTACATGTTGGTAAACCCAAATTAATTGTAGTAATATACTAATTCAACTAAAATATTAGAAGGGGGGAAATATATCAGTTTGAATGAGCTGGACACGAATTATAAAGTTTCGCTCATAAAACAAAACTTGCAATAATTTTGAGATGACGTTTGATCGATTTCTTAGTTGAAGTAGGACTTGGATGAGGCTCCACCGTTCACGGGTATGCAACTATATATGTTCTTTTCTCAAAAATCAAATATATATAGCCAAAGTTCTAATTCCTCCTTTTATTCTAAATTCCAACCTCCCAATTTTGGTGCATCACTATCAAATTGAAGACATATGTCGTATTATCTATATGTACAATATGTCGTGTGTAAGCGTCAACGACAACTTTCTGCTTGTGGTTAAAACCTAAAATGGAAGGTCAGAGTGAGGGTGGTTAAGATAATTTGTGGTGGCTAAGAGTGCATCATTCATTGGGAGGCTTTGTAATTTTCTGAGGGTTTTGTCCTACTATCTTGCATAAGAACAGAAAACCTCCCAATGGAGGTTCTAGGTTTAATAAAGGTTCTAGGTTTTTTCCTAGTTTTCTTGAAAATAAATTTCAAATTTTATCAAATAGTTAAAAAAAAATCGGTGGATTCGGCCTACAAGTCGAATGGTTGGGCAGAATAAAGAGATATATTATTATGAAAATTAAAAATAAATAAAAAAATGAATCCATATATAATATATTTTCCGAACGACTATTTTTGGATAAGGCTACTCAACAAAACCTTTTTCGGCGTCAAGTTATTCAAGAAGTTGAAGGATCAATATATGTGTTTTGTGGGCTAGTCTAGGAGCCATAAATCGCTTGATTCGAATATGTGAGTTTTCCATCCAAGTTTTGTATAAGGTTTTTCATTGATTTGGTTAGAAGCTGGCTATGTCAACCTAACTTGTTTAGTTTATTCTCGGTCTTTTGTTTCTTTGGAGTTGGTGATCAACTAAAACATTGTGTAGCCCTGGTTTGGCATGATGTGGTGTGGATGATCTGGAAGTCACATAATGATGTTATCTTCTCTGCTAAACTTGTGTTGTTAATATAAAAATGTTTAAGTGTTGATGAGGCGCATGTGACCTTAGTTGAAGTACACGAAAGTATACATATGTTGAGCTCATCATAGATGATATGTCCACATAGAATATATTGGCCAACTATGATTAAGGGTTGCATAATGATTTACTAAGTCATGAACAATGCCAAAAGCATGGACACATTCAAAATGTACATGTAAGTGAGCTACATGCAATAACAAAACCATGGCCTTTAAGAGGTTGGACATTGTATTTGATAGGTCAAATTCACCGAATTCATCTAAGAGTCATATAGGGTATTTTAGTTGATGTCGGGTAGAAGTTATTCCACTAAGAGATGTTGCACATCAAGATGTTATTGATTTCGTAGAAAATCATATTGTGTGTAGATTTGAAATTCCCAAAACAATTACTACAGATTGGGGATCAGTGTTTGTCGGAAGAAAAGTTTTCAAATATGTTTAATCTCAAGAAGGATTAAATTGTTAACTTCTACTCCATATATTATGCCCAAGAAAATTGTTGAATTGAGGCCATAGATAACATAAGGTTAAATTATAATTTTAGTCCCTACAATCATATTATTTTTTATTTTAGTCCTTGCAAGTTTTTTCCTAGGTTTAGTCTCTCATGTATGACTTCAGGGACTAAAAGCAACATTTTTTTAATTTGCATTGACTGAAACCAAAATAAACCTTAAAGGCACTAAAACCAAAAAATCACTATAATTACCCAGGGTTGTATCTGAGGCAGGACGACTGTCCTATACTGATACGTGCCTAAAATGAGTTAAAAATCATATTTAATTTAAGCACTTAAATAGCTTGTTTTGCAAGTTATCATGGGAAAAGCTCATAATAATCACTGATTAAATGCCAATATAGCTTTTACTTCTTTCCCCATCCATTTGTGCAGGGAAAATGCAAGCCAGGACCTGAATTGAGCAAAGAACTTGAAGTTTTGAAAAAGCTTCATCGCTACAAGCGCGAGCTTCATCGCTACAAGCGAGCATAGGCAGGGAATTTCAGGACTTCATCGCTTCAAGCGCCAGATGCATCGCTTCAAGCGATCCTATTGGAGAGTTCATCGCTACAAGCGATGAACCGGTCGCTTCAAGCGACCAAGGGCGGTTTAATGCTCCATGCTGATGTGGAGCTTTCCCATTGGCCAAGAACTGCTGTCGCTACAAGCGACCAGCTCATCGCTTGTAGCGAGCGTACAAAATTTCAGTTTTATAAAAGCTTTTTAGCTCATTCTTCAGAGTAAGAAGTTAGAGCTCAGTTTTCCTTTTTGCTGTAGAATATTTTAGGTTAGTTTTAGACAGAAAATAAGGGCTAGAAGCTTTGATCTTCATTGAGCAAGGGTGATTGGAGTGTGGAATCAACCAAAGGTCTTTGGGAAATCAAGAACTTGGGTTTGTATTTTCATCTTTCTTTACACTTTTGTATAGTTGTCATGAAAATGAACAACTAACTTCCCTTTGTTGGGATTGGAGGCACTCTATCTAGCTTAGATGTAATAATTGATTATGCAAATATATGGTTTTAGCAATTTATGTGGTATTGAGTTATTCTTGCTATTCATTGTCATGTTTTGATTTAAATGCTATTGACGAATACGTTTGAATCTTTGGTGAGAATAATCTCTATCAAAATAAGAAAATCTAGACATGGATTTGGGTTTTGATAATCGCACAAAGTTTCGGAACGTAATGCTTTCGGATCGTTTGATTGATTGGAAAATCGTCGATTAAACGATACGATCGATCTCACGACGTCATTTGGGAAATCAATGACGTTGTCGAGCGATACGTGATAATTTCGATAAAACGCTAAAATTCATATGCATGATTTTTAGATTATATTCGATGCTCGATTGAGGAACTCCGATCTCAACGCTTTTATTCCCTATTACTTTTCGTTTTATTTATGTTTTTAAGTTCAATAGTTTAGATGCAAACAGTTGTACAAACCCTTTACTCAAAACAATATCGATTGTTGAACGGTTCGAAGTAGCGCACTAATCCCTGTGGAGACGATAATTGAAAATAATACTTACCTCGTTTGTTGCTGCAATACTACAGCCAACATATACCTCAAAAAATAAGTATAAAATTTGGGGCCCAAATATACAAAATAAATAAATTAGGGGTCTATTAAGTCAAAAAAATATTACTTAAATACTTAGTTCTTTGTTGGTCCATTTATAATTTATCACGTGATGTTACTAAAAGGAGTTCAAATCCCTAATTGCAACAACAACATTGTAGTTGACTAGCTGCGTATAACAAAATAGAAAGACATACAAGATAAAGACAAAGTTGCAGCGTATAACAACCTCATTAATGACAATGTTAATGTTCTTGATGCGTCAAATGTTGGTGTAAGCATCGATAGCCACTTCATCCCTCCTTTAGATATATATGATCTTAGAAATTGGGGTAATCTTGATGCTAAAACAAGAGATATTTTAATTGAAAAAAAAAGCCTAGGGAATCGAATATCACATTCATATAGAAAGACTTTCTAGGCATTTTTCATATTCTTAATTTTTCGGAAAGTTGAGTAATGGAGAGACTATTGAAAGAAAATGATTGGTTCACTCTAAACATGTGGATAAAGTATGTTGTTTTTGTTGTAAATTGTTCACTTATCAAAATAGCAGCCATGTGAGTCTTTTTGCAAATGGTGAAGTGACTGATTTGAAACATTTAAGTGTGAAACTCAAAGAACATGAGAACATTGTTCATTAGATCACTAATATTAAAAAACTACTTGAGATCGTCAATGTCACAAGAAAGGTTGAATGATCTAGTCATTTTATGTATCGAAAAAGATATGATAGAACTTATTGTTCTAGACACAACTATAAGTGACTTTGCACCTAGTAATGCTTGCAAGAATTGTCTTGTATGGAAATTTGGGTATTAAATAAAAAAATAAATGTTTTTTTGTATGAAGACCGATGTTTTTATTAGATTATTTCTTAATGTAATAAAAAAACTATCATCTTTAAGCAAATTATTTTCACACCATAAGAATTCAAAATTTTTATATAACTATTTGCTTAGGGTCCAAATTGTAGGTTCACCATCATACGATCAAAAACTCAGAAACGGACAAGTAATTACTTAGACTAAAATCATATTTAAGTCATAATGTAGTTATAGGATTGGAGATGAAACATATAGATCGTAAACGTAGAAAGTACTATAACACCCTTAATCAAGTTTTATAGGCATAAAGGAATACTCCAAGGGAATCGGCAGGGAAGTCACCATACAAGTTTAAGTTTACGTTTGGTTAAAAAGGAATGTTTCATGTAGAAGTTCACATGCAAAAGGACTTATTATAATATACTATTAGAATCTCATGTTTGATGAGTTAAAAGAGTTGCACGATGATAGATTAATTGCTTTTAAGAATATTATTCGACAGAAATAACGTGGCAAAATTTTATGACAGTCGTGTTAAGTTCAAATATTTTAAGATTAGGGATTTAGCGTAGAAAGTCATATTTGCCAGGGTCATGGATAAGTATTGTCGAGTATTTGGCAAATGGTCACCAAACACTTTTAAAAAAACAAAAAATTAATGTGGGAAATTTAGTGAGGGAAAACATGAAATCCTCTCTAATTTCGTCACTAAATTTTGCGACCAAGAAATTTGTGAAAGATTTTATTTTTTCT
Organism: Medicago ruthenica; assembly: GCA_018208015.1. Taxonomy (NCBI): domain Eukaryota; kingdom Viridiplantae; phylum Streptophyta; class Magnoliopsida; order Fabales; family Fabaceae; genus Medicago; species Medicago ruthenica. The sequence goes on along the minus strand of CM031371.1, from coordinate 115,331,976 downwards.
GTCACTAATTTTCCTCCCTAATTTTGTTTTTCCTAGTACTAATAATGGGAAAGTCCTTTGTTGCAGATGTATTTTCAGGTAATGTTTGTGCACTAGTATATGTTAATACTGATTTAGATTTTCAGAACATGGCTAAGGTAATTCGTACACTAGTGAGTGATATTGGGATTCTAGCTATTTTGATTATATGGAATATATGCTACACTAGAGACAGGCTTTGACAATGTCCAACCAATTTTGTTTGCATCTACTTTTTCCCAATTACAACTTGCTCATCAAACTTTTGGGACTGACCTTTCATTCTCTCGTATTCATACGCCAAGGATTCTGAGTTGGCAGCGTAGAGATGAGGACACGCCGACACGGTGATCCTCAATGTCGATGAAAGTGCTATGAAAAATTCAGAAAAGGTGTATTATGTGGTCTAATTTGTAAGCATGATGGCAGTTTTCAACTTGGTTTCTTTGGCAGTGTGGGGATTTCTAATATCCTGGTTGGCATCAAGTTGTGTTGACAGTGGCGGAGCCAGAAAAAAAAAATCGGATAGGTCATCAAAATAAACTATAATATATACACACACACAATTTATGTTTTAATAAGAATTAAACACAAAGTGACCAACAAAAAATTAAATTACATACCTTGAAAATTTAAAATAATTATTTGCATATTTTGAATGACTTGAAAGTGTGATAGTAAAGCCTATTGAGATGGAGAAGAGGGTGGGTCGAAAGGTAAATTTATTTAACAATCAAGGATATTTTAGTAATTTTCCTTATTAATTTTTTTTGGTGGGGTGTGCCTCAGCCCACCCAAGCCCTTTACCCCGCCACTGTGTGTTGGGAGGCGAAACATAGAAAACTTATGTGTTACTCTAACTCTCTTCATGTGGTGTCGTGATGACGAAGGATACTTTGTTGTTTTATCATTATGCAAATCTCTTGAAACTCATCCAAAACTATATTGCTAAAGATTGGACTATTGATATTCATCATATCCATCGAAAGGGCTATTTGTGTGCAAAAATTCTTGCTAAGATAAGAGTTAATAATTCATATCATCTTGTCGCGCTCAATGACCCTATCGTGTTTATCATCTACTTTATTTAAGGATGCTTTAGGTCATTAGGTGTATCCTTTTCAATGACTTAATTTTTCGATTTACTTTTTCCTTTTCCCACATAACAAAAAAAAAACAAAAGAATAAAAACATTTCCCATCAATAATTAGAAATAAAAACTTCCATATATATACAATTAAATGCAACACGTTAATTTGCTACAATTTAGGCGCAACTTTTAAATATTGATCTCAAATCATTTCAATTTTTGTGTTTGGTAGTTTTTTTTTTTGGTCAAATAGTCTAGTGGTTGGAGCTCACACATTTTAAATGTGGAGAAGTGGGGTGTCTGGGGTTCGAACCCCGGCCCCTGCATATATTATGCATTGTCCCTATCAACTGAATTAAGTTCACGGTAACGTGTTTGGTAGTATTTGACTATAAGTGCTAACAATAAATCGATCCAAGTGGTAAAGGACGTAAGTGGTTATGGGTTTGATTTATAGTTTTTGCGTAGGAAGAAAATTTTGGCAAGAGAGAATCCACTATGCCCCCACATATTTTTTGACTGACACCTTATGTGGAATCCCTAAAAAAATGGGTCTAGTGTAAGTGAACCTCTCTAAGTATCGGTTAGACGTTGATACTTATTTAAATTTTTTTTTAAATAGTTTAGTGGCTAGAAATTCATTTTTTTAAGATGAATAAGTGAGTTGTCCGGGGTTCGAACTTCGGACCCTACATATATTATGCAATGTCTCCATTGAACTAAACTCACGATGACTACTCATTCAATATTTTAAATCTTAATTTTACTATTTGTTATTTTTTTTTTACAATTCTTAATTTTATTTTTAGCATTTAGGAAATGGTACGTTTTTCAAAAATAAATGAAATATGTATAAAAGTGATATATGAAATGTGTATAAAATTGAAAATAAATGAAATGTATATGCACTAGTTCCTCTCAACAAAAAATCTATATGCAAGTTATTTACGTTTTTTTAATTACCAATTGTTTTTTTTTTGTTGGTAATGATTATGGTCTAAATGATAAAAGATTTCCATTAAAAAATAATCTTCGGAGTTTAATGTGAAGAAAATGTTTGAAGGAGTCAATGTAAAATCAAGGCACGATTACAACACTCTATGTGGTGTAATTTGTTTTGAAAAACTGCATTAATGGTCAAATGAAGAAGAAATGAGGATTAATCAGAGAATGCAATTTGCATTAGAGAATTGATAAAATCGGTCTCATTTATATTTATAGATTATATATATATATATATATATATATATATATATATATATATATATATTCAAGCATGTTCTGAGTTTTTTTGCTAAATAAACATGTGATAAATTTTTACTTTCCTGGTTAATACAATCATGAGCTATAAACTAAAATTCCTCCTTGTCCTTCCTCCCTCCAATTTTTCACGTAGCATAATTAGAATTTGAATTTGGAATTTCTACAACTTTCCACAGAGAAAAAAACAAGTAAACACTTTATCTGGGTCTTTTCATTTGCAGTATGAGTACAGTTGTTTCATATCCTTACTATGATCCAGAGTTTGATGCTCACTCTGAAAGGATATATGGTCCACCGTAAGTATATAATTCTTTTGCACTCTTCAAATTAAATTTCCCAAATGGTTTCTCTACCATTAATTTGATTATTTGATAACACACACATGCTAATGTTTCTGTTTTGTAGTTGTCAGGTTTGCATTGACAATGAAAGCAAGGAAGATTGCACGGTTGTTAAGGTACACACTTGACCATGACATTTTTTTAATGAAAAAAACGTACCAATTAATAAGACCATATTTTTGTAAAATATAACATTGTTATATTTCTGGTGGATACATGGGCGGACCTGGACTTCCACTATTAGTGGGGCAATTTTTTTTTGTCAAATGATTAAATAATACAAAATTTAATAAGTAGTTATATTAAAAGTGGTTGTAGCAACCAAAATTACAAAACAAATGCTCTATTTTCCATTATAGTATGTCAAAAACATGAACAAAAAATTAATCATAACCCTGCCTAATATGCAACAAATTCGCAGCATGTTTGGCAATTTAATCTGTGTAAAATTAATCATAAGTCATAACCCAAACATAAAAATGATAAACCCACTTCTTGATGAAGCATAACAATTAACAGTGTGTGTTATACAATTGGTTGGAAATTAACAGCGTGTGTCAGTGTATTATACAATTGGTTGACAAATGACAATTGACATTTGATGAAGCATAACAATTAACATAAGCCTAAAAAAATACTTGGTAATTAAGCCTAAAATCACATGACAATTAAGCCTAAAAAAAATGGGTCTGGACTGGTGTGGCACCTGCCACAGCAGGCCCAGTCCAGGTCCGCCCCTGGGTGGATAGTGTTAACAAGCATGGTGTCCTACTATGCTACAAGTTTTGACAGACATGAACTTTCAAATCATCAAAAGTTATATTTCATCGGATGCTGGTTGGTGCATGGACGGTGTGTTTTATTAAATCTCTTCAACTGATTTTCGTATTTATATTAAATTGATTTATAGTAGAATGTGATCAAGTCATATACCACAAAAAAAAAAAATGAATGTGATCAAAGTCTAACTTTTTATATTTTTGTATTTGAAAATATTTGCAGTGTTTCGTGTTAGAGATGAACATGGCAATAAAGTAACGGACCAAAAATTAACTGACTACATCCAGCAGGTACAACAATATTGGGGCTAGCTAGTTTTTTCTTTCTTTTTGTTATCAAAGAAAAAGTGAAAAGGTTTCTATTATAATCATAGATATAAAATCAGATTAAATGGAATTAAAAGATATGGTTTGACAAATATCTTTTGGTACAAATAAAGACATGCTTATTGTAAAAAAAAAAAAAAAAAAACTTGTTTTGTTACTTTTAAGAAAGATCCTCGTTTACAATTTTGATTGTATGAAGTCATGCAATATAGTCCAACTAAATGTCGTTCGTAGAATGTACCTTTGAAGTGCATAATTGAAAGGAGGTTGCACCAGCTCATGATTTCAGAAAGAAATTTTATTGAGAGTTCTAATTCTTCCTCTAAAGAAATGGGAAGGCAGAAGAGGATCGTAACCATTGGAAGTTGTGACCAAAGGTGGTATACAATTGTGAATGTTGACAGCAAGGATCATTCCAGGCTCATGTTTGATATTGTTTGTACCTTAACAGATATGGAGTATGATATTTTCCATGCTTCCACAACCTCTGATGCAGGGTATATACTATTACACATTATTTCAAACATAAATCATTTGATTTGTGCCACCAACACTCTCTAATGCAAAGAAATTTGTATGAGTTTCGCTAAGTTTACGTCGGACATACATGATTCACTGGATTCACTCATAGTTACTTTGGAATTTAAAACTGGTCGAACATATTATTCGGTTTACATGTACTTTTATACTTCTATATATAAAATCATTGAGTCGCGCTAGCAATACTCTCTCTGACACACTCTTTTATTGTATGAAATTTAAGAGTGTCGCTAAATTTATGCGGGGTTTACATGATATAGTGGAATTTATTTAAATTTTAATCAAGAGTGTATTGCTAGCAGCAGTCATGTCATAGTTATATTGGAATTCAAAAAGGATCAAACATTTTACTCGTTTTTTTTTTTTTGTCAAAATACTATATAATCAATTTTACTCTTTTTTTCATCTTTGGCCTTCACCATATTAGATTTGAAAATTTAGTACACTCGTTTCAAAAGTTTCATATGTCAATGTACCAAAGTTTTGCAATTAAGTGACAATGTGAGATTCAAAATTAATATTGTATATTTGGTACATTATCGATTGTTGGAACATGTGTGGAAATTGAGTTAAAAGACTAAACACAAATTCCCGTGTTGGGTAGAACTAGTGTTGTGTGAATTAAAAAAATGGAAGTCCCACATCGGATGTAACACACACATTAGTAGTGTTTATATAGTGGGGGTGTACCCCTAAGAGGGGTACATAATTATGTGAACGAAGTAAGCACTAGAAAAAATATATATTTATATATTTTATTATTTGAAAATGTTAAATTAAGTAATTAATTTAATCTTTATTGGAAAGTGTTTCTTAGTCCCCAAGTTTTACTAAAATATTTTTGAACGCAATCTGAAATATTTTGGTGCACAATCTGAAATATTTTGGTATGCAATCTAATATATTTTAATACGTGATCTGAAATATATTTTGATACTCAATAATATTTTTCTGTACTGAATAATATATTTTTGTACTCAATCTAATATATTTTGGTGCTCAATTTGAGATATTCTTGTACTATATCTAATAAGTGAATTATTTGTTCCAAAAATTTCTCACTTATTAGCTGTGAATTTTCTCTATAAATAGAGAACTCACATAATGCATTCCACACACTGAAATTCACAGTTGATGCTTCCTGTGCTTTTCCTCTCTTCTCCCTCTTTTGACTTGTGTTGACGAGTCATTCTTCCTTTTTCTACTCCATTCTGTCCCTTCGGTTTCGAGTGGTCTTCGTACCATATAGAGTGGTTTAATACCATATTGAGGGTGTAAATTCTCGAACGATTACTTACGGTGCAGTACGTAATCGAACAGGTGAACTGGGCTGTTTTATCCTGGAGGCGGCGCGGTTGTTAGTCTACCTTGCACAAACTCGGGTAGTGTCGTGAAACGTCTTAAAGAGAGCGACCTGGTCGTGACTCAACCCGGTAATATCTTCGGTGGTGAATTCTGAATTTTTAAAAGGTACTTTTCTAAACTCGAAAAACAACAATTTTAAGACGTTTCAAAAACACTATGACTACCGAAGAAATTACCGCATCTGGAACAGCTGTTGACTTTAATAAGCCGTTTCGATTTCAAGGCAGTCACTTCAAACGCTGGCAACAAAAGATGTTATTTTTCTTAACCACGAAAAAAGTTGCCAACGTCTTGAAGGAGGACATACCTGTGATACCGGAGAGTTCGGTTCCAAGCGGATCGAATAATAACGGTAAGAGTCCTATGGATACAGGCACGTCTGCTCCCGCAGATACGACTGATCCTACTGAGAAGGATAAACATGCTGAGATGGTGAAACAGGCCAACATAGACATCGCCCTCTGGAAAGATAATGATTATCTATGTAAGAATTATATTCTTAATGGACTCGGAGATGATCTGTACGATCTGTACAGGCTCTACGATACTGCTAAACAGGTTTGGGATGCGCTTCAGAAAAAATATGATACTGAAGAGGCTGGATCAAAGAAGTATGCTGTCAGTCGATACCTGAACTACAAGATGACTGATGACAAATCCGTGGAGGCTCAATCTCATGAAATTCAGAAGATAGCTCACGAAATTTTGGCTGAAGGTATGAAGCTACCAGAACAATTTCAAATTGCTGTTGTTATTGATAAATTGCCTCCTGCCTGGAAGGACTTCAAGAATACCCTTAGGCACAAAACTAAGGAGTTTTCTCTTGAAAGTCTGATTACTCGCCTTCGGATTGAAGAAGAAGCGAGGAAACAAGACCTAAATGAAGAGGTGTTTGCTGTCTCGAACAACAACACTAAAAAGAAATTTGTAGGTGCTGTTCTGAAGCCTAATGGCAAACAATTTAAGAATCAGAACCGCCCTGCAAATAAGAATTCCAATCGGAATAAGAATGGGAACCCCCCAAAGGCCCAAAATCAGCAACCACCAAAGAGTGACACAGCTCAACCGTTCAATTGCTACAATTGCGAACAACCTGGTCATATGGCACGCAAGTGCAGGAACAGATCTAACAGACCGGCTCAGGCTCACTTAACAACTGAGGAGCAGCCGTACACCGCTATGATAACTGAAATCAATATGGTTGGCGGATCTGATGGATGGTGGATAGACAATGGCCCCTCTCGCCATGTCTGCTTTGACCGTGCTATGTTTAAAACATACACTACTGAAGATCAGAAGGTGCTGCTGGGAGATTCTCACACCACTGAAGTTGCTGGAATCGGAGACGTGGAGCTGAAATTTACCTCCGGGAAGACTCTGATATTGAAGGATGTAATGCCCACTCCAAAGATTAGGAAGAATCTTGTTTCTGGGTTTCTTTTAAACAAGGCTGGGTTTGAACAGATAATAGCAGCTGATATGTACTCTATTACTAAAAATGGGGTTTTTATTGGGAAAGGGTACGCCACTGATGGCATGTTTAAATTGAATATTGATATGAATAAAATTTCTTCTTTTGCTTATATGTTGTGTGATTATAATATTTGGCATGCACGACTCTGTCACGTAAACAAACGAATTATATCTAATATGAGCGGTTTAGGATTAATTCCAAAAATATCTTCTAATGATTTTGAAAAATGTCAGTTTTGTAGTCAAGCAAAAATAACAAAAGACTCGCATAAATCAGTAACAAGAGAAACTGAACCATTTGATTTAATTCATTCTGATATATGCGAACTTGATGGTAACTTGACTAGAAACGGACAAAGATATTTTATTACCTTCATTGATGACTGCTCCGACTACACTTATGTGTATCTAATGAAAAATAAAAGTGATGCGCTTGATATGTTTAAAATACTTGTTAAAGAAATTGAAACTCAATTCAATAAAAGAATCAAGCGTTTTCGTAGTGACAGAGGCACTGAATATTTATCACACACATTCAATGAGTATTATAAAGAGCTAGGAATTATTCATGAAACAACTGCACCTTACTCTCCTGAAATGAACGGTAAAGCTGAAAGAAAAAATAGAACATTTACCAAATTAGTAGTTGCAATCATGCTTAATTCCGATGCAGCGCCTCATTGGTGGGGAGAAATTTTATTGACTGTTTGCTATGTGCTAAACAGAGTACCCAAAACTAAGAACAAAGTTTCTCCCTATGAAATTTTGAAGAAAAGACAACCCAACTTGTCTTATTTTCGAACTTGGGGTTGTTTAGACTATGTTAGGATACCTAACCCCAAGAGAGTTAAACTCGCCAGTAGAGCCTATGAATGTGCATTCATTGGTTATGCCTTAAATAGTAAAGCATATAGGTTTTATGACCTAAAAGCTAAAGTGATCATAGAATCAAATGACGCTGATTTCTATGAAACAAAATTCCCCTTCAAATCAAGAGATAGTGGGGGAAATAGTGGGGGCACAAGTATGAACACTACACCTGATCACACTCCAGTAATCAGAGATAGTGATGAAAACATCCAACCAGATGTTATAGAACTTCGAAGAAGTAAGAGAGCAAGAACTACTAAAAAGTATGGACCCGAATATGTGGCCTATACATTAGAAGAGGATCCCTCGACTCTAAAGGAAGCCTTGTCTTCCTTGGATGCTGACTTATGGCAAGAAGCCATAAATGATGAAATGGATTCTCTACAGTCTAACGGAACTTGGCACTTGGCTGAACTTCCCCCAGGCTGCAAACCAATAGGTTGTAAATGGGTTTTGAAAAGGAAACTGAAACCTGATGGATCTATTGATAAATACAAGGCTCCCCTTGTAGCCAAAGGTTTCAAACAAAGAGAAAATATAGATTTTTTCGATACCTACTCACCAGTTACTCGAATCACATCCATAAGGGTACTAATTTCCTTAGCTGCCATTTATAACTTAATTGTACACCAAATGGATGTGAAAACTGCCTTTTTAAATGGTGAGCTGGAAGAAGAAATTTATATGGAACAACTTGAAGGTTTTGTAATCCCTGGACAGGAAAACAAGGTCTGTAAGTTAGACAAATCTCTGTATGGTCTAAAACAAGCCCCTAAGCAATGGCATGAAAAATTTGACAACTTAATGACTTCGAATGAGTACAAAGTGAATGAAAGTGACAAATGTATTTATTACAAGTATGAAAATAACATTTGCACAATCATATGTCTCTATGTAGACGACTTACTCATATTTGGATCAAACATTCCTGCCATAAATTCTGTAAAATCATTGTTGAGTAAAAACTTTGATATGAAAGACCTAGGAGAAGCTGATGTAATTCTTGGCATTAAGATTACAAGATCAGAAAAAGGAATTTCCTTGGATCAGTCTCACTACGTTGAGAAGATCTTGAGGAAATATAACTACTTTGACTGTAAACCTGCAAGCACACCCTATGATCCAAGTGTAAAACTCTTTAAGAACACTGGAGATGGTGTTAGACAAACTGAATATGCGAACATCATTGGCAGTCTCAGATATGCCACTGACTGTACTAGACCCGACATAGCCTATGTCGTGGGACTCTTATGCAGATTTACAAGCCGGCCAAGCAATGAGCATTGGCAGGCGATTGAGAGAGTCATAAGATACCTAAAAAGGACTATGACTTTAGGACTGCATTACCAAATATATCCTGCAGTACTTGAAGGGTATAGTGATGCAGATTGGAACACCTTATCAGATGATTCCAAAGCGACCAGTGGCTATATATTTAGCATAGCTGGAGGAGCTGTTTCTTGGAAATCTAAGAAACAAACCATTCTGGCTCAGTCCACAATGGAATGTGAGATGATAGCACTAGCTACTGCTAGTGAAGAAGCAAGTTGGCTAAGATGCTTGCTAGCTGAGATCCCTTTATGGGAAAAACCGTTACCAACTGTGTTAATTCATAGTGATAGTACCGCGGCTATCGCTAAGATTAAGAATCGTTATTACAATGGTAAGAAACGACAGATAAGGCGAAAACACAGCACGATTAGAGAATTTCTCTCTAATGGAGCGGTTATAGTTGATTTTGTACGTACGACTGAAAACTTAGCTGATCCTTTGACGAAAGGACTAACCAGAGAGAAAGTCCAAAGTACATCCAGTAGGATGGGACTTATGCCTATAGATCACTAAATGATGGTAACCCGACCTACATGACTGGAGATCCCAAGACTTAGGTTCAATGGGTAATAACAAGTCATGAAGTGATAGAACATGCTATGATAAGACAAAGGAAGCATGATCCTGCAGTGAAAGAAGGATGAGATAATAGAAACTCTTAATGAGATCTATACTCTATATTGAGTGGGGTACATAGCTACAGGAGTAACCTTGATAGACTCACCTATACGGATGTGGAACTGAGGCCGGTTCCTATGGAATTTCGAGGCAGAATTCCTAGAGCGTTCGTTAAAACTGGGATAGACGTGCAGGGCCATAAACGCACGGGCTTTAGAATACACCTTATGAAAAGGTTTGTGTGTGGGTTCTATGTCTGAGATAGAGTTTGTCATACCCCATTTTTTGACTTATATTTTTTATGTGTTTTATCTTTTATTATTTTCATTACTTATTATTACTTTTTATCATTTCCTTCTTGTCATAGTATTTTATTTGCATTTTATCATTTACTAGCCTTACTATTACTATTATTATCATTAATATTATTAGTATTAATATTATTCTATTTTTCATTAATAATATCATTATTATCTATTATTATTAAGGTTTTACTAATTAATAATATTAAGTTTTTCATCCTTTTTATTATTATCACCCTTTTCATTCTCATTGCATTTCATTTTATTTACATTTTTATTATTATCATTATTGTTATTATTTATTTATTATTCATTTTCCACCCTTTTATTTTAAATACAAAAAAATCAAAAAAAGGGGAGTTCGCAGTGCGAAATCACCTTCGCACTGCGACCTCTGCGAATTTTTCTGCAGAATTTTATATGTTGAGTTATCCTTTTTGCTTTCAATTACAATTGTTATTATTAGTATTATTACTATTATTATTGCTATTTTGTGACTGATTTGGTGCAGCAAGGCAAGAATTAATGTGTGACATTAAAGGTAAAAGGAAAGAAGGATTTTCTTCCAACCTATCATGTGATCAAACAAATTGGCTGCCCTTGGTCAGCTCTTGTCCCTCCAAATTGACCCATCACCCAACCTGAGCATGCCAGCCAGCTGCTTGATCCCTTTCCTTCCCTTTTTCTCTGCCAAAACCAGCCAAACACAAGTGGGTTTTACTTGTAAAAAGCTGTTTGTGCTGCCCTGTTTTGAGCTGGATTTCTCCTCACACACACCAGCCCACATGCTCATTTTGCTTCCCCCAATCTCCCTGTACATGGCAGTACACGTTTTCATTGCTTGACCTTCCAAGATTGCAAGGATTGATCCCAAGAATCACCCCTTTTGCAGCTGCCCTGTTTTGCTGTTTTTTTTTATCATTACCTTCTAGAATTAATGGCATTTGTGGCTGAGATCAGTCAAGATCTTGCCCCTTGGCACAAGGCAAAGCAAATTCTATCCATTAACATTAAATGCAAAGTGTTCTAGCCTGAGTTTAGCCCAAAATCAGCTAGTGTTCTAGGATTTTTTTCATCATTACATGGATTGCATTTTTTGCCTATAAAAGGGAATTCAAGGCACTAGGATTAGATACCATCAAGACATTGAAAAATCATAGTCACACACACAGCCAATACACACGAAATCCACACAAAAAACCACCACATTGCAGCACCAAGTCAGTTCATACACAAAGCCAACACCACTAAGAACATTGTTCATAACCTCTCACCAAGCAAGCAAGCCACTTCCAAACTATTGCTCAAGCATTGCTAGGAGTTCTGTAAGTCTCCTTTAATCTTTATTTTGCATTGTGTTTGCTGTTTTCATCCTTTGTTTTGTTCAATTTTGCTTTGTGCACAAAAACCCCTTTTAAAACTCAAAAGGGACCTCAAAGGGGCCAAGCCTTGAAACTGAGTTTTTACCCTCCTTTTTCTTCAATTTTGCAAAGTTTTTTAACCTCCTTTAGGTTCTGAAGCTTGCTTAGAAGCAGTTTCTGAACTTCTGTTCAGAAACAGCTTCTGAGTTTGAAAATTCGCATACTTCGCAGAGCAAAGTATTTCTCGCACTGCGAACACACCAGAACCTGACTTCGCAGAGCCAAGTTCTGGTTGCTCTGCGAAGTATGTGAAACTCAGAACATGAATCATGCATTTAAATGTCAAATTTTTGGGGTTCCAGCCCTTGATTCAGAACCTAAAGAGGGTTAAAACCATTTTTGTCCAAACCCAATTCATAATCATGCACAACTTTGAAGATTTCACAAGTTCGTGCGACAAATTTTGAGTAACTTGTGAAACAAGTTATGTTCTTAATGTTTTCAAAACCAAGTTTGAGCAACAAGCTCAGTTCGTCTATTTCAAAACAAACTTGAACAACCATGTTGTTCATGATTTTCAATCCAAACGCGAACCTAAGCCGAACTTGCTCATCTTTTTAAACCAAGCTTGGAATTTAGCCGAACTTGTGGACTTTCCAATTTTGTGCATGTCTTATGATTGTGTTTACCATTCAAACTTGAACTATACTCGTTCTTGAGTTTCAATAACTTAAGCAACAAGTAATGTTCATGATTTTTAATAAACTCGAATAACAAATTTGTTCGTGTTTTCTTTTCTTTTCTTTAAAGTTCCCTTTTAAAACGTTTTGGTTCCCTTTGAGGTTCCTTAGAGTCCCGACAAAACCAAACTTGAATGAAACGGGAATGGCTTGACGTATGTCTCCCCAAACCTCGGTTGCACGAATGCGTGACGTATGTCTCGTCGCTCGGGAAACCGTCATTCCACCCTTGACGCGTCTCGCACGCTCAACCTTCCCTTGGCCCCCTTGTGGCCATTTTTACCCTTTTCTTGGCCCTCGTGGTCAATCCGAACCTTTCGCGCCCTTGCGCGTTTATTTTTAACCATTTACGCCTTGCGCAAATTTATCACCCCTGTGCGTTTGTCTTTTTATTTATTTTTCAAAACATTCACGCCTTGCGCGAGTTTATCGCCTTAGCGTCCACCTTTCACCATGTTAAAACTTTGTACGTCTTCGTACGTTTTAAAACCTTTGCTCAAGTCCGAGTGCAAAATCCTTTTTATCAAATCATTTACTTTTATGCATTGTCGTCAATGGCCAGTTCGGCAACAACCCGAACAGTTGACATTTACTTTCATTACTTTCTCTTTTTCAAACTTTTTTCGCTCGGACGCGATCAAATCTTTTTTAACTAAAACGAACCAACATACAAACTTTTTCTACAAAAGAACTACGTACGCTTTGAATTCTCCGACTACCGGGAGATACGTAGGAGCAAGATCGACATCTTGTCAAGCCCATTAATAAAAAACCTTTTTTCCCTTTCGTTCGTTTTTATCTCTTTCTTCATCTCGCATTATGTTTTATATATTTTCTTTTATATATGTTTAAACACGCAAGTAAAACATCGAAGCATTTTAAGTCTAAGCCGACTAAGAGGTTTCCGTTGAGTACAACGGATGTGAGGGGTGCTAATACCTTCCCCTCGCATAATCGACTTTCGAACCTAAAATCTTTTCTCAAGGTAATTTAGAACTTTTTTCCTTTTTCCCCGAAAAATTAAAAGTTCAGTCGTGATTTAAATTTAGTGATTCAACGCTTCCCAATAGCTTGACATCTGAAATTCGACGCGACAGAGTTCAATGTTGTAGGCAACTCTTGTTAAATCGGAATAGTATCCGCTATGCAAAGGTTCAAGTTGTAGGCGACACCTTTGTTTACTAGCAACCTTATGGAGATGTCTTTGACATTATTTATCGAAACCATCTTTTAAATTCAAGTGGGGGATTGTTGGAACATGTGTGGAAATTGAGTACTAAACACAAATTCCCGTGTTGGGTAGAACTAGTGTTGTGTGAATTAAAATAATGGAAGTCCCACATCGGATGTAACACACACATTAGTAGTGTTTATATAGTGGGGGTGTACCCCTAAGAGGGGTACATAATTATGTGAACGAAGTAAGCACTAGAAAAAATATATATTTATATATTTTATTATTTGAAAATGTTAAATTAAGTAATTAATTTAATCTTTATTGGAAAGTGTTTCTTAGTCCCCAAGTTTTACTAAAATATTTTTGAACGCAATCTGAAATATTTTGGTGCACAATCTGAAATATTTTGGTATGCAATCTAATATATTTTAATACGTGATCTGAAATATATTTTGATACTCAATAATATTTTTCTGTACTGAATAATATATTTTTGTACTCAATCTAATATATTTTGGTGCTCAATTTGAGATATTCTTGTACTATATCTAATAAGTGAATTACTTGTTCCAAAAATTTCTCACTTATTAGCTGGGAATTTTCTCTATAAATAGAGAACTCACATAATGCATTCCACACACCGAAATTCACAGTTGATGCTTCCTGTGCTTTTCCTCTCTTCTCCCTCTTTCGACTTGTGTTGACGAGTCGTTTTTCCTTTTTCTACTCCATTATGTCCCTTCGGTTTCGAGTGGTCTTCGTACCATATAGAGTGGTTTAATACCATATTGAGGGTGTAAATTCTCGAACGATTACTTACGGTGCAGTACGTAATCGAACAGGTGAACTGGGCTGTTTTATCCTGGAGGCGGCGCGGTTGTTAGTCTACCTTGCACAAACTCGGGTAGTGCCGTGAAACGTCTTAAAGAGAGCGACCTGGTCGTGACTCAACCCGGTAATATCTTCGGTGGTGAATTCTGAATTTTTAAAAGGTACTTTTCTAAACTCGAAAAACAACATCGATGAACTAACTAATTATTAGTTTGTGTTGATGTTGGGTTTACAGGAGTATTTTATCAGGCACATAGATGGACATGCTTTGAATACAACAAGTGAGAAGGAACGATTAATAAAATGCATTGAGGCAGCTATAGAACGCAGGGTTTGTGAGGTAAATCATTGACTTTAAACACTCAATCATTAACACTAATTTTTTTGACTAAAAATCATTAACACTAATACAAAACCAATATAATTAATTGCAAAAATTATTGATAGAAAATTGTTGAATCCTCGACGGCGTTTTATGGTACGAGTGACCGACTAGAGGATCCAATTTGTGAATTGGATCTTTAGTTCCATTCTAATTTTATAATTAAATTTAGTGATGATAGAATTAGAAACCTTTTTTCCTTTCTAATTGAATTGTTAATTTTTTTTTCTGGTAGTTTGTGTTGATGTTTCAAATGTGTGTTAGAAGTCTCACATTAGATACAAGGATAGATGTTAAACATTATATAAATGAGATGACTAGTATATTAAATGTATTAAGGTTTTCATTGAAGATGTGCTTTTCATACTTACTTGGGTGATTATTCTCTATCTAATGTGATGATCCACTCAAGGTTTAAGGCACCCTGGGAAGTCCCAACAATAATATCAGTTTGACTTGGTGGGAATGCGGGAATGGTTTTCTTTCCGTGTTGAATCAAGGCGCAGAAAGTCTCATTGTGAGTTAGAAGTCTCACATTAAATAAAAGAACAGATGTTGAGCAATATATGTGAGATGTGGCGTCCTAACTCACTTGTATATCTAACGTTTTCAGATTATGGATTAAGATGTGGCGTCCTAACTCACTTGTATGCATGGGCGGAACTACGTTAAGGCATGGTGTGGCTATAGCCACACCAGCCTTGTCCAAAAAATATTGACACTACATTTTTAATGACCGAAACTTCGATCGCTAAAACATAAAAATCAATCACTAATTTGTTTAACGACCGAGTATATTTTAGTCACTAATTTTTGGGTCTTTATTTTAGTCGCTATTTTAGTCACCTTTAAATATATTTTATATTTGGTCACTATTTCAGTCACAAATGTTGGACTTCTTTTTTTATAGCCGTTTTTCGTCGGTATTCTTAGATTTAACACTCTTTATTTATGCTTAACTAGTGCTTCTTTCTTTTTTTTTTCCGACCAAAGCTAATGCTAGTACTTTCTTTAATTAAATCAATATTACAAAATCATTCTCTTATATACAATAAATTAAGACTCCAATTTATAGTAAAGAGAATATACATAATTCACAAGATTTTACATCATATATCATACATATTTATACTAGAAGACTTTAATTCACATGCCCCATGATATACTTTTTTGGTACAATGACTACACTTACCATTGGTTAAATGATCGTCTTGTAACTTTTATAGAAAGAGATGTTTTTGAAAGAGTTAGTAATGATGTTATTTTAACTCATTTTCAACAAATGGATTATAGACTATTTTCTTTGTAAATTTAGTTTTAACGACTAATACAATTGTTATTTGTTATTTTTAGTATAATTTACTTCATCAATATTTTTAGCTTTACTGAAAATTTATTCCTAGGTTTGTCCGTGCTTGTATGATTCTTTTTAGTGCAATATAATGATCCCACTCAAGGTTTAAGGCTCCCCTGAAAATTTCAAACAGTTTGTAAAAATTAAATTGGCCATTATTTTGGAAACACTGTTTATATTTGTTTTTTCTTGTTTCTAACATGCAGGGTGTTAGACTAGAGTTGTGTGCAGACAACAGAGTTGGTTTCCTCTCTGACATAACACAATTACTCAGAGAAAATAGCCTTGTTATTGTGAGAGCAGATGTTAAAACGCATGGAGAGGAGACAGTGGATGTTTTCTATGTTAGGGATATATCAGGAAAAGAGGTTGACATTGAATACTTTAGTAACTCATTGAAGAAAGAAATGGGTCCAACAGTGACCTTTCAAGTCAAAAATGAGACTAGTAGAAGAAAGACAATTATCTCAACTGAGAAATCTCATCGATCTTTTGAAAGTAGGATAAGATATGGAATTGAACGCCTTTCTCGTCTCATGACATAAAACTTAGAGTGTAGATGAATCCAATTTTACATTACTAAGCTAAATGTGGGTAGTATTTTTTAATACCTACAAACTAGAGGATCTAAGCTACACATGAGGGCTAACAGAGTTTTTTAGTCTTGACCGGAGGGCAACTGTTCCGGTACATTGAAAAATCTTAGTAGTATTTTGCTAGGTAATTAAGGCTAAGTGCAGCAGACTTAGGTCATAGTAACAATTAGTGATATTCTCCCCCTTGTGCAAATTGTTCTCTATAAACTATCGGGTTGATCTTGCCTTTTACATGCAAAGGTGCATTCAAGATATGCATTTAGTGTGGCCAAAATGGACCATTTCAAGAAACAACAATGTTTTGTTACTTTGAAAAGACTAATGATACGTCCAAATGGACAAGTATAACATTGACATCTTTCAACCATTCATAAACTTGTTCTCTAGTTTAGTCTTTTGGAGAAATTTCATTCTCATGGTCTAAATCAGTGGACTTAGACAAACATATATGTTGTATCCTGGTTGTCTTAGATCTGAAATCATCATAGATAACATAATGTATTTGCGCTTCATGTTGATTATTGGGAGAATGGGCCATGAACTATGTTACTACTTAAATTTGCATGTGGATTTATTCGATATCAAGCATATGGTTTCTTGACTTAGTCCCAAAATCCATATACAATTCATGAAGTTTCTTCCATTGTAAAGAATTAGTCAGATGACGAAGTTGTCCATCACATTTTCTCTCATCTTCTTGTCATCTAATATTGTTTGCATCATTTACACTAGTGGACAACCGTTTGAGCTATTTCAAGAAACAATGAGGACCATTTCAAGAAACAATGGTCCATTTCAAGAAACAATGAGTCCTATTGAACTGAGTCCTATTGGAAAATATCATAACACATTTGTATGAGGACGCGTTGTGCTTTCATCACAATAGGAATCAATGTGTTAGCAATAGGACTCGGTTCCTATCACAATGTTTCACTCTATAGTGTGATAGCCCACACCTAGCACATTTGTTCAATCAACTCTTCAAACTCATTTTGATACAATATACAATCATGTTAACAATCTTGACTTATTGGGAAGAGGCTGCTGCACTTGAAACCTGAAATGATTAATGGTTATGCACGAAAACTCAAAGCGTATGGGGTTGCCACACTAACCTTTAGGTTCGATTCGCCCCCACCAATAACTTTATATTGGATGCAATAGGAATGTCCAGCGAATCCCCTTCAGGATACTATGAGTTCCTTGATGTGTATTGCACAATCACACCAAGCGTATCTCCTAACAATATTTGACAGAAATATGTTTCCAACAATTCACTCATGCATTAGAGAATTGATGGATGATTTAGAGTATGAGAATGAGGGAGAATTTGACTGTAATTGATGTCAAAAACGTGCTCCTTCTGATACACAAATGCCATGCATTTATAGTGCATCATATGCCCCTTCATATGAGAGAATGCAACTTTTAATCAAAAGTTACAACCATATACATTCAACTTTTGGCTTGAATCAATGCAATGATTCATGATTTATCAGTAAATGATAACTTCCCAATGTATACAAGTCATTCCCATGAAGAGTTACAACTTTTGGAACCCAAAACCTTAAGAAAAAGTGCAGAAAAACACATCCAGTCCCGTGGTAATCGATTACCATATGCAGGTAATCAATTACCCAAAGTCTCTGTTTACCGTTTGCAAATTTTGCTTGATGTAATCGATTACATCAATATGGTAATCGATTACCATGTGTAATTTTCTGTTTTTCAGTTTTTCTCACCTATTTTGGAAATCTCCAACAATCCCCCACCATTTTCAAAATACTAAATCCCATAAAACTGGAAATTCCATGGTTTCAGATAATGGTATCTCACGATTTGAACCATTACTTAGTAAATTAAGTTTTCGCTCATTCCCAAATAGTATGGTAGGCAAGCTTTGAACCAACTATTCATTAGAACAAGTGTACATAATTTACACATAGAATCTCAATATCATTAATAAAGAGAACTGTAAGATGACACATTAATAAGGCCTTGTGTCATATATCCCTTTTCATGAAAACTTAAGAGTCAAGCCCTTGAACTCCGTGAAGCGGCCAAACTTCATTCTCACATAGGTAGACTATATCGGAAATGCCCCATAAGTATGCATTTCAGCAAATGTATGCTATATGTCCATTAAGAGAAAAATCTCAACCTACCATTTTTTTTAATCTTATGGTCCAAGTACTTTTAACCTTGGGATGTATCTATTAACAAGTACTTCAATTACTCTAATAATGTATTTTCACCATTGAACCCAAGACTTGATGTTACTCAAGTGTGGGTTGAGTTTCCATTATTGGTAATCAATTAGATATGGGCTTGAGTCCCATCCCCAATGATGTCTTCAACACCATGTCTCTTGTCAAACCTTTCGTCAAAGGATCTGCAAGATTCTTTTCTGTTCTTACGAACATGATGGATATTACTCCATTAGAGATCAAGTCTCTTACATAGCTATGTCTTAAACCAATATGCCTTGATTTCCCATTGTATACTTGACTATAGGCCTTTGATAGTGTGGATTGACTATCACAATGTATGGATACTGGTGCCATTGGCTTTTGCCAGACTGGTATCTCATACAACAAATTCCTTAGCCATTCTGCCTCTTTACTTCCTGCAGCCAATGCAATAAATTCTGCAGCCATGGTGGAGTCGGCAATGCATGTCTGTTTCTTTGAACCCCAAGAAACTGCACCTCCACCAAGGTTGAAGATCCATCCACTTGTGGAAGCATGATCCTCAACATAAGTTACCCAACTAGCATCTGTGTATCCTTCCAAAACTGAAGGGTCTCCACTATACGTTAAACAATAATTCATTGTTCCTTTCAAGTATTTTAATACTCGTTTCACAGCATGCCAATGTTCTTTACTTGGATTGCTAGTATACCGACTTAACCTTCCAACAGCATATGATATATCAGGTCTTGTACAGGTCATGGCATACATCAAGCATCCGATTACTTTTGCATATTCAAGTTGTGCCACCGGACAACCTTTGTTTGGTTGCAAACTAACAGTTTGGTCAAATGGGGTAGAGACCGGATTACAATCTAAATGATTGAATTTCTGAAGCACCTTTTCTATATAATGAGATTGGGATAAACCAATGTGGTTACCATCTCTTATGATTTTAATTCCTAAAATCACATCTGCTTCGCCTAAATCTTTCATATCAAAATTTTTGGATAAGAAAGCTTTAGTCTTTTCTACCTCATCTAAACTTGTGCCAAAAATTAACATATCATCTACATATAAACAAATCATGACACCTTTTCCATTGTGGAATTTACTGTAAATACACTTGTCAGATTCATTTATAATGTATCCATTGGCTAACACAACTTGATCAAATTTTTGGTGCCATTGTTTGGGTGCTTGTTTCAACCCATATAAAGACTTAGTTAATTTACACACTTTATCTTCTTGACCTTTGATCACAAACCCTTCTGGTTGTTTCATATATACCTCTTCATCCAACTCTCCATTTAGGAAAGCAGTTTTAACATCCATTTGATAGATAACAAACTTATGGATGGATGCTAGTGCAATTAGCACTCTAATTGATGCAATTCTTGCAACAGGTGCATATGTATCAAAATAATCAATTCCTTCTTTTTGTGTAAACCCTTTGGCAACTAGTCTAGCCTTGAATTTATCAATGGTACCATCAACTTTCATTTTCCTTTTAAAGATCCATTTACAACCTATTGGTTTGGATCCGGGTGGGAGATCTACTACTTTCCAAGTTTTATTACCCATAATTGAATCCATTTCTTCCTGGATAGCTTCTTTCCAAAAGGCTGAATCTTGAGACTTTATAGCCTCTTCATATGTCACTGGATCACTCTCAAGGTTAAAGCAAATTGGTCCATAACTATTTATGGATGTACCAGTTCCTTCTATAAGAAACATGAAGAAGTCAGGTCCAAAATCTTTTTCTTTTCGGATCCTCTTACTCCTTCTAAGTTCTGAACCATCCAATGTATCTACATTTGATTCATTGTTTTCTAAATTTGGTACATTAGAATGAACAATGTCCTTGGGATAAGAGAATGATTTAAATCTATCTTCTTGAAAAATTGCATCTCTTGACTCAATTACTGTATTGATAGAATATGAGTCATTCGATTCAATAACCAAGAATCTGTATGCTTTGCTATTTTCTGCATAGCCTAAGAATACACATTCAATTCCTCTTTCACCCAACTTCTTTCTTTTTGGTTCAGGCACTTTCACAATTGCTCTACAACCCCAAACTTTTAAATAATTAAGATTTGGCTTCCTTTGTTTCCAAAGTTCATATGGGGTTATTTTGTTCCTTTTGTTTGGAACCCTATTGAGGATATAACATGCTGTAAGCATTGCTTCACCCCAATATCCTTTAGATAATCCAGAATAGGACAACATGGCATTAACCATTTCTACCAAAGTCCTATTCTTCCTTTCTGCTATTCCATTTTGTTGTGGGGTGTATGGTGCAGTAACTTGATGCACAATACCGGTGGATTCAAAATAACTCGGATGATAGAATTCTCCTCCCCTATCGCTTCTAAAGCATTTAATGAAAGTTTCATGTTGAAGTTCTACTTGTGCTTTAAACATTTTGAATTTATCTAAGACTTCATCTTTTGAATGCATTAAATAAACATAACAAAATCGAGTGCAATCATCAATGAAGGTAACAAAGTACTTTTTACCACCAATGGTGGGCCAACCATGTAAATCACATACATCTGAATGAATTAAATCTAGCACCCTAGAACTTCTTTTAACACTTTTAAAAGGTTGTCTTGTAATTTTAGTCAACATGCAAGTAGTACATGAATCAAAGTTTTTATCAAGATTAGGAATTAGATTTGATTTCATCATATCCTCCAATTTTCTAAAATTAACATGTCCCAATCGCATATGCCATAAATCACAAGACTCAACAATATAAGCAGAAATCATATCATTATTATTAATATTTGCAATATTACATTTGAACATATTCTCACACAAATATCCCTTTCCTACAAACATACCCCCTTTTGAGAGGATAAATTTATCTCCCTCAAATACAGATTTGAACCCATTCTTATTAAGTAATGGTACAGAAATCAAGTTCTTCCTAACTTCAGGAACATAAAATACATCTTTCAGAGTAAGTGTCTTTCCAGAAGTGAATTCAATCTCTATGGTCCCTTTTCCTTGGACTTGCACAGTTGAAGCATTTCCCATGTACAAAACACTCCCATCTTCATTGATGGTCTTAAACAATTCCTTGTTTTTGCACACATGACGAGTAGCACCAGAGTCTATCCACCAAGAATCAACATCTTCAATCATGTTGATTTCAGAAATGACCGCAACAAGATCATCATTTGTTGCACTTGAATTCTTTTCTTTGTTCTTCTTTTTCAAGAACCTGCACTCATTCTTAAAGTGTCCTTCTTTCTCACAAAAATAACATTTACCTTTCTTTTTCTTTTTAATGTTATTACCATTGTGGTTTTGAGACTCATCATTTTCATGATTTCTCCTTTTGGAAGTCTTACTTGATTTTCCCTCTTCCACAACATGCACCTTCTCTTGAGTAATTTGATTTTTAATACCTTCTTGTTTTCGGTATTCTTCTTCTAAACGAAGGTGATTTCCAAATTGCTCAAGAGAGATATCTTCCTTCTTATGTTTCATGGATCGTTTAAAATCTTTCCATGAAGGAGGGAGTTTGTCAATTATGGATGACACAATGATAGTTTCATCCATATGCACGTTATGTTGTTTGTAGTTGTTAAGAATACGTTCAATATCATATAATTGTTCCATAACAGGCTTACCATCTACCATTTTGTAATTATTAAATTGTGAGACAAGGAATTTCTTACTTGTAGCGTCTTCACGCATGTATCTGGTTTCCAATTTGTCCCACAAATCCTTTGTCGATGGGCTGCTCTGGTAGATATCGAACAGAGAATCAGACATACCATTCAAGATATGTCCCAAGCAGATGTAGTCATCGTTGTCCCACTTCTGTCTCTCTCTGGTCTCAGCAATGGTTTCATCATCTTTCTCCACGGGCCTTGCCATGTTCAGAATGTAAGCCACCTTCAATGTTGTGAGAAGAAACTTCATTTTCTTCTGCCAACGGATGAAGTTTCCTCCATCAAACTTTTCCAACTTAACAAAGTCAGAGGTCATTTCTTTCAATGAAGCAGCCATAAAATCGAACCTAAAGATTGTTAACAATCTTGATTTGTTGGGAAGAGGCTGCTGCACTTGAAACCTGAAATGATTAATGGTTATGCACGAAAACTCAAAGCGTATGGGGTTGCCACACTAACCTTTAGGTTCGATTCGCCCCCACCAATAACTTTATATTGGATGCAATAGGAATGTCCAGCGAATCCCCTTCAGGATACTATGAGTTCCTTGATGTGTATTGCACAATCACACCAAGCGTATCTCCTAACAATATTTGACAGAAATATGTTTCCAACAATTCACTCATGCATTAGAGAATTGATGGATGATTTAGAGTATGAGAATGAGGGAGAATTTGACTGTAATTGATGTCAAAAACGTGCTCCTTCTGATACACAAATGCCATGCATTTATAGTGCATCATATGCCCCTTCATATGAGAGAATGCAACTTTTAATCAAAAGTTACAACCATATACATTCAACTTTTGGCTTGAATCAATGCAATGATTCATGATTTATCAGTAAATGATAACTTCCCAATGTATACAAGTCATTCCCATGAAGAGTTACAACTTTTGGAACCCAAAACCTTAAGAAAAAGTGCAGAAAAACACATCCAGTCCCGTGGTAATCGATTACCATATGCAGGTAATCAATTACCCAAAGTCTCTGTTTACCGTTTGCAAATTTTGCTTGATGTAATCGATTACATCAATATGGTAATCGATTACCATGTGTAATTTTCTGTTTTTCAGTTTTTCTCACCTATTTTGGAAATCTCCAACAAATCATAAGGGCATGTGTGTATTTTCTTATATTCCATCCCCACCAGACAAAATATCTTATTCACCCCATCGTTATGAGTCGACAATGTGTTACCTTCGGGGATCATTTCTTCAACTCAAGCAATCTGATGAAGCTTTTATATGTCTATCTATTTCTTGACATCAAGTTGAACAATCTCAGCGCCAAACAAATTTGAAGTTAGTACACCAAGATAAAAAGTGTCTTCGCTATTGCATAAATTATTATATGTGCTTACTATAAAGACTATTGACTGGTGACCAGTATCACAAATATCATCTAGCCGATTAACCATATCTACATTAACGTCCTCTCTTTTTTATGCACTTGGCATTGTTTAGCGACTCGTCATGCCAAATATATTAAATGTAACGGGACTACATTCAAACATTTAACACAAGGATGAAGTTTTACAAAAGCATATTGTATAAACTCGTCTACTCCTTTCTCATATGCTTCACTCAAACATTTAGTATTCATCCATCCAACTACGATTTGTGATTACTTCTGCAATCAACCAACACGAGAATTAAATAAGTTATTGTACGCTATGAGTTGCTTAAATATGCACGACTGAAGTAAAAATATTGTGGATTGTATTAAAGAGATGTGGAAAAATAGTACTCACTAACTGAGAGATAATTGCTTAAATTATATCGATTGGATTGGGATATGCTCTTAGTATGACCTTCTACAAATTTCTAAGACAACCTCTTTGCTTGCTGATGGATTAGCTGTTGATGGGAAAGTAAGAAGTTAACAACATAATTATTCAAATTTAATACACCATCCACAATGAAGTTCATCTATTTGAGTGCTTAAGTGAGTCTCACACGTACACATCGTTTATTTTATAATTTTTAATGTAAGTATCTAATAAACACTTAATTCCTTCAACCCGACACCACAACAAAATTTAACAATAGATCTCACTAACTCTATATTATTACATTTCAACAACACTTATTTATTTTATTACAAAATATATTAAATGAAATCCACATGAAAAAAATAAAGAGAGATAAGGTCCTTCTACAAGCACCTTCTCTATAAGCACTAATAAATATCACTTCATGATGAAATAATTATTTAACTCGTTAAATAGGTGAAGTACCAACACTTGTGGATGGTTTTACGAACAGAGAGCCATTGGGGGGAGAAAGCAGATCAACAAGAAAACATGAAAAACTAAACATTAAAAAAAAGCAATTAAACATCATTGTTTAAAGCTTATTAAAAATAAATTTGTAAAATATATGATCATTATTCAAAATCAAGACAATGACGTCCATGCTTGATATTAATTAATTCAATCAACAAGGAGATCATATGATAAACCGATTTAAAAGCCTTCATTGATATTTAATGTTGAAAATGTAACCCAAACACCATATTTATGCACACTTAGGGTCCGTTTGGTTCGAGAGTTTTGAAGGGGAAGGGAGGGGAGGGGAGGAAATATTTTTAATTTGATGTGTTTGGTTCAATTTTTATAAGGGAATGGGAGGGGAGAGGAGAGGATCTCTTTAAAAATTTATTACATTGCCAAAATTATCCTTAGATTAATTTAAAATCTCAATATTATCCTTGTAACAACTTTTATTATTATTAGGTTATACTATCTTATAACAACTTTTATTATTAGGATTATATTATCCTTGTAACAACTTTTATTATTATTAGGTTATATTACCGTTGTAACAACTTTTATTTTCATGTTATCTATCACTCTTATTTGTTATATGTAAAAACAAACATCATCGTATATTTAATTAAGTATAAGGGTAAAACAATAAATTAATTTTAAAAGTCCTCCCCTCCCCATGTGAACCAAACATTTTTAATTAAAATCTCTCACATCATGTTCCTTCCCCTCCCCTCCGTTGAACCAAACGGACCCTTAAGAAAAAAAAATTCTCGCCTCTACACTCTCAAAAGCCTCCAAAATCATTTATTTTTTGTCAAATTTGTCCATCTCCAAATTACACAATCTAAATGGAAATCATTCAAATTGACTAATCCCGACATACAAATATATTCATCAAACTCCTTTGAGAGGCGGAACTAGAGGGATGCATGGAAAGGCCATGGCCACCCCATTCTTATCCCTTTTTTATATACCTATAGCACTATTTCTCCACTTTTTTCTAGTTTTATTTTGGTTTCTTTTTTTTTTGAAGAAACCAAACTAGTCATAGGAAATTGACACCAAAGAGAATAAAACCGAAGACGTTTATTTTGGTCTCTTAAGTGTTTTTCCTTTTATTTTGGTCCCTTAAATTACAAATGTTAGACAATTTAATCATTAAGTGTTTTTTTGGTTTCATTTTGGTCAGTTAACCTACAAATACTATATACTTTGATCATTAAGTTACAAAACTTTAGACATTTTAGTCTATCCTATTAAGAACAAAAATGTCTTTATTTGTAACTTTAAAGACCAAAATGTCCAACGTTCAAAATTTAAGGGATCGAAATGAAACAAAAAATAAAAATTAAGGGACCAGATTATATAAAATTTGTAACTTATGAGACCAAAATGAAAGAAAAAAGACTTGAGATATCAAAGTGAAATCTAAAAAGACCAAAAATACAATTTATATAAAATTACTTAACTTCAAAAAAAAAACGAAACAATTTTTCTTATTTTAAAAAAGTACATAAAGCAGCCCCCTAAAGTGTTATTTCTGGCTCCCCCACTGTCGTTCCTCATTTCAATTTGTCTCAAAACTTCAAAACCATTTCTCAAACTCCCAAAACTCGTTTCCAATATCTCCTTTTCCATCAAAACCACTTCCAAAACATCACATTTCACAAATTTCGAAATCATAAGGATGAGGTAAGTTCCAATTTTCCTTCTCCGCAGGAGGACATAGTGACATCGTTTCTGGGAAAGCTATCTGATGCAGCTGCTCCTTAATATGTATCTTCGTATTGTAATCAGCATTGTTAAACCGAATCTGAAAATTAAAAAAAAAAAATTGAAGTGAGAATTTGTTTCGTCTAGATGGGCCAATTCGGACGTGTGAAATACCAGAACAGAATTACTATTGAATCAAACCTGAATCGCTTCCAACTCTGGCAAAATAGATATATCTGGATGATCTTCCTTTGGCACACCGTCATCATCAACCAACACTTCAGATCTTGGACCCCTCATAGACTTGTTATATCTCTGACGTGCATTATAAATCTGCTTGATAGTAATCACATTGTCAGCTCTTCTTTTCTTCAAAGTCATAAGAATATTTTTTGGACGGACCGTGTTATTTGTCATCTCATGAACGAGTTTCCTCTCTTCCACATTTAAACGGCCTGCAATAGGATGACCTTCTAAATTTTCCATCATCTCATGATTGTGTTTTCCACACACTACGGTAACTTCCCATACACCAGAGCACAAAAAATAACCCCGCAATCTGAATGGACACTCACATTTTATAAATCTTGTGTCTTGGCGTTTCAACTGCTTATATACACCACCCCTTTTGCATCCAAGTACAAGAGCTTGTAGTTTCTCCATTTGACCCACTTTGTGACTTTGAAATAACAATAGCAAACCCTAACCTAGGCTGCTTCACCTCGAACCCATTTCAGCAGGTCATCTCGAGTACTAAATTGTTTATCAGTAGCGAAGTGTTTAGCGAAATCAAGAGACTCAACAACTGGCTCAGCACTGTTAGGCTTCAAATCAGCAGAGGGATCCTCCATACCTGAAATGGTATCGTGTTCGTGGGAAAAAAAGGCTTATACAGTAAGTACACATTCTGAGTTGGCCCATCTGGACCCTTTTTAAAATGAAGCTTATTCGAACAATACCAGTAATACGTAAAAACAAAACGCAAAAGAAACAATTAGAAGGAAATTAGAGTCACATTTCATTTGCTTTCAAATGAAAATTGTGTAAATATAATCAATGGATGATAGGAATGAGTAATGAAACACACATTTTGTAAAATAAGGGTTTTATTTAGAGTGATTTTAAATGAGAGTTGACGATGACGGGTTTCAAATTTATCATGTATATACTTTCCAAAATAAGAGGATTGACCAGACTCCAAAACTAAATAATCTACCAGAACATTCTTAATTTCCTTTCTACCAGAACATTCTTAATTTCCTTGAACCAAATTCATGAACCCAAAATGTTATTGTCATATAAATTAAACACTTGTACTAGAACAAAAGAACAAGGCACAACCAAATATAACACAAGGAGCATAACATTCTAAACCAATTGATTTATGTTTGAGTGCATTTATGTAAAAGTGGGTTGGACAATAAATTTGAGGCTAAAAATCATTGTAGAGACAAAAGCTCTAAATTGTAGCTTCAAATTATAATCAATTCCAGAGGCAAAACAATATGCAGCACGGACACCTCAGAATGAAACGTCTCTGATGTCCAAATTGACATTGGCATATGTTAGGAGATTAACTCACAACTATACAATTATAAGCCAACTTGGTTTTTATTAGCAAGTTAACAGTTTTTATTAGAGTTAATTTTGACATTAATAGTTTTATTTTAGAGGGTGGTGTTTATATAACATAAACACAGTTAACAAGACTAGTTCATATCCGTCAAATTAACTTTGTAATGAGAACTAAGTTGATTTCTAATTATATAGCTGAGTTAATCTCCTAACAACATATGTGAGATTCAATTAGTGAGATTCAATTATTTCATTTTGTTAAACTAGTACCGGTGTCGACATGTAAGTATCGATTATAGTGTCTGTGTTAGTGTTTCATATGCAAATCAATTCTACTCGCGGATGTTAAACATGTCAAAAAATCAATTTTACACCTATAGAATCAATTAAGACTTCAATAAAAAGTGGAACCAACATATAGGTTTGCTTAGATTCCAATATTCCATTTAACGTCTAATCTTCCGTGATAAGCTTTTGGGTACCTTCCTTTTTCACATTGAGATGAATCTAGCATCTAGAGAAAGGACAAGGCACCGTGAATTCTAAGCTGTAAGAAGAAAGTTACAGGGTAGCAATGCAGAGCCCCATGACAAAAGGAAAATGGAACTTGAAGGAAATCAGTTATGGCTCTTATATTCTCCCATTTGAATGATAAATTTCCATTTTTATTCTTCACGTTTACATATGATGAATGGCATGCATGCACATGCAGTGCAGACAAGGTTGCATGCATTAATTCATTGTGCATGTCTTATGTCACTTTTCCTCTTTTCATCTTTTCATGGAAATGTTTTCTTTTTGTATGAACATGTGTATCAATACTCACCAAATTATGCTATAATTATCTGTTACTTGCACGTGAAGATAAACACATGAAAAGAGGATTCAAACCCTTTGATTCCAAATGAAATTTGAACTTTTTCCTTAGAGATACAATGTCAAATTTTTATCATTGAACTAACACCTCCTAGATAAAATGATTGAAACCCTTAAAACTACTAGTTCTTTACTTTGCAGCTATATTCGATGAAATGGATTTTCTCAAATCACACAAAACCCTAACATTTAGATCTAGAAAAATCAATTAAGACAAAAACCCTAACAGCTTCTTCCAACGGCAAGAAAAAACAAACATGGTGTAAATTTAGGTGAAACCAAACTGTGTGAGGGATTTAGGTTTTAACAGAGACAAGGGAAAGGAAAAGGAAGGAACGAGTAGTGAATTTTAACCTGAGAAAGGGGGTGTGCGTTGACGGAGAAAATGGTAGTGTCGGTCCGTCATAGTCACAGATATCGTTCTTCTTCCTCCTGCGTCGCGTCGCGTCGCGTGTGCCAGTCTCACAGAAATGAGAACGAGGATTGGGTGCGATAGGGTTCACTTAACTGAATCAAGAGAGAAAAGGGGGATTCCAGTACATGGGCTTCGCGCCTTATGTTTTTGTTTCGGCTAGTTTTGGCTGCGATTTTATTTCCTATAAAAAAAAATGTTTAATCGATATCTGGTCTCTTATCTTATTATTTTATTTTTTTTTAATTTGGTCACTTAACTATTAAACTTTTTAAATTGGTTCTTTGTCTGGTTTCTATCATTCAATTTGGTCCTATTTCATTCATTTTAACCATCTAAAAAAGAAGATTGTTGAATAAATAAGGTCTATCAGATCTAACTGTGTATCACCAACACTTAATTTATTTTAGGCTTATTAGGTCATTTGGTCGCCTAAATAATTTACAGTTTTCATTTTGGTCCCCTATCTCGAAAATTCAACATTTTGGTCCCCTTGGTTTTCCTCCGTTATTCAAAAAAGTCATCTCTGTCAAATAAGTCACTTTGTCGTTAGTGAGTGCACACGTGGAGCATCCAACGTGGCACGTATATAAGGCTTGGCTTTTTCAGATCTTCTTTCTCCTTTCTCCTTCTTCTTTCTCCTAACTTTGTCGTTAGGGTTCTTCCATCTTCTTTCTTCTTTCTCCTTCCTCCAATCCTCTATCTTCTACCTCTCTTCCTCTCTCTATTTCTGTTCGAAATTTTTCAAAAAATAGGGATTTTTCAACCAAAATCCCAACCAGTTTCAATCCCTTCCTCGAATCTCTCTTATCTCCTTCCTCAAATCGTAACGCTCGCTTCTCCTTCTAATCCTTCAAATTTTTTGAATCTGAGAAATGTCAAATCAAATGGGTCAATCAGCTGGGTCTGTGGGTTCGAATTTGAGAGGTTTGAATTTGAGAAATAGAGCAAAAACAGAATGCAGGTGTGGAGAAGAAACTGTAGTACGAACTGTAACTGATAGCTACAATCCAAACTGTGGGAAAAAGTTCTGGGGGTGCAGAAACTACAAAAATCAATATGATAAAGGTTGTAGTTTCTTCAAGTTAGTGGATGAAGAGGTCAATGATGACAGGGAATTGAAGATTGTAAAGCTGCAGAAAAAGAATACAAAGTTGAAGAATGAATTGGAGAAGACAAGATCTTGGTTGAAGATTTCAATGATTTTTGGATTATCATGTTTTGGTGTTTGCCTAGTGTTAGGAACAATACAACTTTGCAAGATTAGTGGCAGCTGCAGTCATGTGTACTTGAAATAGGAAGAATGTTTGAATGTAGTACTTTGTGATTGAAAGTTAGAATGTAGTACTTTGTTGTGTAATTTGAATGTTGTGTAATTTTGAAATTATGAAATGAATGAAAGAAGTTGATTTGGCATTATGAAAAGGTTGTGTATTTTGAGTTGAATGAAAGTTGAAATGTTGTGTAAATTTACATTAAAAAATGACCTTAATGTATACCAAAATGATGTTGCCTGTAATGTATCTATAACAAAACTGATGGTTTGGCTTAAAAAGAATTGCTTGTAATGTATACCAAAATGGATACCAAAATTGCCTGTAATGTATACCAAATTGCCTTGTTATGTAGGACTTGGAACTAAGTTTTGGCATAATGATAAGGTAATAACATACTGATTCATTCAATCATAATAGGCATAAAAGTAACATTGTACCTGACACTTGGTCATTACATCAAAATATACATAAAAGCTAAAGTGTATCTAGTACTTGGTCATTACATCAAAATAACATTCAAACCTAAAGTGTATCTAGCACTTTGTCATTACATCAAAATATATGCACTTAGGCATAATACCAAAAAAACAGTCAAGTTAGACACCTAGCTAATGTTGGGTTAAAACTGAACCATTTGCTCTAGCAGACACTTTCTTCTTTTTACCATTTGTTGTTAGTTGTGTTGAAGAAACTTTCTCCTTGTCCTTCCTTTTCCTGGTTTTTGACTGCTGAGTTGCAGCAGATGGCTGCACAGATGTGGAGGCTGCACCAGTTGTGCCCTCAGCTTGAGCAGGGACATTTTGGCTTGATGAGCCTTCAGCTGGAGGTGGTGGTGGAGGCTGCACAGTTGTGCCATCAGCTTGAGCAGGGACATTTTGGCTTGATTAGCCTTCAGCTGGAGGTGGTGGTGGAGACTGCACATCCAGAAATGAGCAGCTCCAAGAACCATTTCCAAGATTCCTTTGTCTCCCCTTCAACCACAGCAAATGCTATTGGAAGCATCTGGTCATTTGGGTCCCTTCCAATTGCAGCCAACAGTTGCCCCCCCATAGTAACCCTTTAAAAAACACCCATCTAGTCCAATTATAGGCCTACACTTAAAAAAGCTTTCCTTACAGCCTTTTAAACAAACATACATCCTTTGAAAATGGGGACAAAATACAGCATCAGGTCTCTCAAGGTCTTCTTCAGTGCCTTGGAATGGTTGAGTGCTAACAATAACATTAGATCCTCTATTAGACCTCAACAACTCATGGGCATAATCATATATCCTAGTGTACTGCTCCCTAAAAGACCCATCCACCATATCAAGTGCTTTACCTCTAGCTTTATATGCCTTAGTCCAGTTCACCCCAATATTCCATTTTTCTTGAGCTCTATCCATTATTGCAGACAACTTCAAAGTAGGATTCTCTCTTACCCTTGTATGCAGATTTTTACCCAACCAATCTGAGTTCATCATCTTTACCTTATACTCCCTACTGCAACTGTGTTTTCCCTTTATCCTCCTCAGTTGCATGTTTCTTCATTTGGTATCTTTGCACAATATGCCTCTCAATTACAACCAGGTTTACATATAACCCTCACCCCCCCCTCTGATTATTCTTCTTAAACTTTAAAGCCCTTCCAGAATGGATTTCATATGTCCTTATCCCTTCTTGAAATTCCTTCTTAGACACAAAGTATGTCCCTACCTCCCAATTATAGTCACGCATGTTGTCAGGTTGTTTAAATGTGGAAAACTTAATTCTGTTGCCATCATCTTCCTCTTCATCTTCATCTTCAGTTTCACCAGCACTCTCTAACACATCACTATTGTACTCCTCATCATCACTAAGTCCCCTATCCCTCACTATGCTAGACTGACCAATTACTTCCCCACAGTTTGCATTTGTGTTAATTTGCTCAGCCAAAACCTCATCCTCAAACACAGGTTCATTCACAGATGCTTCAACATTTTTCTTTAATGGTCTTCCCCTCTTCTTCTTTGTCCTACTACCACTAGTTCCCTGATTTGCTTCAGCTACAACCACATTACACAGATCTGCTCCTTCAGCTACAACCACATTACACAGATCTGCTCCTTCAGCAAAAACCTCACCTTCTTTTTCTTTTTCTTTTTCTTTTTCTGTTTCTGTTTCTTCACCTACTGCTGCACCAAAGTTGTCTTCATCACCCACCTTTTCCTCTGAGTCATCAAAGTTTATATTCAGTGCACTATCTTCACTTTCCTCACCTACCCAGATTGACTCATCCCTCAATTCTTCCTCTACACCAGCTTTTGTTCCCTCCTCACCTCTAGGCCCATTAGCATTTACAACCACAGATGGTCCATCCACCTCAGTGGGCCCTTCACTTCTTTTTTTCATTTAACTCAGTCACCCCACCATCCACCTCAGCTCCTACTACATTTTCCAATTCAGTGGGCCCCTCATTCCCCACATTTTTAACCCCAGTGGGCCCCTCATTTTCAACAACAGTGGTCCCCTCATTTTCAACAGTGGTCCCCTCATTCCCCACTGTGGTCCCCTCACTAACATTGCCTACTAGGTATTCAAGTAAAGGCAGGTTCAAAACTGCACCATTAAACACATTTTCCACTTCCTCATTAATTTCCTCCAACACAACTCCAGCATTTCTTACAGGGAAATCATTTGCTTCATCTAAAAGGTTCAGATTCGCAACTCTAGGTTATTCTACAGGGTGTACTACATAAGCATGAACCCTATCATACATTTCTGCTATATGTTTCATCCTTCTACAACCATTGTCACTATTCAACCTAACCAAGTCAACCACTAGATTAGGGTCATGATACCAAAGGCTGGTAATGGAGGGGTAACCTAGTCTCTTTATAGTTGATAGCAAAGAAAAATAACTCCAATAGTCAGGGTCACATTCTAACACAGTGTGTGTGCCATGATAATCAGCATGGTGAAATTGACCAAAAGCCCCCCATGGTGGAGCACAAGCAGAAATCTACCCTCCAACTGTTACAAAACGAGAACATTATGCTTAACCCTTTAAAAAACCAGATTAAAAAGAACCCTAAACCACTTGTTACTTTGATTAAAAAAGGAATTTTTATCGAATCCATAAAACAATTCCTAAGTTGATTAAAACGACATAGATAACACAAACCAGTTGTTAATCTGATTAAAAAATGGATTTTTTTTCGAAACCCTAACCCTAAACCAGAAACCAAACCCAGAAACCAATACCAAAACCCAGAAACCAAAGCCCTAAACCGGAAATAGCAATAAACCCTAACTACGATTTAAATAAGTTTAAACACATACCTCGTCAATCTCCTCAATCTCAGCTTCAAAATCGTCATCTTCTGCAGCCATTTCTGTTTTCAAAGGCCATTTCGTATGAGTTGATTCCTAGGTGGTGTTGATTCTCCTTCTTCTTCTTCTCAGACCTTTGGTTTGCCTCTCTCTCTCTCTCTAAAAACCCTTCCTTTCAAAAACAGTTCGTATTCTCTCTCTAAGTCCAAGAATACAGCTTAATTATATATGTGCCACGTTGGATGCTCCACGTGTGCACTCACTAACGGCAAAGTGACTTATTTGACAGAAAGGACTTTTTTGAATTTTCGAGATAGGGGACCAAAATGAAAACTGTAAATTATTTAGGGGACCAAATAACCTAATAAGCCTTTATTTTACCTTTCTTCATCTTCTTCTCTCATCTTCATCTTCATCTTCGTACAACCTTCATCATCTTCTATTTTTTTCTTTCAAAAATTCATTATTTCAACTTCAACAAAAACCACATAATCAAACATTTAAATCTATAATCAACACCACCACCATCATCCAAAATCGGATCACCAAAACTCATTCACTCCAAAAAGAAACTTTCATTCACCAAAATTCTTCTTCTTTCACCACCAAACAAAGAAAAGAACAGTTCTCACAACAGACGCGTGCACCACCATTCAACAACAACAACTGCACTATGCAGGCACTCTTATGTGTCTCTTCCATTTTGCTTCCAACACAGATCTCTCTCCAATTCTTCATCTTGGTATGTTTCTTTTTCTGTTCCTTTTTCTGTTTTTTTGGTTTTTTTTTTTTTAATTCATGTACTATAAGCTAGAAATTGATTCTATATGTTTTGATTATAAAGTTACAATCTTTTATGTACATAAATTAAAGGGTCATTGTTAGTTTATAATAATCTAATAAAAAATACCATAAAGTAATCATTTTATTACTTTTGAATACTTTTTAGATCATGGGTTATTGAAATTATTTTATGAGTTTTGATTAGATTTGGTGAAGAAGAAAAAGTTGGGTGGTGTGTGATTATGAATTGAAGTGTAATTGGGTGAAGAAATGAACGTGAACCATGCTTCAATTCACCCAGTTGAAGAAGTTCCAACTACTGATGTGGTGTTGTTGTTGCTGAACAACATTTGAATGTTCCTATGGTAAGGATGAAGCATATTCAAGGCATGTCCGGTACTGCTGGTGGCCTTTCTTTGCGTGTTTCACAATTTGTTTTCGTTGCTGTTGCGCTGTCTGTTATGGCTTCCACTAGTGATTTTCCTAACATCAAAAACCTTCCCTCTATGGCTTTTGGTGAAAGTGGAAGGATTTTGGTGAGAGAAAGTTACTTTTTGGAGTGAATGAGTTTTGATTATCGGATTTTGGATGATGGTGGTGGTGTTAATTATATATTTAAAGGTTTGATTATGTGGTTTTTGTAGAAGTTGAAATTATGGCTTCCACTAGTGATTTTCCTAACATCAAAAACCTTCCCTCTAGGCTTTTGGTGAAGTGGAAGGATTTTGGTGAAGAAAGTTACTTTGTAGTGAATGAGTTTTGATGACGGATTTGGGGATATGGTGGTGGTGTTAATTATATATTTAAAGGTTTTGATTATGTGGTTTTTTTGTAGAAGTTGAAATGATGAATTTTTTAAAAGAAAAAAAAGTTGAAGATGATAAGATTGATGAATGTTGTAGTGAAGATGAGATGATGGAAGAAGATTACGAAAATAATAAATTAGGTGTTGGTGATACACGGTTAGATATGGTAGACATCAATTATCCAACGGTCTTCTTTTTTAGGGGTTTTAAATTAATTAAATATGACCAAATTGAATGATGGAAACAAGACAAAGAACCAATTTGGAACGTTTAATAGTTAAGGGGCCAAATTGAAAAAAAAAATAAGTAAAGGGACCAAATGATCAATTAAGCCAAAAAACAATAACAAATCAGTCCCTAAGTTTAGTCCCTTTTGCACTTTTGACCCCTCAAGTCAATTTTGAACAAGTCAACGCACACTGTGGCACCTCACTTAAGTGAGTAAGATGCCACGTGTGTAATTTTCAATTTAAAAATAAATAAAAATGCCACATCTTTAATGCTTTAATTAAAAAAAATGGAAAAGGCATAAACTCAGATCCACAAAATACAGTTCTCCACCGTACTTTTTCTTCCTCATTCTCCTCTCTTTTTGCTCCGCCACTTCACCGGAGCTCCGATCTCTACTCGAATTCAAAAAAGGCATAAACTCATCCACAAAATCTAGTTCTCACTTCATGGAAACCAACGACAACATATGTCCACGTTCATGGACAGGAATCACCTGCGACGACCTCACCGGAAACGTCACCGGAATTAACCTCAACAACTTCAACCTCGTCGAAGAGTTAAAATTGAAAGGACACGTTTGGTGGGAGAGAACATTTGTGTTCAAGTTTATTGTTCTGAAACGTGATTTGACTCAAATTAAGGATGTTTGGATGTCAATTGTGAAATCAATTCTGGGTCTTAAAATTGATTCTAGCTTCTGTGTTTGTTCCAAATCGATTCTCAATGGTGTCCCTTCTTCTAATTATTGTTTTGATGTCGATTAAATGGTGAATGCGTTTCTGGTGTGCAAAAGAGTATCATGTGTTCCTCTTTGTTGCGGTATGTTCTGCTACTATGTGAGTTGATGCACTTCAACATATTTTTTTTTAAATTAAAGCATTACACATGTGGCATTTTTATTTATTTTTAAATTGAAAATTGCACATGTGGCGTCCTACTCACTTAAGTGAGATGCCATGTGTGCTTTGACTTGGTCAAAATTGGTCTGGGGGGCCAAAAGTGCAAAAGGGCTAAACTTAGAGGGCCGATTTGTTATTGTTTTTTTACAGGGGCCCAGAATCAAAAGTTTGTGATACTTAGGAGACCAAAACTGTAATTAAGCCTTTTGTTTTATTTTAACTAGCGGAACCGTTTTCCATTTTTTATTGCATTAATATTCGTAAATTATAAACAATATTTAAGGATATAATTAGAACTATGGGTGTTTGCGATGCGGATTAGTTTGGTTTTAAGGATAAAAGTCATTTCAACTGCAAGATAAAAAAAAACATGCAGCTTGGTTTGATTCAGTTGGATTTTAAAATAAAAACCAAATCAAACCAATGTGGTTTGTGTCAGTTCGGTTGTTGCGGTTTTTTGCGAGACAATACAATTTTTTATTTTCAACATTTAAATCAAGTTAAAAACAATTTATTTTTAACAATGTTTCAAATTTCATCCAACATTACAATTTCATTATCATCCAACAATGTTCTCATCAACATAGATAAAATTAAAAACATAGACCAAAAAGTAACTCTCTCCGATAAGAAATGCAAAAGACTAAGATTTTATCATTTCTAAAAGTTCTCATTGTGTTTTTATGATTTAGATATGTCTAACATAAAGAGACGTGCAAAAGTGCAAGTAACATCAAATTAAAGCACAAAAATACATTTTTGAAATAAAAAACAAAGAAGAAACTTAATAAGAAAAAACATGTCATTATATGAAAGTTTTCATTAAGTTTCTATGATTATTTGTTTTTATATAAAGCAAAGATATATCTATGGGGATTGGTTTGCGATTTGGTACGGTTTTGTTCGGTTGATAAAATAAAAACCGCAAACCAAACCAAACCGTGAAGTTGAGTAAAAAAATGGTTTGAATACAACCGACCCAAATACGGTTTTATGCAGTTTTGGTTGATATTGGTTCAGTTTACAGTTTTTTTTTTTTTTGGTTGAGTCGGTTTTGAACACCCCTAATTAGAATAATGAAATCTCATATCTCATTTATATAGATTAATATATTAATAATAATTAATAGATTTTAATTAATAGAATAAAGAATAATCAATTTTATCCTTCACAATTTGATAGCAATCTTATATATATATATATATATATATATATATATATATATATATATATATATATATATATATATATATATATATATATATAAAATAAATTTCATTAAAAATCAAATTATTAATACAAGGGAGAATGTCAAATTTATTTATTTATTTGATAATAGAAAATGAATTGGTGTTGTATATAACAACCTTGGTAAGGTCACGAGCAATCATATTAATCTCTCTCCTAAGAAACTTGACATAAGAGTTGTTATATACATGATAAAGTACTACGACATATGCTTAAAATGAAATATACTTGGGCTCCATCGTTGACTGACAAGTCAAAAGAGTCCACAACACTCTTCAAATGTAGAGAAAGATAACTTGTTTGAACTCTAATTCCCACATCCACTCAATAATTACCGGTAAGCTCGAAGTCTTGTCCTCCTTAACATTCAAAATATACCCTTAAACATTTCGTACTCGTCCCTTAAGCAAATCTCAATTTCAAACTTACTGTGTTGCTAAAAAAAAAAAGACGTGTTGATATCGCATTTAATGAACATGTGTGTGGGTTGCTTCCATGTCTCCCATTCTAAACGGGCCGTTGTAAACGAGCAGCCTACCCACCTTCTTGATGTGTCGCTCTCCACTTTATAAGTAAAACATTAGGGTAAATTACACTTTTGGTCCCTTAAATATTTTTTAGGTTTCATATTGGTCCTCTAATTAATAAAAGTAACGTTTTGGTCCCTTAAATCCTTCTTTGTTAGTCACTTTGGTCCCTTCCGTTAGTTTGTGTTAAAAAACGTTCACTTTTGGTCCCTTAAATATTTTTCAGGTTTCATATTGGTCCCCTAATAGAGGACCAATATGAAACCTGAAAAATATTTAAGGGACCAAAAGTGAAACCTGAAAAATATTTAAGGGACCAAAAGTGAACGTTTTTTAACACAAACTAACGGAAGGGACCAAAGTGACTAACATAGAAGGATTTAAGGGACCAAAATGTTGCTTTTATTAATTAGGGGACCAATATGAAACCTGAAAAATATTTAAGGGACCAAAAGTGTAATTTACCCAAAACATTATTACGATAAATTACTTCAGCAACACTCTCAGACATATTCTCCCAGATTGATGCATTCATACTCCTCCCATATACTCCAACTTGTCGTCGCAAACTTACACTACTCATTGGATAAAATAGCCAAAATACTAAAGACTTTATGTGTTATATTCGACTAAAAATGCTGCCAAATTTGTACATTTTTTCCACAATGCAGCAACAAATGTTTTGTTGTCTCTAAACATCGGTTACACCATGGACATTGGGCGACGATATTAACCCCATTTTCAATCAAGTATGCAGGTAGCCAATTCCTTACAACTCACCATATAAAACTTCACACCTTCAACTGAACAACTAGCTTCCACAAGGTCTGCCAACTTCCCTCAACTGCCAAAATTACATTTTTGACAAACTCAATCAAGAAAAATTGATATGTTGAGTGAACATTATACTCGATAGGGGAATCCGATCTCCAAATTGGTTCATTCTGGACCACATGATTAAAAGGAAGGGGGTCGAACAACATAATTAACAGACCAAGGGCTCAAATATACACGCAAAGCATTCATGTTCCACTCTTTACTAACAGATTTTAATTATGAGGTTGCACCAATTGTCCGCTTGTTAACCACTTGACACTTGTCATGGAAAACTTGGATATTTTCATCACTTATAGCCTTCCATCTTATGCCTTGTCTAACCGTTGGGATAGTCCTCCTGAATACTATTACAAACAAAACTCGAATTATATCCTTTCGTCTCCTTCAACACATCACATCGTGGAAAATTATTGTGCCTTGTATAATTGAGCCACTGAAGATTTCGATTTTGACCATGATCGACATACTTGCTTGCCTAGCTATGCCAGATTAAACATATAAAGATTCTTAAACCTCATCATGTCATCCTTCTTTTGTATAGAGTTTGTATGAAGATAACCACAAGATTCCTTTATTGTGACGTCCTTCATTACCCTACCAAAAAGAATTTTTTTTTTTTTTCAATTCCATCCCATATTGAGGAAGAAGGGATTAAAAAATGATTATGAAGTAAGTTTGAATAGCTTGAGCAAAAGCAGACTGAACATCATAAATACATTTATGCAAGGACTTTTGATATTACCTTTCATAGAACATTGCAAAATAAAATGGGATGCTAATCTCATAGAGGTAGGAACATCAACTTTAAGATTCAGGATGGAGGGAAAAAACCATGCTTAAGCCACAACATCATGCTTCAAAAAAATCGTCACCATAATCCTTCCAAAATTGTTTAAAGACACCCGAATGAAACCATCAGGACCTAGATCCTCCAGCCCCAACGTCTTTTCATCCTAGATTTTCTCAATTTGACTTCTCTTATTCCTACAAGCAGTTAAAGCATGGAAAAACATGAATTGACATCTCCATATTTTTGCCAAAAAAAAAAAATTGTCCTTTACCTCCAGAAGATCTCAATTGTGACACCAACTTGTTCGTTCATGTTTGAGAGGATTTAAACTTCCTCACTCTATAATCATCTCGCCTTCTGTGTAAGACTTCAAGTTGTTTCCGACACACCTTAATGTGCTTCTTTAAATTTCATAAGAATACACCTACCTCATCTCTGAAGATAGGAGCACACCCTTCTAATCAAGCCACCACATCCCTTTCTCTTTCTTCTCACCCCTCTCTAACTACCTTATCAATAATCGACTCCATTAGCCATAAGTTCTTAAAATGAAACCTTTGATTTCTCAAAGGTACGACTGAACGATGTCGTCGAAGAAGGATAAGTGAGTGATTTGGAAGTCAACAAGTTGATTGATCAAACTTCTAGAAAATCTAAAATCATGTCATATTTGCCATTGCTCTGTCAAGGCGTCGCTCTATAGCATGGGTAGTGCCCATCAGAAACCTCCAAGTAAAAGGATACCCCTCAAGAGGAATATCAATAAGATTAGTGTCCTAAGTAGCCGTTGTTTTGGATTTCCAAACTGTTGTATTTGGATTTCCAAATTCTATTTTGAAATAGAATATCTACCGAAGTTGTTACTAGGTTGAGTCACGACCAGGTCGCTCTCTTTAAGACGTTTTGTGGCGCTGCCCAAAATTGTGCAAGACAGACTATCAACCACGCCGCCTCCAGGATAAAACAAATCCAGCTACAAATGTGCGGTTAACTACTGCACTATAGAAAACCGTTCGAGATTTACACCTTCAATACGGTACTAAGACCACTCTTTAATAGTGAAACCACTTTCTGAAATGGTACTGTGACCACTCTATTATGATGCTAAGACCACTCAAATATGCAAATATGGTGTTATCATCATTCTAACCTTTTAAGTTCTCCAAAATATCAATATGGTACTACGACCACTCAAATATGGTGATACCACCATTCTAACTTTTTAACTTCTCCAAAAATAGAAAAATATCGAAAGAATATTTATATATACCGTTAAGATCATTCTTAATTTCGACGGGACATTATTATTCCAAAAGGGACTATGATCTTAAAAGTATTCTTTATTCCGAAGGGACATATATTATCGAAGGGACTATGTTCTTAAGACCTTTCTTAATTCTGAAGGGACATTATACCGAATAGGGACTAAGGTCTTAAAAACACTCTTAAATCCGAAGGGACGGAAAAAGGAGATAAGG
Organism: Medicago ruthenica; assembly: GCA_018208015.1. Classification (NCBI taxonomy): domain Eukaryota; kingdom Viridiplantae; phylum Streptophyta; class Magnoliopsida; order Fabales; family Fabaceae; genus Medicago; species Medicago ruthenica. Next base: position 115,290,325 of record CM031371.1, on the reverse strand, counting down.
AGAAGAATAGCTCGTTAACACAAGCTGGGGGGAGAAGAGAGAAAGAGTTCTCGACAACTAAAAAGAACTATTTGGTGTGATTTTTGAACTGAGTGGAGTCCTCTATTTATATAGAGATTTTGTAATTATTTTAGCTAAAATTGCGGCAGCAGTTACTCTAATGTTTATAAGATCAAAAGAAACTTAACCAGTAATCAGTTCAACGATACTTGTGGATAAGATCAAAAGGAAACAAATCCACAAAAGTGGAGGAAACAAACTCATTGGATATGAATGAATGAAAGATAGGAAATTCAGTTGGATTATACTAAAATTGTGGGAAGTGATATTCATGAATAAAAATAATAATTACTATTATTTTTATCAATACCAAGTATTTAAAATTAAATACCGCAATTTAAACATTACTAATGCGTGTGTTCTATTTTATGTGCGACCTCCACTCTCTATTTTTTGAATTCACATCACACTAGCTCAAAATTTTATTACTTGGTGTTTAATCTTTCAATTTTCTTCAACTTCACACCAATGTTCCAACGGTAGCATCATGGAAGCCTTGAAAGAGGTAATTCAAATTATCACATCTTCCAAACTTATCATCGCACATTATAAGATCATTGTAATCTCCTACCATGCACCAGAGAAGGTTGGACATTCCTACAAGTATATTGTAAAAACCAGTGAACCTCTAAATACCTTGTTGGTTACTTTCCAGATGTAGAACAATGCGGTGAGTAGATTAATTAGTAACCAAACATTGCATCATCATTCCACATAACCTTAATATCTATTATCTATCGATTTATGGCAAGACTTAAATCCAACCTTGCGTTTGAAAGACTCCTTATTATTAGCTATCAACAGATTTTCAATAAAAAAACAATTTTCAATATACGAGTACGAACAAGATTCTTCAGGGTGAGAACTGCATTCAAGTGACCTAACACTTCCAACTTAAGACTACCACCTAAGGGATGGCAATGGGTACCCTACGGATAGGGTACTATTGTGCTCTTCCTCATACCCGCGTTTGTAAAAAATACTCGTATTCGAATCCGTACCCTCGTGGACAACAACTTTAGTGTCCTTCCCCTATACCCTATGAGCACCTAAGTTCCCATACCCGCACTCATTATCCGCACTTTAATTATGAAAAAGACAATAAAAACATCACAATTGAAATAAAACTATGGTCCAAATGTTTTTCCAATCAACTCATAAAATAGTATGAATCATAGTATTTAGCGAAATAAAAACATCCAAAATATCCCTAAAAAATTGTACACCATTAAGAGGAGCGGTTACTTGTATTAAGTAGTTTTCAGGTTTAGGTTTAAGCTTAAATAGCAGAATAAATTAATTAATTATACACCAAAAATAAATAAATTATTTATTATATAAATATGTATATGCGGGTTGCGGGGCTGGGCAGTATAATACTCTTACCCGCGCCCATACTCATTTAAATTTGCAGGATAATTACCCCCAGACCCAAGCACGTACCCATGAAAGCGGGGTTTTACCCTAGCCATTATGAGTTTTTTGCGGGTACCCATCGGGCATGGGTCCAATTGGCATCCCTACACCTAATTCGCTCTTTGTTTCACATTGAAAGACTCCTCTAATCTCACATTGATCAATAGAAAAAGAAATAAAACACTCACACAAAGGAGAAAAAAATCAACTTCTCTCAAAGGAGAGAGAAACATCAAGACCCAACGCTCGCAATCTAATTTAGTCTCTAACAAAAATATTAATCATTTTGAAAGAAAGTTTTGTCATCCATTACGATCTTATTCGACTCGAGGGATTAGTCTGTCTCTATAGTTGCGCACAAATATTACTCAAATTAATCCTTGACATTTTCATATAGTGTACATATTAGTCTCGCTGTTTTAATTATAGAGGGACTAATTTTTCAGCGTAAGAAAATGTTAGGACTAATTTGATATTATTTTTTGGAAGGGGCTGAATTCGGCGGCGAATAAATTATGAGGGACAAAAATGGGTTTTTTGAACCTTTTAATATTAATTAATAACTAATTAATGAGTCGTGTTAACTTGTGTAGTAAGTGTACATGTTAAGGATTTCACAAATGCTCTCTCCATCCAAATCATATGTCACTTTGGTAATTTCACACAAATTAAGAAAACTAGTAAATTTTGTATGGAAAACAAAAGTTATGTTTTGTTTTACAAAATTGTCCTTCTTTAATGTTACGGAGGGAGTAGTATAATTTGGGAAGGAGAGAGTAGAAATAATGTCTTGAAAAAAAATATATTTTTTGGGTATAAGCACGTTAGAGTTGTGACATACAAAATGAAACAAATTATTTTAATTAGAATGATATCTAATTTGGGAAGGAAGGAAGTACTAATTATGTCTTGAAAAAATATTTTTTTTTAATCTTTTTGAGAAGAGATTAATCATTGTACACTGGTGGGTAAAGATGTCAAATGGACTGGTCCGACCCAGTCAAGTCCAGCTCGGGAGGTTCGACATTATAAATGGGCCGGCCCAAACCATTCCATTTGAAATTAGGTCACTCTTTCTAGAGTCCGGCCCGGCCCGGTCCATTTTAGTTTTTTTTTATTTATTCACTCTTTTTTATGTATTTTGGATATATTAGTTACTCACAACTATTTTTTTGTTAGAATATGTTTGGATTGACATATATGTGTAAATAATTTTTACATTAACATTAAATAATTAAACTGTAGATATATTACTTCAATTGAATCAAATTAATATTTTATAAACTTTAGAATTTTATTACTTTGAGCTAAATTTATCCATTTTTATTAAGTTTGTTTGTTTAAATATATTTTTATTGATACATTTTAAATTAGTTGATAATTTTAAAAAAAATATAGTGTTTTTTAACAAAAATAAAATGGAGTTATTGATAGTGGGGCGGCCCGGAGCCTAATGGACTAACCCGGTCCAGCCCAATTTTTTTAAAGAACCCCTATATAGATTATGTTTAGGGTTTTATAGGGCGTCCACCGATTATTGTATTCCTCATATTTTACCTATTTAGTTCGTCTCGTGAGCTCAAGCGACAACAATAAAGATATGTTCCGATAGAATATTTGTCAGTCCAATATCGACATTTTGTGCTGACCTCTCTCTAAATTTCTTAGAGCCTAAATTGCTTATTTGTCGGTCTATTTGTCCACTCGTGTATTTACTTAATCTATTTATCCAAAATTGTTTGTTTAATTTTCATTATTTATTATTTGTAAATTCATATTTGACTCCTTTTCAAAAGGAAAAAAAAAATCCTATCTGACTCCATTTTGTGTAAATTATTTTTCATCCCTAGATGAATAAGAACAAAGAAGACGCATAATCATCGGCTCAACATTTTACTTTTTTTGTTAAAAAAACCATTTTAAGTTTGGAAGGGAAAAGAAAGCACTTGGTAATGTGTATCAGAATATTCTATATACCTCGAAATAAATAAATAAATGATTCGGTGTCTTTATCCCAAGTCATTACTTCCATTACCTGCCACTGGCCATTGCCAGCAATTTTTAATTTTTCATATTTTGTTTTTTTTTTTTAAAGAAATTATTCATATTTTGTTAGAATTTGCTCATTTGTTTATAGTTGATTTGTCAATGCCCTAGTAGTGACCCATTAACAACTAACAAGACTGTAAACGAAAACTTCACTCTTATCTTTTCTTTGGTTGCTCCACTTCCGAATGGGATGTCATCATCATTTGATAATAATAAATCAAACTCTCCCAAGTTGACGTGATAAGCTTGTTAAATGCGTACCTAGGACGACATTATTATGATTTGAATATTAACAAAGCAACCTCTCCAAGGTTTAGTATATTAGTTTAAAAAAATTATATCTTAGATTCAAAGATTTTGAGTTCGACCTTAGCTAATATATTTAGAAGGAGGTAAATAAATGTATATTCATTCTCTCAACCAAAAAAAAAGTACTACATATTCATTTATAAATTTTGAAAGTCTTCTCTGCTATGACTATATATATTTACCATCACCCTAAATTTCTTTGTATTTTTCTAACAAAGTAACCTTATAGCAAGATTACGTCATTTGTGTTTTTATGATAACATGAGAATCAGTAATATAAGAATCAGTATGTGATAGAGATGATAGTATGAATGCTACATGTTTTATACACGCAACTTCCCCCATCGGCATCTGATTTCAACCCCTCCTTAGATGATGCTTTCATTTGAGCATCCAACAAAAATGGCGCCTACACTACTAAGAGTGGCTATGTCTGGCTGCTGTCTCATACAAACACACTTGCTAATGTTCAAACCTCTTCCTCTTGGTCTTGGATTTGAAAATTAAAATCTCTGGAAAAGCACAAATTTTTTTTTGGTTGGCCTGCCAAAATTCTGTCTCCACTCTCTTATTGCTCAACAATAGGAATATGGCTTCATCGGCCCTTTGCTCTCGTTGTGGTCTTGAAGATGAGACTTTCCTTCATTGTGTCCGTGATCGTAATTTCTCTCGTACTATTTGGAACCATGTTGGATTCAATGATGCAAATTTCTTCGTAGATATGGAAGTGAGTCATTGGTTGAAGGAGGGCTCTTCGGGTCCCCAAACCTTCATTTTCACGGCCACAGTTTGGTGGGCTTGGCGTCACCGAAATCTTATGTGTCTTAATAATGAGAACTGGCCTCTTAGTCCCCTCTCCTACAACATCCACATTATGGTAGATGCTTTTTCTCATTGTTTCACGATTAATTCTCATGTTGTTCAAGTTGAGAGATTTATCAGGTGGAATAATGATAATTATTCTTGCACAATCATCAATGCTGATGGCAGTTGTTTGGACACCCCCGTGAGAGCTGGTTTTGGTGGAATTATTCGGAATAATGATGGATATTATTTATCAGGTTTCTCATGCTATATTAATGATTCTTCTGACATCTTGTATGTCGAGCTCCACGCTATTTACCAGGGGATTATTTTGGCAAAAAGCTTGAATATAATTGAGCTTGTTTGCTATAGTGACTCCTTGCATTGTATAAACCTTCCCAAAGGCCCGACTATGAGATACCATATTTATGTTGTCTTAATCCAAGATGTGAAGGATCTGATTAGGCAAGGTAATGTAACCGTTTGCCACACTCTTAGAGAGGGCAATCAATGTGCGGATTTTATGGTCAAGCTTGAAGCAGGTTCGGATACTGAGTTGCTCTACCATGTCTCTCCTCCAATTGATCTCTTGTACCTCCTCAGGATGGATGGAGTTAGAACTCTCTATTCTAGAGAGTAGTTTCTTCTTTTTTTCTTTCTTTTTTCTTGCTTCTGTTGTTCTTTTCTTTTTCCTTTTCTTTTTCCCTTGTAACCAAAAAAGAGTATGAATGCTACAACTGTTTTATTAAACAAATATTTTATATAAGATTTTTTAAGAAGTGAAGATTTAAAGAAAATCAGTTTTGTTATTATTTTGAATTGTAGTTTTTTAGTAGGTTCTAAACACTAATTATGAGAAACTGCATGAAATAGCTTCTCATTATAAGTGTTTTTAAAAAATTTATTATTCAAATAAACTTGTAGGAAAAGAATGAAAAACTCAAAATAATTTTAAAAAAAGCTATTTAAATCGATTTTTCATTTGAAGTCTTCTTTAGAAAATTCTTTTTTAAAAAACTTATAACAAAAATATGATACACTTTAAAAATCATTTCAAAAAAAAGTTGTAACACAGAGTATGCATGAGTGGTCTCTGATTAAGAGAGTATGTGTAAGTGTTGTAAATTGTAATCTTCCAAATACTAAATTTACTCGCTAACCGTGGATTTAAATTCATTAAATATATCACAATATATAACTTCTATTATTTTTTCAGTATGTTGTCATAAAAATCATTTTTAAAAATAAGCTAAAATCACTTTTTTGAATCTATAGTAAACAAGCTCATAATTCATCATATGGAAGGGAGTCACTCACATTTTATGTCCAACGGTATTTCAAAATACATATCTCTCGTAAAAAAACATGCGAGAAATCTTTGCGCTAGATTCCCATGTTGAAATGATAACACATATATCATTCATCCTAGCTGATAAAGTCACTCACATTTTATGCCCAACCTTATTTCAAGTAAGATTATCCCTCATGAAAAACATGTCATGCCATAAATCTAAAAAACATACTCAAATAATGTCCAGTGCAAGTGCAACAAGACCGTCTGCACGGGGTCTCAAACTTAGAGGGGTCTCAAGATTTGGAAGAAAACAAAACTTGTATTTACGAACAAAATCTGTCACCAAATGTCTTTTTTTTTGTGTTAAAATCTGCAAGACAACAATTTTACTGTCAATTACGCATTGTTCATAGATAAATGTTTATTTGTCTGTAGTTAAAAGTCATATTTGAACCAAAACTCATATATCACTATAAACGATGTTTGATTTTTTTTTTCTTTCAATTCTTTATAAATGAAAATGGACAAGATTATAACGGACCTCTGAATTGCTGGAGACAGTCGTTACTATTGAAAAAAACTATATAAGCACATAGTTACCCAAGTAATCCGACTTAAACATTGTTTTTCCGAGTAGGAGGAAAAAGTTTGAGTAGCATTTATGTTTCTTTATACCAATTAATTGAATTTTATTTTTGGATTAAATCTATTTTTTCTCTCTATAAATATTCAAAATTTTCATTTTAATTCTTATAAAAAAATTCATGATTTTAGTCTTTTTCATCACCACTTTTGATACTTGCTTCTTTTTTTTGAACAAGCCAAAATGAGATATATTACCACATATTCTTCTCCCTAGCACAAGGTATGCCGAAGAAGCAGAACAAAATTACAACCAAAAAATTCGATAAGTTACTGAAAAAAGAAACACACTCAGCCAATTCTCAAACAATGAAGGGGTTGCTGCCACCACAAATGGTAACCTAAAGGAAGCAAACATTTTTGGCTTTTAGCCACCCTAAGGAAGTAATTTTAACTTTTTCCAGAAGCTGCGAAAGAGATTTAGCATTATTATCGAAGAGCTTATGGTTCCGTTCATTCCATAAAGTCCAAGTCGTGCATAGCCAAATAAGATGTAAAAAGGAACGCTGAGGTTTGTACCGTCCTAAAGAGAAGACAAACTGTGTAAAATGATCCAAAATATGTTGTGGATCCACTGAGTAGACACCAATCCAAGTCTTAACATGTTGCCAAAGAGAGCCAAAAAAGGGACAATGAATTAGAAGATGATCTACTTATTCATTATGGCCACATCAAGAGACACACATTTGGGAATCGGGAGGAATAATACCGCGCCGCATTAGGTTATCCTTTGTAGGCCACCTGTTGCGAAAGAGACGCCACACACAAATTGAGACCTTCAAAGGGACACCCTTATACCAAACTGCCTCCGAGACTGCGTCGTAACTGTGCTCCTCCTGCCTCATGAGCAATTGATACACACCACGAACAGTATAGCCATCACCCACATTAGGGCTCCACTGCCAAACATCTGAATTTAATTCCTGCAAGATAACGTTAGAAAGCAGAGACCTACATTCCCCCAGTAACTCCTCCTCCCATGCAAACAAACGACGACGCCACCTCCACGCCCCCCTCCCACGCCCCAACCTAAGGAATGCATCTCACCTACCGACACATCCTGATGGACAGATAAATCAAACAGCCTCCTGAACTTCTCCCTAAACGAAACCGACCCCACCCAAACATCCCTAAAAAAAAGGTATTGAAGTCGTTACCAATTTTCTTCTGGATGCTCTGTTCAAACCAACTCCCGTACTCCACCCCGATCCCCTCACGAATAGACACAATCTCCCTCCACCACACCGAACCCGTTCGCCCCCCCCCCCCCCCCCCCTCTCCAAAAGACGCCCCCTCTCCTCACCATAACGAGAGGACAAAACCCGAAACCACAAACCCTCCCTATCCACCAGACACCTCCAACACCATTTACCTAACAGAGCAATATTAAACTCCTTCAACCTCCGCACCCCCAAACCACCCCACTCATTTGACAAACAAACAGTGTTCCAATCAACCCAGGCAATTTTCCTATTGTCCTCACACCCACCCCAAAAAAAATGAAGTAAAATAGATTTAATAGAGGAGATGATACCTGAGGGAGCTCTGAAGACAGAAATGGCGTAGACAGGCAGAGAAGACAGGACAGACTTAAGGAGAACCAAGCGGCCACCAAACGACAAATTTCTACTCCTCCAACCAGACAGTCTAGATTTGATACGAGCAATAATTGGTTCCCAAAATACCAAACGTCTAGGATGATAGGAAAATTGCCTTATGATACTTCATTTGAATTATTATGATACTTGCTTCTAAGGGTCTGTTTGGCAAAAGTAGCGGATAACTGATAAGCTAGCTGATAGCTTATGACTGGTGACTGATAGCTGATAGCTTATGACTGATGACTGATGACTTATGGCTGATAAGCTAATTGAAGTGTTTGGTAAAATTAGCGGTTCAACTAGCTGATAGATGTAAAATGACATAAAAGGACATTTTTATATCATTCAATTTTTTATGAAGACAAGAACAACATACATTAATAATAATAATAATAATAATAATAATAACAACAACAACAACAACAACAACAACAACAACAACAACAACAATAACAACAACAACAATATCATTGTCATTTAAGTATGAATTAAGATAATCTTAACTACAATTATATTAATCGAAAACAATAATAAAAATAAGTCTATCGCCTAATATTCCATAATAAAGCAGCAATATTGTTACGAAGAAGCAGTAGAACCCATCTCTCTTTGCATGATCGTTGGTATTCCCTGTATTTAATACATTTATTTTTTATTTTAAATTATAATAAAACATAAGGGGTAAAACTGGTATTTAAATAAAATAGTAAGGGTAAAAGAGGAAGAAAAAACAATAAGCTATAAGCTCAAATGCTACTTGAAATAGCGTCTAAAAAATAAGCTATAAGCTTCTGAAATAAGCTATAAGCTCCTGACGAAAAGACTGTTACCAAACAGGTCTTTTTTTGCCAGACAAGCTTATAAGCTATAAGTTATAAGACATAAGCTTGTTTTTGTGTCTTGCCAAACAGACTCTAAGTCAACTCATGTGTATTATTTGAATTTTTGAATGAATTTTTTAAAAAATGTTTAGAGTGTTATAAGAATCCTCTCTCAAAAAAATTATATTTTTTTAACAAAATATGAATTAAATAAAAAAATTAAACTTAAAAAACATAAAAATTCATATTTAATTCATCCTCTATTAAAAAAATTAAAAATTTACAAGAGATAATTATATAATGTACTAAACATGATTGCGAAAAAATTCAAAATTTTGAATGATACACGTGAGTTGACTTAAATACGGATTAAAAGTGGCAATGAAATTTTTTTAAGAGACTAAAAGTCGAAGATAAATTTTTATTTATATGGACCAAAAACATATTTATGTTTTTATTTTTTATATAAAATCGGAAATTCTATTCATTCATAAAAATATAAAAAAAGAAGAAGATGAAAATCAATAGAAGAAAGAACTTTGAACAAGAGAACAGTAACGTTGAAAATTAATTACCAAATACAGAAACAATATTTTATATTTATTTAATAAAAATAAATTAACGTTTTCCCTCTGTTTTCTCTTTCTTCCAACCATTTTCTCTACCTTTTCTGTTGTTGCAAGATTCCTTCAACCTCTTGCAACAATTTCAACATCTTCATTTCTTCTCACACATACAAGCTTCAATTTCCACCAAAGGTTGAAGCTTTTTCACACATGATTTGGTTGAAAATTTGGTGTATTGAAGGGTGTGATTGATTCTGGGATCTGGCAGAAGCAGAAACGTGTGCATCTCTGCAATTTCTGCACTTTTTTCCATCTGGGTATTGTTGATTTGGGTTTCTAATGGGTAGTTTGAGATACAAGGCAGGATTGTTTCTTATAGGTACTGTTGTTATCATTTGGGTCTCCTCTGCTGAAGTCACCCAGGTAAATTTTTCATCTTTTCTTAACCATAATGTAAATTATTTAATTTTCTCATAAGTTTAGTATTATTGCATAATTTGTATTAGATAGATAAATGTGATTTTGTGTTTTTTTGTTATATTTTTTAGGCCCTTAAGTTTAGTACTAGTTCAATTCAATTTAATGATTGTGGACCTTAATTATGTCATAGTATATAGGACCTTATTATTAATTGTACTACAATCATTTAGGAAGCCGGTGTATTTGAGAGATGGATGTAGGTTATGGCCTTGCCTCATGTGACTTGATTTTGAAGCTTTCTATACATCATAAGATTCAATAAAAAAAAATTAAACTCGGTATCCGGACTAAGGACCGACTAATCTAGGGGACAAATCTCACCGTCTACTAGTGGGGACCCAATTGAAGTCAGGGCAAAGCTCTGTATGGATTGGCCGTCTAGCCCAACACATGAATTGTTGGCACTTTGGGGGTTCGAACCTGAGACCTAGAGAGGAGCACACTCCTAGGTCCTAAGTCTTCACCACGAGGCCAACCCAACACCTGGGGGTTTCAATCATTTTCTTATACATACACTAATTTAAAGTTTGTGTTATTTTATAAAGGTCATGTGAGATCGAAAGCTCTGTTGGCTAAGAATGATTTAGTTTATGATATAGCTAACCTAATGACCCAATGAGATTGGCTTATTGGAAGCATGCTTGGTCCACAAGTGGAGAGGATGTGTATAGGGATACTTCTTAGTAATAATTGGAGGTCCTGGTTCGATCCCATGTAAACAATAAGTTCTTTAGAGAGAGGTCTTACCCCTTTTGCTCTGTTAGTCTTGAATAGGATTACCTTTGGTAGGATGATACCTGTGGATTTCATCCCCAAAAATGCAGTCCTCATTGCTTTGATTTAAGGGAATATGTGAATTGTTTGTTCCAGTTATATGTTGCGTAAGTCATGTTATGTCTTACGTATGTGGACCAAAGGACACTGTGTTGTCTAAGCTTGAAAGTTTATGTTTTTAAGTTGATAATTTTGCTTCAATTAGTATAGAATTTCAGTATCTAAGTCCTTATCTATTCAAGTGGTATCTTTTATTGGACACCATAGCATGCACTGTGCTAATATCCAAGCTTTTTTTATCAAAGAATGATTATCTGAATTAAAATTTTCTGCGCAGGATATTTATACCGATTATAAGCAGCCATTTGTGGTGACATATCTTGGAGCTTCTCTCATGGTACTTTACCTCCCAATAGCATTCATTAAGGATTGGTTCTATAACTTTCTTAAACACCGGTCTTCTAAAAGTGGAAAAAATGCAGAAAGCGGCGGGGATGAGTTTTCAGTCAGGAGTAGCTCCCAACTCAACGGCAATGGAGTGCATGAAGACTTTGAAATGGAACTAGGGAATGTGGTTCGAAAAGACAGTGATTTAGACCTTTCGACTCTTGGAGAGATAGCACCATTGGTGGCTAAATATAATGAAACTAGTTTGGCAAAGGAAGAAAAAGAACTTACTACAAAGGAAATTGCTACTTATGGATTTTACATTGCACCTATCTGGTTTATAACAGAGGTAAGTAACTCATGATTGAAACATGTGTATCTTTGTTATTTATTCTGGTATGTGACATCATATAGGAAATGTAATGGTGTTATTTTATTATTGTATTTGTCACTTTCAGTATCTATCAAATGCTGCTCTTGCACGTACTAGTGTCGCAAGTACAACAGTATTGTCATCTACTTCAGGACTCTTCACTCTTTTCATCGGTGTGTTAATGGGTGAAGACACTTTAAATATATCAAAAGTAGTTGCTGTCTTGGTCAGCATGGCCGGGGTTGCCATGACAACTCTGGGCAAAACTTGGGCCGCAGATGACTCGCAATTTAGTGCTTCGTAAGCCCTTTCTATCTCTTTGATGACCAAATTAGCTTCATTATTTTATTCCAGTTTTAAGATGTCAATCAAATTTTCTAGTAGGAGATAGTCGTTTTTCATCCTTTACTCTCTGAGCTGGTTTACAAACAAGCAACATTATTTTTAAAAGAGAAATGATATTTGAACAACCATTTTTTGACAACTTCTGTGACAACTTTATCTCTCATACTCACATTGTGTTTTTACTTTCTCTCTCTATTGTTTTGATTTTCGTGCCAATACCTAAATTTCTTTCTATATTTTGGTTGTCTAACAAGTTGTCCGAACAAAGGGTTGTTCAAATAACATTCCTCTTTTTAAAATATTTGTTCATAAGTAGCAATTTCTCAGATGTATCTATAGTTGATAAGAAGCATCAAAGATGTATCTGAAAAGTATATGTGGAAATATTTTTAAAAGGAATTCAACAATATTGGATACTTTCTTAGGATGTTTGTGAAGTAATAGACACGTTTCGGTATCGGATACGTGTCAGATACCCATACTTTGAAATTTTTGAAGTATTTGTGCTTCATAGCTTTCAAACCTATATGACTATATCCCTAATATAATTGATCCTTTTGTATGGCATCACATTGAAAATCGATGTCTCCTCACATGAGTATATTAATACACATGTCATCCATTGTGTTGATAGAGATAAAGGGTATAAGAGAAAGGTATACAAAACATAGCTAATGTTTTAGTTATGGTGCAAAATATTAAGGAGTCAAGTTGCTATTGACAGTTGATATTTGTCTTCAGCAATGGACAGCGCTCTCTTGTTGGAGATCTTTTTGGCCTTCTCTCAGCCATGTCATATGGTCTATTTACTGGTTAGACAATGTCTTAGCTGTTTCATTCTGTATTTATTTTTTCCAGATAATCTAGATGAATAATGACACAGCTTCAACATTAATGTCACAGTTCTTCTTAAAAAGTTTTCTGGCGAAGAAGGTGAACGGGTTGACGTGCAAAAGCTGTTTGGATATATTGGATTGTTTACACTTGTAGCGCTATGGTGGCTTAGTAAGTTTTTTTTACACAATGCTTCTATAGTTACTTGCCAAACTTGACTTATAAGATCACAATCATTTTCATTTGCTCCTCTAACTTGGTTTTTGTGTTTTCACATACTCATCAACAACATTTCAATATTTTTTTCTAATAAATTGATTTGCATTAACCAGTGCCAACTTCGGTGGGCTAGTTTGGCTTCTTCAAATAAAATTGATGCGCATTAACTGATTGCTAATTTTCTTTTTTCTTTTTGCTCAGTCTGGCCATTGTCGGCCTTAGGAATTGAACCTAAGTTTGCGATTCCGCGCTCTGCCAAAATGGATGAAGTGGTTCTTGCAAATGGACTTGTTGGAAGTGTTCTCTCAGACTACTTCTGGTACATGAAATAAATTTGAATAATTTACTTGCGCAGTGTTATGCAAATTCTAAAATTCTAGTTTGTTTGATCTACCACCCAGGGCACTCTGTGTCGTATGGACAACTCCCCTTGTGGCCACTTTGGGCATGTCACTCACTATTCCTCTTGCTATGATGGCTGACATGGTAATCCATGGTCGCCATTATTCAGCATTATACATGCTTGGATCAGCTCAGGTATGGTTGTCACTAAAACTATATGCAATTTGATCTTTTCTCAGCTTTCAGTTTGCAACAGTAGCCAAACGGAGGGTCGTTCTTTCTTTTTTTCCCAACAAAAAGCATAATAATAGAAATAAAAAAATTCCTATTTACCTCTTGGTGTTAAATGTTTTGTTGGTTCCATTGATGTTAGGATAATTTATATATGCATTGTTGATGTTTTGTTGGTTCCGTCGATGTTAGGATAACTTATGTAGCACCAGCACTTCATATTGAATGCATGTTTGATGTCTAGCACAACACCAATGCATGTGGTTTCACATTCAATCACTTTCATTTTCTTTAAATTATTACTGGTATCTATGTGTCGGGTCGTGTCTTGTGCCCAGTGTCTGTTTCAGCGATTCATAGGTTAATACAAATGTTTTATGTGTTTATTTCTATTTGTTATTTCTTCCTTTGACTTTATGCATGCTAATTCCTCTGTCATCTAGTTATAGTTAATGATTTACAAAGTGTCATAGCCTATGAAATTTTGTCTAGATTAGACCATATTGTCAACTGGCTATTAACTCATATTTGAAGCTTCTAGTTATCAAAATATTCAACGTTTTTGTCGACATATTGATGGAATTGTTTTGGCGTTGTGTTTACAGGTATTTGCTGGGTTTGTGATAGCAAATCTTTCAGATTGGGCGACAAAGAGGTTGGGATTATAACACATGTTATTTTCTTGATTAGTTTGGGGCAACACTTATTCTTTTTTTGGTTGATTATATTTCCACTACTCAGATTGAGTGTCATAGCATGAGTCACACAGTATGTTGAAAACCAAAGCCTTAATCTTGGTTTTTTTTGTTGTTGTTGTTGTAATGTTCAAGGAAAGCAACAAAAGAGTGTTGTTTCCATGATGTATTTGTTCTGTGTACATGATTTTATTCTATAGTGAGTTCTTCTTTGTTATAATCATGTCCAAGATGAGGTGCTAGCCAATAATGTAACCAGTCATTGTTATATAATTTGTGGCTACAAAAGTAAATGTGTTCTTACATTGAAGAAATTGAGAATTTCACTTGAGAGCAATATAGAAAGTAAGTGTTCCATGAACAAAAATAAATTATAATAATCAAAATATCAGAATTTATAAGATGAATATTGATAAAAAGGTACTATTATGTACTGACACAAAAAAATTGAAATATGTTAAAATGAACTTTATCTGTAATATTTCAATAGCTTATATTCAATTAGTATATGTATGACAGAGATTAAAACAAACCCAAAAAAAGATAAAAAAGGGTTGAGTTTAACGAGAAATATTAGACTTCTATATGAACTAAAGTTCGAATTAAAGTATCTACATTTAATGTCTAACACACGTTATATAAAATTAATTCAAGCTGAGATAGTCTATAAAAATAAAAATAAAAATAGAAAGACAAAAATATGCAAATTCTATATTGAATTGAAAACTTATAAAATAAAAACGTTTGCAAATTTTCACGAAAATATTAAATCATTTGATATGTTTTAAGATCAATTTCTTATGTGTTATTATTATTATTATTATATGAAAAGCAATGTCTTATATGTTCGAATTAAACAATGTTTTTTTTATTCCGGTGAGTTTGACTCAGTTGATAAGGACATTGTATAATATATGTAGGGGTTGATGTTCAAACCCCGTCCACTTATTTTTTTTAAGATGTTAATTTAATCACTAAGTTACTTGACAAAAAAAACTATGTTTGTTTTACATGTATTAAATTATTTAATCTTTATCTAACAAATTCTTCTGAACACGAATTGTTCAACCAATAAATCAAACTCAAATTCTTCTAAACAATTCGCCATTTTGTGGAGCTCATTTTTTTTATAAAATTAATATGCATGTTTTGTGTATGACTATGACTAATATTAGTTTTTCATCTTCCAAAAAAAGTTAATAATAATAATTAATGATATATTTTTTAAAAGAGTAACATATCTAGTAATTTATATTGAAACTTATATTCAAGGATAATATTTTCCATAGGGTATTATATTTATATAATGAAAGACAAGGTAGTCTTTTGTACATCTAAGAGATTTCCTTTACAATTTTCATGACTAAAATTTTCCAAATTCCACTTCTTGATTGTAGTCAACATCAAGTAAAACGGTACTTCTTTTATAAGGAAGAAAGGAAAACAGTCAAAAAATATTCATAATAATTTCAGTAAAAAAATACATATTAATATATTTATTAAAAAAAATAATGCACACCAGTTGCCTTCCTACGAGATAAATAAAATTTTCAAAATAAAGTCTTGCTATGATAGCCACATGTCCAAACTTAATTGAAAAAAATAGTGAAATTGTTAAGTCGGATTTTGTAATCGATTCAAACTTTGACTCTTCCCTTTGTTTTTGAGTTCTTAATTGTTACTGTCATATCGTCTATCTATAAAAATAAAAAAATTATCTATACTACAAATAAAGAAAATAGTCTCTTTTGACTCTTTTTGACTGGTTTTTTTCTCCTTCCAAAATTACCCTCAATTTTGAATACAAATAACGTATATAACAAAAAGATAAGAGTAAATTCAAATATATTAAAACAAAATGTAACAAACGGTATATGCCGATTTTTTTCCTTATCATTTAAAAAAGATAATGCACGAGAGTGAATTCAAATATTAAAAAATGTGTAACAAACACAATATTTATTTTTTTGGTTACCACACAAAATATATCGTGTAACAAATACAATATGAGTATACATTCAGTTTTTTTTTATTTATCCTTAAAATAAGTGTAACAAACTAGATCACTTATATGTCACTATAAATATAATCAATAAGAAAAGGAAAATTATCATCGATACACTGAGATAAAATATTTTCAAAGGAGCAATTAGAGAGTAGAATAGTGACTCTTATCATATCATCCTCTCAAAGGTAAGTTCTCTTATCATATGTGAGATAAAACATTTATTCTTGGATCATTGATTAGGGAATCAAGTTGTCAAAACAAATTTTTGTTTCTCTTTTCACTAATTCATGTTTTCTCGATCAGTGTAAAAAAACAAAAAATTATTTTATTTTGGAATTATTATGGAATCATTAATATTTGTTTCATTTGGTTTATTTCACAATACATACATATATATATATATATATATATATATATATATATATATATATATATATATATATATATATATATATATATATATATATATAAAATCTCTAGTCCATACTATTTGGGTCCTTGAGATTTGTCCATTTTTTTCAAAGTTTGATGATTTCTTTTTCATATATGTTGTTCTACAATTTGATGATGAATAACCAAAATATTTGACTTTCGCCTAAAAAAAATCTCACATTCATGCATTGATAAAAAAAAAATTAAAATTCATGCATTCTTTGGTTAAAAAAAATAAAGTTAAAAAATTAAAAAGCTTATAAGATTTAATTTTTTCTTAACAGAGGAATGCATGAATTTTAATGTTGTTGCGAAACATAGACCCTAAATATGGCATGTGTAATGAGACACGATTATTATGTTATGGATTGTTTATGAATATGTTGGATGTCGAAATCTTATCAAGAAACAACGCTGGAAAAAGAGTATTCTTGCCCATACTTAAATTAAAACAAATGCGAGTTCATGACTTCCTTTTGTGCTTAGTAGATAACAGTTTTATGTTAGACTAAGTTTGCTATTACCATAAATAAGTCACAAGGACAGACCATTCCCAATGTTAGAATCTATCTTCCACGACATGTTTTCAGCCATGGTCAATTATATGTAGCTTTATCAAGAGAAGTTTCTCAAAATTCAACAAAAGTTCTCATCAAAGAAATACAAGGAGAATATGGAGACTTTACAAAAAATGTAGTTTTTAAAGATATTCTTTTATCGCAATCATAGGATTTTTCCTTTACGTTTTTTTTTAACGGAGGATTTTTCCTTTACATAACAAGTCATTTATACATTTATGTTATCATTTTACTCATTATTATTAGAATAATCAATAAATTATCGTTATTTTATTTTATATATAGGCAAACCAAAATACGTCGAGTTAATAATAATTTTGTTATATGATGACAATAATTTGTAGATAAATTGATGTACAAATAATTTCCATTAATTTTTTTTGAAAGAATTTCCATTAATATTTTAAAAAATTAAAATTGTAATCAAAATTATACAAACAAACATAATAAAATGTACACGAACATTAGCGTATTAAAAAGAGCGTAGAATAAAGAAAAAGACCATTTTTAATTACACCCCAAAAAATCATGGATACACGTTGAGATGATCAAAATACAAATAAATATAGACACTGATAATTCAATATCATTTAAAAAAAACAAATAATTCGATATCGATAATAATTTAAGAAAACGACATAATCCGATCCAATGTTATGTCGTGTTAGTATCCACCAAAACTTCATAAGATTATTGCAACTTTTGTAAGCTTTTTTCAACTTATTTTCATAAGTTCTCCAAGATACCACCTATATCATGTACAAAAACAATTTAACTATCAAATGACATAAGTTTTAGGAGACTGTTTGGAAGAGTTTATGAAAACATGTTATTGCATTTTTTGTAACTTTTTTCAGCTTATTTTCATAAGTTCTCTAACACAGTCATATCATGTACAAAAACAATTTAACTATCCAATGAAATATGTTTTATGAGACTGTTTGGAAGAGCTTAAGAAAACATATTATTGCATTTTTGTAAGCTTTTTTCCACTTAGTTTCATAAGTTCTCCAACATAGCCATATCATATCCAAAAACAATTTAACTTTTCAATGACATAAGTTTTATAAGTCTGTTTGTAAGAGCTTATGAGAATAGATTATTGCATTTTTTGTAAGTTTTTTACACTTATTTTCATCAATTCTCCAACATAGTCATATTATATCCAAAAACTCTTTAACTTTCCAATGACATAAGTTTTATGAGACTGTTTGGAGGAGCTTATGCAAACAGATTATCACATTTTTTGTAAGCTTTTTTCAACTTATTTTCATAAGTTCTCCAACATAGCCATATTATGTACAAAAACAATTTAACTATCGAATGACATATGTTTTATGAGATTGCTTGGAAGAGTTTATGAAAACAGATTATTGCATTTTTTGTAACTTTTTTTCAACTTATTTTCATAAGTTCTCCAACATAGCCATATCAAGTACAAAAACAATTTAACTATCCAATGAAATATGTTTTATGAGACTGTTTAGAAGAGCTTATGAAAACATATTATTGCATTTTTGTAAGCTTTTTTAAATTTATTTCATAAGTTCTCCAACATAGCCATATCATATCCAAAAACAATTTAACTTTTCAATGACATAAGTTTTATAAGTCTGTTTGTAAGAGCTTATGAAAACAAATTATTGCATTTTTTGTAAGCTTTTTTTTACTTATTTTCATAAGTTCTCCAACATAGCAATATCATATCCAAAAACAATTTAACTTTCCAATGACATAAGTTTATGAGATTGTTTAGAAGAACTTATGAAAACAGATTATTCCATTTTTTGTACGATTTTCTCAACTTATTTTCATAAGTCCTCCAACATAGTCATATCATATCTAAAACAAATTTAACTTTCCAATGACGTAAGTTTTATGAGACTGTTTGGAAGAGCTTATGAAAGCATATTATTCCATTTTTTGTAAGTTTTTTTCCACTTATTTTCATAAGTTATCCAATATAGCCATATCATATCCAAAAATAATTTAACATTCCAACTACATAAATTTTATAAGACTGTTTGGAAGAGCTTATAAAAACATATTACTGCACTTCGACGGTAATTTTGTGTTATTTTCTCCATTTTTTTATCTGTTGTATGAAATGTTCTTTACACGGTCATCTTTCTTTTTTATAGAGGAAAGTCGTGGCATACTAGTGAAGAATGACATCTCTGAATCACTGGCCAAACATATTGGGGGACTTAGATTCAATGCTCTCTACATTGAATTCAAGGATTCTATCGACATGTTTTCATAAGGAGGTAATGAAAGTGTCTCTTTCTTGTTATACTAATATGGGTCTGTTTGGATTGACAATGTCATAAGTTTTAGGAGACTGTTTGAAAGAGTTTATGAAAACAAATTATTGCATTTTTTTTAAAACTTTTTTCAACTTATTTTCATAAACTCTCCAACATGGTCATATCATGTACAAAAACAATTTAACTATCCAATGACATAAGTTTTATGAGATTGTTTGGAATAACTTATGAAAACATATTATTGCATTTTTTGTAAGCTTTTTTTCCACTTATTTTCATAAATTCTCCAACATAGCCATATCATATCCAAAAACAATTTAATTTTCCAATAACATAAGTTTTATGAGACTATATGGAAGAACTTATGAAAACATATATCACATTTTTTGTAAGTTTTTTTCAACTTATTTTCATAAGTTCTCCAACATAGTCATATCATCTACAAAAACAATTTAACTATCAAATGACATGTTTTATGAGACTGTTTGGAAGAGCTTATGGAAACATATTATTGTATTTTTGTAAGTTTTATTCCAATTATTTTCATAATCTCTCTAACATAGCAATATCATATCCAAAAACAATTTAACATTCCAACGACATAAGTTTTATGAGGCTGTTTGGAAGAGCTTATGAAAACATATTATTCTATTTTTTGTAAGTTTTTTTCCACTTATTTTCATAAGTTCTCCCAACATAGCCATATCGTATCCAAAACAAATTTAACTTTCCAATGACATAAGTTTTATGAGGCTGTTTGGAAGAGATTATGAAAACATATTATTCTATTTTTTGTAAGCTTTTTTCCACTTATTTTCATAAGTTCTCCAACATAGCCATATCATATCCGAAAACAATTTAACTTTTCAATGACATACGTTTTATGAGACTGATTGGAAGAGCTTATAACAACAAATTATTGCATTTTTTTTGTAATTCAACTTATTTTCATAAGTTCTCAAACATAGCCATATCATATCCAAAAACAATTTAACTTTGCAATGACATAAGTTTTATGAGATTGTTTGAAAGAACTTATGAAAACAGATTATTGCATTTTTTGTAAGCTTTTTTTCAACTTATTTTCATAAGTTCTCCAACATAACCATACCATATCCAAAAACAATTTAACTTTATTTTATGAAAATGTCTTCTGGAGTATTATGTACAAGCATTTGTGATACCAATTGATAGTAATGTCTACACTTCTAACAAAATAGTAAATGTCTTTAGAAACATGAACAACTTATTATTGATAGTGGCGTGTTAGAGCACATTGTTGCTAGGTTGCAGCCACTGCCGGGCACATTTAAGAGTTAATAATATTAACTAATGATATATTTTTAAAAAGTAACATATCTAGTAATTTATATTGAAACTTATATTCAAGTATAATATTTTCAAGAGGGTATTAAATGAAAGACAAGGTAGTCTTTTGTACATTTAAGAGATTTTCTTTACAATTTTCATGACTAAAAGTTTTCCGAATTCCACTTAATGATTGTAGTCAACAGAAAGTAAAACAATACTTCTTTTATAAGGAAGAAAGGAAATCAGTAAAAAAATAATCATAATAATAATTTTAGTAAAAAAATACATAATAATATATTTATTAAAAAAAAGTAATAATGTACACCAGTTGCCTTCCTACGAGATAAATAAAATTTTCAAAATAAAGTCTTGCTATAATAGCCACATGTCCTTGCTCAATTGAATAAAATAGTGAAATTGTTAAGTCGGATGTTGTTATCGATTCAAACTTTGACTCTTCACTTTTCTTGTTAGTTCTTAATTGTTACTGTCATATCTTCTATCTATAAAAAAAAAACTAATAGAATAAAGAAAAAGACCATTTTTAATCACACCCCAAAAAATCATGGATACACGTTGAGAAGATCAAAATACAAATTAAATATAGACACTAATAATTCGATATCATTTAAAAAAAACTAATAATTCGTTATCGATAAATGTTATGTCGGGTTAGTGTCTACCAACACTTCGTCGACACTGGGATACATCAAGCGTACGTGCAACTCAAATTCACCATTATTCACAAAAAAAAACTACAATTCACTGTTTAACCTTTATTCAAGTGACCTAGTCACTACTCACATTCTCACTAAACCCTAATAGTCGTATCCGCGTCTCACCGAATCGTCACATTAGTCACATTCTCCCTAAACCCTAATTGTCGTATCTGCTTCTCACCGAATCATCAACCCTAACCATCGTCATCACACTCGCATGGATGAAGCCGGTCCTTCTAAACGTAGAGAGATTGAAGAAGAAAAAAATTATCAGAACAAGAAATTCGAAATCTTTGTGAAATCCTTTCAGATGTTGATCTTAAGAGATCCTTTGTCTATCGTCCAGAAAAAATGGGCTATCTACAAAGACACATTAAAGAAGATTGATTTCATAGCAGTCGACGATAAATTTGTGTTATTTTCTCCATTTTTTATTTTTTATTTGTTGTATGAAATATTCTTTACAAGGTCGTCTTTCTTTTTCATAGAGGAAAGTCGTGACATACTGGTGAAGAATGACATCATTGAATCATTGGCCAAGCATATTGGTGGACTCGATTCAGTGCTCTCTACATTGAGTTCACGGACTCTATCGACAACGTTTCCATAAGGAGGTATTGATAGTGTCACTTTCTTGTTATACTATTATGGATCTGTTTGGATTGACTTATATGAGCATATCTAATGTTATAAGTTTTATGAGACTGTTTGGATATGAAAATAGATTATTGCATTTTTTGTAAGCTTTTTTCAACTTATTTTCAGAAGTTGCTCTGACGACTTTCACGCTGGAGCACGGCGGCGACCCGGCTAGGAATGTCGATTTTACGGCGACTCACGATAAAACTCTGGTGAGTCCGCGACAGCGGTCTGACGGAGCTCCGGTAATCATATGTGACAGTTTTTTTTAGGAGAATGAGTTGAACTATTTTTTGGGGATTGGGATGAATCTTATGGGCCAATCGTTTAGAAAAAAATAAATAAATGTTGGTCCAATCATTTTATAAGCATTTAATTATCAATTAATTTAAATCATGTTTAAAATATTTTTTATCCAATGGATTATTATTAATATTTGTGTTGTTCCATTGGATTTTTAAAATAAGGTGGATGGATTAGATCTATCAATAATTTTAAATGGATGGATTGGATCTAATCCATTAACTATTTTTTTTATCGATAATGATATTAATAATGATATGAATATAAGAAGAGTGGGACATAAGGGAATGCATTTCTAAGATGTTGTTTTGAGCTTGATCATGCTCCTCTGTCAATTGCAACTTGTCTGTTGGCAGAGCAGTATGATTAAGTTCAAAAGAACATATTAGAATATTTATGTCCTTACTCATCTTATATGAAGGGATTCGATGTGAGAAATGTATAGTTGATTTGGTAGAATATAAAATATGTTCTCTTCATTCTTTTGAGTCTTCAAAGAGACTAGCAAATTTTTACACTAAGTATAAAACACTTCAATGCCAACATTTTCGGCAAACATTCAAGAATTTAATTTAAATCCAACATCATGATAATACCACATCTTTAGGGAAAATGTAATGTAACGTAACACTTTGTTTATTGCCCGATTTGAACGGGGAGGAAATTAAAACTAAATAAATTGGCATATTCTATTATTTTGGAATTGATTTTGCGGACTTGTGTATTTTTAGTTAGGATTTATTTTGGATCATTTTTTTTTTTAAAATTTAGCAAATGAATGTTTTTAAAAAATGCAGCGAATGTTTTTTAAAGAATGAACATAAGGTATTGTGAATGAATAAATGAACATAACATATTCTACAAAATGCATGTTTAGAGGCTTAAAAAAACAGTATCTCTGTCAAGAATTGCTAGTTTGTTAGCTTACCTAAAACCAACTCAAGTTAATTCTTGTTGAGGGTCAACGTGAGTTAACTTATGTTGGCGCGAGTTAAGTCACGTTAGATCTACCGAGCGTGAGTTAACTCACGTTGGAGTTATTTTAGGAAGTTTGAGGCGAGAATGAGCAAAACTGAATGGGAAAAAAGCAATTTTCAAAACATAAATAAATGTTGGTCCAATCATTTTATAAGCATTTAATTATCAATTAATTTAAATTCTTTAAAAAAACAAAATTAATTTAAATCATGTTTAATTTTTTTTATCGAATGGATTATTATTAATATTTGTGTTGATCCATTGAATTTTTAAAATAAGGTGGATGAATTAGATCCATCTATAATTTTAAATGGATGGATTGAATCCAATCCATTAACTATTTTTTTGTTTGGTGGATGAATTAGATGAATTTTGTAGTGAATGGATTGGATGAATATGGATTTGGTGAATTGAATTCTCACCCCTAGTATTGAATTCCAATACATGAAGGATAGACTTGTTCATAAATGAAATTAACAGCTGTAGAAATTACTTTTAACTCAAGATTTCACAAATACACAACTAATACACCTTTCAGAATGAAATGATATTAGTAAAAATATTTTTATATTTTTGAAATGAAATACATGTAAGAAGTTAACAATTTCTCTCATATGTATTGATAGTATCTTTAAACTACTCCCCATTTAATTAAACTTTTTACATTTCAAATGATTTGATTTATTAGTTATGGATAGTGATTTAGACAATATACTGCTTTTTTATTGGGATTGTATAGATTAAATGTGATCAACTTTCTTTTCTAATATATCTAATTTGGTCATTGTTGCTTATAATTCAGTTTGGGTGGAGTATACAACTATAAACACACCAACAATAAATAAGTTGCGGTAATAGAGTGTAGGAGTAGAAATATAGTGCAGCCAGATTTACATTGGTTCGGCTACCAACCATTTTATGGCGGACGTCCTACCTTCAAGGTCAAGTAACGTAACTCCACTTGGTTATAATCATATGTATACTTAACCCTTTAATGCCTGCCACACAAGGATATTTGTAATACTCCATTGGATCTTTTTTAAGTATTGTTGTTGATTATTTTACATATACGTCAATGCACAACTTTGTCGTCACTTAAAAAGTTGATAAAAAGTTGCACACTAGAACTTGTTCATGATTCAAAATTGGAAATAAATGATGTAAATTTTATAAGAAAGTGTTAATTTTTGTTGTTTTAATGTGTTGAACACTATTTTTAAGATAAAGTTTTTACTTTAAACTTCTTAACAAATGTCTGTCTCAGATTTGTTTGTTCGTTAGACATTTGTTAACATTTCATTTAAAAATATTCATTGAAACAAATTAAACATCTTTTATGTTAACATTTGTCTTTATATATTAATACAAAGTTATGATCAAAGTAAATTATCTGAATAATGTCCATGATCAAATGACGTCACTTAAAAATGAATGGAGGGATTATTTGAGATGAAATTGCATGCGAGATAGAATTTATGACAAGTTGACGTGTTGATAGATATTTTAGTAAAAATAGTAGATCGATCGATCTTCTTTAATTTAAAATACTAAATTACTATTATCTTATTTTTATCTATAGATGAAGTGATAAACACTATTTGAAACTTTCACACATAACTGTGAGATTTAAAGTTCAAACTCAAGTGAAAATCTTCAATCTGACAATATAAATATTGATAGTTGAGTTAGGTCTTACAAACAAGTATTATTTTTTTATAAGTCCCTTTGTCACTTTTCACATATATTAAGAATATTTTTTAAACAATATATATTAAAAAAAATTATAGTGTATATTTTGTATTTTTTTGTCAATATATATTTTGTATATGACTATAACTATTTGTCCTTACTCCTTGTGTATAAATGTGACTAATATTAACTTTTCCTATTCCAAATAAATAATAGTTTTTTTGAAGGAACCAACATAAATAATAGTATTAATTAGAGATACATTTTCAAAAATAAAATAAATTAGAGATATATTTTAAAAAATAAAAATTTGTATGTAATATTTTATATTGAAGGTAACCAAAACTTATTAGTTTTTAATAGGGTATCTGTATAGTTAAATACAAGGTAGTATCGTGTAAATTTAAAAGATTTCCATACAATTTTCATGACTAAAAGTTTTCCAAATACCAGTTCTTGATTATAGTCAACAGAAAGTAAAATATTACTTATAGTATTTTTGACTAAAAAATATAACTTTTTTCTTTTTTGTCTATATTACTTTATTTTTTTTATCGATAGGAATAATAATAATGATATACATAAATTAAAAATGCACACCATTTACCTTTATTCTTTTTGATAAAGTGTACATTCCTTCCTACAAAATTAAGCTCATTGTCTCTTGTACGTTTTGTTTGTAGTAGCAGTGTAGCAGTAACAGAGAGTTGAGGATTTGCCATAAATATCAATTGGAATCGTGAACTGAATTGAAATCAATCTCAGAGTTAGAGAATATTTGCGATGGATACATTACCAACAACATCGATGTCGAAGCGAGGAGGAGGAGGAGGAGGAAGATCAAAAATCGTTCAAACATCAAAACCTTCTCTCCTCTTAGCTTTCTTCTCTTGCGTCGCTTGGCTTTACGTCGCCGGCAGGTTCCTAATTCCGATCCGATTCATCTTAATTTCTGCTATTCGCTTTCTAACGTTAACGGATTCGATTTTGATTAAAAATCTGTTAGGTTATGGCAAGATGCAGAGAATCGTAATTTACTTGCTAGTCTTCTCAAGAACAACTCCGCACAGGTTTTTTTCCTTTTTTTTTTTTCAGTTTTAATTTTAAAGTTCAGTTTGTTTAATGTCTGCTGATTTGTTATATACAGTAGAGTACTTATGATTTACGATTGAATTTTCAAATCCATATTGTTGAAGCACGGACACAACAATACGTCGACACTAGATGCTGATTTGTTGATTTACAGTAGAGTATTTATGATTTATGATCTATAGCACTGACACTTCTAATCAAAGGCATGTTCAGCATTCAACATGTATCAGTAGTGTCCTACACCGAGACGAAATTACATTCGATTATGTTATTTTCTCAAATTATTATCGGTGTTGACGTGTCCATGTCTGTGTTAGTGCTTTATATAGTTTACGATTGAATTTTGAAATTCATGTTGTTTTCGGTCTCTGCTACTCTCATTTTTAGTTTATCAACTTATGATATTGCGATTTATTTTTTGTTGCTAGAGGCCTAAGGTTCTAACGGTGGAAGATAAGTTAATGGTACTAGGGTGCAGGTAATTGTGCTCTTTTTGTGTAAACTTATTCTATATATTTTTTTAGATTCGGTTGATTTGTTGTTTTTCGTGATATCTAGTTTGTTTTTGTCGGTGTTGTCAATCACAGATCACGTAAAATAGTACTCACTTTGTTCCTCTGTAGTTGTCGTTTTATGGCATTTCATACATATCAAGACAACAATATATATTGTTACTTTTGATGACTATTATCTTTTTTCTGTAATAATAATCTTAATCATTTATCATCTCGTCAACATCCATTCCTATCTATCTCTCGGTAAATAACTAAGGGTATTATTGACCAACCAATAAATAGGAACGAATAATTTCTGCAAATACAACAATTAAAAAGGAATAGAGGGAGTAGTTTGTTCAAATTCCGTTGCACTACACGCTATATTTGCTATTTGACAACACTGGTTTTTATGATGTTGTTTTGTAAGGGATTTATGTGTATGTTGTTTATTAGGGATCTGGAGAGGAGGATTGTGGAAGCTGAGATGGAATTGTCGATGGCCAAGAGCCAAGGGTACCTCAAAGGACAACGGCAGCAAACTGGTTCTTCTGACCGTAGGCTTCTTGCTGTTATTGGAGTATATACTGGATTTGGAAGCAAGCTCAAAAGAAATGTATTCAGAGGGTCTTGGATGCCAAGAGGTATGTTTGGAATTCGGTTGAAATTCACTAGTTCATGTAAATTTCTGCCCTTCAGTCGTCTTTTTTTGGTTACGAAGGAGGTTTGAGACTTTGTCTGGTGAGAGGGAGGGTAGGTTAAAGTAGAGGCAAATTGGCCTTGGTGAGACTTGATCTTAGGTTCAGTGCTCATTTGCTTGATCTCTACTGATATCAATTATGTTGGCTGAAATGCAAACTTTGATTGTTTTCTTAGTTAGTAGAAGACAGTGGCCTTAATTGGAATTTAAATTTGGGAGTGACTTTATGCCTCTTAATTTGAAATTGTGTGGGATTTTCGCATTTATACTTTGATGGTTTATATTATTATAAAAAATTTGGGAGTGATTTTCTTAGTTTCTTGAAGATTTGTTTTTAATTTATACTTTGATGGTTTATTGCCATTTTCATGGTTTAAAGATTTCTAGTTTTCTATCTTTATTTCCCTAGGATAAGTTTTAATATTTTATCTAGCAAATGTTAAAGATATAATGCACCGCAGGCTTTGTGTTAAAACACCTTGATAATTTTTTATTATTATTTTGTTCATATTTAGGTCGTAGTATATTGTACATGTGTTTAATGTAACTTTTTCATAATAGTACTGGTTTAGCTGAGATTTTTCTAAAAAAAAAAGTATTGGTTTAGTAAGTCACTGTTAGATTTGATATATTAGATATGCTTTTTTGAATAATGAGAACGTAAGCAGTTGGTTTACCTCTAGTTTTTTGTGTTTCTCTAAGAAGGAAATTTAATTGAGTTGTTCATAGTTAGGTCATAGTATATTGTACATGTGTTCAATGCAACTTTTTCGTAATTGTACTGGTTTAGTGAGATTTTTCAAAAAAAAAAAGTATTGGTTTAGTAAGTCACAGCTAGATTTGATATATTATATATGCTTTTTTGAATAATGAGAATGTAAACAGTTGGTTTACCTCTAGTTTTTTGCGTTTCTCTAAGAAGGAAATTTAATTGAGTTGCGCTGTTATGATTGCTTTGAAATAAGACTGAGAACCTAATATGAAGTTACACAAGAGACTCAATGTTAACTTCAAGTTGACATTTTTATACTTCTCAACTAGTACGCTGGGTTTGATTCAGTTGAATATTATTTGTATGGTTATCTTTTTAGGTCAGTTATATATCACTGACATTTTCTCTTCAAATTTCTGGCAGGTGATGCCTTGAAAAAACTTGAAGAAAGAGGAGTGGTCATACGTTTTGTAATTGGTCGGAGGTTTTTCCGCGCACTTATCCATACTGGCTATGATATTAATACATATTTTCTTGAAAATTTAATGATTAATTATCTGCATTTTGAACCCTTTTTTACCTTTAAATTTGTTATTGACAGTCCTAATCGAGGTGATAGCTTGGATCGCAATATTAATGAGGAAAACCGCTCAACAAAAGATTTCTTGATTCTTGTAAGCAAAGTGTTTTATGTAAATTAAATTAGCTCAATCCTGTACGTTGGATTGTGTGAGTGGACAGGAAGCACTGAATTGTTTTTTAAATTTGGCTTATCATAGATGCTTAAAATTTAGTTCAGGGTTATTTAGTACATGCATATGCAAGGTGATAATATTTCCCCTCATTTAAAACTTGCACTATTTCTTAAATATGTCAATGTTAGGGAGACTTGAAGCATGGTTAAATTATTCTTTTTTGGTGGAACTAAAGTTTTGATGTGATGGGGCAAAGGACAATTATTGACCATTGTGTTTATCAATCCTTTTGTAAATGAAATACTCATCTGAGCATGCTTCCATGTCATTGAACCTTGTTGAACAAGCTCAGTATAGAGCTTGACCATATGTTTTTTTCGTAATAGGAAAGTCACGAGGAAGCTCAAGAAGAGTTGCCTAAAAAAGCAAAAATCTTCTTTAGTACGGCGGTTCAGAACTGGGATGCTGATTTTTATGTGAAAGTTGATGACAGTATTGACATTGATCTTGGTAAAGATGGTTTAATAAGGAATGCATGTATTTACGAGATTATGTTGAACTAACTCTAATTTACCATGTGAAATTGAGTCGTAACTTTATTCATTGGCCTATCAGAGGGTTTAATTGCTCTTCTTGACCGTCGACGTGGCCAGGATGGCGCATATATTGGATGCATGAAGTCAGGAGACGTGATATCAGAAGAGTACTCTCCTTTATCTGAACTAATTCTGATAATTTATTTATGATAAAAGATCTGTGGAAGAATTTTGCCAATTTTTATGTAGTGTAGATGGTCCTAGAAGATTTTTCTTTAAGCTGTTTGAAATTGTTCATTTTACTGTATTGAACTTGTGTTGAAATTTATTCACTATTATCCATTTTTGTGTTCAGGATTATTACCGTAGTTTTTTTTAAAAAAAATAATACTCCGAAGTTACCACATCTGTGGATGTCACCGATTATCTTAATTTTCATCCCATCGAATGTGTTAATTATCTTTAGGCATGCCTCATATTTGCCAAGGAAATTTGCATTCCTTGCGTTTAGAGGTTCCCATCGAATGTGTTAATTTCTAATGAATAATGAATGTTTTTATTTTAAATTGTTATGTTCCTGTGCTTAATCTTTTCTCCCTGAATTACAATTATATTTCTTTATCGCTTGTTATTTTCTCCTTCATCGAAGTTACAATATCATTTTGTTTTATAAATTTTTTACAAGTTTGATTTTTCAATTGAGATTTTTGGATGCAATTTATAAGTTCCTTATTTTGTTTTCAGGGGAAAGCTTTGGTATGAACCTGATTGGTGGAAATTTGGGGATGAAAAATCGTAAGTAATATACCCTTTAGATGAGAAAAGATTTGGTGATTTATTTGTTTTTATTTATTCAGGAATGATCTTCAATTTGATTATGCCTTAATATATCTTAAATTGAAACCAATACATTATTCTTTGTTGTTTTATCATTGAATTGAATGGCTAAATTAATAATCTTTGGTCTTCACGATATATCACATCAGTGCTAAGTACTAATAATAAAAATTGGAGGGAACAATTAATTTGTAACTTCAGCATACTCAATAAATTCCTGTTATATGCTGTCATCTCTTTGCCAAATTTATACTGTTTAAACACATGTTCTGTATTATTACCTAAATTGTTTCAATAATATTGATAATTAATGAAAACTGCGATAGAATTACACATTTTCTTGCCTTTGCGTGCAATCACCAATTAATGGAATAATCTGGTCTTGGATTCATATATGTATTAGTCAGTAGTGGTGTGAAAACTGAATAATGCCAAAAACCATATGGGGTTTAATGGATTGCTTGAAGTGTTTCTTTGATTGTGAGTTTAATAGCATTAACCATGATAGAGAAGGAAAATAGAACAATAAGTTGTATGCATAAATTGAGAGACTCCAACATTTTCCTATTTGTAACATCCATTGCTTGTAGGTTTTTCTTACATTTGGTAACTTGTTCAAATACGCTGTAATTATAAATTTTTATCAGAATGTGGGTATAATAGTGTCCATGGAAGAACCTCAAACTGAAGCAAGCATCTTTTTTTACCAACATCGTGTCACAACTTTGTTTGCAACAAAATACCATTATGAGGGCATGCAAAATCTTTCAATATTAGTCCTTTTCACCCGTCTTTACTGCCATTGTCATCATCAGTCATCGTTTCTGCTACCGTCACCAGCCGCTATGTCTTGACTGGGACTCGTCCTCTGTTACCATTATGACCATCCTTTCATCTGGCTCCATCACCAGTTGCCACTATTTGTTTGTGGCCGGTTTTCCATCATCATTATTGCCGTCATCACATCACCACCTGAATTATTGAATATTTAATATTTATTGCTTCTTACCATATTCCTGCCACCATTTTCCATGATAACTTGTTAATCTTTTTTGACATTTACTTCAATTCAAATGAATAAGAGTCATAAGACATAAGTTTAATTTTTTTTGCCAAAAAGTTATCCTTTGTACATAAGTATTCTTATCATAGTTTTCAGCACAGGTCAATAATACTAGCTATCATTTTCAAAACAATGATAAATGGTCTGCTGTTTATACTTCAGTATGTCTGTATATCACATGCTACTCTACTAATGTTTATAATTCCCATCACTTGATTCCAAAGTACTGTATATATTTAGAATGTAGAACCCTTTGATAGGCCATGTGTCCCTTAACTTATATATGAATATGTTTTGCTGTTCTTATATATGAAATGCATGTTGCATACTTTTGACAGAAGTCTCTATGTATAAATATTGCGGATGGGACCTTTTTACTGTTTTTTAGTAGTATGGATCTCCATATTGAGTTGTTTTATTTTTTCTAGTGTTTGATTTTATTTTTATTTTTTTGGAATGGCCAGCGTTGATCTTTATTGCTTTATTGTCTTTAGGTATTTCCGACATGCATCTGGTTCGCTTGTTATACTTTCGAAGAATTTGGCACAGTACATTAACATAAACAGGTTAGTTCTCAAGGTCTTATTTGCTCAAGGAGGTTCTGTTTGCAACAATCTTTGCAATTAACTTAGGCAGCTTTAGTTTTGTGGCATGGCGGCCTCAATTTAGCATTTTGGATGATGCAGTGTGGCATCTAGATGTCCTAATATTCGGCTAATTGAGAATGAGGAGGGTTTGGATATTAATCGGCTATTGCGCTGTGCCATAATCTTGGCTGGTATTGGAGTTGAAGCTACTTGATTTTCTTCTTTTTTTGCATTTACATGTTCCTATTTCCAAGAATGGGACACAACACCGTAAAACATGCTATTAAAAGTGAAAACAATTTAAAAGTTTATCTAGATAATTCCATAGTTCAGAGAGCTGGCAAGAGGTTCAGGTAGAGAACCTATAGCCAGTCAGATTGGTATTCTGTCCTGTTCTATTGAGAGAAAAATCTTTTCCTTTTTATATTATACATGACGTCATTTTTACCGAGCACAAATTATTGCATCTTCGGGTGGATATGAGGGATTCAGACAGTGATGCTATTAAATGTTGCTTTTTGTTTAACTCTGCTTTCTCTCAGAAGATACTTTTATTTTCTCTTCTTATCTAGTAATATATCTTGATCTAATAAAAAATAAAATGTAGTGTATCTTTGAAGACCTATGCCTATGATGATACGTCATTGGGATCATGGATGATGGGCATCCAATCAACATATATAGACGACAGTCGGTTTTGCTGCAGTAGCATCAGTAAAGGTAATATCCCAATCCTCATGTTGCAGTCACTACTTTATGACATTGAATCTGTTGAAAATGAAAATGTATTTGGGTAAGAATGTATCAAGAAAAAAATACTTAATGTGTCTTCGATATATATTGAAGAAATTATAGATATATGCACCGCCAGTGTAAAGTTGATAACTCACCAATTTATCATATTATATTTTTAAATAAAAAAAAATCAAAAAGCAAGTAATGTAAGTGTTTTGTTGGCTAATTTACACTGATTATGCTTATATCTTAATAAATACAGTATATATATTTGTTTTGCCCCTACCTAAGTTCACAAAATTGAACTTGCCTTACTAGTGGTGTCCAATTTTCAGATAAGGTATGCTCGTTGGCTTGATTGGATGATGTGATCCACGTGGTTCACTACTTGTCTCGGAGTCTAAAGATCAGTGTCAGTTGAAGATTATGTTTCCTCTTTTTGATCCAATACAACATTGAGAGCTTTGCAGACAACCAATATAATTCCTTTTTATACCTACAATGATCTGTTCATTCTTTTAGATGTCAAAATAGCGAAATTATGGAAGATACACTACATTATGGAAGTGCTATGATCATAGGCCTCCTCTGTTATTATTGTTTTATACAAAACTTCTGCCGATGATCAAATATTGAAGAGGAAAAAATTCAAAGAAAGCATAGGCGTTTAATATATTGTGTATTAATGTATTGAACCACCCAGACAGCAAATTATATTTTTCCTTTTTTCTTTTGCGGTGCTCTGCATTCCCTAAATTTTCATATTTTAGTCCCTAATAAAAATTGCCTTTTATACCCCGTATCTCCAAGCTGACCTATTGCTAAAAAATTGTTGATGCATGAATGAATTGCTTATCATAGCATTGTCTTTTTTGTTAATTGTTAGGAATTGAACTCTGCACCTCAGGGCTAGAACCCGTTGGTGCCTTTTTTTTTATCTAACGATATTTAAGACTGAAAATAATAGCAATTCGAAGACTCGACTTGAAAATTAGTTTGTGATTCATGAATCAAATGAGTTGAATTTAAGCTCAAAATTAGGGTCGATGACTAAATCGGTTACACTTCACTTATACTTCCTCTAGTCCTTATTATAAGAAGAAAAAAAAACCAAAAATCATGTAATCATTAACTATTACAACTTTTTAAACACTTTTACATGTATGAACTTATAGATAAGGGTCATGCTAACTTGTGCTCTTAGGGCACATGTTAAAAATAACATAAATGGTAAATATTTATTACAAAACTTTTTTTTTCAGTCTCTAGAAGAATAAATTTGCACAATTTTCTAGACAAAATTTTCACTTTAGGTTCCTTAACATGTGTCTTAAGGGCACAAGTTAGCATTTCCCTATAGAAAATTATGAAACATTAAATACATCAACTAATATTATAAAGACATACATTAAATGAGAGATAGAAAAGTCTTTTAAACAATTGCTACATCTTAGAAGTTGTGACATTTTCTTATAAATAAGACCAAGAATTTTTTTGAAATTTTTCTTATAATAAAGATCGGAGGTAGTATATAATTTTTAGAGTAATACTAATAACACATATTTTAACACATTTTTCAATACATTTTCTTTGATTGATTATACTCCACATGGATCCCATCAAATTTATATGGAACCCACATGATTGGTGATACCTATTTGAATTTTAACAATCAAAACGTGTATTGAAAAGTGTGTGTTAAAATGTGTGCTGCTAGCATTGCTCATAGTTTTAATTTATTTTGTTCATGGGCTTACTCGATTATATGTATAATATTTAAAAAAATAATAACTTTAAATTTATATAATTGGTTAAATCTATACCTATATATTTACTTATAGTGAAACATAAACGAAGTGCAGCATGTGAAACATCTAGGATGATATTCTTAGAAGAATATCCCTAGTGTTTGTATTTTATTTGTTCATAAATCTTTAATGAACAATCAATATGCTTTTGACCTTTATCCAAATAAATGTCTTTATTCTTTTGTTTGATCCAAAGTCATAGTCTTTTTCTGTACTTTTATTTATATCACGTGAGCCTTGAATGTTCTTGATAATGTTCATATATTTCTGGGTTTTTTCTTGATAAACCACTAGAACAACCTTCTGAACTTTGACTGAGTTCATAAGCTTTAATGTTCTTTGATTACTTGATTCTTGGTTTGATTTATACTTTGTTTCTATCATAGTTAATCACTCAAAACACACATATTGAATACCAAAAAATTAATCAATTCCATTAAGTTTTGTTTATCTTTAAAACATTTTAGGGATTTTGCCTCAACACACGTTAGTGTCTGTCTTTTCGTTAGTCTTTTTTTTAAAGGGTCTTCCTGCTAGCCTATATATCTATATATTAAAAGGATACATATTTTACGATGATTTCTTCGCTTTTAATTATATCCTTAAACAAATTTGTCTAATGTTATATTGTTGGTATCATTGAAAAAGATAATAATTTATATTATATTTGTTATATTGTTGAAGTGATGGAGTCATCGACAAAGATAAACATGATTTGTTACAATTTGAAAGTCACAAACATCGATACATATAATTTTAATTAAAATCATCCACACACACAAGAATACAGGATTTTGGGCTGATCCTTTCAAAAAAAAATTATTTTGGGCTGACTTTTCACTTCTAATTATACCTTTGAAACAAATTTGTATATAAGAATGATACTCCCTCCGGTCTTATATATAAGAAAATTTTCAAAAAAAAAATGTTGGTCCTATTTATAAGAAAATATCACAACTTTTAAGGTGTAGTTATTGTTTAAAAGACTTTTATACCCCTTATTTAATGTTTGTCTTTTTAAAATTAGTGGATGTATTTAATGCTTCACAATTTTTTATGAGTGTATATTTGTAAAAATATTCAAAAAGTTACACTAATTAATGAGTGTATTGGTTTTGATGTTTTTTTTGTTTTTCTTCTTATAATAAGGACCGAAGGGAGTATATTGTTGGTGTCATTGAAAAATGTAAGTCTCGTTTGTTACAAAAAACAAACTTTGTTTAAAATAAAAACAAACTTTAGTTTTCCAAAATAGATAACATTAATTAGTTTTATTGAAAAAGATAAGAGTAATTGAGAAAGAGTATAATTGATAAATTGTACCCTTAAAATACAATAACGACAGTTAAATAGGAATGCTAAATTCGTAGTCAAAAGACACTTAAAAAGGAACGGAGAGAGTACTAAATTGAATTGAATCTATACTATATATCTATAGTATATGGAAATAGAATACATATGTTTGGGCTGACTTTTTCTTTTCTATTTTATCTTTAATTTAAACTATTTTATTTATTATTTTATCCCACTTATTTTATTATTTAAAGTGTTAAATATGTTTTTAATCCCTACAAAACTATGAGTTTTTAACTTTAGTCCCTATAAAATTTTAATGGTAATTTTAGTCCTCTATAATATTGTAGTTTGTAAGAATAGTCCCTATTTTAAAATATATATTTTTTTTATAAAAAATGGATACTTTTAATCCTTCAAAATAGTCCCTATAAAATGCTAATAGAGACCAAAAGTGAATAATTTTTTTTTTGAATAAACTTGAAAGTTTATAATTTTGTAGAGACTAAAAATATATTTAACCCATATTTAAATTATTAATTAATTTTTTTTATATTTTATTAAAATAGGAACAACACCACTACAATTGAAATTTAAATGATTAATTAAAAAATTAGTTAAACCCTATTAAAATATGAACAAAACCACTAAAATAGAAACAATATTTGACCCTATTAAAAGAAGCTTATTTTAATCTTATTCGTGAAAAAACATTTGTTCAGTGCGTGTCTTTCCTCCAGTTTTAATAAAGATGCATAATACTACTCCGTCTCAAAATATAAGCAAAAATGAGTCAACATAAGTTGATGTATTTGGTACAAATTTTGAACCAAATACATTAACATTTGTTGACCAATTTTTGCTTATATTTTGGGACGGAGGGAGTATTTCAAATACTCTGCTACAGAATAATTAGCCAAATTTACACCGCTAAAAAAAGCCAAATTATAAAACAAAGGCCAAAAAATATATTTGGTATTTCAGACTCAGTAAAAAAAATTAGTATTTTTTTTCTTTTGAGGAAATCGAAATTAGTATTTAAATATTGGCAATTCACTCTAGATATCATATCTATAGACTCCACAAAAAAAAAATGCATCTATACACTATTAGGTTTTCAGTAGAAAATAAGTCAGCGTAAAAAAAAGTCATATCTATTGGGATACCTAATTTTGAAAATGATCTATTTGGATATCTTATCAACCAACAAGAATGATATATATATATATATATATATATATATATATATATATATATATATATATATATATATATATAAAAGGAGAAAGATATTAATGTATTATTATAAAAATTAATGTTTAGACGGTTACCAACGTGTTTGTCTTTTCCCTCTAATAAATGTGTTTATTTTCCCGTTATTCTATTGTATTTAATTGAATGCTTATATAATCATATTTGATTATAACTTTTTGGAATATAATACAATTAAATAAAAATTTAACTTACACTGTTTCAATTTATGATTAGGTTTAACCAGTTTTTGATTATCTATTTAAATAATACTATTAAAAAGATAAAATTGTAGGTTAGAATAGTTTAAATGAAGGATATAATTGAAAGATAAAAAAATCAGACATCATATATACATAAAACTTTTTGTAGTAAAAAATTTAACCCTCTTTTACGATATTTAAATTGAGTTAGGATCACTGATGTAAATCTGAAGAAGATAATTGTACTTTTTATCTGTCAAATATATTTTAATTTTAATTTACCTTATTTTGCTATTTTAAAAGTCAACTGATTTTACTCAAAAAAAAAGATCAACCGATATTAAAAAACTAAATTATAAATTTTTAAATAAGTTTTAAATTTTTATTAGGATTTGACTAGATTATTATCTTTTATACATATCGACTGCGATTTTTATTATATTGTTTGTTTTTATTTTATTTTTAAGGATATTGTTTGATTTTATGTAACTATATGATATGATTGCTTATAAATACCTTAAATTACGTCGAAAACAGTTGTGATATTGCTTAGAGAATTACACTAAAGTGTTTACTTATTTCCAGGTGTTGGTAGACTTTACTTATCTCGCTATAAAACTTCAGATTTTCAAAACTTTTTTTTTCTCTTTGAAAAATTAACAACAAAAAAACACAAAAGTGTTCAGCAACATAACTGCTATCAAGATGTCTAACTTCAACGAGGAGGTTCTGCCGTTGTTACTGTTACAGTGTTTTGAAGAAGAAGGTTTAAAGGAAACAGCACACACGTATGTCTCTCTATTTTTCTTCAACTTTGCAAATTCCTATATTTAATTTTCAATGTTATATTTGAACATGGTTATTTGTTCATGATACGCAACTTATATAAACTTACTTTTTCGACCAATGATGTTGACTGGGTTCATAAGAAGGTTTTAGTGAAGTTTTCCCAAAGTTAGGTTTTAGTGAAGTTGTCTCAAGTTTAAGAAGATAAAATTTAAAAAACTAAAACACACGTATATTTATAATGCTTGTTCTATGATCCATTCTCATAACACTTTTAGTTTAGTTTTTTTGTTGCTTTTGCATTATTATTATTTTCTCTTTTTCTGTTTTCTTTTCCATTTAGTCTATGAGACTAGGTCACCAAAGCTTTTGTTCGTTCTTTTATTTTAATATGCTTTTAACTTAGTGACAAAAAAAAAAAATTAAAAAAACATCAAGTATCAATGTTTTTTTTTGTTTTGGGCTCAAATATGGTTATTTGTTTGACAATTAATTTTTTTACTTTATTCTTTTGTTAATTTAACAGGTTTGAGCGTGAAAGTGGATTGTACTTTGACTTCAAATATTTTGAGGAGATGGTACTTACAGGCCAGTGGGATGAAGTTGAGAAGTATCTTTCTGGATTTACAAAAGTTGAAGACAATAATCATTCACTTAAAATATACTTTGAATTGAGAAAACAAAGATACTTTGAGGCTTTGGACGGGTAATTAAGCACTTTATGGCCAATATATATATATATGGGTTTTTCTATCATGTGTTTGCACGTGTTAAGAAGTTTAAAATAGTAATTTTACACACAAATATATATATATATATGCTATAAAATATAATTAGATGCACTTGTAAAATTCCTTTTTTTTGTTGATAAAATTGTAAAATTCTTTTACATTTCAAATGCACGTCATTTAATTGTCAAGGATGTGTGAGATTGTAAAATCTGACGATTTAAGCAACAATATTGAGTGTAAATCAGCGCCAAACACAAATGTCATGTCATTGTAGCTGTGGATTTAATATATAACGATTAATTTATAGAAATTTTATGTGAAGTAAACCGTTGAATATGCATTTTGGACACAATTTTAGTCCTTGTATGATTTATATTTCAAGGACTAAAATTATATGGTCTACGTATTTATCGACTAATATAAACAAATATTACGATAAATTAAACAAATCAACAAGGATGAAAGCAAAGTTTTCTATGTTTCTATTTTGTTTCAAAGTTTTCTGTGTTAGTTCAAATATATATTATGTTATTTGTTAAAAATCGTAATAATTTTTTTCTTATCCTAAATTTTGTTTTGCCTTATTTCATCAGCAACAATCGTAGCAAGGCTATAGATATACTTATGAAGGATCTAAAAGTCTTCCGCTCAAGAAATGAGGAAGTATTTAAAGAATTGACTCAATTATTGACAATCAACAATATAAGGTATATTCAATATTTGTCCTGTGGTGGTATGGTAGTTTGAATTGAATTCTTCATTATGTGTGTAACTGTTTTTCTTGAACCTGATTAGGGAACATGAATTACTTTCAACATATCATGATGCGATTTCTGCAAGAAAGATTGTGATGGATGAAATTAAGGAAATCATAGAGACACATCCTATGCTGAAAGGAAAATTGAAATTTCCTGATATTAATGGTCATATGCTAAAGCACCTTCTAAATGCAAGGTTCCACACTTATTTTCTTAATTTATAGTAGTTGACATGCATGCAATGCTCCATATTTTCTTAGTGCATTATATTAGAATTAATAAATAAATAAAATTATGAAATAAGTGTTTTACTACTATACATTTTATCAAGTAGTTCATTTCAGCTTATTAATTGTTCAATTTGTTAGCTTAAATTGGCAGCACCAAAATAATGCTCCAGCTTCTCTAGAACATGGCCTCTTTATGAATCATGTCAATCATTTTATACTATCTCCCGCTGCAATAAATCAAGGTATGAACTTTGATATTCTAATTTGATAATTTCTCATAAAAAATGGGTACCCCGTAAATTTTGCAACCTTGTGATGTAATTTAAGCTATGCCTTTGTGATGTAATTTTCCATGACCTTTATGCAGGAACGGCTTTGAATAATCTTGGGGTACCTAATGAGGTCAGTTGGATAAAGTATTCCTTAAACCTTTATTTGTTTGAGATTCTATATCATATGTTTATATTGATTCGTTGAAATATGCGTGCAAATTGAGTTAAAAGACTAAACACAAATTTTCATATTAGGTAGAACAAGTGTAGTGTGAATTGAAGAAAATAGAAGTTCCACATTGAATATATCACACACATTAGTAGTGTTTATATAATGAGGGTTGTACCTCTAAGGGGGTACATAATTATGTGAACGAAGTAAGCACTAACAAAAAAATATATATTTATATATTTTTTTATTATTTGGAAATGTTAAATTAAATAATTAATTTAATCATTATTTGAAAGGGTTTTCTTAGTCTCCAAATTTTGCTAAAATATTTTGGAACACAATATAAAATATTTTGGTATACAATCTAATATATTTTTATACTCAATTTGAGATATTTTTGAACTAGATCTAATATGTGAATTACTTGTTCCCAAAAAAATATGTGAATTACTTGTTCCCAAAGTTTCTCAGATATTAGTTGTGATTTTTCTCTATAACTAGAGAGCTCACATAGTTCATTACACACACCGAAAAGTATTCTGAAACTTCGAATCATTTTCTTCTCACTCCCTCTTTGACTTGTGTTTCTTCTCTTCATCTCCTTTTTCTTTTTCTGTCCCTTCGGAATTAAGAGTGTTCTTAAGACCATGATTCATTTTCGGTATAATGTCCCTTCAGAATTAAGAATGGTCTTAAGAGCGAGTGTTAAGTTGAGTAACAAAAGTAAGTATTTTCAATTATCGTCTCCTCAGGGATTAGGTGCGCTACTTCGAACCGTTCAACAATCGTTATCGTTTTGAGTTAGGGTTTCATAGCTTGGTTGCATAAAACGAATTGAAGTTAAAAACGGAAATAAAACGACAAGTAATAGGGTATCAAAGCGTTAGAATTGGAGTTCATCAATCTTGCATCGAATATAATCTAAAAATCATGCATATGAATTTTAGCGTTTTAGCGAAAATATCACGTATCGCTCGACAACGTCATTGATTTCCCAAATGACATCGTGAGATCGATCGTATCGTTTAATCGACGATTTCCCAATCAATCAAACGATCCGAAAGCATTACGATCCGAAACTTTGTGCGATTATCAAAACCCAAATCCATTTCTAGATTTTCTTATTTTGATAGAAGATTATTCTAAACATAGATTCAAAAGTATTTGTCAATAACAATTGAATCAAGCATGAGAATGAAAATCAAGAATAACTTCAAAAAACACATAAATTGCTAAAATCATATATTTGCATAATCAAAAGTTACATCAAAGCTAGAAAGAATACCTCCAATCCCAACAAAGGGAAGTTAGTTGTTTATTTTCATGACAACTATACAAAAGTTTAGAGAAAAGATGAAGATCATAACCTAAGTCTTGATTTCCCAAAGCCTTAGTTGATTCCACAATCCCTTCACTCTTGCTCCTTGAAGATCATAGCTTCTAACCCTATTAACTGGTAATAAACCTCTAAAATTCGCTCTTAAAGAAAGCTTAACAATAGTAGAATATTAACCTAAAAGCTGTAAAAAGCTTAAATACTAACACTGATAAATACAATTTCGCTTAGCGATGCGTAGCGTCGCTCAGCGAACCATTCAAAACAGCCAATGGCAATCTGCCACGTCATCTTCAGCATTAAACCGCCTTGATGATTTCGCTGGGCGATCAGGATTTTGCTGGGCGAAATCAAACTTCCCTTGTTCCTAAAATTCTCTGCCTGACTTCGCCAACCTTTCGCCAGGCAATCGCTGAGCGAAAGTGCTCTTTGAAAACTTCCAAAATTCTCTGCCTGACTTCGCCAAGCTGTCGCTGAGCGAAAGTCTTCATGCTTCTCTTCAATAATTCTTGATATTTTCAGGTCCTGGCTTGCTTTTTCCTACACAAATGGGGAAGAATAAGATATACAAAGAATAATTGGCATTTATTCATAAATTCCATGCTTTTCCTAAGATAACTTGTACAACAAGTAACTAAAAAGCCTTATAAAAGACATGGATTTAATCATATTTTGCCAC
Source organism: Medicago ruthenica (assembly GCA_018208015.1). Classification (NCBI taxonomy): domain Eukaryota; kingdom Viridiplantae; phylum Streptophyta; class Magnoliopsida; order Fabales; family Fabaceae; genus Medicago; species Medicago ruthenica. Next base: position 115,248,189 of record CM031371.1, on the reverse strand, counting down.
TTATCAGCGAGCACAGTCCCTTTAGAATTAAGAGTGTTCTTAAGACCATGGTCCATTTTCGGTATAATGTCTTTTCGGAATTAAGAATGGTCTTAAGAGCACAAACTCTCGATAATATATGTCCCTTCGGAATAAAGAATATTTCTCTCTCCCTCTTTGACTTGTGTTCCTTCTCTTCATCTCTTTTTTTTGTCCCTTCGGAATTAAGAGTGTTCTTAAGACCATGGTCCATTTTCGGTATAATGTCCCTTCGGAATTAAGAATGGTCTTAAGAACACAATCACTCGATAATCTATGTCTCTTCAGAATAAAGAATATTTTAAAGATCATAGTCCCTTTTCAGGAATAATGTCCTTTCAGAATTAAGAATGATCTTAAAAGTATAGTCAATTTTGATATTTTCATCCCTTCGAGAAGTTATGTGTTAGAATGGTGATAACATCATATTTGAGTGGTTGAGATACCATATTGATACTTGGAGATGTTAAATGTTGGAATGGTGGTAACGTCATATTTGAGTGGTCACAATACCACAATAAAGTGGTCATAGTACCTATATTTGATTGGTTTCAGTATTAAAATATGAGTGGTCTTAGTACCATATTGGATATGTAATTCTCGAACGGTTTTCTACAGTGCAGTAGTTAATCGCACAATTGTAGTTGAACTTGTTTTACCCTAGAAGGCTGGTGTGGTTGATAGTCTGCCTTGCACTACGAAACATCTTAAAGAGAGCGATTTGGTCGTGACTCAACCTAGTAACAACTTTGGTAGATGAAAATTCTTTTTTAAAATAAACTTTGGAAATTCAAATATAACAGTTTGAAAATCCAAAAACAACAATTTCAAGACGGAACAATTGCAATTCCAACACCTCTATTCTAATATAATTCAAAACAATATTTTTGTGCTCTTATTATTACATTTTACTTGTTTTTGGGTTTGACAAGGTTTTTTTTTTGTAGATTTTTATATTTTTTATGATTTTTTTTTTGTTACATATTTTTTATGATTAAATCCTCTTTTTTATGAAAGTTTATAAATGTTTATTTTATTTTATTTTAGTTGCACTAACTATCGTTGTTTTAAATTGTACTTGGCAACAACATTAAAGATTTGGACGTCTCCCCAACTCAATCTAGACCGCATTGCTGCATTCGTCAACAATCACAACGTAATTGCAAACCCAATTTAAAATCTTTTATAATTTTAAGTGATTTTATTGTTCTTCTGAAAATTCTTTTTATCCATGAAATGTTACTAGTGTTTTTGTTTTATCTATGAAATGTAGTGTTATATGGTACCTTGATAGACAAAATTTGGTTGTTTGAGATATATGCTTTCTTGTCTAGACATTTCGTTTACATATTATGATTTTAAAAGGCGAACTAGAAATTTCTTATGCTAAGTTTTTTTTCTGTTTTCTTTTAGAGTGGTAAAAATTTGGAGGACCTGAAACCTGATTTAATTGAAAAATCCCACAAATTATCAGAGAGTGTATTTCATATTTCTACACCATCTCAATGCCAGATGTTGCTACTTCCTAAACAGCCCGAAGAAAACAAGGTATGACATTTATATGATTAATTCATATTATTGGTTTTTTACATCATTAACTCAAAACAAAAACATATCATTAGCAATAAAAAAAAATTATCTTGATCCTTTTCTTGCAATAAAAAAAAACTTATCTCGATCCTTTTATTCTTTATGTGTGCCTTATAAGTAAGATCTTGAGACTACAATTTTTTTTTGTCAAGTGTCTTATTGGCTAGATTCACACACATTATGTATAGAGAAGTGGGGAATCTAACGTTTGAACTCTGACCCCTGCACATAATGTTCTTAGTAGCTATCAACTGAGCTACACTTACGAGATTGAGACTACAATTTTTTTAACGCGGTATAATAGTGAAATATAATTAAATACTCTATTACAAAAGTTTACACTATCAATTCATAACTTTTCATTAAGCAGATTGTTAGACTCGCTTACACAAATTCGGGAAATGGCATTTTGGCTTTGACATCAAATGGTAATCATCTACTTTGGTTATGGACACATACTAGTATTGATTTGGGTGCCAGGGTAATATTCCCTTTCTCTTGATATAATAAAATTTGGAAATTGATTTTATTTCAATTTCTTATTTCTCATGAAAATAAAATTTGTAAATTGATTTTGCTATAATAAATAAACCATTGCTTGTAGGCAACAACACAAGTTTCTCCTCAATTGGCAAAAAATGGTTTGGAATTCATGAGCAATGACCTTACAAATGCCAATGATGAAGATTTAGTTTCCTGTTTTGCTATATCAAAAGCAGATTCTTATCTCATATCAACCTCAGGAGGGATGGTTTCTTTGTTCAATATGGTATCATTTAAGGTAATCTTAAAGATAGAGCCTTACAAATATAGTTCTCTTTTATTTTCATAGTTTACAAATATATAAGTCATTTAATCTTGGTCCAAATTAATATGATTTAACTAATCATGTCACGCATTGTATAATAATTGCAGACTCTATTAACCCTCATGCCACCTCCACCAATGGCAACAAGTCTTGCCTTCTATCCTAAAGATAATAATACATTTGTTATTGGCTTGGATGACTCAAACATACATATATACAATATTCACAAGCATGATGAGGTATATTTCTTTCTTCATTCAAGAAAGACATGCATTATTACATGTTTAAGGGATAAGAATTAAAATAACTTCATGTATCATTCATTTATGCTAGGTTCAAAAGCTTGAGGGTCATTCTAAACGAGTTTCTGCTCTTGCCTTTTCAAATACTTTGAATATACTTGTTTCTGCAGATGCAAACGCTCAGGTTAGTATTTAAATTCCTCCCCCACCCCCCATTTTTTGTCACAATATTTACGCAATGTCACGTCATCAAATGTGATTCCACATCTTTAATGAATATGACATGTCATAAAAAATAAGCCTCAAACTGAATTGTTGGGAAAACACAAATTTAGAAATGGGGACTCAAATCATGTTTCCGTTGAAATAGTGGATCAAAAGTACATTTTAACTCTTGCTATTATGTTTGGTAACGTACTTTGTTTAACACTATTTTGGCAATGTACTTTGATTCTAATTTTTTTGGTGACAACTTTGGTACCCATCAATAAAAGGTGGGTAACACAATTCATGCTGAATTGACACCAATCAAAGTTATTTATTTGTTTTCTATTATTTTTAATGTTATATAAATACATTGTTTTAATTGAGCCAACTCAGCATGGGTAGTATTACCCACCTTTTATTGATAGGTAAACAAGAATTTGCGAATTTTTTTATGTGCAGATTATTGTATGGAATAGCATTAGCTGGGAAAAATTGAGAGATAGAAACTTGCAAATAGATGGACCAAATGTGCCACAAATGTTTTCTGAAACTCACATTCAATTTCATCCTGATCAGCAAAAATTTCTTTTTGTACATAAAATTCATCTTGCAATTTATGAAGCAACAGAACTAAAATGTGTCAACCAGGTTCTTATTTTTTCCCTTTTACATATCATAAAGGTATTTTTCTTCGAGGCATGCAATCATTTTTTTAATATATTTTTTCTCTTCTTCATTCCAGTGGGATCCAAATTTTCCAACAGTTATCTGCCAAGCAACATTCTCATCTAATGGTCAAATGGTGTATGCTTGTTTTCTTGATGGGACTTTGGCAATATTTGATGCATCAAATTTTCAAATGCATTATAACATTCAGCCCTCTGTTTACCACCTTTCATCAATTCCCAGGTGCTTTTTTTCTCCTTGGCTGTAATTTCAGGGTTTGCAATAGCTTTTTATCATACCATAATATTCATAAAGGTTAAATATAATTTTTTGTCCTTATAAAATTACAAATTTTAAAGTTTAGTCCTTGTATTTACTTCTTATGAAAACAAAATAGAAACTAAAATTGAATAGAATTTATGAAGAGGCTTAAACTTAAAAAATTGTGATATCCAAGTCAATGGTCCACATGATATTAAATTACTTTTTTTAAAGAGAGAGTCTGTTTAAGTAGCTTGCTGCTTGGGCTTTTAAGTGTCGCCCATGCGCTACACTACTGTACGGATTGGCGCATCCCACCATAAAAAGAAAAAAAGAAAAATCGTGAATTTTATTGGGATTAACAATATCTTTAATTATAATCATAAATATCATACTTTCCTACTAGCATTGCATTTTAGGAGAGAAAAGTTATATTCCTAGTCGAATTTTTTGACCAATATTGCTAGTTGAATATAGTATATAGACGGTGATTATGCATAGAAGTTTTATACACGCGTATTAACTTTAGTTCTCTTATTAGGACATTAGAATTTTTTTAGAAGAAGCTAACATGAAATGTATTAACCAAAACTTAGTCTCTCAAGTACAAGGAGTGTCAGAGAAGAATTAAGGTAGAAGAAATATTTGTTACATCAGGTTAACAATGGAAAAAAAGTCAATACAGTCATAATGCAGGCACGCTTGAGCTAAAATAAATTAAGTGATAACTCTCAAACATAAAAGGGGATTAAGTCATCACATGTGATATTTAAAAACAAAATTAGGATGATTTGTCTTCAACCATGAGAAGGATTGAAGCTTAGTTTTATCTATAAGTTAAATGATTGAATTCCCCTTTTGTTGAAAAACTCTAGCATTCCTGTCACGCCAGATAATCCAAACGCAAGAAAGCCAAATTAAATAAAAAGCAGAACAAATGTTTTTTGAGAAGCCTCCTAACGATCAAAAAAGAAGCAAGTGATCATTTACTCGAGCTGGTTTAGCTGAAACCACTTCGAGCCAATTATAAATTTCATATCAAATTTGTCCAAAATAGTCATAAATCAAAAATAGATGATCATAATCCTCTTGTGAGCCGCAACCTCCTGAGCAAAAAAACGTATTTGGTTGAAGGACCCTTTGCCTGATTAAGTTATCGGTTGTTGGAAGACGGTTTTGCAAAAGACGCCACGCAAAGATGTTGACTTTTAGAGGAACCTCTTTGTGCCAAATAAGAGTATTATGATCGTTATTAGGACATAAGAATTAATATTATGATGTGATAAGATAGTGAAATATCTACACTTGAGCCGTTAACTTATTGGTAAGAGTTTAGTATTGTAATTTCAAGGTACTGAGTATAATCTCTTCGAGAATAGTTGTAAAATGGTTATTAGTGTCACTTTATTAAAAGTTTCACGCTTCTCCAATTTTTTATTTTCAAAAAAGAATATACTGAAATATGAATGTGTTAACAATCTTGATTTGTTGGGAAGAGGCTGCTGCACTTGAAACCTGAAATGATTAATGGTTATGCACGAAAACTCAAAGCGTATGGGGTTGCCACACTAACCTTTAGGTTCGATTCGCCCCCACCAATAACTTTATATTGGATGCAATAGGAATGTCCAGCGAATCCCCTTCAGGATACTATGAGTTCCTTGATGTGTATTGCACAATCACACCAAGCGTATCTCCTAACAATATTTGACAGAAATATGTTTCCAACAATTCACTCATGCATTAGAGAATTGATGGATGATTTAGAGTATGAGAATGAGGGAGAATTTGACTGTAATTGATGTCAAAAACGTGCTCCTTCTGATACACAAATGTCATGCATTTATAGTGCATCATATGCCCCTTCATATGAGAGAATGCAACTTTTAATCAAAAGTTACAACCATATACATTCAACTTTTGGCTTGAATCAATGCAATGATTCATGATTTATCAGTAAATGATAACTTCCCAATGTATACAAGTCATTCCCATGAAGAGTTACAACTTTTGGAACCCAAAACTATGAGAAAAAGTGCAGAAAAACACATCCAGTCCCGTGGTAATCGATTATCATATGCAGGTAATCGATTGCCCAAAGTCTCTGTTTACCGTTTGCAAATTTTGCTTGATGTAATCGATTACATCAATATGGTAATCGATTACCATGTGTAATTTTCTGTTTTTCAGTTTTTCTCACCTATTTTGGAAATCTCCAACAGAATGTATATTTATGTTTGTAAAATGTGTTTATTAAACTAATTGTTAGTTTGAATTTTTATTTATTTTTTTGTCTGTCTCTTGAGAGGTCACTTGGTTGCAGACTTGTTCTTGCGCCTTGAGGTACTCGGTTCTTAGACTCGGGCACCAAGAGTTTGAAGATTTTAGTTTTAGCCTTTTAGCTTTGACTTATAATCACAAATTCATGATTTAATTATACAAATAGAATAATAACTCTTCAAAGCTTCTGAATTAATATTTATTCCTTACATATGTAACTTTGACACTCAATGTAATTTTTTTTATTTGATTGTTGCAGTGTGAAAATCTACCCAACTGTTTTAGCTGCACATCCACAGAAACCAAACCAATTTGCTGTAGGGTTAACAGATGGTTGTGTTTATGTGTTTGAGCCAAAGGAACCATGTGGTAATTGGATCATGTCTCAGGTGGATAAGGAAAAAGCTAACAGCATAGGAAGTCAAGGTTGAGATGGATTGGTGAAATACATTGTACCATCATTATTATAAGCAAAAAACCATATTTTAGGATTATTGAGTGACTGACATATCAGATATCTAGCTCTTTTTAGGCTTTTGTCATATGCTACTTGACAAAACCTTTAAATTAGGCTTAACATTTAGAATTTTTCTAGTTACACCCTATTTAATTCTTGTTACACCCCCACTATGACAAAATTAACCTTAAATAAAATTTAATTTTCAAATTCACTCAAAACCTTTGCATCGTTCTTCCTCTTCCAAAATTTAATGTGGTACATGTAAGTTCAGTTTAAGTATGTCATGTAAACTGAGTTTACGTGCGCTTACTTAAACTCTGTTTCATTAAGTCATGCAAACTCAGTTTAAGTAGGTCATGTGAACTGAATTTAAGTGTACATACTTAAACTGAAATTTGTGTTAACCTCATCAATCTTGTTTAAATGATTGTACGCAATCTTATTTTAAACAGGTATATGTAAATTGAGTTTAGATGTACCTACTTAAACTCAATTTATGTTAACCTCGTGTTTACGAAAATTGAATTAACCAAACTATGACTATGGATAGTGGTTAGTTAGTTGATAACTAACTAGTTTATAGCCCTATAAGTAGGAGCTATGTAAAGTGTAATAGATATCTCTCGTATCTAATAGATGTAACACACAACTCATTTAATAGAGTTCTCATTCTATTTCAGTTTCCTCTCTGAGTGTCTGGAGATCATTCTGATCTCTATACATAATGTTTTGATACATCCATAACATTCTGATTTTTCTCTCAATTTTGTATGTGCATGTTCAATCAGTGGTGTTGGAGCCTTTGGTTCATGATCCATGGGGTTTCAAAAATAGCTTCTGCAAATAGAATATGCATGAAAAATGAAATTGATGTTTTGTATGATGTATGTATTTTTAAAATTATAAATTATAGAAAACTTAAGGTTATCAAAATGTTAAAACATATGTGAAGAAAAGTGTCAAAAGTCAAAAACTCTATGTTCTTGATTATACACAAAATTCTTAGGCAAATAACCTTTAAACAATATTTAAAGTTTGTTATTGTTGAGTATAGCCAATAGTTACTGATATTAATGTAAACTGAACGGTAAGTATTTAAATAAATACAAGTTTGTATTCTATTCTTTAGTTCCTAATTTTGAGATTAATACAACGAGGCGCCGTCTAGGGTGGGAGACCTTGATAGGTCTCCTACCGTGGGTGAGTATTTTTCACCGTTAGATCTTGAGGTTCCAATGTTATTATGATGCACAACCAACACCTTGTCAATTTACATTCTCTCTCTCCTCTTTCCCCTTCTTCAACCCTTTTAATTTTCCAGAACAACTCTTTCTCTCTCCTTGCGATGATCAATCTATTAACCAACAAGCATGGACTTGTGGAAATGGACAAGGAATTGGGAAAAACACTAATCGCAAAGAAATTGTAAAAGAAAAATAAATAAGTTTACTAGTTAACTTTTGTGCCTCTATAATACTGAAACAATTAATTGTGTGCTTGTTTAATAATGTGTTTGCATCTTGTGCAGAAAACAATAAGGTTTCCTTGCGGTTTCTAAAATCCCAGAAGGTAGTTGAGAGGTTTCAAGGGTCTGTGAAGCTCTCAAAATCAAAACTTTGTCACTAAATTTCATTTTTTTTTACTTTCTTAAACTATTAAAACTTGAATTTTTTTCTCTGTTAAAATAGTTAAATAAAGCCTTTGATTTATTTTTTCTCTCATTGTTGAAGATTGAATTGAACATCTATGTTGCTTTCCTTTTTCATTTTTTCATTATTGAAAAGATTTTTATTCTTCTGAAAATGGTGTTCTTAATTGGTTGGAGGGGACAATTTTCTGGGTTGTGGGGGTGATGGTGGTCTTGTATTTTAAAGATTTGATTATTACGTTCTTCCAAATTTTGCACCTCTGGTGGTTCTAACGGTGGTGGTAGCTGGTGGCATAGATCAATATCCTACTAACTATGATGAATAGAGAATGCATGACAATGGTGAGGGGAAGAGTTTACAAGATTGCTGGGATTGTTGGAGGAAGAAGAGAAAGAGAATAGAAAGTATGATAGAGGTGGAATACAGTACAAGCAGATGTAGTGTAAGCTCGTCAAAAAGTTACTAATGCACCATGGGGGACATTGTTCACTCTCCCACGCTAGCCTTGGCCATACAACGAAACTACAAATGCTATAAAATCGAAAACGTGGCACAATTTGCCACACTTTGTTACAAAACACTGTATTCATTATTGTGTTTACTCTAACAATTATTTTATTGAAAATGATTAACACTCAATATTTTTTTAAGAAAAAATATAACATAATCTTCATGGACAATGAAATGATGTTTATGAAAGAAATATCACTCACTTATTAGTTAAGAAATATTTTATGTCGTTTTTCTTGACCTCAACGGCATGAAAGCCTTCGAAAAAACTTGTAAACTCAAATTTGTGACTCGAGCATTTGTAGAGAGAAAATATTGATTCTCATTTTATGATTTAATGAAAGAATGAACCGAGTTCCATACAAATATCACTGAGCTTTTTTATATGTGGAGTTCGCCAAGTATTGAGCTCCAATTGAAATAGCCAATAGTACTAATTTAATAATATGCATATTTTTTAAACTTCTCTGCCATAAATATCTCTAAGGTGTAAAAGATGCTTGATATAAAAGTTAATTTTTTTTTCTCAATTTATATTCTGTAAAAACTTTGATAAACTAAAATCAACGTCATCAGCATTACATAGGCAGCAGTGTTGCTCCATCAAGACATTACATTATTACGCGGATGACACCACAAGAACCAACACCTTCATCACCATAACTAACACAACTTCAAAAACAAAGCTGTCTAAAGTGAAAAGTAAAGATTTAATGGTTACAATTGCAAACATGACATGATCAAATCATATATTCAAACTCACAACTTTCCAAGCATGTTAGGTTGGAACACCAACCGGGAGTGTAATGGAATTTCATTATTTGACAACTTCCCGGTCTAAAGGTGAGCTAAATATTTTAGTGACAATAATCTACAAACAAGGAACATAATGTCCATTTGTTCGAAGCTTAAATATAAATAGTCAATTTAAAAGGAAATCAAATTCTCAACGCCCCATTGAAGAAAGTAATATCTTCAACTAGAGCTTGAATCATCAACCTTTGCTGCTGCAGATGCATAACTAACACTACTATCCCCTGTACTATGGCATTGACTAGACTGCTCGTAGCGAAGAAATTTGATTTTTATCTTTGATGAGCAGTTCATCAGCATCTGATAAATTTGCAAAATGTTGAAATTAAATATGATAACAGCTTAAAATAGAAAAACTAATTTAATGTGGTAAGCTGCAACAAATATGGATCAGAAACATACATGCCCTTCACTATTTTATAAAGAAACTCAATGAACATTTTTAAGATACGGTTTCAGATAACAATACATTTAGCTCAAAGCATAATATTGACAACAAAACAATAGTAATATTATTTTGTAATGAAACTAAGCTGGTCCAAGTGTTTCCTAATTCCCATTATAAATGCTCTACTTGCTAGAACATATCCTTAAATCTTGACAACAATGGATGAGGACTCCATTAAACACTTCTAAACTTTAAGGACCAAACTGAAAATTCAAAGAAATTATAAGGACCTTAACGGTATAATTTGACCTAAATAATAATCTGGCCTAAATGATAAGAAAACATGATTATTTACCTAAATTATAATCTGACCTAAATTATAAGAAAACATGATTTTATAACAATATCGACAACAATGCAATAATTCTACATCCATGAAAATTTATAAGGAACTTACATGGAGAAAAACACTAATTGGATGGCGTCCACAGATTGTATTGTCATATTCTGACAGATACTTTTTGAATGAATCAGGGTCTCCAGTTTCGATGATATCCATGCCCATCTTGTCCAAGGCCTCAATGGATTTGTAAATAGGCCCGTGTTTTTTGTCATAGTGCATGTAATTGAATCTGACATAAAATACCAGTCACAAATCACACGATCAATACAAGCTTCAAACTGTTGATGGATATGAGATATCCATCAAAATACATAGATATGGACAATAAGAAAAGATAGTGTACTATAGATATTGCCAATGAACAGTCACCGCTGGAGTAAATCTTAACAAAAAAATCATAATAACGAAGTATATTATTTGAAGTTTAGAAAACATCAAGCATCTAACAAGTAATATCAAGTAAATAAACCATAGAAAACATAACTGGTTTCTAAATGTTTGCTTTGTGTGTTATCATGTTTTTTTTAGCATTTCTCAGATAAAAATTACAAATTGCAAGAGTATACCGAGAAAAGAAAGAAAGAAATAAGGTAGTTTAACATGTAAGAAAAAAGTACATACCGAGATCCCCAGTGACAAAAATCTGATGAAATAGAGAAAAAATTAGTGGGGTCGTCGACAAATTGAGCAAGAATCTGTCCATACATAGCTTCATTCTCAGCACTAACTGCACCGACTAAAATGGGTACAATTTTCACCGGGTGCCTGTGCCAATATTCAAACTCAATCTCTGGGGCAAGTTTCAAGAACTGGAACCCTTTAAATATAATAAAATTTACCCTTCAAATACTTTAGCAAGATATGGCAAGTGCATTTCCAAGCTATGTTCAGCTTCATCAACTCGAATATCCATCGTTTCAAATTTTCCCGTAGCTTTAAGCTGCTCGTTTACTGATAAAACAATGGAAAATTAAATGTGTAATGAGGAAAGACAGAAGCCAATATTGAAGTCAAACAAAATGTATCAATTCTCAATAAATCAGTTCAAATAATTTACACATATCCATAACTCAGATAGAAGACTTATGTTCTAGTTATAATGATCAGATACTTTTTCTTCATTACTTCATATAGTTTCATAATATAGTTTAGTCATTTCCTAATATCCTTTTCCTGGGAGATAAATATGTAGAATTATGTAGATCCTCTCTTGAACATAAATATGTAGAATTATAGTATAATTTCAATTTTCAATACAACAGTTCATATTCATATATCATACATTATCATTACCTTCCAAATCAATAGGCAGGTCCCCAATGGGTGTCTTGTAGACTGTTGCAGTTGAAAGAGCACATTTTGGGGTGTAATAGTGGTGAGAAGGACCAAGTAGGAAAACACGTTTGCTGAAATCACAAAATCAAAATAAAAAAATAGCAACATCAGCAACAACAACAACAATCTACAAGTTACCAGGCAACAAGTCAGAGGAACAGACAAGAAATGAACTTACATGTTAGATGGATCAATGTTTCCAAAGGCATAGGCGGCAGCACGTCCTGAATACGAATAACCTGCATGTCTAACACAACATTCCAGTGCATCGTAAACACATTAGCATTGTTTCTCTCAAAAATCATAAATAAAAAAAGCAAATTGAACTCCTCTAAAACTTGGAATCCAAAATGATATTCGAAAAAACAACATCAGACCCTTTAGTTTTCAATCAAGGGTTACATTGAAAGTCTAATACATTCACTTACGGTGCTATTACTCCACGCACATCAGAAGACTTGGTTAAACCACACGAATTCAGCCATCCTTCCAGTTCTTCTGAAAGCTGCTTAGCTGAAAAATATAAATTAACGAAAAAAATAAGACAGAAATATCAAATTGAAATTTTGCTGGTCACCAAGGTTTTAACAATCTTTAATTCTATAGAGAATGAAAGTCAAATGCAGCCACTATCGCAGTCGCACAAATTGGGGGCGTTCTTTGATACTATCAGTAATCACAGACAAATCCAGCTAATGCAACCACAATTGTATCGCAAGTTGGGATTGCAAAGCCATCAATAACAACTAGAGTGAAGAACTTCAATTTCCTCAAAGCTTCATAATTCTTGAAAATGTTTCAACCCATCAAATCATATAATATACATCATTAAAAATTCAACCACATTAAAAATAAAAAATAAAAAAACAGGGCTTTAATTAAAATTCCGCGCCTACAATCTAGGTCGCGACATAAGAGTGTTTAATCCTACCGAAGTCTCAATGCAATTGAGTTCATATTTGACTGTGATTCTCCACAATATCAAGAATCACATTAAGCCGCGGTTATTTAAAAAAAAAAACTTTAACCACCCCCAATAGAAATAAAAACTAAAAATTCAAACTTTAACCATCCCAATTGAAATAATAACAAAAAAAAAACACTAATCGAAAGGTGAAACCCTAATTTTTTGAATCTTGATCCTAAAAATTCCTTAAATCAATAGAAATGGATGATTGATTGAAGAAACTTACGATTGTCGGTGTACCAAGAACCAGCATGGGATGGTTTTCTGACTTTGGTAACCATGGTGAAAGAGGATTTGAGTTTTTGATAAAACTCTAAAAAAAAAAAAACGAGTTTTTGTTTTTGTTTTAGTTTCTCTGACACGCTCCACGGTTCTTTCTCTTTCAGTTAAGTTTACTTACTACCACGAACAAAGTAGGTGCAATCTCTTATTTCATACTTTCTCTTTGCGTCTTGTGTAGCTTTTATTTATTTACACTAGAAAGAACAAGGACGACAACACTTTACGCAAATCCCATGTTTTATTTTGGGAATAAAATTGATCAAGAAAATACTAGGTAAATTTTATGAGGGAGTTGTATTTTTACGAAAGAAAAACAATTACAAGGAAATTTTTCACATGGAGGAAATTAGCTACTAAAATAAATACTCCCTCCTTTTCAAAATGAACGGAAGTTTAGGAATTTTACGCATATATTAAGAAATGTAATGATTAAAAGAAAGAGAAATGTTATTTTACCAAATTTGGTTTGTATTCCACTAAAGTAAAAGTAATATTTTCGGAAGTAATGTGCATAGTACTATTTGGTGGGTACAATTGAAAAGAAAAAGTTATTGAAGTATTGAAAACTGAAAATAACATTTATTTTAAAACAATTTTTTTTTAAGTGACACTTATTTTAAAACGAATTGAGTAACAAAGTTTATTCTTTTTTCTCTAATTGAATTTTATCATGATTTTAAATATGAATCAAATTTGATTTAAATAAGATTTAATTTTTCCATCAAAACATGTTTAATAATTAAATAATTCTAACAAATCAATTTGTGTTAGTGTGTGTTTGGTTTCTGTTATTTCGCCTTCAAGTATGTCATGTCATGTTTTCAGGTATTGTCGGTTTTAGATCGTTGAGTGAGTTTTCACAGTTTTATCATTTATAAAAGGCGCCTCTTTAAGTTGAGGAGTGTGAGTATTGTATATAAACTACTATTAGTCTCGATTCCCAAACAAATCAACAGATTGAGTCATATTGCAGTCAGACATGGGTCCACAGTTAGGCCGCATCAGAGACTTAGCATCGGGGATACTAACCCTGCCAAGTGGAGCATGGAAGTCCATTTCAAAGACTTAGCCTCGAAGGAAGGAGGATGGGGTGCTAGGGATGGAGGTGTGTTGTTACCCATAAAGTATTTGTGTACTTTTGTATGAACTTTTATGATTTCGTTTATGTTGGGATTTGTATTATCGAACTTGTATCATTTAACCATGGTCATTGAATATTTGTTTCGGATAATTTACACAATGTATACTATGTTATGTTTTTGTATAAACTTTGATGTGTGTCAATAATATAGTTTGCTTTGTGTTGCAAGATCGGCGTAATTTTTTCAAAAAATTTGTGTTCACTATCACAATAACAACCCATTCTTTGTGCTCACACATTTCAGATATAATGCTTATAATCTGAAAATGCATTTTACGCGTTCGGATTATATAATTCTAATTACGTCAATATATGGACAACAATTACTCTTTCAAACTGGTCTGATGGGGGTTTGGCACAGTTTAGATTATAAAATTCAAACTACTAATATTTTTTTCAAATTATATAATCCAAACCATTTAAAAAAAAGAAGGCTTAAACACACTTTTTACCCCCTAACTTTCAAAGTGTGGCGATTTTGGCCCCTTATTAAAAAAATAGTCAAAGTCCCCATTCATGTTTAGCCCCTTTTGCAAAAGACCAATTTTGACTTGGTCAATCCTATGTGTCACGCCACATAACTTAAAAAGTTGTCAGTTGTGTATTTTTGGAATTAAAAAAATAAGAAAACCCACGCGTCTTATTAAAGAATAAAAAAATGAAAAATTGAAGGAAAATATGGAGAGGCACGTGAGGTATCTTCTTCCCTTCTTTCTTCATCAATTTGCTTCCTCTTTTAACCCAACAATTGATCAAACCCAGCAACTTCTAATTATGTTTCTCAGTCGTCATCCTCATACTCAATTCTTCATCCATTCTCAAAAAAATACTCTCATAAATCATCTTTTCCAATTATTAGCCATCTTTTTCACAGTCATCAACCACAACCACTCACCCACAAACCCAAACTCTCTTTGTTCGCCCTCTTCCAAACCCTTCAACCCTATCATGGCCCAAACCCTTTAATCTTTATCCCTTATAATTTCATTTCAATTACAGATCCATTCTCAGATCCCTTTTAATTTCAAACACAAAAAAATCAACCCATTAAATCTCAGATCCAGATCCATTCTCTTCTCCAAATCGATTTAAAATTTTCACTTCGTTTTCCAACCGCGATTTAGTTCTGTACGTCATCGTTGTTTTTCTTAATGCTTCTATATTAGGGTCATCCAAATCGATTTCAATTTTCTAGGATTTGGGAACAACAAATATGTGTTTGAATATCGGGTTAGGGATGGTTGTTTCCCAGATTTCGTTCTCTCTATTATGGTGTTGAATGAATAACCTTTAAATCTGACCTACAATGTGCTTTTTTTTTTTGTTTCGGTTACTTTCTACAGCTAAGAATGTGAATGATCAATTATAAAAAAACGTGAATAATATTGTTATGAACAAACTCAAAGATTAAACCGTAAAGTGAAATAAATTTAAAAGGTAATGGTGGATGAATGGAAAGAATACATAAACAATTGTTTAGGACCGAACTATTGATGATGATAAGCTATTTTTCAGATTTGGGTTTTGGGAAGAACACAAACAATTGATGAAGATAAACTTGCACAACTCACGTGACCCTTCCTGTTTTTCCTTTCAATTTTTCTTTTATTTAATTCTATAAATGATTATGTGGCATTTTAGTATTTTTTTTAATTAAATAATAAACAGTTGGCATCTTGGTCACTTAAGTGACGCGACACGTAGGTGTTGACCGAGTCAAAATTGGTGTTTTGCAAAATGGATTAAACATGAGGGGGGACTATGACTATTTTTTTTAATAGGGAGCCAAAATCGTCACACTTTAAAAGTTAGGGGTGAAAAATGTGTTTAAGTCAAAAAAATTACACAATCAAAGAATTTGTATGTTTTTTTTAAAAGTTGTTCAGAATATATAGCCTCGAATATTGTGTAAATGGTTCGGAATACGGAGGGTGTACGAGGATGGAAAAAGAAATTCCCCTAGTGGAAAGTCAGATGGATTTCCCTATTTTTTAAATAGAACACATTAATTTATGAATATCTCACATAAATTTGACAGAAACGTTTCTACACAACTTAATAAATGTTGATACCATTTCTCAACTAACTGATTGCGTTCCATTAGGTGACAGGTTCCTGTCTTGGATGGTAAACATTAAATGTAAGATGGTGTAGTGGCAATGCACTTCCAACATGTAACTGCAGGCTTCAAAAAGATTTGTATAGTAGTGGAGGGATATAGAAGTTGGACTGAGAAGGAAGTCAACGGATATTAAAAAAAAATCAAGAGTTAACTGAATACCAAAAAAGATATGCACAACTGAATCTTAAAAGACTGATTCAAAACTGTTTTTGATTCACCCTCGTATGAATAAAAGTTAAGAAAAGCCAAACTAATTGTAACACTGGTGTCGAGAAATGCAGTGTACTATACAATACCGGAAGAAATAGAATTGTATAAATGACAATTTTACAACTTAAATAATCATTAAACCCCAGCAAGCTGAATATTTTTATTGTGTTTGCAAACTGAACAAATACAATCACTCATTACCTCATCAAACCAACAAATGGAATCATATACTTATTTTACAACAGCAAAAACCATCAGAACATATACCCCCCCTCTAATGGCAAATCAAATACTATAACCAATCTTTCTAATCCTAGTATCCCAATCTCTACAAAACTGATATCGGAAAAATAATTCAACCATAGCACCCATCACATAGTTGACATAATGAAGAACAAATCCCTGCAATCAAAAGGAACATAAATCCATTCAGTCTTTATGATTTCATCAATGTCATCCTTGGTAAAAATGTATAACCGAATTAAAGAAAATAGAACAAGAAGATTAAAATAAAATACACTGGTTAAAATTATATAGAAATATTGAGTATATTAAAGGATGATTAAGTGGAAAGTTGTTCTCTAAAGCTACTGTTTAGTCAATCCATCCATTTGGTATAACCAAAACAATGAACATGTAGCAGACTATCAAATTATTTAACTCATCTTAAGCTAATTGGCTTCAATCTTATCTTAATCCCCTAATGCCAAAAACCAACAACAAGTTGCAGGGGACACATAAAAGAAAAAGCCGGTGACCATCATGAAACAGCATATCAAAAACAGTAACTAGAGTTTAATCCATCAGATTTCATAAATGTCAAAAATCAGTAATTTAAAATTAATATAACATTCCTATTTTTCTGTATAACGATGAGATTTGAACCTATGACCACATGCAAACTATCCAAACCCAGTCCTAGTGGCCAACACAATACCTCTTTGATAAATCAGCTGAATTAACTATTGTATGTTTTTAGAAGAGTTTATAATAACTTGCTGCATTGCCATTACCCAATTAAAAGTAAAATCATATCTCCTAAACCTACATTTAAAAATAAATCACCAACAAAGCACCAAGCTTGGCAGTACCACTTCAAAACGTAAAGTCCATTAGTTTTTGGCTATTTTTCCTTCTTGGTCTCTACTGTACTCTCTGTGCTACAGTTGATATTCTCTATTTCTTTTTTCCTACGAGGACATAATTTGAAGGCCGTTGACAATGTCAATCATTCCCCAAAATGTTTTGGGTAGTAGGACAAATACCTTTTGGATTAGGCGAGAAGCATTTCAATAATACTTACCCTTACTCTTAAACAAGACCTATTTCTCACACAACCTCGTCATAAATCAATACAGAATACAGATTAAAACATGATAATCCTCTTCCCTAGCTGAGAGAATACAGAGCATCCAAACTAGTTTAAAACCTTATCAAAAACTTGCTTCTGCAAAACCACCTAACATCAAAGACTGTACTCAAGAAGAGTTTAGCCATTCCACGAAGCATGCAAATATCATTTATCAAATTTGTTTATTGACCTGACCACAAATAGAAACTTCTACTATATTTACTAGTTAGTTACTACCACAAATAGAAACTATTCTGAAATAGTTTCTCCATTAGTGTTAGTATTATGAATACAGAAATAAGGATCTCAACTTTGAGAGCCAAACCAAACAACAGAAAATACAACACCTGTTGTGATTATGAGGAAGTCCAGAAATAAACACTTAATTTTTTAACCAACAGAAAACACTTTGTATAACATTCCATAAAAACATAAAACCACAATAAATTAAAGGTATAATCTTTTAAAACTTTTAGATGCTAACAAATCTCACTATATTTTTAGAAAATTTATAAGATCTACTGCCATAGGAACATGCAGAAAAACTGTAGTACAAGCATTGTATTCTTACTCACCTGCCTTGAAATGGAATGTAGAAGCCTTCAAAAATATTGAAGAATAAAATAGAAGCGCTATTTTTGCCTCTAAATCACGACAAACCAAAGAAGAAAACTTAAAATTGTTCCAGGATGTAATGGAGTCTTGGAACACGCCGACGAAACAATGGTTCAAGTCGGAAAGTTGGAACATCAAACTGCCACCCATCATACATCTCATTCCATGCTTGCACTATGTCATCAATTTTGAACCCTGTAATCGTGAAAACTGGTTTGTTAGTTCCCTAAAATATTTGAAACTTGAAATGTATCTGATAAATACACAACAGTTGATAATTTTTCTGCAACCCATACCTTCCATTGCTGTTTCATTAGAACAATGGTTCTTTATCATGACACCAATGTCAGTTGTAGAAGCTCCAGCTAGTTCAAACTTTTCAACTGCAACCTCCAAACATTCCTCCCAAGTTGGTAGTCCTAGCTTAAATTCCACAACAGAACGCTCGTACAATAAGGTGCCCCATAAAAGGTATATCTGTATCCTCATCTTTGAAGCCTGCTCTTCAGCTTCTTCAGAAGAAACATCCCTGAAAAGACCGTGCAAACCCATTTTCTCTAACTGTGCATTATATTTATCTAACTTAGAGAGTCCGTTCAAACGTTGTTCCTCAATTTCCTCCCACATCAACATCCCTTTTTCCATGCTGTCCTCTGCCTTGTTATAGAGCTGCAGAACCTCCTCAAAAGGGCCAACTTCGATATTCTTATTGTTTGCAATTAAATAACACCAGCATAGCTTTGCTTGCTCAAACTGCTGATACCCAAGAGCAAGGAGTCCCTCATAGAAGTCCGGTTTGATTTTCACAGATTCTTCGTATCTCATTTCTGCTTCCTTGTACTCCTTCTTAGCCCATTCATATCCAACTTTAACATGCTCGAGAGACGTTTCTCTCGACCCGTCTTCCTGAAAAGGCACTCGCCTCCTCGCCTTAGACAAGTGAACATTCCCCCAATTAAACAAAGCCAAAGCAGCCATCTCTTGAAACTTATCCGCAGCAATATCAAACAGCTCTTGAGCACCATCATTCGTCACTGAATCCTCCATCGCCTCCGAATATATCTTCATCCCAACCTCATGAATATCCAGATATGAATCAGAATCAAACCCAACATGGTTCTTAAACAGCCTCGCAAACTGAACAAGCCATTCCTCCACAGTAATCATCCTATTACCCCCAACACCCTTATCTCCTTCTCCAACCCCATTCTCCCCTCTCATCTCACCACTACTCGTCTTTTCATCATAACGCGGCTCCATATCCAAATCCACCTGCGTAATATACAACCGAATCGAACCAAGCACATGGCAACCCTCAGCTAACCTCAACTCGGCAGTAGTAGTAATAGTAACCAAATCACCTTCCCTATCCTTATACTTCACAAGAACACCCCTTAACCCCGGAAACCTATCCCTTATCACATCTCTCACCAACTTCATACTACAATTCACCGGCAACTGCGCCCACCTAATATCCTCTCCATATATCAACTTCACAGTCCTAGTAACCGCTTTATCTTCCTTAACAACTTCTCTACTATCCTTATCCTTATCCTTATCCATAACCTTATCCTTCGAATCTTTACCCTTCACCTTAACATTAACATTAACATTTCCAACATTGGCGGCTTTCTTCTCAACAACACTCTTACTTTTCCTCTCTTCCTCGCCTTCTCCTTTATGCCCTTTCTTTTTCTTATTAATCTTCTCCCTAACAACTTTCCTAAACCGCGCAGCAGGTGGCTCTATTTGTTGAATAGCAGCCAAAGCAATCTCAGTCTCATCAATAGTAATCCCTTTCTCCTCCATAGTAATCCTCAAACTATCAAGAATCTCCAACGCGGTTAAATTATTCGGCTCAGCATTCAAAACAACCCTAACATCTCTCATAGCCAAATCCAACCGATTCAACGCCTCGTAACACTTAGCTCTTCTAAGAAGAGCTTTACTATACCTCGGCGAAACTTGCAGAGCAAGATTGCACTCATTAATTGCTCGAGGATATTCACCAAGACCCAATTGCATATAACACATGGCCATGTTGGTGTGAAGATGTGCAACATCTATGTGGTTTTTGGGTAAGAGTTTGAGGGCTTTTTCGTACTTTAACATAGCTCCTTCGTTGTCTTTTTTTTGGAAGAAAAGTTTGTTGCCTTCTTCTCTTAATTCTTGTGACATGTTGATGAACATGGCTGTGTCATCGTCGAATGATGTTGAACGTTCGTAACCTTTGTTTTTGTTGTTGTTGTTGTTTGATTTTGGTGATTCATGTTCCTTCCTTTTTCCAGCTGGTTTCCCCATCGATCTATGAATCAATAATCAATTTTTCAGCTGAATCAAATAATTTCAATAATAATAGTAATAATCAGGGAGATATGATTTTTTTTATGAAATGAAAAAAAAAAATCTTTAGGACCAAATGAATGATTGTGTTGTGAAGTTGTAATGATTCGCTGTGTGTGGGTTAGGGTTTGTTTGTGTTCTTTCTTTTATGTGAAGTCAGCGTGGATGGATTGGAGGGTGTCAGAGGAAGAATGGAGTGGCCTAAAATAAAAGGGTGGGTGCCTTTGTTCTGGAGGAAAATTGGGGGGAAAGGACTAAACGACACACAAAAATGGGAAAACGCTGTGGTTATGGCCCACTTCTTTGGCTTTTAGAGGAAATATATTCCTTCATGGGTGAATGTTGATGTTTAAAAAAAAAAATCAATATTCAGATGTCGTAGGGCTTGCTAATCCGAGAATCAATCTCGCGTCAATTTCATGGTCTACTAACATGGCTTTGATTAAAATCAAATCATAGTTTTATATAAACTAACTTACAGAAATTGATATCGAGAGAATTCAAACATGAGATTTTGAGAATTAAATTTATTTTTCGAACTAAACATCTAAAGTGAAATTATACAAGTAGAAAGAGATACCCCCAAATTAGGCTGATTAGTAAATTGTGTATCATCATGCTTTGTTTTTTTTTTTTAACACGTGGACTTTTTCCTCTTTGATTGTTTTTAACATTTGACATTTTCATTCACATTAATATTGAGACAAACAAGAATTGGTCTTGTCTTTTTCACGGCGGCTGTACTGTTGGGTCTGGGAATATTCCTTTATTTTAGTCATTACAAAAATTTGGCATGATTGGTTACTGTAATACTTTTTCATTTTTTATCGTATGTAGCATACTATTCCTTTGTTTTACTATACTAGTATGTATGTAATGCCCTCTACCCTGCAAGATGGAATTGGACTTCTAAAATCTGAGTTCAATATTTGTTTGTTGCATACAAAGATTTCAAAATATGTGTATCTACTCTTTTTCCATAAAGATTGTAATCATTTTTTGTTTCCGATAAATTCTCTCCACAAGAGATAATCTAATTTGAGGCGTGTCAAAGATTAAATGAGTGTAGTTTTCTTTCGAAGTGGAGCCATATCCATATCCCATACCCATAGGTAATGATTAAAACCATACATTGCAAATACAAACAAATGTGGGAATTCATGGATACAAAAAAAGAGTATATCTGCTACAGATAAAATATTTGGAAGAAAAAAAATCAAATATTGGTTATAAAGCTGGAAAGTGTCACTATTTACATGGCAAAGTAGTTACAACTGTCAGACATGTCAACCCTCAAAGCCGACCACCTCAGTGGCATAGAATTATTTTACAAGTTAGAACAATACATGTTTGCTATTTATAAGCTGTCAACAATGATTACTTTTGTGCCACCTTTTCTTTTTCAACGGTAAAGTAAGTACAAACTAAGGTGTATTCCTCAAAAAACAGAAAACTAAGGTGATATTAAGAAGTGATGTGTTAGCTTAATAGAAATAAGTTTTACTGAAACCTTCAGACAATTATCACCAGCCACCTTCTTCCTTTATCTTGTTCTTTTCTCCCTTCCAAACAAAGGCTCATATTCGCTGTACCATCTCTGGTATATAATGGCTGTGAAAGTAATTTTAATTATCAGGAAAAGAACCGTGAAGATGAGATGTTTTCTCTACAGTTCCAGCAGCAAGACAGCAAACCCAACATTCCTGTCTCCACAGGATGTCCAATGTCCCTTTCTCGCTTGTGTAACACTCTGACAAACTCATCTGTACTTAAGTTTCCGTCTCGATTTGTATCAAACAAATGAAAAACAATCTCAACCACGTTGTCCGAGAGAGATATGCCGCAAACCTGAAATTGAAACAAATAAAATATGAACTTACTATCTCGGCCATATAATCTAAATCAAATTAAAAAAAAAATGGATATATAATTGGGGGATAAAACAGTTAACCCCTAAACATCACTATTAAGTTAAGCATAAAAACAAAGGTAAATGGCATACATGTGACACTGCTCGCTGAAAATCATCTCTCGTCAACAGGCCATTTACTTTTCCAAAACTGAAAAGGGCTAATGATAATGGAAGTAACTTTTTCCGTAGCTCTGCTAAGTTTTTGAAATCCTCAAATGTGATGCGGACATCCTTAAAGCGTGGCTCATTATTCAGTTCATCAACCCGTTCAAGCAACTTGCCAAGATGACTCATGTCGGCGGAAGCAACCATGGAGAGTGCAAAGTCCTTGGCTGAAATTGTTTTTCGAGATTTGTAGTCATAATGATCAAACTCCAGTCTCAGAATCTACATAAATATTGTAGATTGTCATAGAAAATAACTTCTGTGGCCATTGTAAAAATTAATATTTATAGCAAATCAAAAGGAATCTTATATCCATATGAAGTTTATAGTATGAATTATAATTCACACGAGAGAAATACTAGCAAAATACTCTTCGTCACACATTCTTTAAAAATTATTCATTTTCTAAAAATACAATTTAATTTCCTCGTTAATAGATCAACTTCTAAAGAGTATGGTGACATTTTATAATCTTAAAGAATGTACAATATTAAAATATAATAGGGTGTGTTGCTACACTAGTTTATGTAGAAGCATATGCTTCAAGTATCTTGTTAAATTGAAACCATGTGTATGGCATCATGCAGACTTCTAAGCATTTTCACTTCCCTTCTAAGCATTTTTCACTTCCCTTTTCCTTGTCTTTCCTTTTCTAAAAGATCAAAGTAAATCTAAAAGATATCATACCAAGCCTACACATGCAACCACCATAACTGACAAGCATAGTTCTAGATAATTGCAAACAATAAGAGTTCTTATAACAATCACTGATTATATATAGAAGCATATGCGAGTTTTCTCAGTTTTAATGCTACTATCACAGGTAACAACTGCCACAACGTTAATAATAATATTATAAAACATAAAAGAATTCAAGGATTTTCAATGCACAATTATTAAAATTGCCATCACCTGCAGCATGTGAAGCCCAATTTTTACAGAATTAACCCTTCAAATAGATATACATAGTAAGACTTCATTGCTTGATTTAAATTTGACACAGAAAAAATACTTGGTAGATATGACTTCATTATTTTTTTAACCCATAACACCAGAATAATTTGATTTTATCATACCCCATATCTCTTTTTTATTCCTTCTTTGGATAAAAGAAAGAGAAGAGCTTACAGTGCATTTGGAAGATAAAGAATCCTCCCTAACATAAGGGCAAAACACCAGAGAGAGGGTAGAAGCTTGAGTAGAGCCAAAGCCTAGTCCCTCAACATATCCATTATCCATAAATAAAATCAATCAAAACCATAATGACATATGGTGAGAATGAAATAGTGAAAACTTACTTCATCGTGCAAGTCCTGCAAAAAATTTACGAATTTATCAAGTTGGAGGCAACCCTTTCCATCTTTACCAAAAAAGTATTCCAACAGCCCTCCATTTTCCACGGAATCATTCACCTTTAGGCCAGTTCGCAGTCCATCCCTGTGTTGAACACCTTGTCGATGATGAGATCGCATCAATGCCATCACTTTCTGGAATTCCTCCTTAGTTATCTCCCTGTAAATGTAAACTGGGAAAATTAATTAATGTTATCAGATGAGGTGGAAAATAGGGAATGATCAAGCTCCCACTGGACTAAAAACTCAATTCTTTATAGGGTTTTTCTATCATGTGCAAATTTGCACATGTTAAGAAGTTTAAAATAGTAACTTTGCATTGGAACTTGTACGTTATGTATTAAATATATAACTTTTTAATAAATAATTGTTGTTTTCCAATAAAAACTTGCTACTTTTAATTGCTTTAACATGTGCAATATTGCACATGTTAGACAAACCCTTCTTTATATACCTAGAACTAACTACAGAGCAATAATTTATGCAGTCTCTAAGTCGATGCCATTGACAACAAACAAATAGAAAGGGCCTTGTTCGTTAAACATTATGAATTAATACTCTTAAAGGTCCTACATTGACTACTGATATGACCGAGATAGTGGTCATAAGTGGGGGACAACCCTCACCCCATGAGATAGCTTTTGGGATTGAGCTGGATCCAGACTAAAGTTCTGAGAAATACCACGGTTAAAATAAAGTAAATAGCAGATGATTTATATCATAATGAGAGTTAAAGGTCAGGAGCCTGGAAGCCAGGTGATATGAAGCAACAACCATAAGGATAATTGACACCACAACTTTACTCAAAACCTAAATGATTAGGCATGTGATGTGGGTCTATTTTCATACCATTTTCATTTAGCTCATTTTAAGTAAAGTGAGACTTCATTGCTTAAACTTGAATTTCTAACAGAAGTAAAGTGAGATTTCATTGCTTAAACTTGAATTCCTAACAGAGAGTGGTACCAAAATTTCAAAGAAGTACCATGAGCACTCACCCATTATTGTCCACGTCAAACATTTTAAATGCCACAGAAAAGCTTGATTCTGGGATGCTGAGTAGTGTTACAAAAAAGATATACCTGCTCCATAGAAAAATAAGGATATTATGGACACAGACAAAAATCATAAAGAAAAAAAGTGGAATGGAGAACAAAATTAGCCTAAGAGCCTTGGATAAAGTGTCACCAGGTCCATTTGTGGACTGCTTGGTCCTAGAACCAGATCCTACTTAGGTTGCCTTACCTCAACTCTATCCTAGTTCATTTCCCACAGCAGGACTAAGAAGTCCTTTGTAAACGGAAAAAAATATAAACAGAGAACACGATAATTAGAGAGAATATAGTATACTCACTCTTTAAAAGATATAAGCCCGTCATTGTTTACATCAAAAAGCATAAAGAATTCTGAAGGAGAACAGCGTAAATGGCCAGGGCTTCTTTCTCCTCTCAAGTATCCGTCTCTAACATGGTGAGATTCAGATGGAGGGAAAACAGGAACTACAGCTCTCATTAGGTCTGCTGGTATCATGAGTACTTCTCCTTCTGGTGATCGATGAGATGCGAAGTATTCAAAAACCTTAATGAGAAAGAGTAAAGATTGTCAATGTGCAATTCAAACTTCAAAAAGGAACCAAGAGAAACCATCAGTTTCATTCAATGTAGTGCAAAGTTTAAGTTTGGTTTTTCATGCTTACGAACAAGCCCGTGAAGTCATCAGATATCTTTTGTTATCGAAAATGGTGGAAGAATGACATAGTTCCCTACTAGTACTAGGCCACAACTTTACTAATTTACCAGTACAACTCTTAATTAAGTAATTTTTGCTTATTATTGAGTTCAGAGCTAGTAGTATGAATAAAATCCAAATTTATCTACAATGACAATAGATATCCTTTAAATCGTTATTAAAGATAGATATCTATTGATATTAAACACAAAATATTTCTAAAATCTAGTCATAATGTTACAACTGTGCGATGATATTTCAATATTTATGCGTTGAAAAAATGAAAATATACCTTTTCGGGAGGACTTCGCAACCGAATACGCTTCTCATAATTGAAGAAAACCTTTCTCCTATAAGCTTCTGCAATTCATGAACCGAAAAACAAATCGTAATTTAACACTTTGATATTACATTTTTCATCGATTCAAATTAACATTTGCGGGGAGAGAAAAAGAAACTTGCCTCGAAAAAGGAAGGTACCAGAAGTTTCAGGAAGGGAGAATTTCGTAAGAAATGAAGGTGAATTCGGCGTTGACTGGTCAACGAAGGAAGAGAGAGTTGAGTCAAGGTCGGTGGTGTAAAGAACAAACCCTAGACTGGTACCGGCGATAATAGCGGCGAAAACACCGTTACGAGCGTTGAGTAGCGACGGGGAAGAAGATGAAGAGGTTGAAGTGTGAAGGATTTGGAACCGTTGGATTGGGAAATGGTGGAAGAAGTGTGAGGTGGAATTTCTGAGAGTGGAGAGGAATGACATGATGAAATTGAAGTGGTGCTTGTTCCGGTGGGCGTAGACTCAAATACGAAAAGAGGAATACTTAGATACAGTGGCATAGACACTGTTCTTGCTGTTCCTAATGTAAATAATGTTAAACGTGAGTCGCGAAATCAAAATGCATCGGTTGGCAACTGTTACTAGTAATAAATTGATAAACGTTTTTTTTTTTTTGAGAGGAATAAATTGATAAACGTTATCCTAGTAATAAATTGTTACTAATTTCATCTATTGAGATTACTTATTAATTTGTTCATAATAGATCTTGTTTTAAAAATTTGTTGATCATCTAAGTAGATTAGATTAGATTAGATGCATGTGAATAAATAATTAATGTAGTCAAAATTTAAACTAAATGTTTAGAGAATTTTATATTCAGGATGATAATGATACGTTTTAAGTATAACAAGTAACTTCCTTAAAAAAAAGTAAACTAGTAACTTTTCTTAAAAAAAAAAAAAAGTAAACTAGTAACTCACTTGTATCTATGCACCGGTCGGTCCCGCGGTGAAGCTGGTTTAATATTTCTCTTCTAACTAATTAATTAGGCATTTTTGTATGGACACAAACATAAATGAATAATATTTGGTCACACACAAATAAAAAAGCTTTTTTTTTAAATACTAAATCATTTTTATCAATTTCTTTTTTATTATTTAGAAAAAATATTTTAATGTGTGTGTCCAAATACTATTCATTTATTTATGTTTGTGACCATAGTAGAATTTCACCTAATTAACATATGAATGTCATCCCCTTCAAAAAAAAAAACATGAATGTCATCTTTTAAATAATTGATTCGTAAAAACACTTATTTTATTTTATTTTTTAGGGGGTCGTAAAAATGCTTATTATGTGCATAGTTTGGGGAACATGAAATAAATTATAAAACGTGATTTTTTTAAAAGAAAAAGTTTAGAAGAGTTAGACTCCGAAGACTCGTCAAGTCAGAATCAACGGTATAAAACGTAATTATGCATGGTATTTCAATTAAGAAATAATTTTTTTATTAAAAAAATAAGAAATAATTTTTGTATCAAAGCATTATTTTGCCACGTATTTGGATCAATGATATATATTTTCATCAAAACATTAATTTCTTATTTTATGCATCATTGATGAATATTTAGTGTCGTATTAGGTATGTTATTCATTTACAAATATATTTAAAGTACTTTGTGATTGCAGAGACGGAGTGTTGTTCTAACGGTAAAACTTTATTGTGCATTGTGTATGCTCTATATTGTCTAGTCGCGTTGGTGACTATCGTTGCCCTCCACTTGTCGCGATCATAAATATGCTTAAAGTTACTCTTTTTCGTCGCTTAAACAATGTCCTAACCACATTTGTTAACATTTTCTAAAGAGTAGTAATAAGTATTAAACATAGTTTCCCTTCTATTTTAGTAAAAGCTTGGTCTTAAACCAAAAAATTTGACACGAGTGAGTAATGTGTTTCATTAAAGAATAAATCGTTTGGGAGAACCTGAATTTAATTTTTTGATTGAACAAATTTTAGTCGGGTTACTTAATTCATGACTGAACTTCGGATTATCAGGGTCTCTTCCCTTAGAAGCCAGAGGGTTAACACCAAAAAATTAAACTCAACTTTTAAGATTATTTTGAGCAATGTCCCATTTGTTCTTAATTCTAGGTTATTTTTAAGAAAAAATAATTTGTGGATGTATAGTGTTCTCTCGCTTCCTATATAAAGAGCATGGCCTACTCTAATAGAGTACTCCATCCGATCACTATTTTAAACAAATATTCTCTTTTTAGATTTATTCAATAATTGATGTGTCTAGTTTATAGTATAGTTCATGTATATCAATTACTCAATCAACTTTAAAAGGGAATATTTGTTTATCATATTGATCGAAAAGAGTAATTTAAGTTATCTATTTTTATTTTTATTTTTATTTTTTGAATCGGGCATCCTTCGTTTTCAATTGTGAAGACCAATCATCTGAGTCTTGTGGGACTTAAATGAGCGTCAAACTCTTCGTAAGAGTTTTAACGTTGTTGCATGTTCAATACTTGATTCGAACTCAAAACCCTTGTAAACTAGAAGAGACTAGTGTCTTCTTAGTATTTAGGAAAGTGTTAAAGTGTGTCCTTAGGGCAGTGTAAGCAAATTACAGATAGAAGTTACAGGTTGAAAATTGTATCATTTTACTTCACAAAATTTTAAAATTATTATTTTTCAATAAATTTATGAAAGAGACAAATTAAATAAGGAAAATATATTGAAACCAATAATCTATTAAAGAGGCTAAATGTATGTTTGGATGGAGGAGTGGAAGAGAGGACAACATATTATTATTATTATTATTGTTGTTGTTGTTGTTGTTGTTGTTATTGTTGTTGTTATTATTATTATTATTATTATTATTATTATTATTATTATTATTATAGCTAGTTCGCTCTTTTTATTACGTTAACGTTTGAAAATTATTAACGGTGTTTTTTATGAAATTTTGATTTTGATTAAAGGTAAAAATATAAATGCTTTTTGCTTTTAAATTATAACATATCAAACTAACCATGATTGTCAATTTCAATGACACCAGCAATATATTTGTCAAAAAATAATATAACAAAAAAAATATAATCAAAATTCTTATTTTTTTTAATGACACCAATAACAAATATACCCTTAAAAAATATTTATTATAGAAAAAGTTATTTAAAGGTATAATTGGGATAATGAAAAAATAAGTATAGATATATCCATCTACCTTGTTACGCTTTTTAAAAGATAAAGGAAAGAAAATTATATATATATATATATATATATATATATATATATATATATATATTTGTCTAATTCCTAAAAAAATAGCAAAAGCTATGTAACGAATCTTATGTTTAATTGTTTATTATCATCAACTAATATCAACATCATAGCTTCCTCTAATTTTAATCTTGTATTCCTCTTTTACCCCCTCCATCCCATATTAATGAACATATTTGACTTTTATACAGTTCAATGCACATCTTTGACTGTTAATATTTTTACTTATATATTAACAAAAATTATATTTTTAAAATATTTATCGAGACAAATCGAACATCGTTTTGTATACTAATATTTTTTTAGGGAACTAATAGTTATTTTTATGCCGGTAAAAAACTATGGTTAAAATAAGTTACATAAACAATGTAAATGATCAAATTGTACCAATTAATATGAGATGAAAGTAATATTTTGGGTTAATAGGTGTTTATCCCCTGCCAATTGGACGAGTTTTGGTTTACCCCTGTAAAAAAAATGGAGATTCCCCCATGTCGTTTAAAGATTATTTTATTTAGACCCTTATGGCGTATGACTGTACATAAACGATGAGCTGCCACACTTTCACTACAAGAAATCTTGCGATTTCACAGGGATATTTGACAGGGCCATGAACCCCTGACAAATTTTCCAAGGGTAAAGTCAGGGAAACCCATGGGAAAACACATTTGCTGGGTTTAACATAAACCAGGGGCATTCCCCTTGCAAATGGGGAAAAACCCTGACTTTGAAATGGGCGGGAAAAAAGAAATTCAATGGGGAACATGTGCAGCGCGTGTCAGGCCATATGACAGGAAATTTGCCATGGCCAACCCCTGACAAATGGAGGAATCTTGCTTTTTGCAGTTGACAAGACCAAGCTATAACACAATGTCTGAAAAGCTGATTTCCCAGGGGCTAACCATTGGCAAATGTGCGTAAGCCCCTTGCTTTTTTCCTAACTTCATGACCGTTATGTGTGCTACTCTAGGGCCAGGGGTTGACTGTGGGTTGCGAGGGGCAGCCCCTCGTTTATCCCCTGTCTCTTCTTCTCCCTATATAACACATGCAACACCACATTCAGCTTGCACTCTTCTTGCCATACACTTAGAAAAAATTGCATACTCTTCTCCACCTTCATTAAACTTCTCTAATTTGGTAAAACTCTCTTCACTTGTTATAATTTTCTGTTTATATTTTTTGATTACTTATTTACACATATATTTTCCATGTCATTTGCATTAGGGTTTTTGTAACATCCGGTTGGCTCCCATACGGGCTGGCCTCCCTATCTTTCAAGGATCGAGATGTACTCACGACCTTCTCCACCCCCCATGTGGAGTTTTTGCCTTCCGTGGGAATCGAACCTTGTACCTGGGGCTTAAGTACAAGTTCAATGCATTCCCACTACCATTTGGTAGTGGGAATGCATTGAACTTGTACTTAAGCCCCAGGTACAAGGTTCGATTCCCACGGAAGGCAAAAACTCCACATGGGGGGTGGAGAAGGTCGTGAGTACATCTCGATCCTTGAAAGATAGGGAGGCCAGCCCGTATGGGAGCCAACCGGATGTTACAAAAAAGGTAGCTCAATTGGTAGTGGGAATGCATTGAACTTGTACTTAAGCCCCAGGTACATGGTTCGATTCCCACGGAAGGCATGAAACTCCACATGGGGGTGGAGAAGTCCATGAGTACATCGCGGGGGATCGCGGGGGCCCAGATGCCGAATCCCGGATGTTACAAAAAAGGCGCCTTTTTTGTAACATCCGGGATTTGGTAACTAACGGCCCCCGCGATGTACTCATGGTCTTCTCCACCCCCCATGTGGAGTTTTTGCCTTCCGTGGGAATCGAACTCTGTACCTGGGGCTTAAATACAAGTTCAATGCATTCCCACTACCAATTGAGCTATGATAGAATGTGTAAGAAAATCGGAGGGTTCGCACACTCGAACCGGATGAGAATTTAATACCCAACAGTTAAGAGACTTATTTATGGATTAAGCGAAATATTGGACAGATGAAACAGATTACCTTCTTTTATTATGAGTCACCAAGATGCTTTGTAAGAGAAACGCAAGCGTAGCGATAAGTGAAGGAGACCCCTGTTAAGGGCATGAAGTAAAGATTGAATCGTATGTTGTCGGATTATAGTAGTCCGGTTTTGAGGAATAATCAAGAATTAGCCAAGAACTATTGTGAGGCTCTAGCATCAGGAAGATCGTCACTAACGCACAAGTTACAGTTAAGGTTGTGGTTAATGTTAAGGAGTTCTATGTTTTCTTTTGATGGGTTCCTTACGCAAGTATTCGGGTAAGCCGACAAAGATCGATATGTTGGTTTAGACAACCACACATCCTACCAGGTAAGAAATTATGTAATTTGCATCATGCCTTTCGGTTAGAAAAGAGATTGTCGATTATTTTGACTTACAGAGAGGGAAGTCATGGCTAGGGAACAATTTTAATCAAGTTGAATTGGTGAATTGGCTAGTAGAGTAAGAGTTAGAAAGGATCTATCCTTTCATAATTTTAGGAGAATTTTTAAATTTCGAGGACGAAATTTCTTTAAGGGGGGTAGAGTGTAACATCTCGCTTAAACGTAGCTTTTATCAGTAACAGAGGAATAACGAGTGAGTATGGACAAAATGGTAATTTTGAGAGGAAGGGCTTTATAAGGGGATAAACTTGAATATTTTCATAATTATCTCATTTCATCCCCTCTCTAAGATTAGATTTTCCTCTCCCTCTCTCTCTAGGATTTCGATCATCAGCATCAGCAGCAGCCTTGATCCACAATTTTGCTTCCCTGATTCTGGAACTGAAAGCAAGTAAGCTTTTGGGAAGGATTAGAAGAAAGGAAAGAAAAGGGACTAAAGCTAGGGTTTTGGAACAAGGACGCTTATCAAGACCAGTTGTGTTCAGGTGGGTTCCTTAGAGTAGCAATTTACCCTTTTGGGTCAGTTTTGTGTGAGATCACAACTTAATTGTTAAGATTTAAGTAAAAGAATAGTTTTCCCCCTTTTTGATACATATGCTTGATCCTTGCTTAATCCTGGTTCACAGTAAGTTTTTATAGTTCAAATGAGTCCCTGGCATGTTTCCAAAGATCACTGGACAGTTGGGTACCAAGGTTTTCAAGATTAAAACATGTTTTCAGAAAATTATGTATTCTGCTACAGTCGCAGAGCGACGCCCAGGGTTGCAAAGCCAAGTAGCAGAGTTTTGTTACTGTCTAACCTTCGCCAAACCATCGCCTAGACTTGGCTCTGCGAAGCTTCAGACTCTGGCTTCAGAAGCTGACTTCAGAGTCTGAAGGTTCAGACGCAGGTTATCGCAGAGCGACACTTAGGGTCGCAAAGCGAACTTGCCTGCCAGAGTCTGAAGGTTCAGACGTAGGATTTCGCAGAGCGAAGTCAGGGGGGTCGCAGAGCGAAGTTGCCCAGAATGGTATTTTATTTTCAAACAACTGTACCATGCCAATGATCTTTGATATGCTTTGGGGTAGTGACATACAAGAACCTTCAAGGATTAATTTAGGTTAAAGATATGTATCATATCAGAGAGATGGGTATTTAACCCATAAGTTATCAAGTAATTAAGGGTTAGTTTTCAGGTTTCCCTTAACTAAGCAGAATAGTATGTACTCATTAAGTGTACAATGTACAAGGAATATTTCAAATGTTCAAGGCCTCAGATAAGCATAAGGGGTTCAGATGCCCAATAATGATTAGGTGGCTTATGAGAACGATAAACTTAGAACCTTATATTATAGGTTAAGTAACACATGATTATTTATGTAATGAATGCATCAAATATGCATAGTTTCAGACAATGCATCAGATATGCCATGTTCAGAATGGTGTATCAGATATACACATGCAAGTTAAGTTGTGTGTCAGATATACATAACGATAAGAGGAGTCCGGTGATTAGCCTCAGATAGGAATTTTCACCGGTTATCAGAGGGATGTGCTTCGGGGTTACTCCACTCGGGGGCATTCCATAAAATGAACTCAGATAATAATGTTTGTTCAACGCTAAATTTCTAACTTTATGTTAAACCAATATGTATATGTATTTATTACATAAGTTTATGGCAAGTACTGTTCAGATAACAGTTATCAGGAAGTGATCGTAGGATGTCCCCAGATCACTAAGTATGAGAATATGACAAAGTAGTCATCAATTATCAGGTAGATATTACCTATCAGACAAGTATCAGGTGGTGATCTTAGGAGTCCCCTCGATCACCAAGTTATCAGGTTATAGTCTAGATTTCATGGCTATTCAGTTATCAGGCTCAGGCAGTGATCCTAGGTTTCCCTTTGATCACTAGTTTAGCAGGATGTAGTCTAGTTTATGACTACACAGTTTAGCAGGATCAGGCAGGTAATCCTTTATGGGTAAGGTTAAAGCTTGGCGATCATAGGAATCCCCAAGGTTGCCAAAATAGGCATGGCGACCCTAGGTTCCCCGAGGTTGCCAACAGTAGGATGGGTGGAGCTCACTGAGACATTATGTCTCATCCCATTCCTTCTGGTGCAGGTTTTCAGGTTAGCAGGATGTTCCTGATGAAGTTCTTCAGGAAGACGCTGGATGGAGTGCAGATGCTCGTCAAGTACCAGCTCAGGAGTTATCAGACTTTGTATAAGTGTATTTATTATGGTACTTGAAAGGTTGTATAAACGAGCAAAAATAGTATCCATTCAGTTGTGTTGTAATATATTTAATTATTATTGAAAAGTTTAATGTATCCAGTATCAGTTTAATGCACATGCTAATATTCTAGATAACATTAGTATGGGTGTTAAAGTTTTATAATAATTATGTATGTTGATTTTGTACAACTATTTAGTTTATAAATTGTTTTAGAACTGTTAATTTTTTTTTAATTTGGGGAAAACCGATTATATATTTTTTTTGCAAGCAAGGAGACAGGACATGCATCAAGAGGAAACATCGACATCCCAACTAGGTTGGTACCCCGAGAAACCTCCATCACATGCTGCCAAACTCTAAAAAAAATTATTAAAAAAAGGGAAAAGTATATACAAGAAGAGGGGGACTAGACCAATACCCTCAGAAGACGAAATAAAAGAAATAGAAAAACAACAGACTAAGAAAATTTGTAATTAGACAGACCACACTGATCACGAAAGAAATCAAAGTGCAGCTCCGACGATATAGGTTCTGCAATAAAAAATAGCATAGGTTTATGAGACAATTAAATTTTTAATGCAACTCTTGTGTCAGAGTTGCCAATACCTCGAACGTTGCAGTAGAAAATATTCACTGATCATTTGGAGAGGAGTCACCCCTTGAACAGGTTCAATACGGCGGCTTTCCCAAGACATGTTGTTGCTTCAATTTTTGTTTCTATTTTTTGGATAATACTAGTGTGAACGACTCTTCAACAAACCTTTGATCATACTCCCAAATTCTATCCCACAACTCCATATCATGTTTAATGTTTGAATTACTATGTTTTTCAAGGCTTTCCTTTTGCGTGATCATGTTGCTGTCCTCGGGAATCCCTGTCGAATCGGTAGTACCATCAACCGGCGGAACAACCGAACCATCAACAATTTGAGTTTACACCGCGAGCTGCTCATGGACAACAACTGTAGAAGCATTGGCGAGAACCTGTGAACGCAGGGGGCTTGCGGGCGAACCTGAAGGAGAACTTCTAAGCACATCCACTTGTGTTTCCTTAAGTTGGACCAGCGAAGGACTCATCTCCCTATCAGAAACGGAGATATCTAACTCAGAATTCTCATGCACGCCAACATGCTTAACTGAAGAGGGAAGCGGAACAACAACGACAGGAAACTCTAGAACACTTACGTTCTGAGAGTTCGGTTGTGTTTGCTCCACTCCATGTGAATGCACGTCATCGTGTGCTCCCGCGGAAACCAATTCCAACACGGGATTAGAGGGCTGAGACAACCTTCCATGTGGAATTTCATACGTGACATTCTGTAATGCGAAACTGGACGAATTGGCAGAGACATCATTAAGGGGAGCAACATATGAATGATCTTGATGGTTCACTACAACTATTGTAGCTGATGGGGCTGTAACAACTACATAGTTGACCGCATTACCATGAGTGAAGGTAGATGCACCTTCATCCCGTCGATGCACTCGATTCTGACGAGGGGGAACAGTCCTTGAGGGCTCAACAACCATAGGTTTTTTGCCACGGTCAGTAGCATCTTTAGCTCCATCCTGGTGCAGCCACTTGCACGTCGTGACGTTGTGCCCGATCACATAACAGTAGTGTAAACTAAAATCAGTTTTTTTTTAATTTAAAACTGTTTGTTTTAAATTAAATCTGTTTTTTAAATTAAAACACTTAAAAAAACAATATACTAATATATAGCGTAGTCAAAATCAGTTTTTTTTTTTTTTTATAATTATATATATTTTTTAAATTAAGAAGTTTTTTTTTAAATTAAAACACTTCATCAAAAAAATAATATCCTAATAAGGCTTATTGTTGGAAAACAGTTTTTTGAAATAGTGTATTCAAAATCAGTTTTTTTTTATAAATTATTTTTAAAAAAAATTAAAATATGTTTTTAAATTAAAACACTTCATAAAAAAATAATATCCTAATAAGGCTTATTAATTAAAATGATTTTTGAAACAACTGATTATATTTAAAAAAACAATTTTGAAAAAAAATGATTTTAATTTTTTAAATAAATTTTATTAATTAAAATGATTTTTAAAACAATTAATTATATTTAAAAAACAATTTTGAAAAAAATAACGATTTTAATTTTCTTCTATTATTTACATTTGCCAGGGGCTGCCCCTAGCAAAGCCCCACACTGACAACGATTGTAGATTTGACCTCTGCATCAGAAAGCAGTGCGTCTGAAAAAGCAGAACATGTGGGTCAGATAAGTTGCCAGAGATTCTGTCAGGGGTTTTGTTAGGGCTTAAGACAGGGACAACCCCTCGTTTTTTAGGGGTTTAACCCCTGACAACTGGTTTATGACAAGCTGTTTTGCGAGGGAGTCAGCCCCTGAGTTTCACAAGGCTTTTAGCCTTTTTTTTTTATTCTTTTTCAATTATTTTTAACCCACCCGTGTTTTCTATTATTAAAAAAAATTGACATTCAATAATTTAGAGTTTTTTTGAAAAAGTATAATAAATTTTGTGATTGTTTATCATGATAAAAACCACCTCTTTACAAAAACAATAGGGCCCTTTTTTTACGGATTAGAATAAAAGTGATTTTGATATTCATTAATTTAGATATTATGTTTTTAGATATTTTGTAAAAAATCACAATTCATATTGTTTTTATCGTAATTAAAATCACATTTTTTAAATAATTTAGTTTGTTTAGATACAACTATATAAAAGAGGTTTTGTGTTACAAAATTACATCAATCTTTTGACACTTATTTTCTTTGTGATATTATTTTTCTTGTTTTGAAAAGATACTTTTAACAACTTCTCATTTAAAGTTGTTTTTAGATATTTTTATATCTTAATTTTTTTAAAAATACAACGAACGGATGTAATACTCTTAAAAGTGATAATTTTTTTATTAAAAATGTGATTTTTTTTCCTTAAAAAACTATAACAAATAACCTCTTAGTTTTTTGGATACAATTATATAAAAGTGATTTTTGTTATAAAATTACCTCCATCTTTTGATACTTATTTTTTCAATCTTCTAAAAAATCTATTTTTTTTAAAGCCACTCTTAACAACTTTTCATTTGAAGTTGTTTTTAGATTTTTTTTCTAGATTATAATTTTTTTAAAAGTTGTATCAAACATATAAAATACTCTTTAAAGTGATTTTTTTCTTAAAAAATTAATAAGAAACTTTCTCATTCGGCTCGTTTGTTATGAATTAAAATAAAAGTGACTTTATATTGAAGAATTTATTGATTATTTTGTTAGAGATTTTATAAAAAAATCAGAATCTATTTTGTGTTGTTTATCGTAATAAAAATTATTTAAAAAATAATAATTTTGTTTGTTTAGATACAACTATATAAAAGAGATTTTTTGTTACAAAAACACCTAAATCTTTTGACAATTATAATCTCCTTCATCTAAAACGATTTTTATGCACCAGATCCCATAAGATGCATCAGATCTAAAAACAATTTTTTTGTTACAAAAAACACAAAAGGTTAAAAAATGCTTAGGTGTCAAATGATTAAAATGAGGCATAATTGAATTTTTTTTGTTGCTTATTACTTTTCATAATTGAACGTTACTCCATTCGTCTCAAAATAACTGAGCCATTTGCAATAAAATACTGTTTAAAAATAACTGATGATATCATTTTTCAAGGTAATATTAATTATTATTTTTTCCAATTATACATTATAATTAATATTACTTTTATCATTTCCAATTCAATATCTTTCACTTTACATTTATAATGATGACAAATACACCATTAACTTACAAGGTAGTTCAAAACCATTTATCTCTTTATTTCATTTACACATTTTTGTTAATACTTGTGATCACCGATTATGCGAGACAGGAGCAGTGTTTATTTAGAAAGAACTTGAAACTGCTAATTTTATCAACCCTGTATAACTTTACCCAGCTTTTCAGTCACCCATCATCTCACTCCCACTACACACATACTCCTCTTTCTCTGCAACTCAACTCAACTCTTCCTCATCGAATCCAATCCTAGGGTTTCCAATCTCGTTTTCATTCTCCATTTCATCCATCGAACTTCGCCACGCTTCAATCTTCTTCGTTCCAGAGAAGCCTAAAGGTTCAGCCGTTCAGGTCATTTGTTTTCTCTTCTTCTTTTCAACTTTCTTTGCTTCTATTTCTTAATTTCATAAGCGTTATGTGTTTTCCGGTGATCACACTTTAATTTCTACATTTTTCTTGTGCAAAAGCGTGTTGTATAATCGTTTTTCTGTTTGCATTGTTGCTATGATTTTATTTTATGCAATCATATACTGTGTCATTGTTTACACTTTACATTGTGCAATTTTCATTCAAATGCTAATGCTGGAAATTCATTTATTGTCCTCCGTTGTTGTGGCAGTGTAATTGCTCTTCTGCAATTGGAAATGCTGTTGGCCATGTCTTGTTGATTCTATAGAAAGTGCAGAGGATAAAAACAGGAAAACTAATGAATCATAACCTGCAAAGTTTCTTGGACACTTTTCCTGGTATTTCTTCTGGGGCCATGGTTGGGATGAGTGGTGGTAGTAATACTACTTCTTTGCCAACATTTCCCAGCGGTGAGAGGGCAAGGGAGTCTTTTTCTTCTAGAGGGCAATTTTGTGTTACAAGCCCTGCTTCTGGTTTAAATTTTTGCAGCTCAAATATGCAATCGACATCAAAATCGGCTTTTGAATGGTTCTCAGCTAAGTATGCAACTCCTTCTGTGAGTGGGTGTCCTCGGGTCTTCTGCATGGGAAAAAGTGAGCGGGAGAAGTTTATATCTTCTCTTTGGTTTATGTTTATACTTTATATATTTGTTGAGAACTCACATTTCTATTGTTGACTTGAAAGGTGGCCATCTTCTTCTAAGCAATACTGGGCATCTTGGTATTGTTTGCTCATGTCACTGTTGCCACATGTCTATACTCAAGTTTTGTGAGGTAAATAATGACGAAACTGGTTCTACTTTATTGAGATAATTTTCAGAACTATTTAACCACCTCAAACATTAATTTCACATGCCATTGTGAACAGTTAGACAACAACCAACAACCAAACCTTATCCCACTAAGTGGGGTCGGCTAAATGGATCAAATTACGCCATAATGTTCTATCGTAAACTATATTTTGGTCTATTATGATGATTAATGATTTATCTATTCTGATATTGCAGCATTCAGGGTTACATGGTGTCAACCCGGGGAATGTTGTTCGCATGGAAAGCGGAGAGACCATTGCACAGTGGCAGAAGTTGTATTTCTTAAAATCTGGGGTAAGATGTAGCTGTTATACATTTTAGTGCTTAATGTTTCATTTTGTAGGCGAAGTGTATTTAGAGACGAATTGTGTGTATTCTTGGTCCTTGCTAGTCCTTCCATTGGATGTTTATCAAGTCATAGGAAAAGACAATTTTTCTATGGTTAATTTTTCTTTCATTTGTAACTTTTCTCTCACAATTGACTACATCATAGAAGACAGTATATTGTTTGGTTATCTGTTTAATCATGATCTAAAGAATTGCTTATACCTCAAGGTGCATCTTTTGGTGTTACCGAGCGTGCATTCCATTTGCTTTCCTCTAGTATTTTCAAGATATGGACCATTTGGTAAATGCTTTTTACTCTGGTTCTTAGAATTTTATTTGTTTGAAGCTACGCAAACACTGGATGGTGATACTTTTATGATGCTTTAGATTATATCTTCGGGAAATGAGAGTGAATGGGACTGGCCAGAAGTATTTTCAACAACCAGCCATCTGATGAAATCCAATGCATCTGCATCTGATATGTCGAAGGGTGAATTCTCAAATATTCTCAATTCGGCTGCAGTCACATTAAGGTCTGAAAAGTTTTCTGACTACGTTATGTTTTCGAAGAATGCTGATACAGACCTCAATTTATTTTTTGGTGCATTGTCCAGAAAACAACCGATATCAAACCAGGATGGTCACAATATTCCACTCAAGGGTTTAAACGTTTTTACGCAGAACAACCTGTATGACCAGGTGAAAAGCCAGATAATGGAATCTAATATGGCTATTTGTACACCTGCACCAAACTTCGTTGGAGCTCAACTGAATGATGGTTGTCAGCCTATACCTCCTTTCCTTGATTCTCTGAAAAGGAATGAATACTTGCCAATTACCCAGTCTACACAAATCCCAACAAACCTTCTAAAAGTGCATGAATGTATCGAAAAGAAGAATGTAAAGACTGGTCTACTAGGAAAAGATGTAACTTCCTCCAACATTGAGCTTAGGCTTGGTCAGCCACCTCGGGCTGGAAATCCAGTTGATTCATTTGTAGAATCACCATTGTTTACCTTTGCCAGTTCTCCGAAACTGCATTCCCTGATGCAGATGACTAATAGTGCGTTGAATCAATATTTTTTCTTTACTGTTTATTAGTGTTACAGTTTTCAATTCTTTATAATTGTGAGCTCATTTTGTTTGTAATTTTGAAGAAAACCCTCCTAACTGTGGATTTTGTTTATTAATTACAGACCTTAGCAGGGAGGAGGAATTGCAGAATAGTTTTAGTTGTGCTGCCGGTTCATTCGAAATGCCCCGGAACTATATGTCTGGATGTAGTATTAATTCAGATGCTGCTACAGCTAGTTCTCAAACTGACAATGTGGCCACGAGTTCACTGTTTTTACCATTTCCACAATTTAGTTCTCAACCCAAGGGGACAACAAAAGCCTGTAAAAATTTGGTGAATGGTGGTATAATGCCCATGAACCTGCATTCTGAATATGATACTGTGCAATTTGGTTCTTCTAATGTTGACTGGAATAGTAATGGTCACAAAGGAAGGCAATCGAATGATTCTGCACTGGAATTCAATAAATATTTGGACAATGATAATGGTGAAAGGTTTGGTAAAGATTCATGTACCAAAGTAAATTCTGGATTTGAAGTAAATCAGTTCATGGAATTTGGCTCTATCAGAAGAACTATTGATGGTAGTGGTAGCTGTACTCCAGTTGTTAATGGAAAGATATATGAATCAAGCTTTCCATCAGATACATCCGTGGGTGCAAATGCTTTGCTAGCCTCAAAAAATGTATCTTCTTTTGGACGAAACAATCACTTGACTTTGGGGACAGCTGTTCCATTTGTAGGAAATTTGAAGAGTCTTCCCTATCTTGTTTCAAGCTCTGCATCAAATCAGAATCCCATTTCACTGCAACAACGGGGTATTAATATGGATACTTGCATGATTGATGAAAATATGAGGTTGCTTGCATTGACCCAGATGCCGGAGTTATCTAAGCAACAACAAGCTTTGTATTTTCATGATATGAATCAAAAGCTAGGGAAATCAGGTATTGCAAAACCCCAGAACTATATATGCAAGGCTTCTGTACCTGAGCTGGGTTCTTCTGGTGCATCATTGAAATTTCCCCAAAATAGGGGGACTTGTGGGAATCTGGAGATTACTGATGGTATACACTAACTGGCTTCGCTCACTGGCACACAATAGTCTTTCTCATCCTGTTTTAACTGTTTTCTTAGTTTCTTTCTTGGCATGGATTGTGGATTTTCTTTTAAAGTATGCATGTATTTAATGGTTGTATTTCTTGCAGGTTTGAACAGATACCTTGATTTCTCTGCCTCAACACCAACACCTTTACAATCTAAACAAAAGGAATCACAACGTAAAAATTCCTACGATCTTCAAAATGATGGGCCGTATTTGAGGTGAGGTGACTGCAGATATCGTGTTATGTCATAAGGATACTGTTAGCTGCATCTTGCTAGAAGGTCGTCTTTCTTTGGTGGCTTTGATAGTTTGATGTTGATCCGACAGTATGTTCT
Source organism: Medicago ruthenica (assembly GCA_018208015.1). Lineage (NCBI taxonomy): Eukaryota > Viridiplantae > Streptophyta > Magnoliopsida > Fabales > Fabaceae > Medicago > Medicago ruthenica. The sequence goes on along the minus strand of CM031371.1, from coordinate 115,206,333 downwards.
GTTGCAGCTTATTTTTGTGGCATCTTTAGGAGTGGTTTTCTCTTCAATTCAATTTTCTAACTATGTTTTATAATTAATAGTAGTGGTATAGTGCCCCCTACCACGCACACAAACACACAATACACGCTTTTTGTTGAAATTTGGGGCCCAACTCATCCTTACAAAACCGGCTTGTAAGGTGAGGAGTGCCTCCTCTTTATAAACTCTTCTTAAGAGTCCTATCTATCCGATGAAGGTGTTGGAGGCTGCAATGAAGGCAAGCCAAAGGCCGCAATTTAGGCGACTTGGGGCAGACCGCAATAAAGGCGGAATTTCCAACACTTTATAATGAAAATAGGGCTCAAAACCTTCCTATCTTCCACAGGTTGACACATTTTCTGGAGAGGTCGAACCTATTTCGACCAACCCTGACATGTTTACTGGAGTCCTTTTTCTGGAGTCCATTCATAGTGTACACCTAATAGACTGCCTTTTTTTCCCCTCCTGCTGCAACTTCTTTCACGTGTCGATCCTTTGCTCTTTTGGCACATCTCTCTCCGTCCTCTATTCTGCCTCTGTGTTGTTGATGATCAATCAGCATCCCTTTGGTGCATTCAAGGCATTATGTCAGTCGTAATTATCCCAACTCACTTGTTAATTAGCCTTAGAGTAGATGTATTGGGTGTCTGGATTACATGATTGTTTTCCATCATCTTCCAAATAGCAGCCATGCCACTGTAACATTTATGTGGTTTGTCCCTTGGGACTCCACTAGTCGGTAATTACAGATATACATATAATTTGGTAGCACTTGGAGATGATACTGTAATACTGTTGCTTTTCTTATATTTCTTTCCAAGCATTTCAACTTGGGAACTTGTATGCATTGATTCTTAGTGCATCTAGAAAAGAATTAGTGTAGAATGTGAAGTGAACATGGATTATTTGTATCCCGAACACATTGATGGATATATGGTCGTAGGATCATCGAAGTACAGATCAATGGGTAATTCTATTGCAAGAAAATAGTTTAGCGTATTGCAGTTATTTTGTATGTCATTGTGAACTCTTACCTTTATTGTTTGGTAATTTGGCTTCTTGGGATTCTCTTTGTGGGCTTTGATTCCCTAAATTTTATTTATCTATTTTTTCCTGACTTGTTAGATCAAAAGCAGGAGTTCTATTTATACTATTGTCTGCAAACTTTTTCTTCTACTGGGCATCTAACTAAAGTTCACCCTTTTTGGCCACTGCCAATTTAATGTTTCAGCCTTGGAATGAACAATACCAGATCAAGTGAAAAATGCTCTGAGAAACAATCAGATGTACATTTGTTAGGCAAATATGTTGGTGCTGCTCGAGAAAATTGTTGCAGAAACAATGTTTGCACTGGAATTGGACCCTCTTGTGATACTGCAAAAGAAAAGTATGCAGATGTTAATGGTGTGACCTCTTTTAAGATAGCTTCAGAGTTTGGTAGAGATCAGAATGCTCCGAAAAATAAAAATATCTACTTCGATCTAAGTGGATTAGATTCTCATGGCACAGTAAAAAATGGCTCTCATACACCTCAATGGAGAGATGTGCCAAGCAAGATCAGGAAACCATCATGTGATACAACATTTTTAGATCAGATGGCTACTGTATTTGAAGGACAAGACAGTGCTCAAGTGGGAAACATTTCTGCCAAACCTTTGAAAAAAATTATTGGTACAGAAGCCTTGTTGAAAGAGCAGGAATTTTTTTATGTTTCTTCTGGATGTTCTGCTCCCGTTGTTTATCAGGCCTCTGTGATGGAGGCGAACAAGGTTAATTCTTATACTGTAGATCCTACAAATGCTGGTTGTATTGAGAAACTTGTGGGTGACGAGGGGTCAGGAATTGATAAAGGCTGGTCATCTGATTTGATTGAAAGTGAAAGAAGGGCCGAGTTTGCAGGCTCAACCATTGGGAGTGACTTGAAAAAAGGTTATCTGAGAATCCTAAATGATCAACCATGCCAGAGTCTCCTTGATGATATTAAATTGTTGGATTCTTTGATTTGGAAGAAAAGGCAGGACCAAAATCATACAATAGTTAGTGCTAATTGTAGAACCAATCCATCTCAAAAAGTCAAGGGCTTCAAAGGAAAAAAGCAAAAGAGAAATGAGGCAAGAATTCCGGATGCTTCATTGCTTCCTGGAATCTCTTCCTCATCTGATAACCAGAATGGTACAAGTACTGGAGCTTTTGATTCCCCTTCTAGTTTATCTGAAGAAATGCAATTTTACCATTCAACTAGCCAGCAAAGATCATCTAACAAGGCTTATATTGTTCAACCTAATACTAATCATAGACTCTCTTCATTTCCATCTGAATTTCCCTCTTGTAAGAATCATCTAAACAAGCGTTACAGCGATGAAGATAGCTATGAGTCAGAATCAAATTTGGATGTGGAGTTTCACACGTTACCTGGAATTTCTAGAATAAAGAAATCAAGGAAGGATTTAACTTCTGATTTCTTCGGACAATTTCAAACTCAAGAACCATCACATGAGGAACCTAATAATGCTAAGCAGATATCATCTTCTAGCAGAAAAGAAAGTGCTCATAGAATCAAAAGGGTAGTAGTGTGTGGAAAGTATGGGGAAATATGTAGCGAATTATCAATTACAGAAGTACCAAAACCAGCAAAAATTGTCTCTCTAAGCGAGGTCCTTAGAACTTCCAAAAGATGTAGTATGGTCCCACCAATTGAAACACCCAGACTAACTACAAAAAAGAAATGGAGGAGATTGGGCTTTGGAAAAAGTTTGGGGCATAGCTGTACAAAATCTGGTTTAAAAGCTAAGAAGGATAACAAACCTGTAGACACAATAGTTTGCAATGAAACAAGTTCCAATGTTTCTATGGAAGGTTTTGAGAGTGGCAGCAAGCAAAATGTTTACAAACAGAAGAAAGATACCAATGAATGGCAGAGTGATATTGTACATAGGGCTGATTCTCCATTAAAGGTTAAGAGCAGAAAAATTCGGAAACAGCGCAGCATTAATGAAATCACTGCTAAAGGTAAATTTGAGTTAAGTCACTTTTTTGGAAATAACTTTTTGTTTCAGCAAGTTAATTATTAATTATAAAGAACAAGAAATAATGACATGATATGGTGTGCCGTTTATAAAGTTACCCATATTTCAAATTATGATATTTATTTGATGTGAGTTCCTGTTGGAATTCCAAAATGTTACAAAGGTGTTCTACAAGACAATTTGGTCATGTTGATTTGCATGTTTAGTGTAACTAGCTGTCATTATTCTACCAATTTACGTCACTGTTCATTATCCAATATGATGACATATGTGTGACCTATGTTGTCAATAGCGGCATTTCAAGGTGGAGCGGCATGGGGGTAGCTGCCCCCACATACGGTGGTGCGGCATGGAAGTGAATCTGCGCTGTCGTAGTTGCAGACAGGAAAGAAGGAAGTAGGAGTCAAAGAGAGGAGAAGTAATGATGTTGTTGTATTCTTAAGAATTAGGGTTAGTTAATAATGAGCTTGGTCTCTTTTTTTGATCCAAGATAATGGACTTGGCCTAATATCGCTTAACTAAAATATAAACTTATTTAGATTATTTATAATTAGAACTTTTATCTACAAACTTTTTATAGTAAATAATTTTTAAAAAAAATATTTGTAAGAGCAACTTAAATATAAAAGTAATAGAATGTTTATAGATTCATTTTTTAAAAACTGTAGTCTTAATTATTTGAAAGAAAAATTGTTTTTTAAGAGAGAGAGAGAGAGAGATTTATTTGCTTATTTAATCAATATACATTAGTCAATATAAATAAAATAGAGTAGCAGTCATCCCGCATGCCACTGTCCCGAAATCCCAGGTTTAGGGTTGGCTGCTCTGTTTCGCTATCAGAGACCGACAACATAGTGTGTGATGCTTTTATATACCATCAGTAATTATTTAGTTGCAAATTGGATAAAAGTATAATAACCTTTTGGGTTTATGTTTTGAATTATTTTCCTTAAAAATGTCTCATTAAGTTTTTAAATGCATGCCAGAAACCCAAATGCCGGATATTTTGGAGTATGCAGAAGATCACGAGCATGATTTGTGTAACAAAAGAATTAAAATGTGAGCAAACCAAAGTTGTCTTACTTTTTGATTCTGTAGAAATCTTCCTTTAAATGCCTAGATTTCTCTTGTTGGTGCATATTGTTATTCTTACTGCATGCGTTGAATTATTGTTACAGCTCTGTTCTAGAACACACAAACATGTCCTTCATTAATTCAGATTCTTTCTGCTGTGTCTGTCAAAGGCCAATCAATGGTGAACTTAACAGTTCATTGGAGTGTAATAAATGTCTAATTAAAGTATGTCATTTTTGAAATATATTCTACATTTCATATTTTTATATGAAGAGTTTGATACTATCTTTATTATCTTGTTTATTAGGTGCATCAGGCTTGCTATGGTATTAAAGCATTACCCGAACGAGGTCGTTGGTGTTGTAGACCATGCCAAATAAACTCAAAAGATATTGTACGTTTATTGATGTTTACTCCAATAAGCATTTCAAATTTCTCATTCAAATTCTCAGTCCTGATCCAAGGTTTCATTATTTCCGTGGTTTGCATTTTACTGCAAGAAGCCATTCATTCAAATTTTATTTTCCTTTTATTTTTACAGGCAGCTCTCTCTCTGTCCATATGCCAAAATAAAGTCAATCAACTGTTGATCGTTTACACCTAATACCTATCCATTTTCCGTTGCTATTTGGTAGTTTTCGTCGTACTATTTCTGATGTTAGGAAATGTCTCGGTAGATTTCATTTGGAATGTGTTCATCCTTATACCCTCACCCATGCATATATCAATCGAGTTCGTGAGATTGAGATGAGATAATACTGATAATAACTGTATATGAACGGTTGACATTATCCTTTATATTGCCCTCAACTATACACTCAAATACTTGTAAAAAAAGAAACTATGCACTCCAATTTGTATAGATATACTATGTCCTAGTGTCTTCTATAGTCTAGACACGGCCTATGTCTGTGTGTTTGTGTCAGTGTAATCTTCAGCGTTCGTGTCTCTTTTCATCTGTCTTTCCTTCCAGGGTCTGGTACCCATGATAAGTTGCGAAGCATTTTATTGGCTGCTTCCAACGTTTGATTGGTTTTTGAACCTTTATTGTGGAATATGCAGTCATTGAATGCTTGGCAACTCACTTTGAGTAGTGTACCTATTTAGTTTGTATAACAAATCCCATAACAAAAGCCTTTGAACTTCTGCAGAACCTGTTGCTAAATGAAACTGAGGGAATTAATGACGAGAAAGTTGAATTTTATGGAAGATGTGGGCTTCATGGTATTGGCCCTGAATGTCAGTCTGCATATAATCCTACCGATGTGATGGGCAGTCGAGAGGAAAAGGAATTTACCTGTGCCAGGACAGAGGTATTTCCGTTGTTGTAGCATTATCAGGAGTGGAGTGTGGGGGGATTGGACAATTGACTTATGATATTAACTATCTTTTGGATTTTTCTAGGGTTACAAGGGCCGTAGATGGGATGGTATCTATAATAATCATTGCAGTGCCTTAAAACCCCGGGGTGGATGCCTTATTCTGGACGAACAGTTGAATGCTTGGATTCACATAAATGTGCAAAAATTGCGTTCACATGGAATTCCAAAATTTCCAGATTCAGATATTGAGCGTGATCCTCGGGTATGTTCAAGTTGTATGTGTAGTCTCCTATTTTTTAAGGTTGGGATTTTTTATATTGAACTCAAGGTTGTCAAACTTGACAGTCTAGGTAAACATGTGGTACTTCTGTAGATTCAGGTGGTAAACTTGTAGGAGTTTACCTATATAAAAAATATTAAAAAACCTATAAGTGACACACACACACACGTCATAAATGTCATAATACAATTGCATTGACACATCGAAATTTAATCTCAACAACAATGCCGAAGAATTCCATTGCAGTAGAATAACAAAGAGCTTGGAAAAACTTAAGAACAGGTAGCTGTACACACTACAGAGTCTGTTAACTGTTGGAACCTTGCTCTTACATTAGTAGCGGTCCACGTCTAAGCAAGGCTTACCCGGAGCAGTCTTCAATGCAGTCTTTGAATGTTAGCCTGGAAAGGGAGGTTTTTGCGGCCCTCCAGAGGGAGGGAGGCCTTTTGCTTCTCCGAGGGATGTAGAGTGGTATATTTTGATATTTGGAAAGTAGAAATAGAAAAACTGAAACTGTATTGGAATCTGTTATTGGCACTCCTTCAGAGAAATCATTTATTGTGTACAAGAGTCAGTTAGACTCGGTGACAGGTGTCTAACAACAAACCGATAGAATACAGTAACGATTACATCAGAAACTAGATAATGCTGCATAAGATCAGCAATAATCACATGCAACAGAAACTAGATAATGTCACATTAGCATATACCTCAACATGGATGGAGCCCTAGAGTAGCCACTGGTCACGGCTGCATCCGTTCTGAAGCCATGGCTGGCCTAATGAAATGCAATTATAACATAAATTGGCACAAAACAGGTTGAAATGAATTTGTGCCTTCTGTTTTTTTACCACTTTTTAGAAAATTTTCAGACTAGCAAACTTGCGCCTAGACTTCCAAGTTAGAATGAGTTCATCCAAGTCAGATAAAATTGAGTAAGCAAGTCAACCCGTTTTCCCTACCTAAGATTGTAAACTTGTGGCTTACAAGTACCAACGAGTTGACAACTATGGTTGAGTAGTTGCTTTATTTACAGGTGAGTAGTTGATTGATGTTTAGTTTTCTCCGATGTGTAGCGGACATGACAGGTTCTAGTTATGAAGATCAAGTTTAGAGTTTTCATATTAACTTCTTACTTCAACTGAACTGTGGTTTAGGCATTTCAAGAAAGTAAATTTTAAATGAGAAGTTATGTTAGATATAAGATCCATTCATGTACTTTCACCCAATAGCATTTAGTTCTTTGGGGGAAGCTGCTTCGGGATAATTTGGTATTCTAATGTTTTGGGTTAATTATCTGTTGTCCTACTATTTGCAGAAAGAATATGCTTGGTACAAACAAGTGAAGGGCTGGAAAAATCTTGCTGTATACAAATCTGGGATACATGGCCTTGGTCTTTATACTTCTCAGTGCATATATAGGGGTAGAATGGTACAACACTGGACTTTTAACTGTTTTAAACACTGCTCCACTATGATTGCAAATGTGTGTTTCTCATACTTCTATAGGTTGTAGAGTATGTCGGTGAAATTGTGGGACAACGTGTGGCTGATAAAAGAGAGATTGAATACATATCTGGAAGGAAAGTTCAGTACAAAAGTGCCTGCTACTTCTTTAAGATAGACAAAGAACATATAATTGATGCCACGAGGAAGGGGGGGATCGCTCGATTTGTTAACCATTCATGTCTGGTATATTACTTGGAAGCTCCGCTCTGCATTTGATTATTGTTCTCTCTATTTCTTGTTTTTGTTAACTTCAATGTATATCCATTGATGTCTTATGCATATAAGATTTCTTGCTTGTTAAGAGCTAGTTTGAGGCAGTATTCTCAAACTACGGAAATAAGTATTTAATTTTTTGGCATTTTTCCTAAGAAAACTACAACCAATGACCTTTAGAAGTCTCGATCAATGCGACTTGTTTTTACTATATTCACTATTTCTATTTGTAGATCAATTCAGCATGCTAACTAATGTTTATTTACGTGGACAGCCAAATTGCGCGGCAAAAGTGATTACCGTCAGGCGTCTGAAGAAGGTAATTTGTTGTTCACATGATTCAATTAGAATAAGCATCAATTGATTGCCATATAATCTGTATTGAATGTTGGACTATTGCCACATGGAGGATTTTGTTATTGGAATAAGTAGCACCGATTGATTGCCATATTAAAAAATTATAGTTTAAAGTGCATGCATTGTTAGTGTAAACAAGTTTTAGACTAACCTCCAATGAAAGTCTATTATTTTGTCACGTTATCTCACTCTTAAAATTGTTTTTTTTTTTTTAATTTGATTGTATGAAGTGGCAAAATAATGTTTGTCGGTGTAAAATGCATGTCCCTTTAACTCAATTATATATTAGCCGGGGTACGTACATGGTTATCACAAGGCTACTTGCGAGGAGGAGCTTGGAATTTATTGGCAAATGTTTTGTTCAGTTAGAATATAAAGATTATAGAAACGTTTTTTTTGGGAGATTAACTAATTTTCAGATGCATTGGCGGTCTCTATTATATTTAGCTACACCCCTTCCTCCCGGACACACAAACCTTTTGATCTTTTGGATACCATATGAGGCCTAGCAAAAAATGAGATTAATTATAGTAGTTATGATTGAGGTCAAACATTTTCAATGATTTAATGGAAATGAGTGATTGACGGTGCATATGAATTAAATCCATAAAATATTAGAGACATGACCCGAGATAAAATTTAATCAATTACTAACTACATATCTGGCATTCGACTTTCATCTTTCTATTTAGTGCTGATGGATGAGAAAACTAAGTGACATTTGGTTTTGTAGGTTGTCTTCTTTGCGGAGAGGGACATATTACCTGGTGAAGAGATTACTTACGATTACAACTTTAACCAAGAAGATGAAGAAAAGAAAATTCCATGTTATTGCAATTCAAAAAATTGCAGGCGCTCTCTGAACTGACTCTGCCATTTTGAAAAACCCATGAGTCGTTAAATTGTTAAATTTTACTTAAAGCTGAACATTTTGTTGTGTTTATGACTCTTACACATGTTGCCACTTTACATGGGCAAAGTTCAGGTTTTTGGGATTCATTTATGGCATCACTTGAATGATAGTGAAATCGTTTTATGAAAAAGGATACCGAGGTATCAAATTTGAGCGCAGTTGTTTTTTCTTCCCGCTGAAACTCATGTTGTCTACAATCAATAAAAAAATTAAAGAAAATATTTCAATCTGGACAACGACTGAACACAACAATTTTTTTTTTTGTCAAGTAGTCTAGTGTCTAAATGTGGAGAAATAAGGTGTTCGGGGTTTGAACTTCGATCCCTGCATATAATATGCAATATCCATACCAACTGAGTTAAGCTCACGGGGATGAACACAACACATTTTTATCAAGCATTGGAAATAAATTAATGTTTGCCTTAAGTGTAAAGTCATCTACCTAAGAATTACAAATACACGGTGGGGTATGATGCCAATCTGAATTTATGTCAAATCAAATGGCAAAACAGTACAACATTTTGATCCCATTGTAACCAAATCAAAGAAGCCAAGCTTATTTATAGCCTAAGGCTTAGAAACATTTACACAACCATTAAGGGCATAAACTGTAACAAATTGAATTGAAGTCATCAGACAATTGTGATTGTAACATGGGGTTACGGGCAACCGTAACAACCACCGTTTTTACTACCTTTAATATTTTGTTTTTCTTGAGTGATTGATGACGGTTTTTGATCTTGAAGTTATCCTTATGAAGTGTTTTGCCTTTATTTTTCACTATTCTTGTATCGAAGAAATCAGTCATGTTCATACATTCAATCTTGGTCAACAAGACTTCAACATTGTGACTTTTTCATCAACATTCTACCATTTATTTATATCCGCTTGATTTATCCTATTTATTGTAAATAAAATAGAAAAATATAATAAACACATAAATAAAAGTAATGATTTATTAAATAAAAACTTAACCTAAATAAAATATCATGTTATCAAACCACCACCACCCCCCTACCCCCACGATGTAACAAAAAAAAACTCATGCCTGAAACATTGCTTGTCCTCAAGCAATTTGCTTAGGTAGGAGATAAAAAAAAGTATGTGTTAAAATGAACTTTTGGTCCTCTTATTTTTTTCTCTCCTCATATTTAACATTTTTTTTCTTCGTAATTTTGGTCCCTCGTCTAATTTTTGAGTCAATTTGTGATGATGCTGCTTATTCATTCCTGACATGGAAGCACTTATTAGATATATTTTTACTGACACATATATTCGTGTATGACCTTATAAGCACTTTTTTTGTTGAAATAGTGACCTTATAAGCACTAGCACGTCATAAATAAATATGACACAAAAATGAGACGGGGGACCAAAATTCAAGAAAAAAAAGTTAAATAGGGAAAACAACCACATAAATAAATATGGCACAAAAATGAGACGGGGACCAAAATTCAGGAAAAAAAATTACTATAGGGAAAAAACTGATTTTTGAAAAATGGGGACCAATTTCATTTTTTTAAAAATAAGAGGTCAAAAAAACATTTAAACAAGTTATACTAACGAGGCAAGGAGAAAAAACGGTCCCACTACATAAACACTAGTATGATACTTGTCGCACTATATGAAATCAAGAGGAAAATTGCTTTTTTCACATATAAAAGTTCCTAAAAACACATTGAAATGACGCAAATACCCCAACGGTAGTTAACTACCGTTGGGATAAAACCGGCGGTAGTTAACTACTGTTCTCTTATTTTCCGGCGGTAGTTAACTACCGTTGCGATTTTTAATACAAATTGCAGAAAGCAGATGTAGTTCTGCAATTTTTCAAACTCTCAAAATCTCTACCAAAATCACCCAATCTCATTTTCACGAAATTTATCCAAATTTCTTCAACAAAATCACAAGCAAGTAATCCTAAAGCTATTAACATACAATGTAGTTTGTATATGGTGTTTTTTTTTTATTTTATATAATTTTAGTTTTAGGGTTTATTTAAATTTTGATTATTTTTGGTAAGAAATGATTCAATGTTTACATGTTAAGTATTATGAATCCTTGTAGACTAGATTTAAGTTGATTAAATGTTTAGATGCTTGCATGTTTATGTTTTAGTTTTAGGGTTTATGTGTAATTTGCACTCCAAGTGTTTGATGAAATGTTTGAATGAGTTTTTCATTGATTGTTATTAATTTCTTATGGTGTAGATTTGAAGCAATGACCAGTTATCCAGTAGATCCGAACACAATGTTGGCTGAAGTCTGCTTCAACAGTGGAAACCCCAACAAGTTGTTCAGGATTCGGGACGATGTCACGTTAAGATATTTGAAAGATCAACTGGATGAAATCATCCAACGACTCAACCGCGAAGACACAAGGAGGGTGGAAGACGTTTGGTATGAACGTCCATCGTTCGACTCAGTCGGAAGATTGACGTTCAGCCGAATGATGCTCATGAACGACGATGACAAGAGGAGCATGTTCTCGATATTTGGTCAGCACATGTTCCCGACGATCGAGATGGATGCTTCGTTGCTTAGATCATATGAAGATATTCTCAAGAGTTTGATTCGGCCAGATGAAGATGTTTACGTAATATTATTATGTAGTGTCTTTATTTTGTTGGAATTAAGTTTAATTCATGGTAGTTTTTTGAGAAGGTTGACATTGAAGTGTGTTATACTTAGTGTAAAGGTTTGCAAGTCTCTTTCAAAACTCACATGAATGAAGAGAACACGACATGTATTCTGCCGAATCAACTATATAGGTTCTCACATCGAATTCCTTCGTATAAGATGAGTGTGACGAACGAGAATGCATTTCTAAGATGTTGTTTTGAGTTTGATTATGCTTCTCTGTCAATTGTCAGTTGGCAGAGCAGTAGGATTAAGTTCAAAAGAATATATTGGAATGCATTCGTGTTCATCGCTACTTATCTTATATGAATGAATTCGATGTGAAACCATGTATACTTGATTTGGTAGAATACATGTGTTGTGTTCTCTTCATTCTTTTGAGTTTTGAAAGAGACTTGCAAATTTTTACACCAAGTATAACACACTTTAATGCCAACATTTTGAGCAAACAACCACAAATTTAATTTAAATCCAACATCATGATGATACAACATCCTTAAGGATAATGTAATGTAACACAATGCTTTGTTTAAAACTAAATAAATTTGTCGTATTCTATTGTTTTGGAATTGATTTTGCGTACTTGTACTTGTGTATGAATTGAATTGATATTTCTAAAAGGTATTGAGAATGATTGAATGAATGAATGAATGTGGTAAATGAGAATGATTGGAAAAAGCAATTTTCAACAAACAATAGTGTTAAAATGCACCAAATGTTATTTAAAAATTTAGCAAATGAATGTTTTTAAAAAATACAGCGAATGTTTAAAATATCAACATAAGGTATTGTGAATGAATAAATGAACATAACATATTCTACAAAATGCACGTTTAAAGGCTAAAAAAACATCATCTGTGTCGATATTTGAAGAAAGGCAAATCACAACAGTAATTAATTGCAGTTGGTTCAACGGTAGTTAATGCAACGGTAGTTAACGCAGCGGCAGTTTACTACCGCCGGTGATATTTGCATTATTTCGATGTGTTTTTAAGAAATTTCGAATGTAGAAAAGCAAATTCCAATCAAGAGATGAGTAGCCACAAACAAACACAAGATAAAAGTTTGAAAAAAAATTAAAAGTGGCCCATGCAGGTTTCGAACCTGCGACCTTCGCGTTATTAGCACGACGCTCTAACCAACTGAGCTAATGGGCCATTTGTGATTATTTTTGTCAAAGTAATATAATGCTTGGTTAGCATACCACTGCAAAGGTAAAAATCTATTATAATGAATTTCCCACGAATATTATCTACTTTAGTTTATTTTGAAGGCATCAAGAAAAATTTATCACCTTGTCTCACCTTAGAAACAGAAAAAAGTTTTAGGCTTTCTTAATAATTTATCAAGTTGAGTAAAAAAAACCTTTATGCAAAAAAAAATGACTACAAAATACAGATGGCTACAAATTTTTCATTGTTGGGGTTATTACCATGTTTATACTATTGTTTTTTCTATAACATAAAACAAACATTTTCTTAATAAGATGGAAGTACAAGTGATACTAAACCTACTTACGAGTCGAACTGCTGAACTGAATCGAACCAAACAAAAAAAAACTGAACCATTACTAACAGTTTAAAACAATTCAGTTCGGAACAGTTTGATTCGGTTTTACCTTCTAAAATTTGATTTTGTTTGGTATTTTATATTTTTTCAATAGTACCAATAATAACAGTTCGGTTTGGTTTGGAACAGTTCGGTTCAGTTTAAAATACAAACAGTTTGGTTTGGTTCAATTATTTTAAATTTATCAACGAGTTCAGTTCGGTTCATTTTTCGTCCTAAACCAAAATATTTTAAATTGTATATGGTACGTTTTTAGTTACTAGGAAACCCACGTATGAGATAAAGTACAAGTTCTACTCATGCACACAAACGCTGTACAAGTAAATAGCCCAAGCCAAACCCACGCCTAATTGGAGAATTGTATCAAAATACAATCAAGAGGGTTAACATACCATACCATACCACTTATAATACGAGCAAAGAAACCCAGTTTTTTTTTTCCTTGTAACCATTGCTAAGACAATTGCTTAATTGTATCCACCACCTCGCCACGATGATATTTTAGAAGAATAAATCTTTGCATTTGTTGTAGATTTCAATCCAATCGATAATGACAACAATGGTGGGAGTTTAATGCTTAATGCTTCAACATCAGATTTTACGGCAAATAACGAAGAATTAAGGATTCTTTCAAAAAACAAAAACGAAGAATTAAGGATGTTTAAAAAAATTAAATTTAAATTAATGATTGGAATAAATTAATTTAGATGTATTCTTTAACGGGGAAGAGTAATAACTCACGACTCTCTTTTCCCATTCCAAAACCGTAGTCGTCACAGCTTTTCTTCTTCGTGATCTAGCAAAGAGGGGGTGATTTAAGGTCAATTTTGACCCGAAATCACCCATACAACTTGTTTTTCTTTCTCTTTTGGCCAAATAGATCCGGCGGTCCTTTAGGGTCCGTTTGGTTCAACAGAGGGAAGAGGAGGGATTTTAATGGAGGGGAGGGAAGGGGAGGGGGGAGGAGATATTTTAATTAAATATATGTTTGGTTCAAAAGAGGGGAGGGGCGAGAGGGGACGAGAGAGATTTTAATTAAAAATGTGTTTGGTTTACAAGGGGAGGAGAGATATTTTAAAATTAATTTACTGTTTTACCCTTAAACTTAATTGAATATACAAAAATGTTTGTTTTTACAAGTAACAAATAAGAGTGATAGATAACATAATAATAAAAGTTGTTACAACGATAATAATAATAATAATAATAATAATAATAATAATAATAATAATAATAATAATAATAATAATAATAATAATAATAAAAGTTGTTACAAGGATAATATAACTGTTAAGAGTTAAGAGTCCCACATCGGATAGGAGATGGTCCGACAATGTGTTTATAAGTGGGGACAATCCTCGCCTCACAAGCTGGTTTTGTGGGGTTGTGTTAGGTCCAACCACGATTTCTAAGATGGTATCAGAGCCTCTTCAAGATCCATTGGGCCACATGCTATCAGGTTTCCGCTATCGGGTCACCCACCGTTTATGTCCACGAACCAAGCCCAATAGTGTTGGTCGTGAGGGGGTGTGTTAAGAGTCCCACATCGGATAGGAGATGACCCGACAATGTGTTTATAAGTGGGGGCAATCCTCACTTCACAGGCCGGTTTTGTGGGGTTGTGTTAGGCCCAACCACGATTTCTAAGAATAACCTAATGATAATAAAAGTTGTTACAAGATAATATAACCTAATAATAATAAAAGTTGTTACAAGGATAATATTGAGAATGCAATAAAATTTTAAAAAGATCCCTTTTGCTCCCCTCCCCTCTCATTCTAAAAATTGAACCAAACACGTCAAATTGAAAATATTCCCTCCCCTCCCCTCCAAAACTCTCGAACCAAACATGACCCTTAAGTTATATGTTTATAACAGATTAGTCTTTTAAGTTTTTTTTGTTATCAATTGGTCCTTTAAGTTATTTTTTGTTACAAATTAGTCCTTTAAGTCATAAAATATTTACACTGTCATCCATCTTTTTAGCCAACTTCGTTAAAAAGTGTTTATAGACCATTTAACATTAAACATGATTACTTATACACATTTTCTTCTTCTTGTTTTTGAATTTCAAGCCTAATTTTATATATAAATATTTGATCAACAATACTATAAATCAAGTAATCGGTCAATTTTGTTTTGAATCAAGACCGAATAACACACCTATGAACTCTAGTTTTGAAAACAATGAATTTGGACAAACCAATTTAACATTAAACATCCACATAAACAATTTTTGATTGAGTTTGATGAAATTAGGATAATGGTGCAAATCTGTGTCCTATATTATGAAATCATCCAACGACTCAACCGCGAAGACCCAACAACGACTCAAGACCCAAATTTTTTATGCATCAATGATAAATATATGTCATGTGTTTATTATTGACAAATATTTACAAATATTTTTCTCGTGTTTTTTAATATTTGTTGTGTGTTTTTTTAATATTTATCAATTAATTTATAGAGATAGGTTATCTAACATTGTCTTAGCATTTTCTTATTCTTTTTTTTAGGAATGCATTTTCTTCTTTTGTTTGATTCCTTTTTTTTTTCCTAATAACATTAACCTAGAATACATAAGAAATAAGTTAGACTTGCCTAATTTTAGATTTAATTCTTTTTGAAAAGGTGTTAAAGCTATTTTCCCGTTTCTTTATCTGTATTTCTCATTTTTTTTAATGAATTTGGATAATGAATCTTGCATTACTTTGATTTTGAAAAAACTAATATTTATCAATGACAAATAGTTTCCCCGTGTTTTTTTCATGATTCAGTGATTAATTTTTTTTTAAAGATGAATCAAGGCTAGTAGTTGTGCCATAATTTTTTAATATTTATCACTGTCAAATATTTGTCCTGTGTTTTCATATATCAATAAAAAAATAACTCTTTCTTTTTCCGGTGATATTTATTAATTCCACATTTTTTTTTGTATTAGGGGCAAATATTACACATGCGTTTTTTATATTCTTTATTGAAAATATATGTCTCATGTATTTTTATGTATAAGAGAAAAATATTTGTCCTGTTTTTTTTTTTAATATTTATTCGTGATGAATATTTGTCTTGTATTTTGTTTAAAGTAATGGTAAAGAATATTTGTCTTGTGTTATTTTTATCTCTTTTTTTTCTTTTTATGTATCAATAACAATATTTTTCCAGTTTTATTTTTTTAATATTTATTAATGAATATATATATATATATATAATGTTTTTGTATATATCATTGAAAAATATTTATCCCGTATTTTTTATGTATCAGTTACTAATATTTGTCTTTTATTATATATATTTATTAGTTATAAATATGTGTCCCGTGCTTTTTAATATTTATTAGTGGCAACAAATATTTGTCTCATGAATAATGAATTAGTGAAATTTATTGTTTATAATTGATTATTAACTGGAGTAACTTATCTCAAAGTTATTTATGGATTCAACATATCCTAACTTATTTTATTTTGAATAAGTGGTTTAAGAAATTGTTTTTCAAAGTTTGGTACTATTTATTTTTGAATGAAATCATTATAATATTTTTGTTAAGGAAAGTGAAAGTAATGTGAATCGGTGAAATGAAACTATTTTTTTAACAACTTATGAATTTTATTTCATATATCATATATTCTCTTATATTTTATTATTATTATCTCCAATGTTTATAATTCAAACTCATAAATTGCTTCAATGTCAATTTTTTGTGTTAAAAAACTATTTAGCTTTACATATGATAGAAACTGGATAAAAATTCAGATTTTTCATAATTGGTTAGTAATGTAATAATAATATTTGATATAACATAAAAATATTCAAATAAGTTATGTTAATTTTTTAAATTTTTATATAATAAAAAAGTATATAACTTTTTTTAATTTTATTTTAAAATATTATTGTTATTATTGTTGAAATTGAATTTTGAAGAAACATATTATATATATATGTGTGTGTGTGTGTGTGTGAGTGATAAAATCTGACTTTTTTTCTTGACAAAAAGAAATTGACTTTTTTTCTTCATTATGTTAGTTTAATATAATTCCTTATTTGTTTTTTTAAATTGCGATTGAATGTAATTAGTATATCTTAATATTTAATTGTAGGTATATGTTTTGTCCTTTTGGTAAGCCATAGATGACGGTAATTGAAATTTAATTTTTAAAGTTGTAACAAATATGTTTCTTTTCATATGCATATGTTTATGGTTCAACTTACCACGTGTCACTTTTCTTATATATTTCATGTCATACAATGTGTATTTGTCTCATTTCACTATTCTAAAATGTATGCATATGAGATATGAGATAAGTGATTTTTCACATATTTTCAGCTTTCTTTCGTTGGTTTTATGATTTTGTCGTCTTTGTGCGGTGTGTTTTTTTATTTCCATTCTTAGTGCGGTGTTTATTTAATTCAGGTTGAAGATTAGCTTTGATCAAGTGCAAATTCAATCAATGACTTTTGCGTCGTCAGCATTGCAGATCTGGAAACATGAGTATTTTGGTGGCTTGAATAGTCATATTTGCAAGCATATGTACTCTACCGTTTTATGCTATTAACATGAATGTTGAGAGTTTGTTCGCTAATTCATCCTTTTGTTTTTAGCGATTTTGAATTTGTATTGTATCGACTTACTCTATCAATTTGAATGAATGAATATCGTTTATTTTTGTAAAAAAAAAAAAAAAACTCATAACAATACCTCTAGACAGTAACGAAGCTAGAAATTTTAATTTGTGGGGCAGTATTCGACAATATTCTCTGCCACTTTTTAAATTATGAAAATATATAAATGTTTTTGAAAAAATACAGAATAACAATCGTTTCTAACATTCTCATGTTATATTGAATGTACTCTAAAAAAGAATGTTATATTGATTGTTAAATAAAATAAAATCACAAATAAAAAAGATTATGATCTCTTGTCAAAAAAAAAGATTATGATCTAAAATAAGAAATATTAATTTAATTATACATGCTATCCGGTTATTGTGAGAGACAAAAATTTAAAAGTTGAGATATTTTTTTCATTGGTTGCACCGCTACTAAACAAACCAATTAAAATACCAACTATCCAAAATTACCACCTAGTTGTAGTGTATATAGGTGCAGTATTGCATTTCAAAAAAAGAAATGGCGGTTTTATTCAATTGTTTGTAAAAAGAAAAAAAATTATGTTCAATTGTAAACGTGAAAAGACAAATGAGAACACCAGGTAAAATAACGGAGGTTTTTAGTAAAATATTTTAAAAAATAAGTTCTTTCATTGTGTAATGAGTCAAAGAGTTGGATGAGACAATATAGAAAGTAGGCTTAAATGTATTTTTCTTCCCTATGTTTCAAAACGTTGCGATTTTGACTCCCTTAAAAAATGGATTATTAGACCCCCCAACTTTAGCCCCTTTTGCGAATGGCTGATTTTGACCATGTCAAAACCTAGGTGGCAGATGACTTAAGTGATTTGACAGACAACTGTGTAATTATCATTTAAAAATTTAAAAAAAGCCACTCGTGTAATTATGCAATTAAAAAAAATAGAAAATGGATGAAAAAAAAAACAGATCACGTGACCCTTCTTTCTTCTTCTCCAAAGTAGGATTTTAGGGTTTAAACCCCCCCAAAATCCTCCCAATCCCCATGCCTGTTTAAGCTTCATCACCTTCATCAATTCTTCAACTAATTCATAAATTTGCATCTTCATAAACGTTATTATCTGTCAATTCGTGTTCCTATCTTCATTTCTCTATTATTTTCGCGAGTTTTCATCTTCTTCACTGTA
The DNA here is from genome assembly GCA_018208015.1 of Medicago ruthenica. Classification (NCBI taxonomy): domain Eukaryota; kingdom Viridiplantae; phylum Streptophyta; class Magnoliopsida; order Fabales; family Fabaceae; genus Medicago; species Medicago ruthenica. Next base: position 115,187,640 of record CM031371.1, on the reverse strand, counting down.
ACACCTGTTTTCTGCAGAAATCGAAATGGGTGATTATTCTTCTTCATCCTTCTCTAGGTCAACATTGAAACAAAGAACAAACCTGGTGTGTTATTGTGGTGTAGATTCACCGTTGGTCACTGCCTGGACAGATGAAAACCCAGGAAGGAGATTCTATGGGTGTGGGAGATATTTTCAGAGAAGTAAATGCAAGTTTTTTAGGTGGTTTGATCCTAAGGTCCCAGATCGACAGAAGAAAATCATTATAGGATTGCTGAAGAAAAACGATGCACTAAGAAAAAAGGAGAAAACTCATGTGACTGTCATTGTAGTATTAGGGGTATTGTTGTTGCTAAGTTTATGTGTAATGTGCATTAAGTTTGTTTAACTGATGCATGTAATATTAGAGGGATTAGATGTGATGTGTTTAAGTATGTTAACCTGTGTAATGGTTTGAAAACTATGTAACTTATGATTTGAGAATGAAGAAGGAATGGAGTTAGTGTGTTTTATGTTGATGTGTTTCTGTTTGTGTCAATTGTTTGTGCAAAATTTGCAACTTATGATGTTAACAATATAGTAAATAATAGGCAAATAATACATTACAAGATAAACATTGGATCAAGAGTACTTATCATAATATGATAATTCAAAGAGTACTTAACATTACATGCCAACAGACCATGTTTGATGTTCCAAAAGATAAGAAATAATTCAAAGAGTACTTAACATTACATGCCAAAAGATGAGGTAACTCAAAGATTACAATCCAAAAAAGTTGAGCTAATAAAGTAAGTCAAGTCTCATGTTCAAGATGGTTTAAAAAGTCAAAGCCTTGTTAACTGATTGTTGAGTCCCAAGTTGACCAACTTCTTCAATTTTCCTCTTCACACAAGTAGTCCTTATCTTCCTAGGCACAAAACGTTGTTCAGTCCCCACTATATGTTTCCCACCTTTGACAACATTTTATGCAGAAGTACAGTTGGATGCAGCTTGATTTGTAGAAGCTGGCACATTGTTGGATGCAGCTTGATTTGTATAAGCTGGGACATTGCTGGATGCAACTGGCACAGTCATGGTTGCAGTTGTCATAGTTTGGGTAGCAGTTGGTGTTACAGTTTGATTAGCAGCTTGCAAAGTCTTGCTAGCAGATGGCACAGTCTTGCTAGCACTACATGTTATCTCTGCCTTTATCTGTTCCTGGTTGTGCAACATTTGTATTGGTCTTCACAGAGATACATACACAGAAATCAACACAAAGAACTTAATCAACACATAATCATCAGCAGTTTTACACTAATCAACACATAATCAGGATTATTGTGATACATTACCTTATTGCCTCCCACTGGAATTATACTATCAGCAGCAGTTTTACCTTTACAGGTTCTGGAATTATGTCCAAGAACTTTGCACCTCCTACACCTTACAGTCTCTTGATTTCTTTTTGGATTACCAGAAGTTTTTGGTTCATCGTTTGCCTTTCTCCTCAATTTCTTGGGTCTACCAGGAGCCCTTCTCACATATGGTGGTAAAATAGGATCAACATTAACTTCTGGCCACAACTTTGGTCCATTTGAAGGGAGAATCAAATTTTCATAGGTCTCTAAGAAAGTAGATTTTCTGTTGAATTATCAACATATTAATTAGTACATATGGCACAACAAAATCAATATAAATCAGTTCATAAATTACTGAAACTAACTTGTACCAATGAGCAACATAGTCATCTGGGTTATGGTTGTTCCACCACATACAAGTAATTGAATGAGGGCAAGGGATACCAGTGAGATCCCATTTTCTACATGAGCAAGTCTTATTTTTAAGATCACCCACATATGTATCAGCACCATCAGAGACTGAGAAATTGGGATATTCCCTATCCCCACACCAGTTTGGAGTCCATCCATCAGCTTTCTTCATACACTTATCTAATATTTTGACTATCACTAGACATATGTCACCCTCATACCTTAACATATAGTCTCTAAGTCTTACAATTCTATTAGTCAAGTAGAATTTTAAACCCTCCACAAGTGAAATAATCATATACTCCCTTTACTCGATAATAGCATTATTAAATGTCTCACACATGTTATTGACTTATAGGTCACAACATGTGTGGGTACTATACCCAGCCCTTTACCACATACCTGTTGTTGTCTCATTTATTTCACTCCAAGCAGGCTCACTCAATTTCTTAAGGTTATCCATAACTTTCTTGAACTCAGGCATGGTGTTGGCCCTATCAGCTATCCACAAAGCCTCCTTCAAATGCTCACCAAAGTGTCTCTTTATCCAATTCCCATACAAGTGTTTAACACACAACCTATGTTCAACATGCTCAGATATACCAGCAATGGTATTGACCAAACCCTTAAAGAAAAAAAACACAAAACATACAAATTAAAATTTTCAATTATAGTGAAATGACATCAATTACATAAAGAGATGAACTAACCTTTTGTTGGTCTGAAATGAAAGAACATCTTTTATACTGAATACCATTCAAATCTGACAGTAAGAGTTCAAGAAACCAATCCCATGAATCTTTGGTTTCAGTTTCCACAACAACAAAATCAATTGGAATCATCTGGTTGTTACCATCTTTTCCAACTGTTGAGAGTAGTTGTCCACCATATCTTCCCTTCAAGAAACAACCATGTAGACCTATTAAGGGTTTGCAAGTTGTCACAAATGCCTTCTTGCATGCAAAGAAACATACATACATCCTCTCAAATACTGTCCCTCCAACTCCAGGAGTTGTTTTGATCTTTACAGTACTATTAGGGTTACTACTAAGCAGTTCCTCAGTATAACTTCTAAGGTGACTATATTGTTCATCTATAGCACCATATATCATCTCCAAAGCCATGTTCTTAGCCCTATACATCTGGTAAGTGCTCAAACGAACCCCCACCTGTTCTTACACTCTTATTTCAACCCCTTAAGTGTCATATTGTGTGTGTGTTTCAGAATTGGTACAAGTTTCTAAGCCAAAAAAGTAGTTTTGCACAATCTTACCTTTGCAGTCCTATGACACTTATGAACATAATTATAACTAGCAAGCACATAAAAGGTATTGGGTTCAGTCCTACTAAACCTCATATGATATGGACAGCCAACCATACACTTGACCACAATCCTCTTCCTCTCATTCTTCTTAAGGTAAACATTTTTCCTAGTTTACAGAGCATATTCTTTAACAGATGACCTAACTAGTTCAACAGTTGCAGAAATCTGACCTCTCTGATATTTTACTTCACCATTTTCTCCAAAAGTAAACTTATTGAGTTTCTTTTTCTTACCAGTTTCACAATTTGAAGCTTCTGAACTCTCTAGCTCTTCTGAGTCACCATTCTCACCCTCAAAGTCAGACAAGCTTGTTGGAGTAACATTTCTTGATGATTCCACAGCAGCCCTTGACCCACCAGACACTTCAATTGGAATAAAAGGAACTGGATTCAGAGTGTGGTCAGGCAACCCAGAAGTCCTCTCAAAGTTCTCCTCATACTCACTGTCATCAAGTGATATCTCATCCAAGCTTCCATCTAGGCTTTCATCTTGGCTTCCAGCTTCATCATCTTCATCACCTTGGTATTCTGGATCTGTTTCAGATGCATCATCTTTTCCTTCTCCATTGGTTTCACCTACCACTTCAACATCACTATCATACCCAGAATCTAGTCCATCAACTGCTGGGGTTTCTAAATAAAAGTCAGCACTTGCCTCACCCTTGAACTCATTTATGAACCTTATTGTATCTCTATCATTTTCTAGCAACTTCAGACCATTCCTTATCTCTTTTCCTGGTGTAACATACCACAACTTGTACTCCCTTTTCACACCTATTTCTCTGACCAATTTACCCAAGTCAATGAGATTAATCTCATCTATGTCCCACTCCCCACCAAATTCGTGTACCTCACCTTTTTTGTAAGCTATCTCAAGGTCAGAATAAAATAACCTTTGTGGTGAAAATGAATCTTCAATGTGTGGTCAGCAACATCCCTAAGACAAATAACAAGTTCACTTGGATTAAAAAATTGCCAAAATTCATTAATATAGTATTCAATAGTTCCACCAACCATTTTTTAATCATAAATATGTCATATAGTTCCAAAATAGTATACAAACAAGACAATAAAATACAAAAATCCACTTACTTTGAGACATTTTTGTCAGGAATATTCTCAGGGACCATGTGATTGTTGCTTCCAGATGTTCCATCACTCTTCTTCGTAAGCACGCCAACATCATGCTTCTTCTTCGACAAACCTTCATCAACCCACTTCATCTTCTCAAAAAACCTTGCTATTTCTAGAAAACGATAGATAGATTCGAGCAAGCAAAAATCGAGCTAAAAGACTGAAAGAACAAAGAGATTCGAGCAAACAACAGAGTGTAATGATTGGATTGGAATCGAATTTGGTGATTGGAAGAGATGAATAAAATTGGGGAAGATAGGGGGTCGAAACCCTAGAATCTGAAAAAGGATAGGATTGGAATAGAACTTTGGTCACGTGAGACCCTATATATTCCATCCAATATTTTTTTTAATTTGATAATTACACGCGTGGCTTTTAATTTTATTTTTTAAATAATAATTAAACAATTATCTGCCAAATCACTTAAGTGACCTGCCACCTAGGCTTTGACTTGGTCAAAATCAGCCATTCACAAAAGGGGGCCAAAATCGCAACGTTTTGAAACATGGGGGGGGGGGGGGGGGGAGTGCATTTAAGCCTGGAAAATAAGAACGTGGACTCATAAATAAGAGAATGTCAAGAAAATAAGGCATGAAATATGTGGGATGTAGCTTCTCTCTCTCTAATTCTCCGGTCTCTCGGTTCTATTCTTCTTATTGTTACTGCATTTTCTTATTTACTCATTGTGTAATTATCAAGTTGTAACGCTTCTCTTAATAAATCAATAGAATATCGTTTGCATTTCCATTCTAATTGAGCAGAACCACTACACATTGCTGGTTTGCAAATTTTAATAGCCAAATTATGTTAACATCATAAAACTTTTTAGTTTTAAAGGAAGTTAATAAAACTTTTTTTTGAGAAGAAAAATAATAAAACTTATAAACACAAATATTTAGAGGTGACAAATTGGCTTACTCAATCTAGTGAGTCTAACCAAATTTATAAAAATAAATTTGATCAAACTAATCCATAGATATATTAGATCACATATGTTGCAAATCAATCCAACCAAAAATACATCAGATCAACAAGACATATTCATGTATTCATATTTTTTTTTTGGACAAAAGAGGGCCAAAGGCCCAACAGAAAACTAAACAACTAATTCAACATGCTTAGGAAATTAAGTCTCAGAAATATAATAAAAAAGAAATATATGGAGCTCACTAGGTGGATACTCCAATCTAGTAACAACAAAAGAGTCTAAAGAAAAGCTAAAGGTCGCCAGCCAATCAGCACAACTATTGCCCTCCCTCCAAGTATGACGAAACTGGACATGCCAATCCAAAGCCAAAAGGTTGTGAATACGCCGCACCAACGTGGGAATGGCTCCGCTAAACTTACAGCTACAAGTAACCATATCAATAAGAGTTTTAAAGTCGTTTTCCACAATGAGCTGTGGAGTATGTTCTCACCAAGCCATATCCAAACCAAGATACATGCCTCACAATTCAGCATGAAACGCGTCACACACTCCAATCTTTCTAATGTAGCCTTTTAACCATCTTCAATCAGAGCTGCGAAATAGGCCACCACAACCTGAATTCTCTCCACCATCGTATGAATGAGGCTTTCTTGATGAAGATGATGTGGAACCTCATAAATAAACCAGACGAGCTATGGTGCAGAGTTCTTATTAGCAAGTATGGTAAAAATAATGATCTTATGGTTTCTTGCAACTCCCAGCCTTATGATTCCCCCCTGTGGAAAGCTTTGGTTGGAATTTGGAATGATTTTCAACGCCATGTTTTTTTGGAAAATAGGGGATGGAAGACATACTAATTTTTGGCTTGATAAGTGGGTCCCTAACAGGAGCGAGCTCCTCTCATCAGCTTTCCAAAATTTCATTGATACTACCATTTCTGTGCGGGATGTTTTGAATGCAGAGGGAGATTGGAACCTAAGTTTTTTGCGTGAAAATTTGCCAACTAATATTGTGAAAGTGGTTGCTTTACCAACCCCAATTGTTGCAGATGGGCCTGATGTTATGGGATGGGAAGGCACGAATACTCATCAGTTTACCATTCAAAGTGCTTATAGGTTGCAACATGGAGATATTCATGCCTTGGAAGGAGATTGGAATTCTTTGTGGGACTGGAAAGGATCTCATCGTATTCAAACTTTCATCTGGCTTGCAGCTCAAGAGCATATCCTTACCAACTTTCGTAGAAGCAAGTGGGGAGTGGGCATATATCCACTTTGTTCTAGTTGTGGGAGAGAAGATGAAACTACCATTCATGTGCTCCGGGATTGTGTCTATGCAACTCAGGTATGGCTCCACCTAGTTCCGTCTGATTTCATAACTGATTTCTTTACTTTTGATTGCAGGGACTGGATTTTCAACAACCTCGGCAAGCTTGGCATATGTGCTACTACTAAGAACTGGAAGACCATTTTCATGACATCTTGTTGGTTCTTATGGACGTGGAGAAACAAAACTATCTTTGAAAATGATTTTCACCTGCCAAACAACCCTATCATGGTGATCCAAAACTTTACCAGAGAGATAGACCTTTGTTCAATCCTTCCGCCTCATCACAATCTACGTAGGTTGGGATAACCTTCCTAAAGGTTGAATAAAACTCAACAATGACAGTGCTTCATGTATTCATTTCTACCAAATGAAGTGGATTATTTTTGGTTAAATAAATATTTGATCACTACAAATATTTTAAATTTCGTTTTTAATCCTTCTAGATATGTGTTGTTGCTTGCTCAATGTTGATGTTAGTAGTTGCTTGCTTTGTTGGTTCTTGTTTGCCACGTGATGTTGATGTTGCGTTGACTTGTCATGGTCTTTGTGTGTTGCAGAAGGCTAGAACATCAATAGATGTCAAAATTATCTCTCAATGGTTCTAATTAACACTTTTAGAAACTATTTCAAAGTAGAATATCTGATTAAGTGGTACTAAATCATGAGTCATACTAACTAATGTCTCACGCCACTAGTTAGGAAAGTCAAAATTAAATTCTTTATTAAAAGCAATAATTTTTTTGACTTTTATAAAGTGAGACATTCTAATTTTGATCAGATCCGAATGTAAATTCTTTAGTCTCCTTGACTATTTTCCATAGATCATTTTTCGTCATCTCATACACTTTTCCAATATTCTCAATCCAGCTGTATTCACACGATCACCGATTCCAATATTCCGGGATTCCTCCTCCATCCCCACCGCCACTCATCATTTCACCTGCTAACGACACCCCCCACACTCATCTGTCACTTCCTCACCCCCTTTCTCTGCAACAACTCTACCTCATCCAATCCTCCCATGCTTTCCAATCTCGTTCGGTGCTCGTGACACACGCAATGTGATTCTTTCATTCGTCATTTCATCCATCGCTTGTTCGAGAGAACCGCAAGAATCAGGTAATTTACTTCTCTTCTTCTTTTCAACTTTCTCTGCTTCTCGATTTTTCTTATTCAAAAGCGCTTTACATAATCGTTTTTTCTGTCTGCATTCTTGTGATGTAATGCAATGTATAATCGTTTTTTTTTGCTTGCATTGTTGTTATGATCTTATGCAATGTATTGTTGCTATGTTAAGCGACGATGATAATATATAATGCTAGTGATGTAATTATTTTTTTGTTCTTTACGTTAGGTAAGTAATTAAGTTATCATATAAACTGATTCAATTTAAGAGAATGATATATTTTGTTTAGATATGCGGTGGAAAGTTTTGAAATTTTCACGTTGAAGTTGACTGATTTTCACGGTGAGAAGGCATGCAATTGTGTGGTGGCGGTGAGAATACGCGTATCCAAACATACGCATAGTGGAGTTATTTTTGTTCATGTTTATTTCAAATCCTTTATGAAATTTGGATTGGCGTGCATCAAAACTTGCATGCATGTACCTTACTAAAATTAGAAACTACTAGTAATAGGGTGTGTAACAAGGATTCCAATTGGTTATGCACTGATGAGAGAATAATTGGTTTTTTATGCAGGTCATTGTTTTTGTTTTTATCGACGAGTTAGTTGCTCATGATTTAAGATCAAGATTTATTCAAGGGATGCAAGGTTCTGTTATCTGCGCAATTTTTGTTCAACTAATCTTGAATCAGTTGATGGCAATATTGGAAATTCTATTGTGGTAGTGTAATTTCCCGAAGTTGGTTGATTCGAAGCTTTGCACCTCATCTAATAATTCCACTTCTGCAATTGGGAATGCTGTTGACTGTGGCTGTTGTTGATTCTATTGAAAGTGCGAGGTTGAAAACAGGAAAACTAATTAATCATAATCTGCAAAGCTTGTCAGTGCTTTTCCTGATATTTCTTCCGGGGTAATGGTTGGTACTAGTAGTTATAGTAATATTGTATTTCATGATATTCAGAGCAGTAATATTGCTTCTTGAGGGCAATGCCGTGTTACAAGCCCCTCCTCTGGTCTAAATTTTTGCAGCTCAAATATGCAATCGACATCAAAAACGGCTTTTGAATGGTTCTCACTTCTCAGCGTAGTATGCAACCCCTTCTGTGAGTGGGTGTCCTCGGGTCTTCTGCATGGGAAAAAGTGAGTGGGAGAAGTTTATATGTTCTGTCTGGTTAATGTTTATGCTTTATATATTTGTTGAGAACTCAAATTTTTATTTTTGAATTCAAAGGTGGTTATCTTCTTCTAAACAATACAGGGCTTCTTGGTATTGCTTGCTTGTGTGATTGTTGCCACATGTCTATACTTATGTTTTGTGAGGTAAATTATGACAAAACAGGTTCTACTTTGTAGCGATGATTTGCCACATGTCTCATTGGGACATTAATTCATAATTTTATACCATCAAACCAGGGACTGCTAACAATTCAGAAGATCAATGTACTTAGTCTGGTGTATTATTGCTTTTACTGAAGCAATTGCCAATCAATGATAACGATTGTAGAGTCTGGACACCCCAAATATGCTTATTTCACACGTCTGCTTATGATGGAGTGCTACTTATTTGTTCATTAGGTCGTGTTTTCAAATTTATGGATGGTAAAATAGTGATATTTTGATTTTTTTTTACCTGTTTTTGTTCATTCTTGGCATTGAGAGTTGATTTTCTTATTTGCATGTGTTTGAAGCAGCGCAGATACTGGATTGTGATACTTTTATGATGCTTTAGATTAGGTCTTCGGGAAATGAGAGTGAATGGTACTGGCCAGAAGTATTTTCAACAACAAGCAATCTGATGAAATCCAATGCATCTGTATCTGATATGCCCAAGAGTGATTTGTCACATATTCGGAATTCGGCTGCAGTCACATTAAGGTCTGAAAAGTTTTCTGACTATGTAATGTTTCCAAAGAATGCTGATACAGACCTCAATTTATTATTGGTGCATTGTCCAGAAAACAACCGATATCAAACCAGGATGGTTGCAACATTCCTCTAAAGGGTTTAAAATGATTCAACGCAGAACAGCCATTATGACCAAGTGAAAAGCCAGTTAATGGAATCTAATATGGCTTTTTGTACACCTGCACCAAACTTTGAGCTCAACTGAATGACAGTTGTCAGCCGATACCTCCTTTCCTTCATTCTCTGGAAAGGAACAAATATTTGTCAATTACCCAGTCTACATAAAGTCCAACAAGCCATCTAAAAGAACTTGAATGTATCAGAAAGTAGAATGTAACTGGTCTACTCGGAAAAGATGCAACTTACTCCAACATTGAGCTTAGGCTTGGTCAACCACCTCGGGCTGGAAATCTAGTTGCATCATTTGTAGAATCACCATTGTTTACCTTTGCCAGTTCTCCGAAACTGCATTCCCTAAAGCAGATAACAAGTAGTGCGTTAAATCAATATTGTTTCTTTACTCTTTGTTATAGTTTCAGTTTTCAACTGTTTATAAGTGTGTGCTCATTTTGTTTGTAATTTTGAAGAAAACATTCTTAACTCTGAGAATTTGTTCATTAAATGCAGACTTAAGCAGGGAGGAGGAATTGCAGAATAGTTTTAGTCATGCTCTGGTTCATTCAAAATGCTCGAGGAACAACCTCTACTTATACCCTGAAACTATATGTCTGAATGTAGTAATATTTCAGGTGCTGTTACAGCTTGTTCACAAACTGACAATGTGGCCAAGAGTTCATTGTTTTTTACCATTTCCATAATTTAGTTCTCAATCCAAGGGGAAAGCAAGTGCTTGTAAAAATTTGGTGGATGATGGTGTCATACCCAAGAACCTGCATTCCGAATATGGAACTGTGCAATGTGGTTCTTCTAATGTCCTCTGGAATAATAATGGTCACAAAGGAAGGCAATCAAATGATTCTGCACCAGAATTCAATAAATATTTGGACAATGATAAAGGTGCAAGGTTTGGTAAAGATTCCTGTACCAAAATAAATTCTGGATTTGAAGTAAATCAGTTCATGAAATTTGGCTCCATCGGAAAAAATGTTGGTGGTAGTGGTAGTTCTACTCCAGTTGTTGGTGGAAAGATATATGAATCACGCTTTGCATCAGATACATCCGTGGGTACAAGTGCCGTGCAAGGTTCAATATATGTATTTTCTTTTGGACAAAACGATCACTGTCTTTGGGGACAGCTGTTCCATTTGAAGGAAATTTGAAGAGCCTTCCCTATCTTGTTTCAAGCTCTACGTCAAATCAGAATCCTACTTCACTGCTTGTTCAAAAAGAATCCTACTTCACTGCAACAGCGGGGTATTAATATGGATACTTACATGGTTGATGAAAATAAGAGGTTGCTTGCATTGACACAGATGTTGGAGTTATCTAAGCAACAACAAGCTTTGTATTTTCATGATATGAATCAAAAGCTAGGGAAATCAAATATTCAAAAACCTCAGAACTATATATACAAGGCTTCAGTACCTGAGCCGGGTTCTACTGGTGCATCACCGAAATTGCCCCAAAATAGGGGGCCTTGAGGGAATCTTGAGATTACTGAGGTATGCACAAACTAACTGGCTTCGATTACTGGCACACAATAATCTTTTTCGCCTGTTTTAACTGTTTTCGGAGTTTCTTTCTTGGCATGGATTGTGGATTTTTCTTTTATTGTATGCATGTGTTTAATGGTTATCTTTCTTGTAGGTTTGAACAGATATGGTGATGTCTCTGCCTTAACATCAATACCTTTACAATCTACAGAAAAAGATGGGTCTTCTTTGAGGTGAGGTGACTGCAGATATCATGTTATGTCATAAGGTTACTTTTTGCTGCATCTTGCTGGAAAGATGCATAAAAATGCATTTCTTTGGTGGCTTTGATAGTTTGATGTTGATCAGACAATATGTTCAGTTACAGCTTATTTTTGTGGCATCTTTAGGAGTGGTTTTCTCTTTAATTCATTTATCTAATGATTTTTTTTATAGTAGACTGTAGAAATTACTCTATAACTTGAGAGTTGTTTATTTCAATGAGAATGGTGCTCCTTTTATAGGAGAGAATACAACTAGTCAACTCTTTAATTAATCAGTGACATAATGAAAAATAAACAACCATTAAAATAGAATAATAATTAAAGGAAGTAATATATATTTCAACATAGACTGTAGTGGAATAGTGTCCCCACCCCACACAAACACACACATACATGTGCTTCAGAATGAAAATAGGGCTCAAATCCTTCCTTTGTTCCACAAGGTGACCCGTTTACTGGAGAAGCCTTGCTTTTCTAGAAGTCAAACTTATTTCGAGCAATCCCGACATGTTCACTGGTCGCTGATTGACCTCTGTTAAGTTTGATCCTTTTTCCAGACTCCATTCGTTGTGTATACCTGATAGACTGCCTTTTTTTTTGTCCTTCTGCAACTTCTTCCATGTGTCGATCCTTTGTTCTTTTGGCTGAGACACAACTCTCTCCATCCTCTATTCTGCCTCTTTTCTGTTAATGATTAATCAGCACCTCTTTGGTGCATTCAGGGAATTATCTCAGTTGCAATTACCCCAATTCACTTGTTAATTATGCCTAAGAATAGATGTGATTGGGTGTCTAGACTATGGCTTTTAACTATCAAGGATGACAATGTTTGCACTGGAATTGAACCCTCTCGTGATATTGTAAAAGTACAGTTTGCAGATGCCAATGGTGTGAACTCTTTGAAGATAGCTTCAAAGTGTAGTAGAGATCAGAATGCTTTGAAGAGTAAAAATATCTACTTTCAGCTAAGTGGATTGGAGGTCACAACACAGTAAAAAATGGCTCTCACACACCTCAATGGAGAGATGTGCCAAGTAAAATCAGGATTGGGAAGGACAAGACAGTGGCCATGTGGGAAACATTTCTGCCAAACATTTGAAAAAAATTATTCACAGGGAAGATTTGTTGAAGGAGTGGGAAATTTGTTATGTTTCTTCTGGATGTTCTGCTCCCGCTGTTTCTCAGGCGTCTGTGATGGCGGCAAACAAGGTTGATTCTTGTACCGTATATGCTACAGATGTTGGTTGCATTGAGAATCTTGTGCGGGATGAAGGGATCAAGAATTGATAAGGGCTGGTCATCTGATTTGGTTGAAAGTGAAAAAAGGGTCGAGTATGCAGGCTCGACCAGTGGAAGTAACTTGAAAAAAGGTTATCTGGGAATCTTTAATGATCAACTATGCCGTAGTCTCCTTGATGATATTAAACTGTTGGATTTTTTTATTTGGAAGAAAGGGTGGGACCAAAATCATATAATAGTTAGTGCTAATTGTAGATCCAATCAATCTCAAAAAGTCAAGAAGAGCTTCAAAGGAAAAAAGCGAAAGAGAAATGTGGTGAGAGTTTTGGATGCTTCATTGCTTCCTGAAATCTCTTCCTCATCCGATAACCAGAATGGTAAAAGGTACTGTTGCTTTTGATTCCCCTTCTAGTTAATCTGAAGAAATGCAATTGTGTTTTTCATCTAGCCAGCAAAGATCATCTATCAAGGCTTCTATTGTTCAACCTAATACTAATCACAGACCCTCTTCATTTTCATATAAATTTCTCTCGTAAGAATCATCTAAATAAGCATTACAACAATGAAGATAGCTACGAGTCAGAATCATATTCTGATTGCTTTGGGCATTTTCAAATGCAAAAACCATCATATGAGGAACCTAACAATGCTAAGCCGATGTCATCCTCTAGCAGAAAAGAAAGTGCTCATAGAATCAAAAGGCCAGTAGTATGTGGAAAATATGGGAAGTATCTAGTGAATTGTCAATTAAAAAAGTACCAGAACAAGCAAAAATTGTATCTCTAACTAAGGTCCTTAGAACTTCTAAAAGATATATGGTCCCTACAACTAAAACACCTTGACTAAGTACAAAAAAGAAACGGAGGAGATTGGGCTTTAGAAAAAGTTTGGAGCATAGCTGTGCGAAATCAGGTTTAAAAGCTAAGAAAGATAATGAATCCGAAGATACAGAAATTTGCGATGAAACAAATTCCGATGTGTCTACGGAAGGTTTTGAGAGAGGCGGCAAACAAAATGTTATTTACAAAGGGAGGAGAGATACCAAAGAAAGGCGGGGTGATATTGTAAGTAGAGCTTCTCCATTGAAGTTGAAGAGCAGAGAAATTCGAAAACAGCGCAACATCAATGAAATCACTGCTAAAGGTAAATTTGAGGTCAGTCACATTTTTGTTGAAAATAACTTTTTTGTTTCAGTAAATTAATTATAAAAAACAAAGAAATTATGACAAGATATGATGTGCGGGTTATAGAGTTACCCATATTTGAAATTTAGAAATTTATTTAATGCGCATTCCTGTTTGGAATTCCAAATGTTATAAAGGTGTTCTACAAGACAATTTGGCCTTGTTGATTTGCATGTTTGGTGTAACTAGCAGTCATTATTCTACCAATTTGGCCGTTCTTTATGCAACACCAATGACATATGTGTGAGCTATGTTGTCAATAGCGGCATTTCACAGCGGTGCATCTTTGGGAGGTAGCTGCCTCCACATGTGGCGGTGATGTGTGTCGGATCCAAAGTGAAGAGAATGGATCATGTCGCTGTATACTTGAGAATTAGAGTTAGTTAATGATGAGCCTGGTCTTTGTTTGATCCAAGATAATGGACTTGACCCAATACCACTTGATTAAAATAAATATAAACTATTTATAGTATTTAGTCTTGATTATTTGAAAAATAGTATTAATTATGTTAAATGGGCTTGAATCTCATCCTAAAAGCCAGCTTAAAGGACAAGGGCGCCCAAACACATTTATACATCCAACAGCTCAGGAACTTGATGTGGGACTCCAATACAACTTCAATACCCACTCTCACGAGTGTGGGTCCTGAGTCCAATTCCCACATTGTAATCCTCAACTTGGCTCCGATACTATGTTAAATGAGTTTGAATCTCATCCTAAAAGCTAGCTCAAAGGACGAGGGTGCTCAAGCACATTTATACATCCAATAACCTGGGAACTTGAGCAATGTTGGATTCGAATACGAATTCAATAAATTATTTATATATAAAGAGAAATTTATATGCTTAATTTTTTTTATTATTTAATCAGTATAAATTAATCATATAAATAGAGAATAGAGTAGCAGTCCCCTCGCATGCCACTGTCCCGAAATCCCAGGTTTAGGGTTGGCCGCTCCTTTTCGCTATCTGACAACATAGTGTGGTGCTTTTCTATACTATCGGTAAGTATTTAGTTTCAAATTGAATCTCTGTATTATAACCTTTTGGGCAGGTGTTTTGAATTATTTTCCCTAAAAATGTCTTCTCATTAGGTTTTTAATGCATACAGGAACCCAAATGGAGGATATTCTGATTTACGCGGAAGATCACGAGCATGGTTTGTGTAACAAAAGACGTAAAACGTGAGCAAATCAAAAGTTGTCTTAATTTTTGATTCTGTAGAAATCTTCCTTTTAAATGCCTAAATTTTTCTTGTTGGTGCATATTGTTATTCTTACTGTATGCATTGAATTGTTGTTACAGCTATGTTCAAGAACACACAAACATGTCCATCATTAATTCAGATTCTTTCTGCTGTGTCTGTCAAAACTCAAGCAATGATGAAGCTAACCGTTTATTTGAGTGTAGTACCTGTCTAATTAAAGTATGTAACTATTGAAATATATTCAACATATCATATTTTTATATGAAATATTGATATTATCTTCATTATCTTTTTTATTAGGTGCATCAGGCTTGCTATGGTATTTCAGCATTACCTAGACGAGGTCCTTGGTGTTGTAGACCATGCAACAAAAATTCAACAAATATTGTATGTTTATTGATGTTTACTCCAATAAGCATTTGAATTTTTTAATTCAAATTCTCAGTCCTGATCTAAAGTTTCATTATTTTCGTGGTTTGCTTTTTACAACAAGAAACCATTCGTTCAGATTTTATTTTCATTATATTAAGCAGCTCTCTCTCCACATGCCAATATGAAGTCAATCAACTATTGATCATTTATACCAAATACCTAACTATTGTCTTTCCTCTGCTACCGTGTATAAAGTCTTTCTAAAATCTAAACTATGATTTTCTGATACACGCATTTTAATTTTCTTCTTTTGGAATTAATTTAAATTCTTTTCATACTTTCCGATTTGCGTGGGTCCAACAAAAAGGCTTGTGTCCTATGTGGTTATGGAGGTGGAGCCATGACCATAGCCTTATCGAGCCACTCAATGGTAAAAAGCCTCCTAAAGGTGTGGACCTCTGAGAAAGATGGGAGGCCTATAAGGTACATAAGAAGATCTGACGAAAGGATGTCTACAAATCGCAAACAAAAAACTGCTAGCACTGTTATTACCTTTGCAAAGAATAACAGCATTACCGCAGGATTTTTTGATCCCACTGTTAAGCAGTGGGTTCATATGGTTTGTGGGCTTTGGACTCCTAGGGCAAGATGCCGTAATAAAAACACCATGAGTTCTATTAATGTATCTCGTGTTTCACCTCCAAAAGCTGATGTGGTAAGTACCATACAGAAATACTTGGGTTGAATTGTCTTTTATTTGATCAACTGGTTAAGACTGTAGTAAGCATTAGTTATTTCATTGATTCTGATCCAGTAGACATAGTTCATAATTATGTATGATCATTTAAGCCTATTTGAATGGTTGTTATGCCATATTTCAGTTGGATTGGTTTGCTTCTGCCCTCCTATATTTACCATATCTTATGCATATAGAAACTAATACATGAAATAAGAAAAAGGGCAAAAAAATTACCTTGTATGAAATAGATAATCACCTGGTGACTTATTTATTTATTTTTGTATTTCCTTATTATTCTCGTGTTACTGTACTGACATAGAGTAATAGTGTTGAATATCCTCTCTCTTGAAAATTTGTGCCTTTTATGGTATTTAGGGTCAATTAACTACTCCTTATTTACCCCTTCAGGGTTATATGATAAGCCATAGTGTGTTTGTTGGAATTAGGGTTATATGATAAGCCCTAGTGTGTTTGTTGGAATTACATATGGGTTTATTACTTTGTTGCAAGTCCTTGTCTGGTATGGATGGATTAACACACAACTCTAGATCCTCATGCATATGATATAGAGTCTAAATAACGGAAACTGTCTTGTAATAGTTATAAAACTATGAGAATGGAGAAATTTATTGCGTGACATTTGACATTGGGCCATGTTTTCTCTATACTACTTGTACCAGGTCTGTTCAATTTGCAATCGATGGGGTGGTTCATGTATAGAGTGCAGGATTGTAGATTGCTCTGTCAAGTTTCATCCTTGGTGTGCTTACCAGAAGGTATTGCCTGTTGCTATTTGGTAGTTTTCATCTTACTATTTCTGATGTTAGGAAATGTATCGGTAGACTTCACTTGGAGTTGTATTCATCCTTTTACCCTCACCCATGTATATACCAAGTGAGTTCATGAGATTGAGATGAGATCATTGATAATAACTGTATATGAATGGCCGAAGTTATCGCTTATATTGCTCTCAACTATACAATCAAATACTTGTAAGAAACTATGCACTTCAATTTGAATAGATATACTATGTCCCAGTGTCTTCTATAGCCTAGACATGGCCTATGTGTGTATGTGTCAGTGTAATAATCTTCAGTGTCCGTGTCTCTTTTCATCTGTCTTTTATTCCTGGGGTTGTTAGCCAGGATACGTTGGGAAGCATTTTATTGGCTGCTTTCAATATTTGATTGATTTTTTATCCTTTATTGTGGAATGCACAGCCATTGAATGCTTGACAACTCACTTTGAGCAGTATACTTATTTGTTTGTATGACAACTCCTATAACAAAGCCTTTGAACATCTGCAGAACCTGTTGCAAAATGAAATTGAGGGAGTTAATGACGAGAAAGTTGGGTTTTATGGAAGATGTGTGCTTCATGGTATTGGCCCTGAATATCAGTCTGCATATGATCCTACTGATGCGATGGACAGTCGAAAGGAAAAGGAATTCACCTGTGCTAGGATAGAGGTATTTCCATTGTTGTGGCATTATCAGAAGTGGATTGGACAATTGACTTACGATATTAAATATCTTTTGGATTATTATAGGGTTACCAGGGCCGTAGATGGGATGGTATCAATAATAATCATTGCAGTGCCTTAAAACCCTGGGGTGGATACCGTGTTCCGGATGAGCAGTTAAATGCTTGGATTCACATGAATGAGCAGAAATTGCGTTCACAAGGAATTCCTAAATTTCCAGATTCAGATATTGAGCGTGATCCTCGGGTATGTTCAATTTGTATATGTAGTCCCCTATTTTTGATGGTTGAGAATTGTTATGTTGAAATCGAGGTTGTCAAACTTGACAGTCTAGGTAAACTTGTGGTACTTCTGTAGATTCAAGTGGTTAAATTGTAGGAGTTTACATATATAAAAAATAGGCGTAAATGCAGTTTTGGTCCTCCCCTATTTTCAAGAAATATGAAGTTTTGGTCCCCCTATTTTAAAAACCGGTGTTTTGGTCCCCCTATTTATCTTTTTTCAGAATTTTGGTCCCTCATCTCATTTTTGGTTGTTGTTTGATGATGTGGCAGTGCATATTAGGCCACACTTAATATCCGTGTCAGCAAAAATATGCCTAATCAGCGCTGCCATGTCATAAATGGATAGGCCACATCATCAAAAAATAATCCAAAAATGAGTGATCAAAATTTCGAAAAAGGTTAAGTAGGAACACCAAAAAACGGTTTTGAAAATAGGGGGACCAAAAGCGCATTTAAGCCTAAAAAATATTTAAAAACGTATATATGACACACACACACACAGTCTGTTAACTGTTAGAACCTTGCACTTACATTAGTGGCGGTCTACATCAAAGCAAGGCTTACTATTTGCAGAAAGAATATGCTCGGTACAAACAAGTGAAGGGCTGGAAAAATCTTGGTGTATTCAAATCTGGGATACATGGTCTTGGTCTTTATACTTCTCAGCTCATATCTCGGGGTAGTATGGTACAATACTGAACTTGAACTGTTTTAAATACCGCTCCACTATGATTGCAAGTATATGTTTCTCATGCTTCTATAGGTTGTAGAGTATGTCGGTGAAATTGTGGGACAATGTGTGGCTAATAAAAGAGAAATTGAATACATATCTGGAAAGAAACTTCAGTACAAAAGTGTCTGTTACTTCTTTACGATAGACAAAGAACATATAATTGATGCCACAAGGAAGGGGGGGATTGCTCGATTTATTAACCACTCATGCCTGGTATGTTACTTGGAAGCTCCACTCTACATTTGTTTATTGTTCTCTCTATTTCTAGTTTTTGTCGACTTCAATGTATATTCATTGATGTCTTATGCATATATTTGTTGCTTGCTGGTTTATAAGACTTCTGTGGCTTGTTGAGAACTAGTTTGGGGTAGTATTCTCAAACTACATAAATAAGTATTTAAAGTTTTGGGGGTTTTGCCCAAGAAAATATATTCAATGACTTTTAGAAATCTCCATCAATGCCGTTTGTTTTTACAATATCAACTATTTCAATTTGTAGACCAATTCAGCATGCTAACTGATGTTTATTTACATGGCCAGCCAAATTGCGTGTCGGAAGTGATTACTGTTAGGCATGAGAAGAAGGTAATTTGTTGTTCACATGATTCAATTAGAATAAGCAGCACTAATTGATTGCCATATAATCTGTATTGAATGTTAGACTATTGCCACGTGGAGGATTGTTATTGGAATAAATAGCACCAATTGATTGTCATGATACAAATTATAGAGTTTAATTTTAAAGAGCATGCATTGGTAGTGTGAACAAGTTTTAGACTGACCTCCGATGAGAGTCTATTATTTGGCCACATTATCTCACTCTTAAAAATTGCTTTTTGAATTCGATTGTATGAAGTGGAAAAATAATGGTTGTCACTGTAAAATGCATGCCTCGTTCACTCAATTATATATAGCCGGGGGTACGCACATGGTTATCACAAGGCTACTTGTGCAGGAGCTTGGAATTTGTTGGCAAATGTTTTGTTAATTAGAATATAAAAATTATAGGAACGTTTTGAGAGAGAGAGAGAGAGAGAGAGAGAGAGAGAGAGAGAGAGAGAGTATTATTGTTAATATTACAAGTATTTATAGATGGATACAAGATGCATAGGATTGTGACTGGTGTACTGATCTAACAACTGTCACTTAGTCTAATAGAAGCTTTAGTTGCTTAAGCTATACTCTTGACACGTTTCTTGGAGATAAACTAATTTTCAGATGCATTGGCTTCAATCATAACAAAATATGAGATTAATTTTTTATACACAATCAGTGTTAGAAGTTTTACATTGTTGATAAATTACAGCCCCTCGTATGATTCTAGTAGTTATGATTGAAGTCAAACATTTTTAATGATATAATAGAAATGAGTGATTGACCGTTCAAAAAACATTCATACTAACGTGTATATCAATTAATTCCATAAAATATTAGAGACATGACCTGAGATAAAACTTGATCAATTGCTACCTGCATTTCTGCATTCGCCTTTCATCTTCTATTCAATTCTGACATATGAGAAAACTAAGTGTCATCCGGTTTTGTAGGTTGTCTTCTTTGCAAAGAGGGACATATTAGCTGGTGAAGAAATTACTTATGATTACCACTTTAGCCGTGAAGATGAAGAAAAGAAAATTCCATGTTCCTGCAATTCAAAAAATTGCAGGCGCTCTCTGAACTGACTGGCATTTTGAAAAACCCATAAGTTGTTAAATTTTACATTATGTTGTTGAACATTTTGTTGTGTGTAACATGTTGCCTCTTTATGTGGGCAAAAGTTCAGGTTTTTGGGATTTCATTTACGACATCACTTGAATGATAGTCAAATTGTTGTATGAAATAAGATACCGAGGTATCAAATTTGAACGCAGTTGTGATTTCTTCCGGCGAAAACTCGTTGTTGTCTCCCTAACTACAACAATCAATAAAAATAAAATAAAATTAAATATTTCAATTTGGAGTTTTGGACAGACTGAGCCACAACACTTTTTTACCAAGCATTGAAAAAATTCATGTTTGCCTCAGGTGTAAAGTCATCTACATAAGAATTACAGATACCGGTGGTGTATGATGCCAATCTGTCAAATGGCAAACAGTCCCTGCATTCTGATCACACTGTAACCACCTGTAGAAAGCCCTATGATGACCAGTTCGGAATATTTGCTGCGGCTTCATTAACCATTTTCACTAGAGTCACCTAGAAAAGGAAAACCAAATTGTAAAATTAGACATAATCTCAATTCCCAAATCTCCCAATCATTCAAAACAAGAAGAGCTTGAAGGAAACGTGTGATAGTTATTCGTTCAAAGACATCATTTATGTAAAATTATGATTTGTTTAAAAACAATCGGCAATGAGCCAATTGCAGGCGATTTCATCCTATTCAGGAAAAACAAATAATTGTTGACAATTACATTAGATGACCTTAAAATCAAGGGATCCATAGCAACTCTCCCAAACAGTATGAGAGTTAACCAGAACAGTTTTTCTTTAAGAGAGTATATTATAACGATGGAGACTATTATTGATTGACTATAACCCAATCCATGACTTTACTCAAATTGGTTGGGCTCGGGTTGGTGGGGGGGTGGGGGGGTGGGGGGGTGTTTGTGTACTAGTCTTTGTGCTAGGAGGAAGAAAAGGGGGAGGAATCCCTCACCTTTTTGTTTTTTCTTTTTTGAAAATTCGTATCCGGTTCAAGTACCAACTAATCTGTATGACCAATCTCACCATCCACTTGCAGGTGAGTGTTTTTGGAAAAGAGGAGATGAGAATATTCATGAATATCGTTTTCTACGTATTATAGAGAGAGAGGATTTGAAAATTTATTTAAAGCCCTCCCCAATACATTTTTTTTTAACTTTCAACATATCAGAGTTTTATTCTAATGAAGTAAAATAAACTCCTATGCAAGATAAGAGACTACTCTCCATTATCCTTCCTTATCCTCTAGTCTTTTTCCTCAGAACTCCCCCTCCTTTCTGATCTAAACTCTCAAACGAAGCCTTAAACTGATTGAGTTAAATCAAGACAGTGAATGATAACTTTTCCAGAACACCCCCCTCCCAAAAAACAAAACCGACACACAAAAAAGTGAAGGAAATTTGACGAAGTAACCACACTAACACGAAGGAAGATGAAACATACCACACTTTCCGGAACACCAGGTGGTGGCAATGTCAGATTTTTTGGAGCAACAAGATCATAAGATCTTTTATCAAACCTCCATTCTCCAATTTTTCCATATGTCAGTTCACCCTGATTATTTCAGACCATACATTAAGTAACGATTTAAGCAATAAGATAGAAAAAGATGTGTACATTTAGTGTTGTTTGATTAAGAATTTAATAATAGATCGGTACCTTCATGGAATAGTCACACCCATAAGTGTAGTGAATTATGAACGTCTTGCCAAGTTCTTTGTCCCATGGTGGCTGACATACATAATAAACGGAGAAAATCTTAGTAAATTTGAAGATAGCAGCATGCTTTTGATGAATTCAGTTTATGTACAGACCCATATAAGTGTCTTTTAGTACAATGTTGGAAAATGGAAAGCAAATGAGAATTAAACATGGGCCTAAAGTCTAGAGATTGAAATAATACAAAAAATAAATGAATACATCATTGTTCAAGCAATATTCAACGTGATTCCTATAGTAACAGGACCAAAAAGCTTCTTGTTTGATGATATAGTATCTAAGTTGAAAGAGAAAAAACGAGAGCGATATGTGGTGAAACCGTGTGTTATGAACTACACAGCGGAAGACTCTTTATATAGGGGTAAAAGCAATAAATATGATAATTACAAATATTTTTTCCCTATTTACACGATATGATTTGATAAGATTGAAAATGATCGTAAGAGATAAATCAAGATATTCTATGATAATATCCAGATATTTTGTATGGGAAATACTAAAGTGTACAAGATATTCTATGACAACAGAATAATGCCTTTCTTTTAACTTTTCTATGATTTAAAATATCATTTAGTGTCTACATAACCGCTTTGTTTATGAGATGTCACAAATTACAACCCATTCCTTGCCACTTCAAATCACTCATGTCTGGGTTTTGTGTTGTCTTTGTCTCGTTTTTGTCTTATTAACTAGTGCTAATAATGATTTAGCTTTTAGTTCAAGATAAGTAACAACTGTCCAATACTTGTTGTGGTTGAAGTGTTATGTGAATTGAGTCTAGACCTTTAAAGTGTTAGACTTGTTTTTTACTGAGCAAATTGCTTGTTCGCGTTTCACCTATCATGAGTATTCGTGTGTGAGGTGTGTCGTGCCATATAGCATGACTCATTTTTTATACTATATTATAAGCTAGCACCTCTTGAACCCTTTTTGTGGTATATAAGTTCTAATGAACTTTTCTAAACAAGGCCTCTAGAATCACCACTCACCACACTTGAGGCCTGTGCAGGACATTGAAATCATTGACTAAATGGCTGCACAAGACAAAACTAACCGTCCTTTACTTGAAGTCGTGTCTTATGAACTTATTATGATATTAGATTGCCTTAAATATAATTCTTCATTGCATAGTGTTCTAAACTTATCAATAAAAAGCGATAGGTAGAAATCAATGGTTCTCATTCACTACCACATATTGCCATATGAGAACCTTGATAACACACAGGACCGTAGAAAATATACTAAAAAAGAGAACCTTAATTCAACCTGAATCATGAAGTCCTTGTGTAATATGTTACCAACACCATGAAGAGCAGACGAAACGGCATAAGCATACCTGTATCAACGATACAAAATAGCATAAAAATCAAGTTGTTGTGAGGCTAAGAAGGATAGTACTACTTAGAGAAATGAAGAAATATACATTTCAAGCACCCATCCAAAAGCTTTATCGGTTTCAGGATCCTTCTTCATGGCCAAGGAAACATTCATCCATGTTGGAGCAATCTTCTTAAGGGATTCCTATCATTTTTGCAAAATTAAATTAAAAAAAGTTGTCAAAAATCAAGAATATCCATAAGTATTTAATTGATTAATTCACATACACCGTCATTTGACTTTAATTATAACTACTTCTAAAATCACACATATGGTTGGTTTTGATTCGCTAACACAGTGTAGAATTTTTTATACGGACAATGTATAACAAAATTAAACTCTATCCATAAATCATAATTACCAGAAAGAACTAAATGACAGATACCTTGCCAACAATTACAGGTGAATTCCCAATTGGATCTATATTGGTTACAGGTCCATTCTCTTCAGGGTAGTACTTTCTTAGCACTTTCTCATACTTCTTAGGCTCAATATAAAAGAAAGGGAATGCAGCTCCCATTCCATCTCTGGCTAAGTTGGGTATAGGTTTCACAATGATATGATCTGGCTCTGACATCAATATGTAACTGATATACAAAACAAATACACATTAATAAAAGTCAAAACCAAAATCCTAGAATAGAAAATGAAATTTAAAGTTAAACATATTGTACTCTTCTTTGATATCTGCTTGTTGAAGCCACTGTACAAATGCCCATGGTCTATTAAGGACAATGTAACCCTGCCGTAAAGGAACATACATAAATAAGATTGCACAAAAACAACAAGCAACTCATCAAATTTGTCCTCAAGTTGTAGGGTAGGTCAAATTGGTCCCCAGAATTAATGAACTTTCAAAATAACTTTTGAAATTAAAACCTCAATCACGTTAGTTCCTCCGCGCCAATTTCAGAGAATAAACTGATCGACCCAAAAGGACTAATGTAATCAAGAATTTTTAGTTTCAGAAATCATTTGAAATTTCATTAGTTTTACAGATAAAATTGCCTGACACCTACTGTTTTGGGGACTAAATTACTGATTCACTCCAAGAATATTACACAATTTTATTGAAATGAGACGGTTAAGATTTGAAGCTTGGAAAATAAACAAAAAAATTATAAATTACGGATCAAAATCGGATCACTAAGATCTTCCTGCAATCACTATTTGACTGTAAGGAATCCATTTCCAAATAACAGTAGTGATTTCAGTCCCTAAAAATCTACCAACCTCACTCACAATTTAGTCAATGTTTCAAACTATTACAATTTAGTTCCTAAATCACACAAACTCAACTACCAACCATGGTAAAAGTCACCTCTAGCATTTCTCAATTTAATCAAAAACTAAACAATTCTCATATTTTCTTCCCAATCACAAAAAATACAATTTTTCCCTACAATATACATCATTTAACAAAATAATCAAAAACCCAGTTCAATCCAACTCAAAATAAAGCATAAAAGTGATCCAA
Source organism: Medicago ruthenica (assembly GCA_018208015.1). Classification (NCBI taxonomy): domain Eukaryota; kingdom Viridiplantae; phylum Streptophyta; class Magnoliopsida; order Fabales; family Fabaceae; genus Medicago; species Medicago ruthenica. Next base: position 115,162,768 of record CM031371.1, on the reverse strand, counting down.
ATGAAGCAATAAAAATTAAGAATCAAAACCAAAACCTGATCCATTCCAGAAGGCAAAGGTTGAGCAACAAAAGTAGGGATCTCATCCATAAACTGATCACTTTTACCAGAATGCAAAATCCTAGTAAATCCACCCATATCAGAATTACTACCACCACTTTCCTTCATCTTCTTAAACCAATAATACATAATTCTACACTGCCATGTATTGTAAACAGAATCAGAAGCTGTAACTGCTGTATGAAATAATCTCTTAGAAGAAGCACTTTTTCTATTAAGTGGCATCTTGATTATTGGGTCGATTTTTATTGATGGTTTACGTGATGGACCAGGAAAATCTTGTTTCAAAGGTGCGTTTCCTGAGATAATGATGTTGTATGTTATTAATGTTACTGAAAATGTTATTAGGATTGTGAAAAACATGTTTCCACAACCCATTTTTGAAATTTGTTTTGTTTTTCTTGTTCTAGTTTTGATTCATGTGAAGAAGAAGAAGAAGGCTATATGAAGGGTTCTGTCTATATCTAGTTGGTGTTGAAAGTGGAAACTCTCAAAAAGTCTTCTTCACTTTGTTTTTTCCATTAATAATTAAACAACATGCTATTTGTTCATAAAAAGAAAATTTGTAAAATGCCATTTGAGTCATTTTTTTTTTTTTTATCTTGGTATAATGCGTATTGTAGAAGGTATGTTATATATTAGATGGATGGAATAGGTGGAGCATGTGTCATAATATATTTTTTCATCTGCCTTAGTTTTACCATTAAATTATCGTGAAAACTTTATGTCTGTAATATTATGAAAAAAAAAATTATTTATATGGTTAAATAGTGTTTGTAACAAAAAAAATAGTGTCTATCCATGTCATTTGAGCGAGATTTTGTTTATCCTTGTAAAAACAAGTTTGAAATTACTCTTTGCTATTTCAAGATTTTTTTTATTTTAAAGGTCAACTGACCGTGTAAAATGGTTTACGTGACGCAATGAGTTGGCCAATTAATTTTGTATTCCCCAATAATTTGTATTCCCCAGTGACTTGTTTAATCACCAACTGAGAGTCCCTTATGACTTGAATATGATATTATTCATAGACCATGAGACCATGATTACCTATATCTTAAGTTCCATGATCATCACCTTGTATTTGACTTTATTGTTAGAGAACTTATGATCTAGTTGGCATTTGAATTTCCAAACTATCTCTTATGAGTAAGGGTTGGTAAAAAAATCAAACTGAACCGAACCAAAAAAACTGAACTATTACCAACATTTCTGGAATTGAACTAACACAGTTCGGTTTGGTTCAATTCATGATTTATCAGTTTGGTTCGAAACAGTTCGGTTCAGTTGTAAAAAGTTCTAAAATTCGATTTCATTTGGTTTATTATATTTTTTCAATGGTACTAATAATAACAATTTAGTTAAAAAAAATTATTCGATTCGGAATAATAAATTTTGATTTTTCTTAAAATTAGTTATGGTTCGGTTCTGAACCATAAAACCGAACCATTATAACAATTCGGTTCAATTCGAAATACAAATTGTTCGGTTCGGTTCAGTTATTTAAATTTAACAAACAATTCGGTTCGATTCAATTTTCATCCTGAACTGAACCATGCCTCCCCTACTTATGGGTTAATGATGATAGAATTTTAGCAGGTGTACTAAAAATGCATCGAAGTAATAAAATTTATGAGTTCGTCTCCACAGTGATTGTTTCAATCTCAACTCGAAAATTTAATTATAATAATGTTGGAGGTTTGAATGTTGGCTAAATGTTTGCTAAAATCATATTGTACAGGCAAAGCGTCCTCAGAAGCTATTTTGGTCCTTCAGAAGCTGAAAATTGGTTTTCAGAAGTCTTCAGAAGCTGAAAACTGGATTTACTGTTCATCAGAAGCAAAACTGGCCTTCAGACGCTGGAACTGTTCATCAGACGCATAACTGTTCATCAGACGCTGAACTGGTCATCAGACGCACTGTTCAGACGTTGACTTATGTTGACCTTCAGAAGCTGCCTTCAGACGTTGACTTCTGTTGACCTTCAGAAGCTGCCTTTCAGAAGATGAATTTCTGCGTTCTTTCTGATTAATTCTTTCTGTATCTTTTGAAGATTTGTTTGAAGTTTTATCCAGGCTAATGGTTCTGGAAGATTGAGTATTTTTGCGCAAGATTTGTTCTGAAGATTTGTTTCAGTTATTCGTGAATATATTTTCAAAAGAATCTTTGGAAAATATATTTATGAATAAACAAGAGCTTCTATTTGCTTCTAAAATAATTCTGGGAGTATATCTTTGAAGATTTGGTTCAGAATTATGTGCTGCTGAAGCTTATTTAAGGAGGACGTGCTGCTATTGAAGAATTGATCAAAAACCAGAAGTTGTTATTGAAAGAGTCTTAGTGTTTTTGAGTCTGTGAGCTGTTGCTCTGTTTTTTGTGCACCACTCATCTGTTAGAGTTAGTTGTTTGTTATTGAGTTGTAATCACTCAAAGCTTTTAAGCAAGAGTGACTGTTTTTTTGTTTTGAAGAGTGTCTTCAACTTTGTTTGTTTAAAGTCTGATAATCACTGGGGCAGTGATTGACTGAGGGAAGTAAGAGGGTTCTTATATCTAGGAGTTCCTAGGTAGAAATACCACGGGTAGTGATTAAGTGAGAAGGGGCTGTGAAACATGGGCTGTTGTCATAGGGGCTGTGAAACAGAGGCTGTGTCATAGGACTTCGAATTGATACTATTTTAGTGGATTTCCTTCCTGGCTTGGTAGCCTCTAGATGTAGGTGAAGTTTGCACCGAACTGAGTTAATAAATCATCTGTGTTCTTTACTTTCTGTCCTTTATATTTCTGCTTCTGAACTGCTATTTTCATACTCTGTTTTACGGTTCAGAACCAGTACCTGCCAGGAATTTCAAATAAGATTTAACAAATGGGATAATGCAGAACATGTATTTGAGTTTAATTGAAAATAAAAATAAAGATTGTTTAGGAAAATATCATAGACTAAAGTGATCATGTCTTTTGAATCCTTTATTTCTTGCTGCTTGGTAATTGCGTCTAATTTCTACAATTAAGCGCCTAGTATTACGATAAATTAACAAAATGATTCAAATCAATCTCTTGATTCAGAACCCTCTTCTCCGATTACAACTCCATAATCTCTTAGGTGAGTTCGTAGGTTTTATAACCGTTAATTTCTAAATTCACAACCTAACAATCCAATATCTCTAAAGTGATCCGTTATGTTGAACAATTATATTAGGTCAAATTCAACAGTTAGGGCTAATAATCAATTGATATTTGGGATCAGTTCGTACATTCGTCAATATATAAAAGGCATTAGGCACAAATGTAACTGAATAATACTAGACTGCAATTGTATAGAAAAGTACTTAACAACTACTTCCATCACTCATTACAAGTAGGAGGCATCACTTAGTACATACTCCTTACTCTCTGACATCCTGGGGTAATACTTATTATAACCATAAACATTGCTTCCATTCCCACTGCGGAATCCTTAAGGGCTCGAGAAATCTTATAAGCTACTTGTGCTCTGCTTTAACTAGTCAACGATAAAGTGTATCTCAAAGACTTAGGAACTTTCTTCCTTACTAGGATTCTGACAATCTTGCATCATTCAATATATTCCTTAATCATAGCGTTAATGTTTTCTATACCGATAAATCCAAAACTTATGGGAGTTTAGTCCAAGTGATGAGTGGTATAAGTCGTCTCACATAACATTATGTAACAATTCGTAACACATAGCTTACATACATAAACGAGCACGCGTACACTACTAACGGGTACACAGTATATCACATACCCTCGTCCAACTAACGGGACGTCATTCTTAATCAAAATATATTCGAGACAATACCACATCAATTGGAGTTCTTCTTCTTATTCTTAACTCATGTTTATTCCTTGAGCATACATTATCACATAACATAGATCATGGTTACACTTGTCGATATCGTGAACCCATTTCTCATTTCTGAACATCGAGTTCAAGATCCTTGTTTTCAAAAGAAAGCTCTACTTGATTGCTACCAAAAATAGCACACTTAATCTTTAATCCTTTAATCATAACCTGAACTTACGTAGCCCTTTTACTGTAGACTACGAGTTACTTTTAATCTACATAAAAGTTCTTCTTCCTTTACTGGTGAACATTAAGTTCAAGAATTTCCGAACTCTTCAGCTAAGATATGTTTGATATCAACAAATCTGTTCTGGTCAAAACCTTCCTACTTAAACATTCATGACTGCGTACCACTATTGCCAAAACATGTTACATAACTGAAAATCTGCTACACTACTATCTGAGTAGTTTAAGCACTGCCTGATAAGTATACATAATACTAAACATAACCTTATACATGTGACATGTTGACATAACGGGGGTACAACGTGGATTAAACTCGTATGCCACTGCATTGCCGTTTCTGATCGACGCTTCAATTTCAAAAATATCGTCTTGCAAGTGCAACTTTTACTGATGTTGCCTTATGCTTAATCCTTTTGAATAAACTTACTCTTCAAGTCCACTTGAAGTTACTGAGCTAAAATAGCTAAATTACCGTATTAGTGGTGACTTTCCTTGCTCTAGGCTTATTGTGCTAGAAACATATCCTTCTTATTCTTATCACGGAATCTTAAACTGCTTCGATTTCCATTTCTCTTGAGTTTCAAGGTTTGAAATATCCCTCGGCTTAACTTTTAAAATTTCCTGCTAGAACTTATAACAAGTTCGAGTCGTCACTGCTCACTGATATTCTGTGGTTCAATAATTGGGCACTTATTGCCTTCCTGTGGTTCATCTGACAAGGACTTCACAAGCATCCTTGTTCTCTAAGCTTCGGCTTAGAATTGTTCGTTAACTCATCCTTGAATTACTTTTCCGCTGCGCAACTCTGATTTAAACAAATCACTTTGGAGTAGGAGTAATACACCATTATTAAATTCTCTGGCTGACTTGTTCCTTGATGACTTGTAGCTATCACAGCAGAATCATCTTACGTTTGTTGATTCTCTTGTGGCTTAAACCACCTGTTTAACTTACTAATTGATCGTCATCTGACTTTGTGTTTCCTTTCGGACATAAACCATATACTTACTTTCACGAAAATACGCCGAAACCTGTAAACAGTTTTCAGCAATTGTTACGAGCCCAACAATGCTCATGTCAAAACAGCTTATACTCTGGTTCTAACTTTACTCTCCATAATCTGAATTCTGTAACCATCTCATGGTCAGCTCAACATGTATAATCATTAAACATTGCAGAAACCCTACTGAAAGCATACCTGAAGCAACTTAAGTTCATACATTATTTACTTGTGGTAACATCTAGAAACATTCTATGACTTCTGGAAATTCTCATCTTTCATATACTGAATCCATTAATGAATCGAGTCTCATTCTATAATTATCCGTAAGGATTTCACATCCATAACCTTTTTCCAAGACAACTTAGGTCCACATAACTCTATCATATCTCTTGCTTACTCCTCGGGTTTCTCCGGAAATAATTCGTCTGGATAAGACTCAACTTTTATCAGCTCTCCTGTAAGCCCAAACATATGTTACGCCTCTTCGAGCACCCGATTAATAAATCTTAAACTTCAACATTTATCATTTCATATTGGATCCTTCCAATAACTTGTTACCGTAATCGTAACTCCAATATAATCTTATTATCTGAAAACATACCAACATAAGGTGATCTTTGTCGGCTTACCCGAATACTTGTGTAAGGAACCCATCAAAAGAAAACATAGAACTCCTTAACATTAACCACAACCTTAATTGTAACTTGTGCGTTAGTGACGATCTTCCTGATGCTAGAGCCTCACAATAGTTCTTGGCTAATTCCTTATTATTCCTCAGAACCGGTTTACTATAATCCGACAACATGTGATTCAGTCTTTACTTCATGCCCTTTCCAGGGGTTTCCTTCACTCATCGATAAGCTTGCTTTTCTCTTACAATGCATCTTGATGTCTCATAATAAAGGAAGGTAATCTGTTTCATCTGTCCAATAATTCGCTTAATCCATAAATAAGTCTCTTAACTGTTGGATATTAAATTCTCATCCGGTTCGAGTGTGCGAGTCCTCCGATTCTTACACACTCTATCCTTGCTGGCAGTCTAGAGGTTCCAGTAATCAACTGATAATTCTCATTACGAGTTCCTGGGTAGCAAATCATTCCTCAGAGTATTCCAAAAGGAGTCATACTCATAGTCTTTTCCGAAACATCTTCGGTCTCTAAAGTCTCACCATAATTCCTTACTTCTTATGTCTCCTTAGACGGGACATTTCTCAACGACGCGTCCATCTGTTTTAAGGTACTTCACCTTATTCTTAAATATCTTTAGTATTCCTGAAACCCGGCCATTAACAGGCTCTGTTACTTTACGGTTTGAAAACCACTACTTGGCATTGAATACTTCTTTGCCAATTCCTGTCTTAAAATATGACATCTTAAACAACGCTCTTCAAGCGCTTCTTTCCTCCACGGTCACATTCAGCTCTCAGATATTTATCCTAACTGTCATATACTAGAATGAGTTGATCAGGCTCAACTAGATATGACATTTAGAACAATATCCGGAACCCAATGGTCCCACTACTTTTATTGAATCTTTAATGACCCAAGGCACGGTCTGAATCGACCTGCTCTGATAACAATTGTAACACCCATACTAATTTTATCTAGAATATTAGCATGTGTATTAGACCGATACTGGATACATTAAATTTTTCAATAATAACAATAAATAATACAACTGAATGAGTACAATTTTCTCGTTAGACAACTGTTCAAGCACCACCAAAAATACTTATACAAGGACTGATAAACTCCTGAGCTGGTACTTGACGAGCAACTGCACTCCATCCAACATCTTCCTGAAGAACATCTTCATGAACCTCTTGCTAACCTGTAAACCTGCACCAGAAGGAGTGGGATGAGACATAATGTCTCATCGAGCTCCACCCAACCTACTGTTGGCAACCACGGGGAACCTAGGGTCGCCGTGCCTACTTTTGGCAATCTTGGGGATACCTATGATCGCCAAGCTTTAACATTACCCATAACGGGTTACCTGCTAAACTGTGTAGTCATAAAACTAGACTACATCCGGCTAAACTAGTGATCAAGGGGAAACCTAAGATCACTGCCTGATAATTGGTACCTAGTACCTAATACCTGATAACTTGGTGATCGAGGGGACTCCTAAAATCACCACCTGATACCTGTCTGATAGGTAATATCTGCCTGATAACTGATGACTACTTTGTCATATTCTCATACTTAGTGATCTGGGGACATCCTACGATCACTTTCTGATAACTGTTATCTGAACAGTACTAGCCATAAACTTATGTAATAAATACATATACATACTGCTTTAACATAAAGTTAGAAAGTTAGCGTTGAACAATCATTATTATCTGAGTTCATTATACGGAATGCCCCCGGGTGGAGTAACCCGAAGCACATTCCCCTGATAACCGGTGAAAATTCTTATCTGAGGCTAATCACCGGACTCCTCTTATCGTTGTGTATATCTGATACACAACTTAACTTGCATGTATATATCTGATACACCATTGTAAACATATGCATATCTGATGCATCGTCTGAAACTATGCATATCTGATGCATTCATTACATAATAATCATGTGTTACTTAACCTATAATATAAGGTTCTAAGCTTATCGTTCTCATAAGCCACTTAGATCATGTTGGGTATCTGAACCCCTTATGCCTATCTGAGGCCTTGAATATTTAAAATATTCCTTGCACTTGTACGCTTAATGAGTACATATTATTCTGTTTAGTTAAGGGAAACCTGAAAATTAACCCTTATCTACTTGATAACTTATGGATTAATTACCCATCTCTCTGTATGATACCTATCCTTATCCTAGATTAATCCTTGAAGGTTCTTGTATATCATTATCCCAAAGCATATCAAAGATCATTGGCAAGGTACAGTTGTTTGTAATAAAAATGCCATCTTGGGCAGGTTCGCTTTGCGACCCTGAGCGTCGCTCTGCGATCTCTGCGTCTGAACCTTCAGACTCTGGCAGGCAAGTTTGCTTTGCGACCCTGAGTGTCGCTCTGCGAACACCTGCTTCTAAACCTTCAGACTCTGAAGTCAGCTTCTGAAGCCAGAGTCTGAAGCTTCGCAGAGCCAAGTCTAAGCGATGGTTAGACAGTAGCAAAACTCTGCTACTTCGCTTTGCGACCCTGAGCGTCGCTCTGCGACTGTAGCAGAATTCATAATTTTCTGAAAACATGTTTTAATCTTGAAAACCTTGGTACCCAACTGTCCAGTGATCTTTGGAAACATGTCAGTGACTCATTTGAACTATAAAAACTTACTGTGAACCAGGATTAAGCAAGGATCAAACATATGTATCAAAAAGGGGGAAAAACTATGTTTTTACTTAAATCTTAGCAATTAATGTGTGATCTCACACAAAACTGACCCAAAAAGGTTAACCTACTCTATGGAACTCACCTGAAACACAGCTGGTCTTGATAAGCTTCCTTGTGCTAAAACCCTAGCTTTAGTCCCTTTTCTTTCCTTTCTTCCAATCCTTCCCAAAAGCTTACTTGCTTTCAGTTCCAGAATCAGGGAAGCAAAACTGTGGATCAAGGCTGCTGCTGATGCTGATGATCGAAATCCTAGAGAGAGAGGGAGAGGAAAATCTGATCTTAGAGAGGGAATGAAATGAGATAAATATGAAAATATTCAAGTTTATCCCCTTATAAAGCCCTTCCTCTCACAATTACCATTTTGTCCCTACTCACTCGTTATTCCTCTGTTACTGATAAAAGCTACGTTTAAGCGGGATGTTACATGATACTTCAGTATTATGATAAAAATATATTGATCCTTTTACATGAAATAACACTCTAATATCTATATATCCCCTAAAAAAATAGAATATCTATATATAAAGTATAAGACGCGGGAGTCCACAAATCCTAACTTAACTAGCAAAATGCAGAAATTATTAGGTCGGACGTCATAACCGGGGTTCGAATCCCGTCACCTCCACTTGTGTGTGTGAGTTTATTTATAATGACTTTATCATTTTATCTATCTATAAAAAAGAGAGTATAAGACACAGGATTACAAGTAAATATAGATTCTTTAAAAAAAGTAAATATATATATATATATATATGATTTCCTTTTCCTAAAAAAACAGTAAATATAAATGATTTTTTAAGAAAAAATATATATAGATGAGGAAATCTACATTAACACATTACTTTACACGAAGCTTTCTTTTAAACATGTTTTATAGATAATTATCTTGCAATACATAATAACCTGCAATATATAGTTGAGATGGCCGAGTTGGTCTAAGGCGCCAGATTAAGGTTCTGGTCCGAAAGGGCGTGGGTTCAAATCCCACTCTCAACAAATAATTAAATTTGCCAATTTTTTTTGTCTTAATATAAAAAAATAAATATATTTCAACAACTTCTACTTGTACATGACACGGTCACTTACGCTACATCTTATTCAACAAATCATCACAAAGATTAATACAATATTGTTTTTGGTTACAAAGATTAATACAATATTACAAAACCCATATAAGCAAAATTCATTCAAGTTAAAGAATTACCAATTTTGTTGGAGGATCTTTTTAATTTTTTTTAAACATGACTGCAAAAATCACTCAAAAATATAAAAGTTAAAGAAAATTAAACAATTTTTGTTTCAGCATGCCTGCACAGTGACTAAAACTTTTTATATGATCTTTCAAAAAAAAAACTTTTTATATGATAATTTGCGAGGGTCTAAAAAGAGAATTTTTATGGTAGCAAAACTTGATAATTTTATAGGTACTAAAAAAAATATACATTTAGCCCTTTTTTATATTTAAACAAAAAATATAGAATCAAATACATCATACTCCAATAGGTTGAAGTAGAAGTCCTGAGCCTCAACATGGATTCAAACAACCACGTGGATAACAAAGAATTTAATCAGGAGGACCAATCAAAATCTGAACCGACTATTTTAAATTTTAGGAGTAACTTTTCTTCTTATTTTTACAACTTTTCGGTAGAATTTCTAAGAAGGAAAACTCGTGTAGTAACTCACACTTTTTCATAGGTGACTACATATATTGCTACTAAGATTGCAATGATGTTTCCATGTGTATTACGTGTTTGATTATTAATGAATCTGTCTAGTTTTGTTTTTGTAAGAAAAACTACACAATAATATGAATATAATAAGGGAAGAAATTTTGCATTGAAAAGTGGTAAAAAGTGGATATGTTCAACTTTAAAAAGTCAATAAATTGTTGTTTTTTATGAAAAAAAATATATTTTTTACTTTTTTTAACTAATGTGCCGGAAACACTAGTTAACATAATCCATAAATGTCATGCTAACAGGTGTTTTAACACCGTTGTTCAAAAAAATTCGTTATAAGAAATTTTGTCTTGAATGAATACTAACATTAACACTAACACATGCTACACATATAAATTACACTAGTTTTAGTAAAAAAAAATATAAATTACACTAGTTAGAGTCTTGTAAAAAAAAATACACTAGTTAGAGAATATAATCAAACCCCACGGTTTGTCACTCAACATGAAAAGACATGGATATGGCTTAGTGGGATTAGATGGATAACATGTTAGGAAAAAAAAATTATGTTCCTTCCTTACCCAACGTGGTGACAAAAAAAAAAGGCTTGGAAATTAAGAGATTTGCTTCACAGACCACTGCATTGCTTAAAATTTAATGAAAACATCTATTGAAAGATACTTCCAATAAATTTTGTAAGCAAAAATAACCCTATTGAAATAAATGTTTTGATAGATTAAGCAATTCTGAAGGCTGCTAAAGCAATTTCCAGAAATTAAAATCACACATGGCTCAATCTAAAAAAAGTTTGACTCATTACTTGTTCTCAAGACTCATCAAGCACACTCTTAAACTAAAATTGACAATTTATAGACTGTTTGTTACAAATTCTATAAAAAAAAAATTGATATTCAATATTTTAGATATTTTTCCCTTCAAAATAAAACATCTTAGATATTTTTTTTATAAAAAGCAAATATTGCATTTGCATTAGACCAATAACAAAAAACCGTAACAGATGATAATTTCTAATAAGTCGATTGTTCTTCTAGCGAACCCTAAAATAGTAAAGTAAAAAACATATGCTAATAAATATTGCTGTCAATTAGGCAAATCATTCAAGAACACGTGAATCTCAACTCCTTGCATCTAACTCATGAGTATTTTCAAAATCAAAATTAATGTAGTGTTTTTATTAAATAACTTTTTATTTTATATGCAAAAGAATGTTCAATGTTTTCCCCGCACCCATTCCAAATTTTATGTACTTATATATATGCATAAACAAATTTTTATATACATATATGAGAAAGTCGAAATTATAAAATTTTGAAAACTCGTGATTATTTTCGAAATCAAAATTAATGTAATGTTTCTATTAAATAACTTTTTATTTTATATGCATAAGACTGTTTAATGTTTGCACCGCACCCATTGCAGATTTTATGTACTTATATCTACATAAACAAATTTTTATATACATATATGAGAGAAGTCGATATGATAAAATTTTGAAAACTAATGACTATTTTCAAAATATTAACATTAATGTAGCGTGTTTATTAAATAAATATTTATTTTATATTTAAGACACCGTTAAATATTTAAACCACACTCGTTGAAGATTTTATATGCTTATATATGCAGAAGAAAATGTTTACGTACCGATATATGATAGTCTATATGATAAAATTTTGAAAACTCGTGACTATTTTCAAAATATTAACATTAACATAGTGTTTCTCTTAATTAAACTTTTATTTTATATGCAAAACACTGTTCATTGTTTGCAACGCTCCCGTTGCAGATTTTAAATGTTTATATCTGCAGAAACAAATTTTTGTATACATATATGAGAATGTCGATATGATAAAATATTGAAAACCAATGATTATTTTAAAAATATCAAAATTAATGTAGTGTTTCTATCGATTTTTTTATGCAAATTAGTGAAATTAAGAATTAAAGTAGATGAGAATAAAATATTTTCCTATATCTATTAACATTAACAATATATAAAAATTGAAGTCCAGCAAAATTTTATAATCGTCCTTATTAAAACTCATGATCTCTTTAATTTTATATGCATAATGGTCATTTTGCAAAATTTAATTTATTTGTTTTTTTAAAAATTAATTACGGATAATCGTCATCACAAGTGTAACTAATTTCCACGGATAACTATGAAACTAATTTATTTGATTTTTAAAAAATTAATTACTGATAATTGTCATATCTACTGACAATATATAAAATCGAAGTCCAGCAAAATTTCATAATCGTCCTTATTAAAACTTATGATCTCCTTAATTTTATAATCGTCGAGTGAACATTGAATGATGTTTTGCATATAAAATAAAAATTTATGTAATAGAAACACTACATTGATGTTTATATATTGAAAATAATCATGAGTTTCCAATATTTTATCATATCGACTTTCTCATATATGTATATAAAATTTGTTTTTGCATATATAAACAATTAAAATCTACAACGGGAGTGGTGCAAACATTGAACAGTGTTTTGCTTATAAAATAAAAATTTAATCAATAGAAACACTACATTAATGTTGATATTTTGAAAATAGTCACGAGTTTTCAAAACTTTATCATATCGATTTTCTCATATACTAGCAAAAAGACGGACACTCACGTGTCTGTCTTTCTGCTTTTTTTATTGCGCTAACGTTTGAAAATTATGAACAGTGTTTTTATGAAATTTTGATTAAAAGTATAAATATAAATGTTTGTTACTTTCAAATTATAACAAACCAAACTAATCACTTTTTTAATATTTGTATTCACTCTCACCCATTATCTTTTTTAATGATAAAGAAAAAAATTGGACATATACAATTCATTACATTTTGTTTTAATATTTGAATTTACTCTTATCTATTTGTTATATGTGTTATTTGTATTGAAAGTTGAGAGTAATTTTGGAAGGAGAAAAAGCCAACGCAAAAGAGCCGAAATAGGCTATTTTCTTTATATATAGTATAAATGTATATAAAAATTTGTTTACGCAGATATAAATACATAAAATCTACAACGGGTGTGGTACAAACATTGAACATTCTTTTGCATATAAAATATAAAATTATTTAATAGAAACACTACATTAATTTCGATTTTAAAAATAGTCATGAGTTTTCAAAATTTTATCGTGTTTATGCAAATATAAGTACATAAAATCTCATATATGTATATAAAAATTTGTTTATGCAAATATAAGTACATAAAATCTGCAACGGGTGCGGTGCAAACATTGAACAATCTTTCCATATAAAATAAAAAGTTATTTAATATAAACACTACATTAATTTTGATTTTGAAAATAGTCACGAGTTTTCAAAATTTTATCATATCAACTTTCTCGTATATCTACATAAAAATTTGTTTTAGCATATAAAAGTACATAAAATCTGCAACGGGTGCAGTGCAAACATTGAACAGTCTTTTGCATATAAAATAAAAAGTTATTTAATATATTTTGATACAACTATTTAAATTTTTTTGTATATATAAGAGAAAAATATTTCATAAAAACATTACATTAACACTAATAATTTTCATTTAATATCTATAAATGTTCTATAATATTAACAATCTAATTACTTTTTATATAATTATCGCAATGTTACGTGACTCGTGCGAAAGCACGGGTCTTTTACTAGTTTATGCTATATTACATTACTTTTTTCCTATATTTAAGGGAATTGGATAATAAGGAGAAGAAAGAGTAAACAAATTGATTTTTATATTTTGCAAAATTACCATTAAGCACATAAAATTAAGGTGATCATGAGTTTAAGAAAGGTAAATTATGAGAATTTGCTCGAGTACGATTTTTATATATTGTTAGTTAGTAGACAAATAAATTAAATTTTGCAAAATGACTATTATGCACATAAAATCAAGGAGATCATGAGTTTTAATAAGAACAATTATGAAATTTTCCTTCCTTTTTTTACAAAAAAATCTGTTACGCTTGTGATAACCATTATCCGTAATTAATTTTTAAAAACAAATAAATTAGTTCCAAAATTATCCGTGGAAATTTGTTACACTTGTGATGACCATTATCCGTAACTAATTTTTTAAAAAACAAATAAATTAAACTTTACAAAATGACCATGATGCACATAAAATTAAGGAGATCATGAGTTTTAATAAGGACGATTATGAAATTTTGCTGGACTTCGATTTTTATATATTGTTAGTAGATAAAGAAAATAGCCCCTTTCGGCTCTTTTAGACTGCCTTTTCTCCTTCCAAAATTACCCTCATCTTTCAATATAAATAGTACATATAACAAAATGTAACAAACTGTATATGTCTGATTTTTTCCTTATCATTTAAAAAAGATAATGAATGATGAGAGTGAACACAATATTTATTTTTTGGTTACCACATAAAATATATCGTATAACAAACATGATATGAGTATATGTTCAGTTTTTTTCATTTATCCTTAAAAAAAGTGAAACAAACTAGATCAAGTATATCCATACTATATGCTATACTATACTATATATAAAGAAAATATGAGATTTTGGACTGACTTTTCATTATTCCGATTATACTCTTAAACAACTTTTCCTATAATAATAATTGTTGGTGTCATTAGAAAAATAAGAATTTATATTATATTTTTTTGTTATATTGTCTGTATCATTCAAATAGATAAACATGAATAGTTTAACTTGTTATAATTTGAAAGTAACAAACATTTATATTTATACTTCTAATCAAAACCAAAATTTTATAAAAAATACCGTTCATAGTTTTCAAATGTTAGAATAATAAAAAAAAGCGGAAAGACAGGCACGTGTGTGCTCGGCTTTTCGCTAGTAGTTTAATAAACTAATTGACACCATTTTCTTTTTGTCACAGCAGAATTCTGGAATTGCATTTGTATTGTAACAACAAAAGAATATTAGATTTGTATGGTGGATATTATTACTCACCCACCCTAGCTGCAATTTAGCCAAATATAAGAAAAATTCAAAACAAAACCATAATTGTCACATGTATAATTAAGGTTGTCAGCACACAAATTTTACCTAAACATAAACACCACAACGCGGTTTTAACACAAAAATCGCAAACACGTTCATCCCACGGGTTCTTCGGATTTTTCCCAACTTAATAACACATTAACATCCTCAACTCCTTTATCTCCTTCAAATTCCATTTCCTCCTTAAGCCCTCATCTTATTATATATACCATTATAAAATCCACACTCCTTCAACCTCATCACAAAATAAGAGTTTCATTAATTTATTTTTAACCAAATTTCATAGCACGGTAGTGTCTGCACGTTAGTAATGGATGATGCTATTCCTAGACAATCATCTATAAGGGAGAAGTTGAAAAATTCAATATGTTGCTTCACCGGAAATCTTCATCATCATAATCATCATGGCGATGATTCGCCAATAGGAGGAGAAGGATTCTACAACAAATTACACATACCAAGAACACCAATTTCGCCGGCTGGCTCTTCAAGTTCACCATCCTCGTGGTTTAGGAAATCGCCTACCAATAATGGAAGCGACTTTTCACGTGTTAGGGGGAGAAGCCAAAGGTCACGCGTAGGTCGCAAACATCACCATCACCGTCAATCACAATCCGCTGATTTCAGCTATGACCCTTCTAGTTATGCTCTCAACTTCGAAAATGAAAGTGCCCAAGAAGATATTCCAATTATGAATTTTAGCTCTCGGTTGCCTAGGTCGCCTCCACGTTCTTCCCCGACGATCACTTACTCGGATGAGCTTCCAAAGGAGATTGTTGGGTATAGTTGATCAACACCATAGACATAATGTATTCTCATTCAATTTGATGCCAAGAATATTAAATGGAGAAAAATCTATGGCATACGTCTTCTATTGTATACAAGGTAGCTTCTATATGTTTGATAGGTTTCAATTCAAATACTTGCAAACTGCAATGTTGTGTTGGCATCATTATCTCCATCTCCATAAATGTATCTTCTTCTATGAAAATTTTATATTGATTTTCAAACGATTTGATGATTATTTACATGTAATCATGATGGTTAGGAATGAAAAGTAGAATCAAAATCGCTAAAATAAAAGTATAATCAATACCGCCAAATCATGATATTTTAAAAATAAAAAATGGATTTTAAGAAACAAGAGCTATTGATGCCGCAACATCAACTTGATTCTTGAAGAGTGGATAGATGGAAAGAAACACTTAGGATTAATAGGTTAGAGCATCTTCAACGAGGATATCTAAATCAGTTCCATAAGAATGAACTTGTTCTTTCGTTTTATTTTTTAACCTCATTTCCTCCTTTTCATAATAGAAAACGGTAGGAGAAGGAAACATAACATAAGTTTTCCATCAACTCTCATGTGATTTTGTTGTTAAACAAAAGTATTTATGCATTTAACTCCGAAGACTAGTCCATCACAGTATTTAAGATTGATTTTAAGCCTGTTTATCCCATTATTTTTTACAAAAAAAAAATAGAAACTTTTAAAAATGCATCCAACCACCGGTTGGCCTATCCCGCCTACGGCACACATATTGTCTTGTTGGATCTAAATAAAATAACTTTTCGCTTCTACTTATTTTTTATAAGCAAAATTTATTAATGCGAGTACAAGAGATACTTTAAACCCATTACCAAGATTAAAACTCATATACTTTAGAACATCTCCCATGGTTATTTTTTAAGGAATTCGTTAGGTTAAATAGACCAATAATGCTATTCATCGCGAAAAGTAATTTCACAATACATCGCGACATGTGTATTTTAGCAAGGGTATTTTGTTGATCTCCATATTTCCATAAAAACTCCCCCGTGAATTCCGCTGGGCCTGCTTTTTGATTGGTGGATTGTTGTTTCGCTATGCATTCGGGAAAATTGGTTTCGTTGTATATTACACTACTGGACTGTTTATAGCTACTGGCAAGTGGTCCCACAATGTCGCATTATATTTATGTAACTATACACATTTTATTTCTATAGTAAAACAATATGTAATTCTTATGTAACATGCTTTAATCTTGTCAAAAAAAAAGTAACATGCTTTATTTATATATTTTATTTTTAATCAATGTTGTCTAAAATTTAAATATTAATTGATTAAGTTCTATGATATCATATCTTAAGATACTTCAATGATTTATATACTATCCATTTTACCACATCAAGTTCATCAAATGTGCGGAGCAACTTTCACTTGTGATTTTGCAAATTGATGTGTTTGACATGTGGATCTGGAAGCTTCATTCTTCCCATAAGTACACGGTCAAAAGTGCTTATAATCACTTGACTAGTTCGGATGTGGCAATTGATGACCGTTGTAATCATGTTTTATGACTTAAGCAAATTCTGCTTAAGGTCAATATTTTTATTTGGCGTTTGTTCATGAATAGATTAGCAACTAAGATGAATTTGTTTAGGAGAAATATCTTGGATTATAATGATTCTTTTTGTTCGACCTCTTGCGGATTCGTTGAGGATCAGGATCATTTGTTCTTTTCTTGTGCTTTTTATGGTCAACTTTGGCTTTTAATATCAGGATGGTTAGGCATTTCAACGACTCTTCAAAGTTCTTTATTTGAGCATTTTCTTCAGTTTGGAGGTCTTGGGGGTTTTTCCAACAAGTCTCGTCTGGCTTTTAATATTATTTGGATTTCAGCTCTTTTTACTATTTGGAAGGACTGCAATTTGAGGCATTTTCACAATAAATCGGAACAACTTCTATCTTTATTGGAAAAGGTTAAACTCCAAGCATTTTGGTGGTTTAAATCTTTTTATGCTGTTTTTGATTTTGAGTATTCGGTTTGGAAGTTAAATCCTTTGTTATGTTTTCAGGTTGTAACATAATGTTATTTTTCTTGGCTACTTTGTCGTAGCTTGTGGATTGTCTCATTGTAATTTTTAGATACTTTAGCTTCTTTTAGTACACCTTGTACTAGAGGAGCTTGTGTTAGTTTTTTAATAAAATTTGTTTAGCTTCTTCAAAAAAAAATTCATCAAATGGGCATTAAGATATTGAGGGTACCTGAACTTATGGAATGGAACTTTGTACGATACCCATTAAAAATGCTCTTATCAGCAAGATAAATGGTAATTCCACCAATCCCAAAAAATTTAAGTTTCTACTTCAATCTTCCCTACTACTATAATTAATAAATCAGACAAGGTATTCTTTTGACTCTACTTTTTTTTTACTAATTGGCTTATTTATAAGTCACAATTTATTTTCGGCTTAATTGCACTTTTCCCCCCTATATTTTACCAATTGTGCGATTTTGCACCCCATCCTTTTTTTTGAGTGATTTTGCACCCTATCATTTATCCCCTTTCTGATTTTGTAGCCCCCTCGTGTGTTTTTTTGCCTTCGCCTTGACTTCGCTCTGCGATAGGGTGCAAAAAAACACACGAGGGGCTACAAAATCAGAAATGGGGTAAATGATAGGGTGCAAAATCGCTCAAAAAAAAGGATGGGGTGTAAAATCGCACAATTGGCAAAATATAGGGGGAGAAAGTGCAATTAAGCCTTTATTTTCCAATATTCTCTTATATTTGCCATATATATTTGACCAGACATCCTTGCCAAACTTAGCTAAATGTGCAATTAATCCTTTTTAATGTTTGTATTGTATTTTGTCAAACAATAATAATGCTTGTATCGTGTGAAACACTTTCATTGAAAATTGATCACAGGCTTTGTAATAAATTTCGTACTCATAAAATAAAAATAAAAAAACTTCAATTCTCACTCTACCCACGCTCGTAAAGTTCTCACTTCTGGATGCTTAATGATACTCCCTCCGTCCCTATTTATAAGAGTAGTTTACAATAAAATTGTGTCCCTAAATATAAGATCATATACAAATTCCTAGATGCATTGATTACTCTTTTTCCAAATATACCCCTTATTAATACTATCAATTTGTCTTGGTATATGAAAAGTTAACATTAAATATATATTTAATTAAGGGTAATCTAGTAATAATCACACCAATTTGAGACAACTTTATTACTCCAACAACTTTTTTTAATACACGTGATTTTTGTAAACTACTCCTATAAAAAAGGACGGAGGGAGTATCTTCGACAACAACCTTGAAATGTTTAATCTATTGAATTTCAGGTATGGTCAATTTCTTGGAATAATATTTGGAGGAAAATAGAAGTATGAAAAAAATATTCAATACTTCCTCCGGTCACATTAAGATAGAAATTTTATTTTTTACGTTTATTTAATAAATGACGTATTTAGTTTTTGATATAAACTAAATACATTATTTATTGAATGAATCTAGAAAATTAACTTTCTCTTATAAATGAGACCGAAGTAGTATGAGTTTGGCATAAAAAAAAGTGCTAAAATGAAGTTTATCATATGGATGGATACCACACGGGGAATTTGGAGTATGCATGAGGGATAATATACTATTATCTTCGTTTTTTTTAATTGTCATTTTTTGACATTTTACACAAACTAAGACAATCAATAAATATTACTCCCCAATAATTCATTTAATACAACTTTTGATAGAATAATTTATACTTTTACTATAATAGTCTTATTCATTTAATAATTCATTTCATATATTTCTTTCTCCCCAATAAACAACTGAGGGTAATAGAAACAAAATTTACTAGAAACAAATTTTTTTTCCAAAAAAAACACTTAAAAGGGAACGGAGAGAGTAGTCTTTGGAGGAGAAGTGTTCAATGAAAGTGTGTTGGTGGAAACCATTCATATCATGGTTGTGGTTTAGTGGAATTGAGGTTATCACAAATTGTTCACACTACATTAAATATCTCGTAGATTGAAGCTAATTATGATCTCAAATAAGCATGATGTGTAATTTATTGACATTGATTAGTATATGCATGATGTATTAAATGATTAATAAACTTAGACAAGTATAAATACATACAACTTGACTATTGCCAAATTTGAAATTCACTTTATACGATTAATCTACCTTCACGTTTCTATCAATATATTTTAACAATTGTGAAACGCTGATGGAAGGAAAATCTAGGAAGTTTGTCTCAGCTGAAAGTTTACCAAAATCAAAGGAAGAAACCAAGCAAGGAAATAGATCAAATAAGAAGGGAAAGGGGTTCTTCTCCAAAATTAAGGAGGGCTTGAAGACATCATTTGTCTCCAACAAGAAAGTTGGAAATCAATTTCAGTATGACCTAGAAAACTATCAACTAAATTTTGACGATGGTGGTGGAAATTCATCTGCTCGATTTGCACCACCACATCCATTGGAAAATAGGAAGAGTGAGACACAAGTTAACAAAGAAACAAAGTAATCCATAGTAAGTTATCCAAATAAACAAAAGAAACACAAGTTATCGTGAACACGATTCGATTCAACATATTTTCATACTTAAAAATAATTTCAAGACTATTATTTTAATGTTAATAGTAATTTTTAAAAGCAAAATTATTATGGTTGATGTAAATTTTTATTATGCTTATGTGATTGCTCTATAGGTTCTTGAAAATAGTCAACCTTTAAAATAAGTTGATTGAAAATTAGGATCCAATAAATTCGAGGGACTTATAAACGATTTGTATGACCTATAAAGCAATTAGCTTATGCTTTTATATATCTATGAATCTCTTGTATCTATTCAAACAGTCAAAGCTCTTACTTTATTGGCCTTCCTAATGCTGGCTCTAGATGAACTCCAAATTAAGAATTGTAATTTTTTATTTGATTTGTTTTAAACATTTTTTTTAAAAAAAAATAGGATATTTTAGTTTAAGTTCGAGGGCTAAGTATTGAAAATGTCACATCATATTTACTTTCATACTGAAAATATTATTTTCTCCACACATTGCACCGCCCCCTCAAATTGTTCAAAGCTAATATATATGAATATGAATGCTATTTTAATACTTAAATTATACAAAATTTTCTCTCAAAACCAATTCAAATCAAATTAAACAGCAACCACCCCTACGTGTATGTATTTCCTCCTCACACAAAAAAAGAGGGATGTGTCGCATGCAGCCAAAAAGAACTGCATAATTAACAATTTTTTTCATGTGCTTTATACAATTACATTATTTGGAGTAATGATAACTAAACACAAAACATTTGACACACAACACCATGGACAGTTTAGACATTCCCACACACACATCTTCTTTGTGTTCTCTCTATTCCTCCCCACACCACCGGCTCTCCCAACCACTGTCCTCGCCCACCGTAGTCATCACCACCGTCGTCCTCGCCACCGACGAAATTCGTTCAAATTTGGACGCACCGCCGACGAAATCCTCTTCTCCCTCTCGTCGGAGACCCGTTTTCACCACCATCGTGTCATTACTGAGAGAGATCAAGCGAGAGAGAACTCCGGTGAGATAGAGATGAAGAGTCCAGATTCGTCCTCACATCGAACACCCGATCTGTTTGGTCGAAGAAGATAACGGCGGTGGTACCCGGTGATTGAGAGAGAGCATGACTGAGAGAGAAGTGGAGGTTCCGACGTCGGTGGCTAAAAAGAGAACCGGCGAGAGATGGCATGGAACAGAGAGAAATGGCAGAGAGACAAGGAAAGGAATTAAAAAAAAAAAAAAAGATGTATAAAACTACAGTAGCGTATGGTGTCTGTATTGTGTTTGGATTTTTGTGTCTACTTATCATTTCTGCATTATTTCAATGCGAGCCATCATTTCGTTCTAAGCAATAATCAGCCATGTAGTTTCATTTTGAAAAAAGAGTTCAGAAACACGTTCCAAATCTAATTATTGACATGTGTTTCATAGCAGTTGTGATTTCGACCTCCGTTCCTTTTTAATTATCATTTTTTGACATTTTACACAAATCCAAAACAATCAATAAATATTACTACTTTTGATACAATAAGTTATATACTATTACTATAATAACTTTTTTCATTTAATATTTCATTTCATATATTTCTCTCTCCGCAATAAATAACTAAAGATAATATTGGTAAAACATTTAATATTGCATTAAACTTTGAAAGTAACGTTTACGTAGTAACAATTTTTCTTTTCAAACGAGACACTAAAAAGGATCTGGGGAGTATATTATATTCGGAGTATTCATTAACTTCACTCCTCAAATTTCTATATTAGACAAAGATCACAAAAGACAGATATCACTAATTTGGCTCATTAGAAAGAAAAAACAAAACAGCTTGTGGAACAAAGAAAAAATCAGCTTCTTTTCATTTCCATTTGGGGTCTAATCGCATAATAAATCCATCTAACTCTAAGTCAAATCATAACAACCATCACTCAAATATTTATCTCCTAATTATCTCCAACAGCCAGCAGGTAATTAAGTTTTTTTTTTTTATAAATTAATTTGTTAAAAGTAAAAGCATATACCATTTCTACAACAAATTGGTCACCTTTACATACATTCCAAATACCAATTTAAAGAACAAAAGCAACATTGGTATAATATAATCATAAGGAAAAATGTACAGCTAATATATAACTGTACACCTACACCCCCCTCAATATTATACAGACATAAATTTCACAAACATTAAAATGTGTACAAAATTCATAATTCTATAGATTTACCCAATTTGTTTTCAGCATATAGTAATTCCTAATTATGTAGCATTATACTAAAATCATCAGCAGGCCTTCAGGGATTGGTTTTGACACTTGCTTCATTTACATGTAAACATCAACATTTTTATCACCTGCTGTACTTGCTTCAGATTAACATTGGTTTAAAGCTTATGCAAGTATACAGAACCAAAAAGCCTAATAACACTAGACCTCTTTAAGATGAATGTTTATTACACCGACATCCCTTTTTTACTGATATTACATCAACATCCTTTACTTTGTTTGCTGCTCTTTACCCCCCAACAAGCTTCTTTGTTTAAAGTATTGCACACCATGAAGCATTGACACAAACACGATATTGACACTAATATGCAGACACTGGTAAATATTTTACGAAAATAGAAGTGATTGAATGTGACTATATGTGTCTGTGTCAAATACTAACACATGTTAGATACCAGACACGCCTTCAATCTGCAGTGTTGGTGCTATATAGATTGCACATACCCCTTTACTATAACCTTCACTAAGTCTCCCTAAAAATAACAAAGCAAGAGAGGTAAATGTGTTTTCCTTAACAAGAAGGGCGTCAGTGTAATAACCACTAATCTTAGGGGAGTTTGGTGCAATTATCCCTAAATATAAAAATACTAGTTTTGAGACCTTTTGCGTTTGCTCTTCAAGACAGTAGAAGTTGAAGGATTGCTGTGCCAATTCCTTTTCCTTTGATTGATAAACCAGTTATTAATTTGCTTTAGTTGCAAACCAGTTTCCTGCACCAACCTTGCTTTATCTTCCTCCTGAAAAGCACATAATTCATTAAGTTAAGCAAAAATATAGATAACGGAATGGTCTAGTAATCTTTCTGTGATGCTAACACATGGACTAATGTGCATTGGGATAAATAACTAAATTAAGCGCTTATTCGATTAGATTTTATCATATAAAGTATATACAAGCTATTTCTATAATTGAATTTGATATAAAGTTAAACGTACTGTTGGATATGGCCACTTGGAATGTGATTGCCACCAAGCCTTAAGGACAGAAGTTGTGTCACCAGGAAGTTTCCCAGCTCGTCTCTTGCGTAAAATTTCCTCTCTTATGTCCACAATTTTCTCCTTGTAACCCTATAATGTATGATAAAAATAAAAGGAGATGAATCATGTGGGAATGGTTATTAAAAAGAAGGGTAGATGAAAATCACTAATATCCCTTACATGTTTCAATTCATGCTTAAGCTCTTGTCTTACTCGCTCCATTAGGGACCTTTCATTCTCTGTTGGTATAAGAGGGCCAAATCCCATGTTATCTGCACCACCATCAAAACTACCATCAAATAGATTAGCGTCACTATCTACTTGTTCATCTTCGTCGTCAGACATTGTTGCCCCTGTACCTTCTCCGGGTGAAACTCCTGTTCATGCAGCAATGAGAAAATTATCAGTTTCACTTGACAAATAGGCTTTAAAATATACTTTCAGGCTTCATCAGACCTTTAAAAAGGTCAGATCAAACCTTAAAAATGGGCATATAAGAGATAATAGGCCAGCTTCAGGCCTAAGATTTTCAAAGTAGGCCACGCTTAGACCTCACAGCCTTGTGTGGTCTAATCCCACCCCTATTTGTCTTCTTGAAAGAGGTTTTACTTTTGCAGTTAGATATGCGCACACGATGTTAGCTAATTGAACAATTAGAGACCAAAAAACATGACAAACATATAGACAACAAGCCAAAGCACCATGAACCCTTTAATACTTTCTTCAAACACAAGAAATTGTCATCATTCTATTTGTGGCAAAGTTGCAATGCATGTGGCCTTGTATAGTCTTACAAGAGACCAAAACAGACAGAATTACTAAAAGCAGCAACATAATCCAGGGAACATAATATAGGCAAAAAGTGATTACAGAAAATGTGGACCAAGTTATTTTCATTCCATCATATGCAACAAAGCTTTATTTTAATTCTAACATGTAGCAATTAGTAAAAGAAGACATTTTTTTTTGGTACCTGTTAGGCTTTGTAAGGATTGCTCTATCTCCCAACAAGCCATTACAGCTTCCATTGCATGGACACGGACATGTTGTTGCAATTGTTCTTTGAAGGAACACAGCAATAAAACATAGTGTGACTGCAACATCAAGAAGGAATGTCAAGATCGCAGCTGTATCATATCTAATAAATTTCTAAAGTGCCATCCAGTTTTTTTCACCAACACAAAATATGGAAAAGAATTTCATACCACAATCAAGATACATGGATTGTTATGATGAAAAATAGTTCATTGTTGATTGAAGTTTCTTCACAAAACTAAGACAAAGTTAATTACATTTTAGTCACTGGATTCTTAATCAACAACTATAATTTCATACTTTACCATTCTAAATCAAAAGTACACCAATCACTTATTTGGTAATAAAATCTAGAACTTTCAACAAACAGGAGATTGTGTGATTTAAAACAGAACTAAGAGAAGGTATGTGCAATTTCTCAGAAAAATAAGAGTGAGTGTTTATTTAAAAACTGGAAAGGGTGTGTGTGCTATTTTCCCCTCTGTACAAAAAATCTCATCGTAAAATAAATAAATATTTTTTTATCAAATGTAAATAAATAGTAATAAATTAACTGAAACACTGCACACCCTCCACCCCATGATTTCTCATAAATTCAAACCCTGCACATCAAGTATGCATTCCCACTTGAGCAATCATCCAAAAATGCATTGAAATCACAAATGTCCCAAAACAAGCCAATTCAAAATTACATTTTCATTTTGCATTATATAGTATAGTGAAAAAGTCTTTCAATTCCATACCACAAAAGCAGCAAATTTTAATTCTGTTCAACTCCACTATAAAATACAAACCAGTTCCATAAGTCACACATAATTACATAAAAATCCATTAACAACTGTAAATTATACTAGTAATTATTTCTTTGTCAATAATTGTATTTTATTTACAGTAATTATAATTAGTAATTAATCCAAAAGGACCAAAACCACCGCACAAAAAGTATGTTTTTTTTTACTGTCGAAAAATAAGTATCCATTTTTCTTGTAACAAAAAATTGTGGAATTTTAAGCTAATTTTATGAAAAAGAAGAATGATATGAGATAAATGGCAAAGAAATTTGAGGCTGAAAAAGAAAAGAGAGAAAGAAAAAGAATATACCATGAAATGGTCAAGTTCTTTGTCATCTACTCCACCACCGATGTTATCTCCAAACGCAGAGTATTTGGCCACCACATTCTGTGACTGTGCTAACTGAGCATCAATCCTCGGTAACTGATCCACCGGCGTTGCTATCCTCAAACACGCCACATGTGCCGACAACAACTGTTCATACAACGGATGTGCCATAATCTCCGCCTTCCACCTCCCCATCTGCCAGTTCACCAGTCCACCTCCTCCTCCGTCTCCTACCACCGCCACCTCACTCTTTCCCCCAAGTCCGTCCCTGTCACCGTCGTTTTTTATATTAGCTAATTCGTGTTCTACTTCTCCGGCCATGGCGACGTTGTCGATTACTTCACCGTGTTGACGGTGGAGAATCGACCGTGCAAGCCATTGACCGGTGGTTTGCACGGTTTCGGAAGTTTGTTGAAGGTTTAGAAAATTAGAAGCTCCGTTACCGTTAGTGTCGTTAACGTCGTTGGTAACATCGTTGTTATTGTTGTTGGTGGTGTAGTGGGTACGAAGGATAGCGTTGTTGAGCCAGTTAGGTGTGGTTTGGAGTTGGTTATTAGGGTCGGAATCAGGTTTGGAGTTAGGGTCGGGTGAGTCTGGTAATATGGAACGGAATGAGTTGTTGTTGTTGTTGTTGTTGTTGGTTTGGTCTGTGAAATGTTGGATTGGTAACTCTTGTGATAGATGTTGGTTTTGGTAAGCCATAAAACTTAACTAAAGAAACCAAACAAGTGTGTATGTTTGTGTTTGTGTGTGTGTTAGAGAACAAGGTACTAGGTAACTATTATAGGTTCATATCATGGTGTTGAATGATGTTTGAGAGATATGAAGAAGTGAAGTTACAAAAGATAGAAAGTGTGTGTTTGTGATGTTTTGTGTTGTTGTGAAGTAGTTTGTGATGTTTTTTTATTGTGGGACTAGGAAATGAAGATAAAATATTGGGGGGTTTTTTTTTTTTTTTTTTGGAGAGAGAGAGAGGATATGACAAGACAATGGAAGATGAAGAAGAAGGGGGGGTAGAGTGTGGAGTAGAGAGAAGGAAAAGGAGGGAAGAAGGGACGTTGTTGTGATCGGAAAATAAATCCAAACAAAGTATGTGTGATGATGTGTATAAAGTGGATATAGGTGTAACAAAATTAAAAGCATATTCATTTTTGTATTTTATCAAATTAAATTAAGCTTAAACATACTTTTGACCCCCTAAGTTTTAAAGTGTAGCGATTTTGGTCCCTTTTTAAAAAAAATGGCCAAAGACACCACCCATGTTTAGCCCATTTTGCAAAACTCCAATTTTGACCTAGTCAATCCTACGTGTCACGCCACTTAATTTAAAAATTTGCCAACTGTGTATTTTTGGAATTTAAAATAAATCGAAATGCCACACATGTATTGATATAATTAAAAAAATAAAAGAATTAAAGAGAGAAGCGCGTGAGCTTCTTCTCCAATTTCCCAAACCTCACCACCACCATCCCTCCCAACAACCAGCTCCTCCATCCCAACAGCCATCTCCTCCCTTTTCTTCTTCTCTTTCGGTTCTTTCCCACACATGAGAATCAATAACATCAACAACTTTCTTCAAAATCAACAACAGAAGCATCCTTGATTTGTTCTAGATCTCCACCGTTCAACTTGGTTCATGATTTTGTTCTGGATCTCCGCCGTTCTGGATCTCCACCATTCAACAGAAACACTTTTCTTTTCAACTTGGTTCATGATTTTGATTTCTCGATTCTGAAGTTTTGCATGTTCGTTGTTCAGATTTTGATTCTTAGAACACTTCTCAAACTCACTTCTCCCCCTCGATGATACTCCCTCCGGACTAATCACCAATCAACACGTCACCAACTCCGACGACGCTGTTTTCCATTCTGTTTTCCTCCGAACTAATCACTGTTTTCTTTTGCTCTTCGATGACATGTTTCTGATTTGGGATTTGGTTTCAAAGATGAAAGTGTGAGTGTTGTTTGATTTGCTCCGATTTGAGTTATGGGTAGATGACAGATTTGAGATTTGTTCAAAGGTTGTTGGGTTTTTAGTTGTATTTGATGAAGAAGATGAATGAGAGATGAAGTTCTTCTGAGTTTGTGGCAAGGAGAGAGAGAAATTTGCTTTTAGTTTCCTTTTTAATTATTTTATTTTAATAAATAATGTGCTGGATTCTGTATTTAAATTAAAATAAAAAATTACACAAATGGCATCTGAATCAGCTAAGTTAAATGCCACCTCTGCGTTGACCTGGTCAAAATTGGGGTTTTGCAAAAGGAGCTAAACATGGGTGGTGTCTTTGGCCATTTTTTTTAAAAAAGGGCCAAAATCGCTACACTTTGAAATTTAGAGGGGCAAAAGTGCGTTTAAGCCATTAAATTATTATGGGTTAATACCGCTTTTGGTCCCTGTAATATTAGCGAATTCCGGTTTTGGTCCTTGTAAAAAAAGAAGGCTTAATTGCACTTTTGCCAATTGTGCGATTTTGCACCCCATCCTTTTTTTGAGCGATTTTGCACCCTATGATTTACCCCCTTTCTGATTTTGTAGCCCCTCGTGTGTTTTTTTGCACCCTATCGCAGAGCGAAGTCAAGGCGAAGGCAAAATAACACACGAGGGGGCTACAAAATCATAAAGGGGGTAAATGATAGGGTGCAAAATCGCTCAAAAAAAGGATGGGGTGCAAAATCGCACAGTTGGCAAAAGATAGGGGGCAAAAGTGCAATTAAGCCAAAAAAAAATTTAGATTCTGTCCCTGTCATTTCAGATTCTCCCACTTTAGGTCCCTCACTTAAACATGTCAGCAGAATCTGCAGACGTGTCTTGATGACTGTGTAATTTTAATATTTTTTAATCCACATGAAATTATAATTATTTTCATTATTTAAAATTCTAAAACATAAATTAAAAAGTAAATTAAAAAACAAAAATATTTTCAATCCCTCATTCATCTTCTTTCTCTCTCTCTATCTCAGCTTCATCTTCTCCCTCTGTCTTTCTTCACCTCCGACCACCATCTCCCCCGCCGTCCATCACACCGTTCATCATCGCAGCACACCACCACCCACCAGCCTCGTTCTCCCTCTCCTTCTACACCCTCCATTGTCATCTCTTTGTTCCTCTTCCCCATCTCTCCCATCTACTATCATCTTTCCCTCATCAATCAATCACCACCACACCCTTCCTCCCCAGTCACAACCACCATCCTCGTCGCCACCACCACACCCACCACTATCTCACTTTGACAATTTATGCTGTAAATCAAAATGCCCAAACTTTAATTCTAAACCCTAATTTTCTTCCCCTCCAAAATTCAGAATATAACCTTTTAAATTCGGATCAGATTTGATGGTGTTTTGATTTGAAAACCCCTAACCTTTTAAATTTGCACCAGATTCGCACCAGATGCTTTAAAGTGTTATGGTTTTGTTGTTTTGAAGATTTATGAATTTGTTGTTTACTTTTAAAGTTTTTGTGAATTTGGGTTGAAGAGATATGGGTTTGGAGATTGTTTTGATGGTGTTTTCTGATTCTCCTCCTTCTCTTTCTATTTTTCCATTTTCTTATGTTCTGGTCCATTACTAAATTTCTGGGCAGAGATGAATTGGGTTTGTGTTGAACCTGATGAACAAGATGAATTCAATAATAATTTTAGATTTGGAGTAATTAATATTGGGTTGAGATTTGTTTGATTTGGTATAAAGAGATGAAGATTTGAGAAAATGGAATTTGAAGAACAGATGGGAAGAAGAACAAATGGGAAGAAGAAAAAAATGGAATTTGAAGTGACTAAAAGTGGAACTAGGGTTTTGTAAATTCTATTTTTGTTTTATGGTTTTCTGATTTAAAATAAATGGTTTGTAATATAAATATCAAAGTGGCATTTTATTATAATTAAAAAAAATAAAAAAATAATATAATTACACAGTCAGCTGGACACATCAGCAGATTCTGCTGATAAGTTTAAGTGAGGGACCAATAGTGGAAGAATCTGAAATGTTAGGGACATAATCTAATTTTTTTTTACAGGGACTAAAACCGGAATTCGCTCATATTACATGGACCAAAAACGGTATTAACCCAATTATTATAGATAAAATTCCTTTAATTACTTAATTAATTGAAAATGGCAGGTTGTGTAGAAAGAAACCTTAAGCCAGATATGAGAAATAACAACAAAAGTTTGAGTTTTTCTTGATTTTAAAATACAGATACGAGGTGGATAACAAGGATATATGTATCCACCCTCATGTAGAAAATTATTAAATATGTAATATGTTAGTCTCTAAGTATCATCCTACTTTTGAGATATTTTTGAACTTTTGATCACCGTGAACATTTTTCTGGTTTACAATTGACAGATACACATGTTGAATATTTTTAAACTTTTAATCACCATGAACATTTCACTGTTAGGATGGGGACGAGACGAAGATACACAAACCTCTCAGAGACGAGGACGAGGTTTAATTTCTCATCCTCGTTAGGGATCAAGTAGGGTAACAAATAAGTATATTGGATTCAAGGTGGGCGGGGGAGGTGACACTCATCCCCACCCCATATCCATGCCTACATACGAGTAGAGTTGTCAAAATGAATCTCGTCCACCAAACCTGCATTTTAACATGGGTCAAGCCGTAAAAGAGAACCGAAAAAGGGGAAAAAATTGTAACTTTTTTGTCTAACTCGAGCATGGATTTTGCATGGGTCGGTTTGGAGTGATCCACTAGAACATAAATCTCTCTTTTGTTCTCTCGCTCTGCAAAGAATGACCGTGTGCGTGAACAACTCGCGATTCTTGTTTGTGCAAGAATTATTATATTATGAATTGCAAATTTGCTGGAAGTGGAAGAGATACAATGGCACACATAACCAAGTGTTCAAGAGATTCGGGCCAATAAGTTGTCTATCTAATTTATAATATATTTTGATGTCTATTTTAAATTGTTAGGGTGATAATTATTTTGTTGTGTAAGACTCCACTTTGTTATCTCAAAGGTTTCACTTTGTGAGTTGTGACAAATATGATATATTTTTGCATGGATGTTTTTGTGGTATATATTGTGTATGAATGTTGATTTGATGAATGTTTTAAATATCACTTTATTAAGTTTAAGAAGACATGTGGTTTATTTGATGGGTATTAATTTATATCGTATGTATTTACATTGATTTACATATGAGCATATTGTTTGTGCATTCCTTGTCAAACAAGAATTCACATGAATGACACATTTTTTTTAGTAAATATAGTTTTGCAAAGAAACCATTTGTGCCATTTATTCTTTTTGGAGTGTGTGAAAAAATATTGTAGATTTGTTGTCATTGCATATTTTTTTTCATAGCTATTAATTTTGACCGCGTCTTTTTCCATCTTATGAATTTCTCGCGCGCCCTATACATTTCGGATTATAGAATCCGAACGGCATAAAAACCCCATAAAAATCTCTAAAGCACATTGAACATTTCGGATTTTAGAATCCGAATAGGGCGCGCTAGAAACTCGTAGGGTGGAAAAAGGTAATGGCCATTAACTTTTGGGTTGGGCTCCATTTGATAGTCCATTTAACAAGTGGATCAACACAATCAAACTCATTTATGTGTGTTAATTCATTGAGTCTGCCTATTTGACGGGTATACATACTAGACACACTCACGAGGTGATATGTCTTTGAGGGGTTGATTTCTATTTTATGTCTTAACCCCAAGAGAAGAAAAACTTGCTAATTTGGAGTCGGGTCGAAAGGTAAACAAAGTCCGATTAGTGATTTTTATAGTTAAGATTTCGTCTAAGATTATTTCAAATGATTTTTTTTAAAATACATTAATCACTTAAGATCAATCATTTAGGTCAAAGATTATTGCTCCTAGTATGTCCTGTCTCTGCCCTCGAGTATGCATTCCACAATCTAGTATCGTCATTTGGAGTTTGACTTTGCTCCATTTACTTTCCTTCATTTGCTATCCATTTATAAGAGAAATAAACGCGCGTGATATCTTTGTGGGATCCACTCAATAGTTTTGGAGGGTCCACTTAATCATTAGTCTACTAAATGTGTCTATCTCTCTTATAAATAGATAATAAATAGAGAAAAGTAAATAGAATAAAGCCAATATTCGTTGTCCGCTGGCATGGCAAAAAAAATTCTCACATAATTCATTAATGCGTCCCAATGTCCACATTAATAACAAAGGGAGACCCTTCAAAATAAATAAAAAAATAACAAAGGGACAATTTTTTTTATATAAGTCAAGAGATAGGTGAAGCATCAAGGTGAGTCTGAATTGTGTCAGATACCCCCATCTTATGCTCCCTACTCATAATATATTATTAAGAAAAGGGAAAATATATATACAAGAGGGGGGTAAACAAAAACCCTCAAAAAGCAAGGAAAAGAAGAAAAAACAAGAGAAAGCAAAGAAAAAAGGCCCTAATAGAAAAGGTGCAGCTCAACCACCCTTGGATTCACCTTTGGGTTCACCTTCGGATCGAGTGTTGTAGGAATTGAGTTTGGAGAGTTGTTTCTTCTGCTTCTTCGTCAGATAAGGTGTAAAAGGGACGTCAACATCTTTACCTCGAATAAGATATTCGCTAACAAGATCTAGTTCCTTCTGAAGTATCGGACTAATGCATGCGATCAATGAAGAACCGATAAGAGCTTCAACATTGACTTCTAGGCTATCATTTGAAACCATTTATGCCGAGCGTGCAACTTATATATGAGCATCAATAGTTACCAATTCCAAAATTGGGATTTGGTCATCGTTACTTGTTCTCACAATCTCATCACTAACATTTTGTAGCGCTAAATGAAACGATCTGGTAGACTTATCAGTGATTAGGGGGCGGTGGTGCAACATGAAAAACTGTATGGGTCTCATTTGTCACTTGTTGTGCAACTTCTGTGTCTGGCTGCTCATCTTCTATAGTTGTTTGTGCTTCATATATAAGTGGTTATGCATCACCTGCTATTGGTAATTCAGATTGCACAACTCTATTTTCTGCGTCTTGGAGGGGAACATTTTGAGCAATTGGAGTCTTAAATGCTTTCGAAGAACCTATACCTACTGGATTGTCTCTTGCTTGCCAGACCTGGGAGGTTTATCGCTGAGGCTTCTCTAGTTTCTTGCCTTTGTTTCCCTTGTCAATTCTTTCTTTATCAACCTTGTTGCTTTGATGCGGGTGCAACCAACAACAAGTAGAAACATTGTGTCCAATATTTTTACAATGCGAGCAGAAGTCAGGTAGCCACTCATAAACTACCTCTATCGGAAACGCAAAACTTCTCCCCCCCCCCCCCACCACAATCTCATGCAAAATATTACGGGGAAAGGTCCATATCCACCAGCAGACGTGCATAATGGCCAAACATACAGTTTTTTTGTAGCGCTATCAATAATCAACGAAGTCCTGATTGCACTATAAATTTCAGAGAGTACAATCCATCCAATATTATTGGGGCAGCTCCATTAACCTTATCCATACTTGAGCATGTGTTTGACGTTGCGTGGAAGCATTGAAATCCTTAGTCCACTCAAATAGACGAAGAACCCCAGGTTTCAAGTTAACTGTTCCTAATGCCCAAACCGTCCGTAAATTCTCCAATGATGCATATGAGAATTCGTAGTACCCCTTTCTGAGAGATAACATCTTCCATTGGCTTGTCGTTTTCCATTGTTTTTGAAAGTTTTGCAATGATGTCTTCCAAGGGACCAATTTTTTACTAGAAAGATAAAAAACAAAAAACTTGCTATCATTTTGTGTTTTTAAAATGCATTTAATTTTACTTTTTCAATCTTAAATATCTACACTATTCTCAACTTATTATGCTCTACTTTGCATGTATAAAAATAATTAATACTCAATGGTTAATAAAATTCACTTTGTAATACTATTATACTACTTATTTATTTATGTTATTATTTTTAAAAATATATGAAAAGGATTTAAAGTTTAAACAACATTGATTTCAAAACTATAATATCTTTTTTTGTTAAATAGACTAGTGACTACAATAGATTTACCCTTTAAATTGAAAAAAAAAATGTGATAGACCCACAAAAAGGTTTTCCCTCCAATATAGAGTGAAGCTTGAAAAAGAAAGTAAGATTTTTATTTTTTGTAACACCAAATTTTCATTAACATAATACTAACTTTTAAGGGGTACTTATGTATTTTTAATGATATAACTTCATTATGTCCTTTCACTCTAAATCCAACCAAATAAGAAAAGAGGAATTTTATCTTTCTTTTATTTAACTTTATCTTATACCAAACGGTTAAAAAATCATTCTATTTTATACTATTTTTTTTCCTTATATTTCCTTTTCACTTTCTTCTCCTGATTAAACAAACTGTAAGCACTTAAATAATTATCAACAATTTTAATGTTACTAGTAATTTTAATATATATATTAATATGCCATTTTCATAGTTAAGTGTGGAAATCCTATAAAAAAATTAATCGTGGAAACAGATTAAATCGAGTTAGACTTTGCAAAGCCCATGACAAATTTGTTCAAAATATCAAGGCCCTGGTCTGGTATATTATATGTCATAAACTTATTTTTATGTAGTATTCTGGCCTTTTTAAAAATCTAATATGTTTAGTTAATCTACTTAAAAATATGGTTTAATAACATCTTTATATAAGTAATACAATGTATCTTTAAAAAGGCTAACGAGTTAATAAATCAATCAATTTAAAAATTTAAATTTGGATAATATAACTTTAGATGACCATAAAAAATGTACTTTTTTTGACAATTCAACAAAAAAATTACATTTTAGATTAATTTAATCAATGATGTATGTGATCGTTATTATAGACCACATACATCATTTAATGAATAAATCTAAAATGTTGGTTTTTGCTTATAATAGTGATCGAAGGGTGTACATTTATTTAAAATATGTGTGATTATTATTAAATTATCCTTTATTATAGATATATCCAATGTTAATTTTTATATTTCAAAACAAATTAATAAAGAATATATTTAAAACACAATAATAAATATATTTAAGTTAACATTTTTAGGGATCACTATATATATCACAAATAATATAAAAAAGTTGTCCTAAGACGCTCTACAAATTTCAATATATATATCTAGGGACAAATGGAAGTTATGAGTATTTAAGTTTTCATATTTAGTGTCCTAAGACTTTTTACATTGAAATTTTTAGAGCCTTTTGGGACAATTTTTTTTAAAATAATTTGATAATTATGGATAGATGGAAGTCAATATATATTTAAGTTAATAAAAATATTTGCAATTTTTTTAAAAAAAGTGTTAGTCATCTGGTTCATAGCGCAAAAAGACCCTGATAATTGAAGTTCGGTCAGAAAGTAAGTAAAATCTGATTAATAATTATTTATATAAAAAATCAAATTCGGGTTCTTTCAGCATAATTTGTCTTAAAGAGAATTCATTAACCATTTGAGTTCAATTATTTAGTTTACAAATTTATTATTTAACATAAATTACAAAATCTAATAAAGTAGGGGGGTTGAGTAGCTCAAAAATTTGAGATAAGGGCTAAATAGATGAAGATGTAGGGTTTCAAATTCCGACAAAAACAAATAAATTAATATAACAATTAACATACTAATATTTGACATTATAAATAAACAAAATTTATCCTTAAAAAAAATCTAATAAAATATGTATGTACTCCCTCCGTCTCACAATACGTGTCTTATTTGAGTTCTGCATGGTTATTAAGGAAATGATTAGTAATGTTGATTTTAATGACAATGTGTATCATTTACTAAAACACACTTATTCATTATAATTAGTGGAATAATTAT